>OX387430.1:9576813-10776813 GCA_947563755.1 Lochmaea crataegi
CAATCGATAGAGGGACAATTTTACATATTTAAGTGAATTTTGAGTCCATATTTCCAAGGATTATGGGAGTTAGAAAAAATCAATTTGTATCGCAAAATATTTCCATAGCTACCGCCTTTGTTCTAAATTTTCGACAAAAAAATTATAAAAAATGCTAAAAATTCGTAAAGAGGGGTTTTTTTGGCCAAAAAATCGACTGGCACAATCAGTTTTGTGATAAAATCATTATTTCGCCTTCAAATAGAGTCATGAAATTTTCGAAAATCCACTTTTCAAAAGAAAAATTACTCATAACTCGACAAATAGGAAAGATAGAACGTTCTAGTCTTCACCAATCGATAGAGGGGACAATTTTACATATTTAAGTGAATTTTGACTCCATATTTCCAAGGATTATGGGAGTTAGAAAAAATCAATTTGTATCGCAAAATATTTCCATAGCTACCCCCTTTGTTCTAAATTTTCGACAAAAAAATTATAAAAAATGCTAAAAATTCGTAAAGAGGGGTTTTTTTGGCCAAAAAATCGACTGGCACAATCAGTTTTGTGATAAAATCATTATTTCGCCTTCAAATAGAGTCATGAAATTTTCGAAAATCCACTTTTCAAAACAAAAAATACTCATAACTCGACAAATAGGAAAGATAGAACGTTCTAGTCTTCACCAATCGATAGAGGGGACAATTTTACATATTTAAGTGAATTTTGAGTCCATATTTCCAAGGATTATGGAGTTAGAAAAAATCAATTTGTATCGCAAAATATTTCCATAGCTACCCCCTTTGTTCTAAATTTTCGACAAAAAAATTATAAAAATGCTAAAAATTCGTAAAGAGGGGTTTTTTTGGCCTAAAAATCGACTGGCACAATCAGTTTTGTGATAAAATCATTATTTCGCCTTCAAATAGAGTCATGGAATTTTCGAAAATCCACTTTTCAAAACAAAAAATACTCATAACTCGACAAATAGGAAATATAGAACGTTCTAGTCTTCACCAATCGATAGAGGGGACAATTTTACATTTTTTCGTGAATTTTGAGTCCATATTTCCAAGGATTATGGGAGTTAGAAAAAATCAATTTGTATCGCAAAATATTTCCATAGCTACCCCCTTTGTTCTAAATTTTCGACAAAAAAATTATAAAAAATGCTAAAAATTCGTAAAGAGGGGTTTTTTTGGCCAAAAAATCGACTGACACAATCAGTTTTGTGATAAAATCATTATTTCGCCTTCAAATAGAGTCATGGAATTTTCGAAAATCCACTTTTCAAAACAAAAAATACTCATAACTCGACAAATAGGAAATATAGAACGTTCTAGTCTTCACCAATCGATAGAGGGGACAATTTTACATATTTTAGTGAATTTTGACTCCATATTTCCAAGGATTATGGGAGTTAGAAAAAATCAATTTGTATCGCAAAATATTTCCATAGCTACCCCCTTTGTTCTAAATTTTCGACAAAAAAATTATAAAAAATGCTAAAATTCGTAAGAGGGGTTTTTTGGCCAAAAAATCGACTGGCACAATCAGTTTTGTGATAAAATCATTATTTCGCCTTCACATAGAGTCATGAAATTTTCGAAAATCCACTTTTCAAAACAAAAAATACTCACAACTCGACAAATAGGAAAGATAGTACGTTCTAGTCTTGACCAATCGATAGAGGGACAATTTTACATATTTAAGTGGATTTTAGGTCCATATTTCCAAGGATTATGGGAGTTAGAAAAAATCAATTCGTATCGCAAAATATTTCCATAGCTACCCCTTTGTTCTAAATTTTCGACAAAAAAATTATAAAAAATTCTAAAAATTCGTAAGAGGGTTTTTTTGGCCAAAAAATTGACTGGCACAATCAGTTTTGTGATAAAATCATTATTTCGCCTTCAAATGGAGTCATGAAATTTTCGAAAATCCACTTTTCAAAACAAAAATTACTCATAACTCGACAAATAGGAAAGATAGAACGTTCTAGTCTTCACCAATCGATAGAGGGGACAATTTTACATATTTCCGTGAATTTTAAGTCCATATTTCCAAGATTATGGGAGTTAGAAAAAATCAATTTGTATCGCAAAATATTTCCATAGCTACCCCTTTGTTCTAAATTTTCGACAAAAAAATTATAAAAAATGCTAAAAATCCGTAAAGAGGGGTTTTTTTGGCCTAAAAATCGACTGACACAATCAGTTTTGTGATAAAATCATTATTTCGCCTTCAAATAGAGTCATGAAATTTTCGAAAATCCCCTTTTCAAACAAAAAATACTCATAACTCGACAAATAGGAAAGATAGAACGTTCTAGTCTTCACCAATCGATAGAGGGGACAATTTTACATATTTTAGTGAATTTTGACTCCATATTTCCAAGGATTATGGGAGTTAGAAAAAATCAATTTGTATCGCAAAATATTTCCACAGCTACCCCCTTTGTTCTAAATTTTCGACAAAAAAATTATAAAAATGCTAAAAATTCGTAAAGAGGGTTTTTTTGGCCAAAAAATCGACTGGCACAATCAGTTTTGTGATAAAATCATTATTTCGCCTTCAAATAGAGTCATGAAATTTTCGAAAATCCACTTTTCAAAACAAAAATTACTCATAACTCGACTAATAGGAAAGATAGAACGTTCTAGTCTTCACCAATCGATAGAGGGGACAATTTTACATTTTTTCGTGAATTTTGAGTCCATATTTCCAAGGATTATGGGAGTTAGAAAAAATCAATTTGTATCGCAAAATATTTCCACAGCTACCCCTTTGTTCTAAAAATTCGACAAAAAAATTATAAAAAATGCTAAAAATTCGTAAAGAGGGGTTTTTTTGGCCAAAAAATCGACTGGCACAATCAGTTTTGTGATAAAATCATTATTTCGCCTTCAAATAGAGTCATGAAATTTTCGAAAATCCACTTTTCAAAAGAAAAATTACTCATAACTCGACAAATAGGAAAGATAGAACGTTCTAGTCTTCACCAATCGATAGAGGGGACAATTTTACATATTTAAGTGAATTTTGAGTCCATATTTCCAAGGATTATGGGAGTTAGAAAAAATCAATTTGTATCGCAAAATATTTCCATAGCTACCCCCTTTGTTCTAAATTTTCGACAAAAAAATTATAAAAAATGCTAAAAATTCGTAAAGAGGGGTTTTTGTGGCCTAAAAATCGACTGACACAATCAGTTTTGTGATAAAATCATTATTTCGCCTTCAAATAGAGTCATGAAATTTTCGAAAATCCACTTTTCAAAACAAAAAATACTCATAACTCGACAAATAGGAAAGATAGAACGTTCTAGTCTTCACCAATCGATAGAGGGGACAATTTTACATATTTTAGTGAATTTTGACTCCATATTTCCAAGGATTATGGGAGTTAGAAAAAATCAATTTGTATCGCAAAATATTTCCATAGCTACCCCTTTGTTCTAAATTTTCGACAAAAAAATTATAAAAAATGCTAAAATCCGTAAAGAGGGGTTTTTTTGGCCTAAAAATCGACTGACACAATCAGTTTTGTGATAAAATCATTATTTCGCCTTCAAATAGAGTCATGAAATTTTCGAAAATCCACTTTTCAAAACAAAAAATACTCATAACTCGACAAATAGGAAAGATAGAACGTTCTAGTCTTGACCAATCGATAGAGGGGACAATTTTACATATTTTAGTGAATTTTGAGTCCATATTTCCAGGGATCATGGGAGTTAGAAAAAATCAATTTGTATCGCAAAATATTTCCATAGCTACCCCCTTTGTTCTAAATTTTCGACAAAAAAATTATAAAAAATGCTAAAAATTCGTAAAGAGGGGTTTTTTTGGCCTAAAAATCGACTGACACAATCAGTTTTGTGATAAAATCATTATTTCGCCTTCAAATAGAGTCATGAAATTTTCGAAAATCCACTTTTCAAAAGAAAAATTACTCATAACTCGACAAATAGGAAATATAGAACGTTCTAGTCTTCACCAATCGATAGAGGGGACAATTTTACATATTTTAGTGAATTTTGACTCCATATTTCCAAGGATTATGGGAGTTAGAAAAAATCAATTTGTATCGCAAAATATTTCCATAGCTACCCCCTTTGTTCTAAATTTTCGACAAAAAAATTATAAAAATTCTAAAAATTCGTAAAGAGGGTTTTTTTGGCCAAAAAATTGACTGGCACAATCAGTTTTGTGATAAAATCATTATTTCGCCTTCAAATGGAGTCATGAAATTTTCGAAAATCCACTTTTCAAAACAAAAATTACTCATAACTCGACAAATAGGAAAGATAGAACGTTCTAGTCTTCACCAATCGATAGAGGGGACAATTTTACATATTTCAGTGAATTTTAAGTCCATATTTCCAAGGATTATGGGAGTTAGAAAAAATCAATTTGTATCGCAAAATATTTCCCTTTGTTCTAAATTTTCGACAAAAAAATTATAAAAAATGCTAAAAATCCGTAAACAGGGGTTTTTTTGGCCTAAAAATCGACTGACACAATCAGTTTTGTGATAAAATCATTATTTCGCCTTCAAATAGAGTCATGAAATTTTCGAAAATCCACTTTTCAAAACAAAAAATACTCATAACTCGACAAATAGGAAAGATAGAACGTTCTAGTCTTGACCAATCGATAGAGGGGACAATTTTACATATTTTAGTGAATTTTGAGTCCATTATTTCCAAGGATCATGGGAGTTAGAAAAAATCAATTTGTAACGCAAAATATTTCCATATTCCCCTTTGTTCTAAATTTTCGACAAAAAAATTATAAAAAATGCTAAAAATTCGTAAAGAGGGGTTTTTTTGGCCAAAAAATCGACTGGCACAATCAGTTTTGTGATAAAATCATTATTTCGCCTTCAAATAGAGTCATGAAATTTTCGAAAATCCACTTTTCAAAACAAAAAATACTCACAACTCGACAAAAAGGAAAGATAGAACGTTCTAGTCTTGACCAATCGATAGAGGGGACAATTTTACATATTTTAGTGAATTTTGAGTCTATATTTCCAAGGATTATGGGAGTTAGAAAAAATCAATTTGTATCGCAAAATATTTCCATAGCTACCCCCTTTGTTCTAAATTTTCGACAAAAAAATCATAAAAAATTCTAAAAATTCGTAAAGAGGGGTTTTTTTGGCCAAAAAATTGACTGGCACAATCAGTTTTGTGATAAAATCATTATTTCGCCTTCAAATGGAGTCATGAAATTTTCGAAAATCCACTTTTCAAAACAAAAAATACTCATAACTCGACAAATAGGAAAGATAGAACGTTCTAGTCTGCGCCATTCGATTCAGTGGAAAATTTTACATATGCTAGTGAATTTTGAGTCGATATTTCCGAGGATTATGGGAGTTAGAAAAAATCAATTTGTAACGCAAAATATTTCCATATTCCCCTTTGTTCTAAATTTTCGACAAAAAAATTATGAAAAATGCTAAAAATTCGTAAAGAGGGGTTTTTTTGGCCAAAAAATCGACTGGCACAATCAGTTTTGTGATAAAATCATTATTTCGCCTTCAAATAGAGTCATGAAATTTTCGAAAATCCACTTTTCAAAACAAAAAATACTCACAACTCGACAAATAGGAAAGATAGAACGTTCTAGTCTTGACCAATCGATAGAGGGGACAATTTTACATATTTTAGTGAATTTTGAGTCTATATTTCCAAGGATTATGGGAGTTAGAAAAAATCAATTTGTATCGCAAAATATTTCCATATTCCCCTTTGTTCTAAATTTTCGACAAAAAAATTATAAAAAATGCTAAAAATTCGTAAAGAGGGGTTTTTTTGGCCAAAAAATCGACTGGCACAATCAGTTTTGTGATAAAATCATTATTTCGCCTTCAAATAGAGTCATGAAATTTTCGAAAATCCACTTTTCAAAACAAAAAATACTCACAACTCGACAAAAAGGAAAGATAGAACGTTCTAGTCTTGACCAATCGATAGAGGGGACAATTTTACATATTTTAGTGAATTTTGAGTCTATATTTCCAAGGATTATGGGAGTTAGAAAAAATCAAATTGTATCGCAAAATATTTCCATAGCTACCCCCTTTGTTCTAAATTTTCGACAAAAAAATTATAAAAAATTCTAAAAATTCGTAAAGAGGGGTTTTTTTGGCCAAAAAATTGACTGGCACAATCAGTTTTGTGATAAAATCATTATTTCGCCTTCAAATGGAGTCATGAAATTTTCGAAAATAAACTTTTCAAAACAAAAAATACTCATAACTCGACAAATAGGAAAGATAGAACGTTCTAGTCTGCGCCATTCGATTCAGTGGAAAATTTTACATATGCTAGTGCATTTTGAGTCGATATTTCCAAGGATTATGGGAGTTAGAAAAAATCAATTTGTATCGCAAAATATTTCCATAGCTACCCCCTTTGTTCTAAATTTTCGACAAAAAAATTATAAAAAATGCTAAAAATTCGTAAAGAGGGGTTTTTTTGGCGAAAAAATCGACTGGCACAATCAGTTTTGTGATAAAATCATTATTTCGCCTTCAAATGGATTCATGAAATTTTCGAAAATCCACTTTTCAAAACAAAAAATACTCATAACTCGACTAATAGGACAGATAGAACGTTCTAGTCTTCACCAATCGATAGAGGGGACAATTTTACATATTTAAGTGAATTTTAAGTCCATATTTCCAAGGATTATGGGAGTTAGAAAAAATCAATTTGTATCGCAAAATATTTCCATAGCTACCCCCTTTGTTCTAAATTTTCGACAAAAAAATTATAAAAAATTCTAAAAATTCGTAAAGAGGGGTTTTTTTGGCCAAAAAATCGACTGGCACAATCAGTTTTGTGATAAAATCATTATTTCGCCTTCAAATGGAGTCATGAAATTTTCGAAAATCCACTTTTCAAAACAAAAAATACTCATAACTCGACTAATAGGACAGATAGAACGTTCTAGTCTTCACCAATCGATAGAGGGGACAATTTTACATATTTAAGTGAATTTTAGGTCCATATTTCCAAGGATTATGGGAGTTAGAAAAAATCAATTTGTATCGCAAAATATTTCCATAGAACCGACAAAAAAATTATAAAAAATGCTAAAAATTCGTAAAGAGGGGTTTTTTTGGCCAAAAAATCGACTGGCACAATCAGTTTTGTGATAAAATCATTATTTCGCCTTCAAATAGAGTCATGAAATTTTCGAAAATCCACTTTTCAAAACAAAAATTACTCATAACTCGACAAATAGGAAAGATAGAGCGCTCTAGTCTTCACCAATCGATAGAGGGGACAATTTTACATATTTCAGTGAATTTTAAGTCCATATTCCCGAGGATTATGGGAGTTAGAAAAAATCAAT
This sequence comes from Lochmaea crataegi, assembly GCA_947563755.1. Taxonomy (NCBI): domain Eukaryota; kingdom Metazoa; phylum Arthropoda; class Insecta; order Coleoptera; family Chrysomelidae; genus Lochmaea; species Lochmaea crataegi. The sequence continues at coordinate 9,584,166 of OX387430.1, forward strand.
TTGTATCGCAAAATATTTCCATAGCTACCCCCTTTGTTCTAAATTTTCGACAAAAAAATTATAAAAAATGCTAAAAATTCGTAAAGAGGGGTTTTTTTGGCCAAAAAATCGACTGGCACAATCAGTTTTGTGATAAAATCATTATTTCGCCTTCAAATAGAGTCATGAAATTTTCGAAAATCCGGTTTTCAAAACAAAAAATACTCATAACTCGACAAATAGGAAAGATAGAGCGCTCTAGTCTTCACCAATCGATAGAGGGGACAGTTTTACATATTTTAGTGAATTTTTAGTCCATATTTCCAAGGATTATGGGAGTTGGAAAAAATCAATTTGTATCGCAAAATATTTCCATTTCCCTTTGTTCTAAATTTTCGACAAAAAAATTATAAAAAATTCTAAAAATTCGTAAAGAGGGGTTTTTTTGGCCAAAAAATCGACTGGCACAATCAGTTTTGTGATAAAATCATTATTTCGCCTTCAAATGGATTCATGAAATTTTCGAAAATCCACTTTTCAAAACAAAAAATACTCATAACTCGACTAATAGGACAGATAGAACGTTCTAGTCTTCACCAATCGATAGAGGGGACAATTTTACATATTTAAGTGAATTTTAGGTCCATATTTCCAAGGATTATGGGAGTTAGAAAAAATCAATTTGTATCGCAAAATATTTCCATAGAACCGACAAAAAAATTATAAAAAATGCTAAAAATTCGTAAAGAGGGGTTTTTTTGGCCTAAAAATCGACTGGCACAATCAGTTTTGTGATAAAATCATTATTTCGCCTTCAAATAGAGTCATGGAATTTTCGAAAATCCACTTTTCAAAACAAAAAATACTCATAACTCGACAAATAGGAAATATAGAACGTTCTAGTCTTCACCAATCGATAGAGGGGACAATTTTACATATTTCAGTGAATTTTAAGTCCATATTCCCGAGGATTATGGGAGTTAGAAAAAATCAATTTGTATCGCAAAATATTTCCATTTCCCTTTGTTCTAAATTTTCGACAAAAAAATTATAAAAAATTCTAAAAATTCGTAAAGAGGGGTTTTTTTGGCCAAAAAATCGACTGGCACAATCAGTTTTGTGATAAAATCATTATTTCGCCTTCAAATAGTGTCATGAAATTTTCGAAAATCCACTTTTCAAAACAAAAGATGCTCATAACTCGACTAATTGAAGAGATAGAACGTTCTAGTCTGCGCCATTCGATTCAGTGGAAAATTTTAGATATGCTAGTGAATTTTCAGTCGATATTTCCAAGCATTAAGGGAGTTAGCAAAAAGCAATTTATATCACGAAATATTTCCATACCTACCCCTTTGTTCAAAATTTCCAACAAAAAAAATTTTTTTCGACGTGGAAAATGCTCAAAATTCGTAATTAGGAGTTTTTTGGGACGAGAAATCGACTGGCATAATCAGTTTTTGGATAAAATCATTCTTTCGCTTTCAAATAGATTCATGAAATTTTCGAAAATCCACTTTTCAAAACTAAAGATGCTCATAACTCGACTAATTGAAAAGATAGAACGTTCTAGTCTACGCCATTCGATTCAGTGGAAAATTTTACATATGCTAGTGAATTTTCAGTCGATATTTCCAAGCATTAAGGGAGTTAGCAAAAAGCAATTTATATCACGAAATATTTCCATACCTACCCCTTTGTTCAAAATTTCCAACAAAAAAAATTTTTTTCGACGTGGAAAATGCTCAAAATTCGTAATTAGGAGTTTTTTGGGACGAGAAATCGACTGGCATAATCAGTTTTTGGATAAAATCATTCTTTCGCTTTCAAATAGATTCATGAAATTTTCGAAAATCCACTTTTCAAAACAAAAGATGCTCATAACTCGACTAATTGAAGAGATAGAACGTTCTAGTCTGCGCCATTCGATTCAGTGGAAAATTTTACATATGCTAGTGAGTTTTCAGTCGATATTTCCAAGCATTAAGGGAGTTAGCAAAAAGCAATTTATATCACGAAATATTTCCATACCAACAAAAAAAAATTTTTTCGACGTGGAAAATGCTCAAAATTCGTAATTAGGGGTTTTTTGGGACGAGAAATCGACTGGCATAATCAGTTTTTGGATAAAATCATTCTTTCGCCTTCAAATGAAGTCATGAAATTTTCGAAAATCCACTTTTCAAAACAAAAGATGCTCATAACTCGACTAATTGAAGAGATATAACGTTCTAGTCTGCGCCATTCGATTCAGTGGAAAATTTTACATATGCTAGTGAATTTTCAGTCGATATTTCCAAGCATTAAGGGAGTTAGCAAAAAGCAATTTATATCACGAAATATTTCCATACCTACCCCTTTGTTCAAAATTTCCAACAAAAAAAATTTTTTTCGACGTGGAAAATGCTCAAAATTCGTAATTAGGAGTTTTTTGGGACGAGAAATCGACTGGCATAATCAGTTTTTGGATAAAATCATTCTTTCGCTTTCAAATAGATTCATGAAATTTTCGAAAATCCACTTTTCAAAACTAAAGATGCTCATAACTCGACTAATAGGAAAGATAGAACGTTCTAGTCTGCGCCATTCGATTCAGTGGAAAATTTTACATATGCTAGTGAATTTTCAGTCGATATTTCCAAGCATTAAGGGAGTTAGCAAAAAGCAATTTATATCACGAAATATTTCCATACCTACCCCTTTGTTCAAAATTTCCAACAAAAAAAATTTTTTTCGACGTGGAAAATGCTCAAAATTCGTAATTAGGGGTTTTTTGGGACGAGAAATCGACTGGCATGATCAGTTTTTGGATAAAATCATTCTTTCGCCTTCAAATAAAGTCATGAAATTTTCGAAAATCCAGTTTTCAAAACAAAAGATGCTCATAACTCGACTAATTGAAGAGATAGAACGTTCTAGTCTGCGCCATTCGATTCAGTGGAAAATTTTACATATGCTAGTGAATTTTCAGTCGATATTTCCAAGCATTAAGGGAGTTGGCAAAAAGCAATTTATATCACGAAATATTTCCATACCTACCCCTTTGTTCAAAATTTCCAAAAAAAAATTTTTTTCGACTTGGAAAATGCTCAAAATTCGTAATTAGGGGTTTTTTGGGACGAGAAATCGACTGGCATGATCAGTTTTTAAATAAAATCATTCTTTCGCCTTCAAATGAAGTCATGAAATTTTCGAAAATCCACTTTTCAAAACAAAAGATGCTCATAACTCGACTAATTGAAGAGATATAACGTTCTAGTCTGCGCCATTCGATTCAGTGGAAAATTTTACATATGCTAGTGAATTTTCAGTCGATATTTCCAAGCATTAAGGGAGTTGGCAAAAAGCAATTTATATCACGAAATATTTCCATACCTACCCCTTTGTTCAAAATTTCCAACAAAAAAAATTTTTTTCGACGTGGAAAATGCTCAAAATTCGTAATTAGGGGTTTTTTGGGACGAGAAATCGACTGGCATAATCAGTTTTTGGATAAAATCATTCTTTCGCCTTCAAATAAAGTCATGAAATTTTCGAAAATCCAGTTTTCAAAACAAAAGATGCTCATAACTCGACTAATTGAAGAGATAGAACGTTCTAGTCTGCGCCATTCGATTCAGTGGAAAATTTTACATATGCTAGTGAATTTTCAGTCGATATTTCCAAGCATTAAGGGAGTTGGCAAAAAGCAATTTATATCACGAAATATTTCCATACCTACCCCTTTGTTCAAAATTTCCAACAAAAAAAATTTTTTTCGACGTGGAAAATGCTCAAAATTCGTAATTAGGGGTTTTTTGGGACGAGAAATCGACTGGCATAATCAGTTTTTGGATAAAATCATTCTTTCGCCTTCAAATAAAGTCATGAAATTTTCGAAAATCCAGTTTTCAAAACAAAAGATGCTCATAACTCGACTAATTGAAGAGATAGAACGTTCTAGTCTGCGCCATTCGATTCAGTGGAAAATTTTACATATGCTAGTGAATTTTCAGTCGATATTTCCAAGCATTAAGGGAGTTGGCAAAAAGCAATTTATATCACGAAATATTTCCATACCTACCCCTTTGTTCAAAATTTCCAAAAAAAAATTTTTTTTCGACTTGGAAAATGCTCAAAATTCGTAATTAGGGGCTTTTTGGGACGAGAAATCGACTGGCATAATCAGTTTTTAAATAAAATCATTCTTTCGCCTTCAAATGAAGTCATGAAATTTTCGAAAATCCACTTTTCAAAACAAAAGATGCTCATAACTCGACTAATTGAAGAGATATAACGTTCTAGTCTGCGCCATTCGATTCAGTGGAAAATTTTACATATGCTAGTGAATTTTCAGTCGATATTTCCAAGCATTAAGGGAGTTGGCAAAAAGCAATTTATATCACGAAATATTTCCATACCTACCCCTTTGTTCAAAATTTCCAACAAAAAAAATTTTTTTTCTACTTGGAAAATGCTCAAAATTCGTAATTAGGGGCTTCTTGGGACGAGAAATCGACTGGCATAATCAGTTTTTAAATAAAATCATTCTTTCGCCTTCAAATGGAGTCATGAAATTTTCGAAAATCCACTTTTCAAAACAAAAGATGCTCATAACTCGACTAATTGAAGAGATAGAACGTTCTAGTCTGCGCCATTCGATTCAGTGGAAAATTTTACATATGCTAGTGAATTTTCAGTCGATATTTCCAAGCATTAAGGGAGTTAGCAAAAAGCAATTTATATCACGAAATATTTCCATACACCCCTTTGTTCAAAATTTCCAACAAAAAAAATTTTTTTTCGACTTGGAAAATGCTCAAAATTCGTAATTAGGGGCTTCTTGGGACGAGAAATCGACTGGCATAATCAGTTTTTAAATAAAATCATTCTTTCGCCTTCAAATGGAGTCATGAAATTTTCGAAAATCCACTTTTCAAAACAAAAGATGCTCATAACTCGACTAATTGAAGAGATATAACGTTCTAGTCTGCGCCATTCGATTCAGTGGAAAATTTTACATATGCTAGTGAATTTTCAGTCGATATTTCCAAGCATTAAGGGAGTTGGCAAAAAGCAATTTATATCACGAAATATTTCCATACCTACCCCTTTGTTCAAAATTTCCAACAAAAAAAATTTTTTTCGACGTGGAAAATGCTCAAAATTCGTAATTAGGGGTTTTTTGGGACGAGAAATCGACTGGCATAATCAGTTTTTGGATAAAATCATTCTTTCGCCTTCAAATAAAGTCATGAAATTTTCGAAAATCCAGTTTTCAAAACAAAAGATGCTCATAACTCGACTAATTGAAGAGATAGAACGTTCTAGTCTGCGCCATTCGATTCAGTGGAAAATTTTACATATGCTAGTGAATTTTCAGTCGATATTTCCAAGCATTAAGGGAGTTGGCAAAAAGCAATTTATATCACGAAATATTTCCATACCTACCCCTTTGTTCAAAATTTCCAAAAAAAAATTTTTTTTCGACTTGGAAAATGCTCAAAATTCGTAATTAGGGGCTTTTTGGGACGAGAAATCGACTGGCATAATCAGTTTTTAAATAAAATCATTCTTTCGCCTTCAAATGAAGTCATGAAATTTTCGAAAATCCACTTTTCAAAACAAAAGATGCTCATAACTCGACTAATTGAAGAGATATAACGTTCTAGTCTGCGCCATTCGATTCAGTGGAAAATTTTACATATGCTAGTGAATTTTCAGTCGATATTTCCAAGCATTAAGGGAGTTAGCAAAAAGCAATTTATATCACGAAATATTTCCATACCTACCCCTTTGTTCAAAATTTCCAACAAAAAAAATTTTTTTTCTACTTTGAAAATGCTCAAAATTCGTAATTAGGGGCTTCTTGGGACGAGAAATCGACTGGCATAATCAGTTTTTAAATAAAATCATTCTTTCGCCTTCAAATGGAGTCATGAAATTTTCGAAAATCCACTTTTCAAAACAAAAGATGCTCATAACTCGACTAATTGAAGAGATAGAACGTTCTAGTCTGCGCCATTCGATTCAGTGGAAAATTTTAGATATGCTAGTGAATTTTTTGTCGATATTTCCAAGCATTAAGGGAGTTAGCAAAAAGCAATTTATATCACGAAATATTTCCATACCTACCCCTTTGTTCAAAATTTCCAAAAAAAATATTTTTTTTCGACTTGGAAAATGCTCAAAATTCGTAATTAGGGGCTTTTTGGGACGAGAAATCGACTGGCATAATCAGTTTTTAAATAAAATCATTCTTTCGCCTTCAAATGAAGTCATGAAATTTTCGAAAATCCACTTTTCAAAACAAAAGATGCTCATAACTCGACTAATTGAAGAGATAGAACGTTCTAGTCTGCGCCATTCGATTCAGTGGAAAATTTTAGATATGCTAGTGAATTTTTTGTCGATATTTCCAAGCATTAAGGGAGTTAGCAAAAAGCAATTTATATCACGAAATATTTCCATACCTACCCCTTTGTTCAAAATTTCCAAAAAAAATATTTTTTTTCGACTTGGAAAATGCTCAAAATTCGTAATTAGGGGCTTTTTGGGACGAGAAATCGACTGGCATAATCAGTTTTTAAATAAAATCATTCTTTCGCCTTCAAATGAAGTCATGAAATTTTCGAAAATCCACTTTTCAAAACAAAAGATGCTCATAACTCGACTAATTGAAGAGATAGAACGTTCTAGTCTGCGCCATTCGTTTCAGTGGAAAATTTTACATATGCTAGTGAATTTTCAGTCGATATTTCCAAGCATTAAGGGAGTTAGCAAAAAGCAATTCATATCACGAAATATTTCCATACCTACCCCTTTGTTCAAAATTTCCAACAAAAAAAATTTTTTTCGACGTGGAAAATGCTCAAAATTCGTAATTAGGGGTTTTTTGGGACGAGAAATCGACTGGTATAATCAGTTTTTGGATAAAATCATTCTTTCGCCTTCAAATCAAGTCATGAAATTTTCGAAAATCCACTTTTCAAAAAAAAGATGCTCATAACTCGACTAATTGAAGAGATAGAACGTTCTAGTCTGCGCCATTCGTTTCAGTGGAAAATTTTACATATGCTAGTGAGTTTTCAGTCGATATTTCCAAGCATTAAGGGAGTTAGCAAAAAGCAATTTATATCACGAAATATTTCCATACCTACCCCTTTGTTCAAAATTTCAAACAAAAAAAATTTTTTTCGACGAGGAAAATGCTCAGAATTCGTAATAAGGGTTTTTTTGGGACGAGAAATCGACTGGCATAATCAGTTTTTAAATAAAATCATTCTTTCGCCTTCAAATGAAGTCATGAAATTTTCGAAAATCCGCTTTTCAAAACAAAAGATGCTCATAACTCGACTAATTGAAGAGATCGAACGTTCTAGTCTGCGCCATTCGATTCAGTGGAAAATTTTACATATGCTAGTGAGTTTTCAGTCGATATTTCCAAGCATTAAGGGAGTTAGCAAAAAGCAATTTATATCACGAAATATTTCCTACCTACCCCTTTGTTCAAAATTTCAAACAAAAAAAATTTTTTTCGACGTGGAAAATGCTCAAAATTGGTAATTAGGGGTTTTTTGGGACGAGAAATTGACTGGCATAATCAGTTTTTGGATAAAATCATTCTTTCGCTTTCAAATAGATTCATGAAATTTTCGAAAATCCACTTTTCAAAACTAAAGATGCTCATAACTCGACTAATTGAAAAGATAGAACGTTCTAGTCTGCGCCATTCGATTCAGTGGAAAATTTTACATATGCTAGTGAGTTTTCAGTCGATATTTCCAAGCATTAAGGGAGTTAGCAAAAAGCAATTTATATCACGAAATATTTCCATACCAACAAAAAAAATTTTTTCGACGTGGAAAATGCTCAAAATTCGTAATTAGGGGTTTTTTGGGACGAGAAATCGACTGGCATAATCAGTTTTTGGATAAAATCATTATTTCGCCTTCAAATAAAGTCATGAAATTTTCGAAAATCCAGTTTTCAAAAAGAAAGATGCTCATAACTCGACTAATTGAAGAGATAGAACGTTCTAGTCTGCGCCATTCGATTCAGTGGAAAATTTTACATATGCTAGTGAATTTTCAGTCGATATTTCCAAGCATTAAGGGAGTTAGCAAAAAGCAATTTATATCACGAAATATTTCCATACCTACCCCTTTGTTCAAAATTTCCAACAAAAAAAATTTTTTTCGACGTGGAAAATGCTCAAAATTCGTAATTAGGGGTTTTTTGGGACGAGAAATCGACTGGTATAATCAGTTTTTGGATAAAATCATTCTTTCGCCTTCAAATAAAGTCATGAAATTTTCGAAAATCCACTTTTCAAAACAAAAGATGATCATAACTCGACTAATTGAAGAGTTAGAACGTTCTAGTCTGCGCCATTCGATTCAGTGGAAAATTTTACATATACTAGTGAGTTTTCAGTCGATATTTCCAAGCATTAAGGGAGTTGGCAAAAAGCAATTTATATCACGAAATATTTCCATACCTACCCCTTTGTTCAAAATTTCCAACAAAAAAATTTTTTTTCGACTTGGAAAATGCTCAAAATTCGTAATTAGGGGCTTTTTGGGACGACAAATCGACTGGCATAATCAGTTTTTGGATAAAATCATTCTTTCGCCTTCAAATGAAGTCATGAAATTTTCGAAAATCCACTTTTCAAAGCAAAAGATGCTCATAACTCGACTTATTGAAGAGATAGAACGTTCTAGTCTGCGCCATTCGATTCAGTGGAAAATTTTACATATGCTAGTGAATTTTCAGTCGATATTTCCAAGCATTAAGGGAGTTAGCAAAAAGCAATTTATATCACGAAATATTTCCATACCTACCCCTTTGTTCAAAATTTCCAACAAAAAAAATTTTTTCGACGTGGAAAATGCTCAAAATTCGTAATTAGGGGTTTTTTGGGACGAGAAATCGACTGGCATAATCAGTTTTTGGATAAAATCATTCTTTCGCCTTCAAATAAAGTCATGAAATTTTCGAAAATCCACTTTTCAAAACAAAAGATGCTCATAACTCGACTAATTGAAGAGATAGAACGTTCTAGTCTGCGCCATTCAGTGGAAAATTTTACACATGCTTGTGAGTTTTCAGTCGATATTTCCAAGCATTAAGGGAGTTAGCAAAAAGCAATTTATATCACGAAATATTTCCTACCTACTCCTTTGTTCAAAATTTCAAACAAAAAAAAATTTTTTCGACGTGGAAAATGCTCAAAACTGGTAATTAGGGGTTTTTTGGGACGAGAAATTGACTGGCATAATCAGTTTTTGGATAAAATCATTCTTTCGCTTTCAAATAGATTCATGAAATTTTCGAAAATCCACTTTTCAAAACTAAAGATGCTCATAACTCGACTAATTGAAAAGATAGAACGTTCTAGTCGGCGCCATTCGATTCAGTGGAAAATTTTACATATGCTAGTGAATTTTCAGTCGATATTTCTAAGCATTAAGGGAGTTAGCAAAAAGCAATTTATATCACGAAATATTTCCATACCAACAAAAAAAATTTTTTTCGACGTGGAAAATGCTCAAAATTCGTAATTAGGGGTTTTTTGGGACGAGAAATTGACTGGCATAATCAGTTTTTGGATAAAATCATTATTTCGCCTTCAAATAAAGTCATGAAATTTTCGAAAATCCAGTTTTCAAAACAAAAGATGCTCATAACTCGACTAATTGAAAAGATAGAACGTTCTAGTCTGCGCCATTCGATTCAGTGGAAAATTTTACATATGCTAGTGAATTTTCAGTCGATATTTCCAAGCATTAAGGGAGTTAGCAAAAAGCAATTTATATCACGAAATATTTCCATACCTACCCCTTTGTTCAAAATTTCCAACAAAAAAAATTTTTTTCGACGTGGAAAATGCTCAAAATTCGTAATTAGGGGTTTTTTGGGACGAGAAATCGACTGGTATAATCAGTTTTTGGATAAAATCATTCTTTCGCCTTCAAATAAAGTCATGAAATTTTCGAAAATCCACTTTTCAAAACAAAAGATGCTCATAACTCGACTAATTGAAGAGATAGAACGTTCTAGTCTGCGCCATTCGATTCAGTGGAAAATTTTAGATATGCTAGTGAATTTTCAGTCGATATTTCCAAGCATTAAGGGAGTTAGCAAAAAGCAATTTATATCACGAAATATTTCCATACCTACCCCTTTGTTCAAAATTTCCAAAAAAAAAATTTTTTTTCGACTTGGAAAATGCTCAAAATTCGTAATTAGGGGCTTTTTGGGACGGCAAATCGACTGGCATAATCAGTTTTTAAATAAAAGCATTCTTTCGCCTCCAAATGAAGTCATGAAATTTTCGAAAATCCACTTTTCAAAACAAAAGATGCTCATAACTCGACTAATTGAAGAGATAGAACGTTCTAGTCTGCGCCATTCGATTCAGTGGAAAATTTTACATATGCTAGTGAGTTTTCAGTCGATATTTCCAAGCATTAAGGGAGTTAGCAAAAAGCAATTTATATCACGAAATATTTCCATACCTACCCCTTTGTTCAAAATTTCCAACAAAAAAAATTTTTTTCGGCGTGGAAAATGCTCAAAATTCGTAATTAGGGGTTTTTTGGGGCGAGAAATCGACTGGCATAATCAGTTTTTGGATAAAATCATTCTTTCGCCTTCAAATAAAGTCATGAAATTTTCTAAAATCCACTTTTCAAAACAAAAGATGCTCATAACTCGACTAATTGAAGAGATAGAACGTTCTAGTCTGCGCCATTCGATTCAGTGGAAAATTTTACATATGCTAGTGAGTTTTCAGTCGATATTTCCAAGCATTAAGGGAGTTAGCAAAAAGCAATTTATATCACGAAATATTTCCTACCTACCCCTTTGTTCAAAATTTCAAACAAAAAAAATTTTTTTCGACGTGGAAAATGCTCAAAATTGGTAATTAGGGGTTTTTTGGGACGAGAAATTGACTGGCATAATCAGTTTTTGGATAAAATCATTCTTTCGCTTTCAAATAGATTCATGAAATTTTCGAAAATCCACTTTTCAAAACTAAAGATGCTCATAACTCGACTAATTGAAAAGATAGAACGTTCTAGTCTGCGCCATTCGATTCAGTGGAAAATTTTACATATGCTAGTGAGTTTTCAGTCGATATTTCCAAGCATTAAGGGAGTTAGCAAAAAGCAATTTATATCACGAAATATTTCCATACCAACAAAAAAAATTTTTTCGACGTGGAAAATGCTCAAAATTCGTAATTAGGGGTTTTTTGGGACGAGAAATCGACTGGCATAATCAGTTTTTGGATAAAATCATTATTTCGCCTTCAAATAAAGTCATGAAATTTTCGAAAATCCAGTTTTCAAAAAGAAAGATGCTCATAACTCGACTAATTGAAGAGATAGAACGTTCTAGTCTGCGCCATTCGATTCAGTGGAAAATTTTACATATGCTAGTGAATTTTCAGTCGATATTTCCAAGCATTAAGGGAGTTAGCAAAAAGCAATTTATATCACGAAATATTTCCATACCTACCCCTTTGTTCAAAATTTCCAACAAAAAAAATTTTTTTCGACGTGGAAAATGCTCAAAATTCGTAATTAGGGGTTTTTTGGGACGAGAAATCGACTGGTATAATCAGTTTTTGGATAAAATCATTCTTTCGCCTTCAAATAAAGTCATGAAATTTTCGAAAATCCACTTTTCAAAACAAAAGATGATCATAACTCGACTAATTGAAGAGTTAGAACGTTCTAGTCTGCGCCATTCGATTCAGTGGAAAATTTTACATATACTAGTGAGTTTTCAGTCGATATTTCCAAGCATTAAGGGAGTTGGCAAAAAGCAATTTATATCACGAAATATTTCCATACCTACCCCTTTGTTCAAAATTTCCAACAAAAAAATTTTTTTTCGACTTGGAAAATGCTCAAAATTCGTAATTAGGGGCTTTTTGGGACGACAAATCGACTGGCATAATCAGTTTTTAAATAAAATCATTCTTTCGCCTTCAAATGAAGTCATGAAATTTTCGAAAATCCACTTTTCAAAACAAAAGATGCTCATAACTCGACTTATTGAAGAGATAGAACGTTCTAGTCTGCGCCATTCGATTCAGTGGAAAATTTTACATATGCTAGTGAATTTTCAGTCGATATTTCCAAGCATTAAGGGAGTTAGCAAAAAGCAATTTATATCACGAAATATTTCCATACCTACCCCTTTGTTCAAAATTTCCAACAAAAAAAATTTTTTTCGACGTGGAAAATGCTCAAAATTCGTAATTAGGGGTTTTTTGGGACGAGAAATCGACTGGTATAATCAGTTTTTGGATAAAATCATTCTTTCGCCTTCAAATAAAGTCATGAAATTTTCGAAAATCCACTTTTCAAAACAAAAGATGCTCATAACTCGACTAATTGAAGAGATAGAACGTTCTAGTCTGCGCCATTCGATTCAGTGGAAAATTTTAGATATGCTAGTGAATTTTCAGTCGATGTTTCCAAGCATTAAGGGAGTTGGCAAAAAGCAATTTATATCACGAAATATTTCCATACCTACCCCTTTGTTCAAAATTTCCAACAAAAAAAATTTTTTTCGACGTGGAAAATGCTCTAAATTCGTAATTAGGGGTTTTTTGGGACGAGAAATCGACTGGTATAATCAGTTTTTGGATAAAATCATTCTTTCGCCTTCAAATAAAGTCATGAAATTTTCCAAAATCCACTTTTCAAAACAAAAGATGATCATAACTCGACTAATTGAAGAGATAGAACGTTCTAGTCTGCGCCATTCGATTCAGTGGAAAATTTTACATATACTAGTGAGTTTTCAGTCGATATTTCCAAGCATTAAGGGAGTTGGCAAAAAGCAATTTATATCACGAAATATTTCCATACCTACCCCTTTGTTCAAAATTTCCAACAAAAAAAATTTTTTTCGACGTGGAAAATGCTCAAAATTCGTAATTAGGGGTTTTTTGGGACGAGAAATCGACTGGTATAATCAGTTTTTGGATAAAATCATTCTTTCGCCTTCAAATAAAGTCATGAAATTTTCGAAAATCCACTTTTCAAAACAAAAGATGCTCATAACTCGACTAATTGAAGAGATAGAACGTTCTAGTCTGCGCCATTCGATTCAGTGGAAAATTTTACATATACTAGTGAGTTTTCAGTCGATATTTCCAAGCATTAAGGGAGTTGGCAAAAAGCAATTTATATCACGAAATATTTCCATACCTACCCCTTTGTTCAAAATTTCCAACAAAAAAAATTTTTTTCGACGTGGAAAATGCTTAAAATTCGTAATTAGGGGTTTTTTGGGACGAGAAATCGACTGGCATAATCAGTTTTTGGATAAAATCATTATTTCGCCTTCAAATAAAGTCATGAAATTTTCGAAAATCCACTTTTCAAAACAAAAGATTCTCATAACTCGACTAATTGAAGAGATAGAACGTTCTAGTCTGCGCCATTCGATTCAGTGGAAAATTTTAGATATGCTAGTGAATTTTCAGTCGATATTTCCAAGCATTAAGGGAGTTAGCAAAAAGCAATTTATATCACGAAATATTTCCATACCAACAAAAAAAATTTTTTTCGACGTGGAAAATGCTCAAAATTCGTAATTAGGAGTTTTTTGGGACGAGAAATCGACTGGCATAATCAGTTTTTGGATAAAATCATTCTTTCGCCTTCAAATGAAGTCATGAAATTTTCGAAAATCCACTTTTCAAAACAAGAGATGCTCATAACTCGACTAATTGAAGAGATAGAATGTTCTAGTCTGCGCCATTCGATTCAGTGGAAAATTTTACATATGCTAGTGAGTTTTCAGTCGATATTTCCAAGCATTAAGGGAGTTAACAAAAAGCAATTTATATCACGAAATATTTCCATACCTACCCCTTTGTTCAAAATTTCCAACAAAAAAAATTTTGTTTCGACGTGGAAAATGCTCAAAATTCGTAATTAGGGGTTTTTTGGGACGAGAAATCGACTGGCATAATCAGTTTTTGGATAAAATCATTCTTTCGCCTTCAAATAAAGTCATGAAATTTTCGAAAATCCAGCTGTTGCAGATTTACATTCAACAAATAAGTTATGTTATCAATTAAGATTTTAAATTTCCTTGTACCGAAATTTTCAGACTTGAAATCACCCATCTCTACAATACCAAACAAATATTTTGATTTAACATAATAAATCTTCAAATCATACCGAAAAATTCGTAACATTTTATCTACTACACATTTTGAAAAAATAATAAATAATAAAATCAACCTTGCACTGTCTAGTAGGGTCACGCTAATTTGAAGGTCTCACCAAAAGTTATTAATTGCTTTTATCAGATAAATAATATTTAGAAAAATTTCTAATACGGAGAATGTTCAATTAATATTTAATTAAATTCTATTAATATTAATAATAAAATTATATACTTAACCATATCTTCACGCAAGAAGAAACCACGTGAAGTTGCAGTCGTATGCGCGAACTTGTTGTCAAAACCAGCGCCATTTTGTAAAATTGACATTCGACTTCAAATCAGTAGCGTAACGTTTTCACATTTTGTAGGTTAACACAAAATTAGAATATTAAAAATGTATTTAACATATATGTATAGTTTAAATAAAACATATTTGGGAATTCCTTGAAGCTTTTCGAGATATTTTCACGAAGCCCGACGCATTTTCTTTGATGTTTTGGTAACCAAAATTTATGACCTTGAGAGACCGTCGTTGACAGATAACTTAGTAAATACACTGAGAAAATGATAAAATTTTCAAATATCGGCCATATAATGGAGTGGAGTAAGACAAGTATCTTATTATAAAAATGGCGATTTTCAGACATGCGCATACAAAAAATGATCGGAAGCTTCGCTTCTTGTTAAGTGGTGTATTCTTTGACTATACTAGTCTTGTGGGAACACAAAATAATTGCTTTGTACTCTGCTCTGCTGGAACGCTTATTTTATACTGCGCAGACTCAATATGTAAGGAACTTGCTTCGGGAACAAACCTTATGTTCGCATGGAATTATTTTCGTATATCCTTTTAGAACAGCTGCTCCTTCTGTAGACAAAAATTACAGAAATTACACCTGCAACATTTTAATTCTAGTGTTTAGGCAAATCTATCGTTTTTGTTTAATATCAGTTTGATTTGCTTAATGGTTTTAATGAGTTATTGTTTACGAGTCCCTGATAATATTGAAAGTACTCAACTGATTTGAATAATAATTATAATATAAGTTGTTTAGAAAAACCAGTAATGATTTTGTCACACTGTATTATGTTTATGTATTAAAAACAAATTTTAAATGAGTGGTACTGGTACGAGTATTTGTTTGTATAACTAACTATTCATAATAATATTGAATATTATCTTTAACCAAAAGTCTAAATCAGTAAGTATTAGTTATTTTTATCTTCGAGGGGAATATGTGTAATAAGTGTTATGAGTGAAACTGTGGATATTTTGTAGAATTCAACATATTTTTGGTTCTAATAATATTAATTATTATGTACGATAAATTGGATATAGAACAACCTTTTCTGATTGATTTTTAGATCAAATCTCAATCAGTTAAGATACGAAGGTAAACATTTATTTTTTTTAATATTTGTTACTATACAAGCTGTTTCATGACGAGCTTATATGTTGGAAACTACTAATACGATTTTTATGAAAATTTGTAAATATGGCGGATTTATAGAAAATATTTTGACAGACATGACATGGAAGTGAGCAGCAACTTAGTTATTTTTATTAGAACACCCTGTATATTATTAACTTTTCGGATTCCAAGCTCGATTTTAATGACACTGTGTGTAAAATACCATATGCCTAAAGTGTACCTATACTTTTCGAGATATTAATTGTTTTAATGAAAAATTGACAGCTGTAGACTTTTACTTTAAAAATTCAAAGTGAACATCCCTAATACAAAAAAAATAAGTAAGAAGGTCAAGCTAATTGGTGACATGTCGAAAACTGCTTTATTAAATACAGAGTTCGTGAAAAAGTTAAACTTTTGTTTTTTGTGATATTAACATGCATTTAAAAATTTAATTCATTTCTACCGCTATATTTCTCATACCTTACTTGATTTCAAAACCAAATATTGCTCATACTGTGAGAAATAATATTTCTCACGGCACTTTGCCCACGCCACATACATTTATATGGAGAATCAAATAAAATCGACAAAAACTTAGTAGGCTACTGTCATCTTTAAATACCTACTTAGTTGTCACAAAACTGTCAGATTATATTAGAAAATATGTTAAAAATTTTAAAATATTGTCAAAAATTTTGAAATATGGTCAAAAATTTGGAAAAATGGTCAATAATTGTAAAAACTGTCAAAGTTTGAAAAAATGGTTAATAATTGCCTAATATTTTCAAAAATTGTCAAAAATTTGGAAAAGTGGTTAATAATTGTCAAAAACTGTCAAAATTTTGAAACAATGGTCAATAATTATAAAAGACTGTCAAAAATGGTCAATAATTGTTAAAAATTGTCAAAGATTTGGAAAAATTGTCAAAAATGGTCAATAATTGTCAGAATCTGTCAAAAATTGTCAAATATTTTAAAAAATGGTCAAAAGCTGTCAAAATTTTTGAAAGTTGTCAAAAATGGTTAATAATTGTCAGAAACTGTCAAAAATGGTCAATAATTGTTAAAATTTTGAAAAATGGTCAAAAATTGTTAAAATTTTGAAAAAATTGTCAATAATTATAAAAAAATGTCAAAAATGGTCAAGAATTGTTGAAAATTGTCAAAATTTTTGAAAAGTTGTCAAAAATGGTCAATAATTGCCAGAGCCTATCAAAAATGCTTAAAAATTGGCAAAAATGGTCAATAATTGTTAAAATTTGGAAAAATGGTCAAAATTTTTGAAAAATTGTCAAAATTGATCAATAATTGTCAAAAATGGTCAATAATTGTTAAATTTGAAAAAATGGTCAATTGTCAAAAATTGTCAAAATTTTGAAAAAATGGTCAATAATTATAAAAAACTGTCAAAATGGTCAATAATAGTTAAAAATTGTCAAAAATGGTCTAAAATGGTCAAAATTTTGAAAAAATGGTCAATAAATATAAAAAACTGTCAAAAATGGTCAGTAATTGTAAAAAATTGCCAACATTTTTGAAAAATGTTCAAAAAGTGGTCAATAATTATCAGAACCTGTCAAAAATGGTCAAAATTTTAGAAAAATTGGCAAAACTGTCAAAATTGGTCTATAATTGTCAAAAATGGTCAATAATTGTTAAAATTTAAAAAAAAATAGTCAAAAATTGTCAAAAATTTTAAAAAAATGGTCAATAATTATCAAAAATTATCAACATTTTTGAAAAATGGTCAAAAATTTACGAGAAATGGTCAAAAACGGTCATTCTATTATGCATAAGAAGCAAGCTTCTATCGGCTCTCGGACGACCGCTCACCTTTTCTTTTTGTTTCACTAACCATAAAAATAAATACATGACAATTTTTCTAAAATTTTGACCATTTTTGACAGGTTCTGACAATTATTGACCACTTTTTGAACATTTTTTAAAAATGCTGGCAATTTTCAACAATTCTTGACCATTTTTGACATTTTTTATAATTATTGACAATGTTTTCAAAATTTTAACAATTTTCGACCATTTTTCAAAATTTTAACAACTATTGACCATTTTTGACAGTTTCTGATAATTTTTGACCATTTTGACCATTTTAGACCATTTTAGACCATTTTAGACCATTTTAGACCATTTTTGACAATTTTTAACTATTATTGACCATTTTGACAGTTTTTTTATAATTATTGACCATTTTTTGAAAATTTTGACAATTATTGACCATTTTTTCAAAAATATCGACATTTTTGGACTATTTTTTCAAATTTTAACAATTATTGACCAATTTTGACAATTATTGACCATTTTAGACCATTTTTCCAAATTTTAACAATTATTGACCATTTTTGCCAATTTTTAAGCATTTTTGACAGGCTCTGACAATTATTGACCATTTTTGACCATTTTTCAAAAATTTTGACAATTTTCAACAATTATTGACCATTTTTGACAACTTTTCAAAAATTTTGACAATTGTCAACAATTCTTGACCATTAACTGAATGTTGTCTTTTTCTCCAGTATATTTGCAAGAAAATTAGCTGCTTTTTCTAAACATTTTTTATGATACCAGAATTTGTTTTAAAATATTTCCTTGCATCTTTCCATTTTCGAAATGATGCCTTAACTAATTTTCCTGCACTTGATCCTTGTTGTCCCAAAACAGTAGAAAATAACGCACAAAACTTGCAGAACGCAGCATCCATTGTTGGAGAGTATACCAGCCAATTCCAGTCCGTCATCCAATGAATTTGAAACTTCAAATTTCTGGGACCGGAAGATGGAAACTTGAATTTAGAATCAGGCGTCCAAGGATTTTCTAAAAGCCTATTCTTAGTAGCATCATCTACCTGTGAAAACAAATAAGAGAACCATTTTGTTTTGAAACAATAATTTAAAAATGTAATTAGCCCTAATTTTGTTTGTTTGAGTAAATATCGTACACTTTTGTTATAGGCTACGAAAATGGCTCAACGAGGACATATATTTCCTCATCCTCATTATGGATTTTGGGGCCCTGTAAAAACACAAGAAATATAAACTTTCCTTTGTGGCTAAACACCCAAAAGTTTCATCAAAATCATTACGCCACAAATATCATAATATATGAAACATGAAAACTACTTTAAAAATAAAATAATAATTAATAATACTTGCAAACTAAACTCATCTCACTTGTTGAGTCTGGATTAAATTTTGGCCTCTTCATAACGAATGTATCCATCACAAGCAACAGAAGAGAACTTTGACTAATTATTAATTAGTAATTAATCTCACGAATCACGATATTATGCTTCTGCGCCTGCGAAATCTGTTCTGTGATTCCCCGAAAGTTTCAACCCGATAAACTATTTGGCCGGTAGCGATGTTGCCAGGCTTACTGTTTTAGACTTATTTTCGACACATATAATATGAAAAATCGATTTAAAATGTTAATTTAATATGTGTACCTTAATTTTTTTCACCAGGCCCTGGAGGGGTTTTGACCCCCAAAACCCCCCCTCGGTGCGCCACTGGCATAAGGCATAGCCAAAGTGACGTAAAACATAGCCAAAGTGACATTAGGCATACCCAAAATACATACCTAAAGCAAATTGTTTGATTTCTGGATGGTGGTCGTTTTGGATGGTGGTCATAGGGATAATACGGTGAGCAACACGTGCGCAAATGCTAATTTCTCACTCGTGTGAATTGCGTACTTGTTACACAATATACTATTAGTTTATCGTGATACTTTATGTACTTGTTGTATAAATTACAACTATATTATGTTTAAAATTGATTTCCATAAGCTGTAAATTTCTCAAATTTTCACTAAGAATGAGAAAGCTCATCCAAGGAACGAGATACCGACGCACAAAGAAATGTCGGGAAGTCTTCCGTGACGTCAGGAGAGCTCCAATCCTGCGGGAAAACCAGCCTAGCTGGGTTAATTCCCATTTCAAGGGTCGAGTATCTCATTCATGGCGGTAGAGACTTCCATCAACCTTAACAATATGAAATATTTGAGTTTACAGCTTACGGGGTCCAATCACTAATGGACAAGTAAACAATGGATGTACACCGTAGATAAGTGTTGTCGTCAAATTTAAAAGCTAACGCTGATAGTGCTGCCATCTTTGCCACCAGACTTCAATTATAAATAAAAGTAAATACGACAATGTTACAGGAAGCTGTAATGGCAACAAAAGTGTCAGACATACAAATAGGTTATGTTACACACAAAGTTTTGACAAATTTTATGTTCAACAATTTCTAACAATTAGTTTGAAGAATAGCAGAAAACGAACAGTTATTAAAAAGACGAAAATTTATGGGGCAATTAATACAGGATTTAGTTTCTACATCTGAAAGTTGTGGAAGTGTCAAATAATTTAAATTTGACATTTATACATATATCATGTTACCAACTGTCGATAGAAAAATAAATTAAATACAATTTATATTTAAATTTTGTTTTTATTTTAAATTATTAAATTAACTTTTTTGGGAAAGAATTTTTCGCATGCAGCACGAAAATTCTACTTCCTAAACACGTTAGGTAAATAACTATTTTTCAATCAATACAATAGTTGTATTAGTTTTTCATTAGTAATAACATCGAATACAGATAGAAGTGGCTTTCATTTGATCAAAAAATATACAGGGTGTTACATTTCAAAAAGCAACTTGACAAAATGTTATATTTAGTTGATCAATTTTATCCAGAATATCTTGTTCTATCCTTACATTTCTAACTGTCCGGGACCGACCAGTGTTGTTTGAATTTTTTTGTAAACTTCTAGTATCCAATAAGCGTTGATGAATACGTGCGAATAAAGAATTATGAGGCATCACTCGTTGCGGATATTTTCCAACATAAAAACGTCCAGCTTCTAGACTAGACTATAGAGTAACTCTTTCCATGCAGTAATAATAAGGACCGGGACCGGGAAACATAACCGCACCGTGCCCGATCCGAGTGTTGATCAACTCTCGGTGGAGGAAGAGTTCAGTGCGAACTCGATTATAGCGCAAGACGATTGTTGGAGAGAAAATGCTAAATGGAGTGTCAGAGTAGCTGGTGTAGTTGGTGAATACGTGCGAATAAAGAATTATGAGGAATCACTCGTTGCGGATATTTTCCAGCATAAAAACGTCCAGCTTCTAGACTAGACTATAGAGTAACTCTTTCCATGCAGTAATAATAAGGACCGGGACCGGGAAACATAACCGCACCGTGCCCGATCCGAGTGTTGATCAACTCTCGGTGGAGGAAGAGTTCAGTGTGAACTCGATTATAGCGCCAAACGATTGTTGGCGAGAAAATGCTAAATGGAGTGTCAGAGTAGCTGGTGTAGTTGGTGAATACCTGCGAATAAAGAATTATGAGGAATCACTCGTTGCAGATATTTTCCAGCATAAAAACGTCCAGCTTCTAGACTAGACTATAGAGTAACTCTTTCCATGCAGTAATAATAAGGACCGGGACCGGGAAACATAACCGCACCGTGCCCGATCCGAGTGT
This sequence comes from Lochmaea crataegi, assembly GCA_947563755.1. NCBI lineage: Eukaryota > Metazoa > Arthropoda > Insecta > Coleoptera > Chrysomelidae > Lochmaea > Lochmaea crataegi. The sequence continues at coordinate 9,605,261 of OX387430.1, forward strand.
TGATCAACTCTCGGTGGAGGAAGAGTTCAGTGTGAACTCGATTATAGCGCAAGACGATTGTTGGAGAGAAAATGCTAAATGGAGTGTCAGAGTAGCTGGTGTAGTTGGTGAATACGTCCGAAAAAAGAATTATGAGGAATCACTCGTTGCGGATATTTTCCAGCATAAAAACGTCCAGCTTCTAGACTAGACTATAGAGTAACTCTTTCCATGCAGTAATAATAAGGACCGGGACCGGGAACATAACCGCACCGTGCCCGATCCGAGTGTTGATCAACTCTCGGTGGAGGAAGAGTTCAGTGTGAACTCGATTATAGCGCAAGACGATTGTTGGAGAGAAAATGCTAAATGGAGTGTCAGAGTAGCTGGTGTAGTTGGTGAATACGTGCGAATAAAGAATTATGAGGAATCACTCGTTGCGGATATTTTCCAACATAAAAACGTCCAGCTTCTAGACTAGACTATAGAGTAACTCTTTCCATGCAGTAATAATAAGGACCGGGACCGGGAAACATAACCGCACCGTGCCCGATCCGAGTGTTGATCAACTCTCGGTGGAGGAAGAGTTCAGTGTGAACTCGATTATAGCGCCAAACGATTGTTGGCGAGAAAATGCTAAATGGAGTGTCAGAGTAGCTGGTGTAGTTGGTGAATACCTGCGAATAAAGAATTATGAGGAATCACTCGTTGCAGATATTTTCCAGCATAAAAACGTCCAGCTTCTAGACTAGACTATAGAGTAACTCTTTCCATGCAGTAATAATAAGGACCGGGACCGGGAAACATAACCGCACCGTGCCCGATCCGAGTGTTGATCAACTCTCGGTGGAGGAAGAGTTCAGTGTGAACTCGATTACAGCGCCACGCGACTGTTGGAGAGAAAACGCTAAATGGAGTGTCAGAGTAGCTTTTGTTTCAAACTTCTATAAATGCCATTCTAACAATTAGCATATCTGACAGATATTATATTTAAACGTAAATTTTTCAAATAACTAAATAGTTTTATTCGCCGCCGCACATGTCTAATCATGGCTAGGCATTGGTTTCTCGACTTGAGAAAATTAGAAAACTTGGAAGAAAGAAATTACCTTTTGGCATCTTGTAGATACCAATGAATCCTGCGAAAAGAGATAACGTTTACAAATGGAGGATTTTTTCTAATGCCGGGTCCAGACCAAGCGGAAAAAACAACGACAAGACAGAAACATTGATGTTTCGAAACAAAGTGACGACAAATCCAAAACATTCCTGCGACTTTTTTGTCTCATTTTTGTTTTCTTTCCAAATCCGGAGACTTTTGCAAGTCCCGTCTCGAGTCGGTAAAGATCAAAGAGTCTCTGTTTTGTCTGTGTTTTTTGCGACAAGGTGTTAGCGCAAAGTGGATAGCGTGTGTTGACAAAAGTAGGAGACCGGTGAACTCAGGAATTTAGTCCTGCTATTGTTGTGATAAGTACCTCGTCTTTGTTAAAAGTGCTGGGAGAAAAGAAAGTAGAGCATTGAAAATACATAACCACTAAGACTGCTAATTAAAACTTCACATTCTTCAGGTATTATTACAGATATTGACTGAGTTGATACTTTTGACCGGGTGGCCAACTAAGAACGGCCGTCGGCCATATCTCAGGAATGGATTATAGCAAAGGTTCGGGAAAAAATTTTTATAACAAAAGTGGCCTCGAGAAATGCCTGGAAATAATTTTCAGAATTGTACTTCCACCGCTAGAGGGCATACCCGGTACATTATGCTGTGGTAGGAATCTCCAGTTGCTAGAAATCTTTGTATTACACTTATAATTAGTATATCTTTTAACAACTGCAGGACCAATAAGGCATATCAGATTTTCGAAATCTTCGGTGGACATTCTTATAAAATTCTTAAAGCTCGAAGGAATCTCACCACTTAGACCACGTAAGTCAACTATGGAATAACTATCTCGCTTTTTCAAACTTGGTCTCATCCATCCATCTTTTAGCAACATTGGATGACAAAAAGATAAAATAACTAGCTGCCAGAAATAAATCTTCATCTTCTCTTGGTGGAAACGCCACATGGTTAAAATACTGATTCCTAAACAAAACTGATCTTTCTTGTTGCACTTTTGTCTTTTTGGTACCTATAGATAGTTTGTCTCAATTTTGTCTTTTTTCAGATAATTTTGTCGTGTAGTAGTCTCAAAATCATGTTGACTTTTTGTCTGTTTGGTCTGGACCCGGCATTAGAAAACGATTATAAGCTTAGTACGAAATATCTCCGAACGAACTATACATTAGGTACTTATAATTGATCTGGTAATAGTTTGCGCTTCCTGTCGAATTCTTCCTTTAAAGTCATCAGTGTTATTTCTCCTGATCTTTTATACAACTAGTGGTTTTTAACGATGATTTAGAATTTGTTTTATGCAAGCGAATTGATTGAAAAATGTACAGTTTATATGAAAATTATTGCACCAGCAACAATTCAACATTTCAAGATTAAAATGCCACTTGAACACTTACTGATATTTCATTATCTAGAGAAAAAAAAATAGAAAAATAATACACTGTAGTGATATAATTTGATAAATACTGATACATATTTTAAAAAATTATCAACAACATCATTCTTCTGATAATTTATTTACTTTCAGTTACTTTTAACCACGGATTCGTGGGATGCGTTGATCTGATCCTACAAGACTGAAGAATAAAAGGAAATGAAGAAAATACTGAAATCAAAGTGCTGTTCTATAAAAGTATTATCATTCGTTTTAGCTGCTTTGACGGTAGTGTTAATCGGTGTGTTAGTGTTGAGTTTTTATGGAATTCCTAAAATTATAGATACAATTATACATCAGGTAATTTTTCATTTAATATACAGAATTATTCATCGATTATTAGGACCAAAATATGCCTCTAACTAAAATATTGCCGTGGAAAAAAATACAGAGCGTCAAATCTGAATCCAGCCTGAATAGTTTCAAGAAGAGGATGGTATGGGAATACCATGCTTAAATTGGTGTGTGCACTGCTATTCCTCCAGGATCCCAGATTATTCAGCAAGTGTTAGTGTATTAGCAGGTATTGTAGGGCTAAAACAAAGGATAGCTATTCCCATAAACCTATCTAAGGACGGTGAAGACACTCGATTCCATAAAGATCAACTCTAAGCTAGTATTGGACTGCATATGTGCCTTAAACGCACTTGGAGACAAGGCTAATCAGTGCCATTCATTGGACAGGAACCCTTCTGCGGCGTCGCAAAGTCGACAATAAATATGATCTCAAAAAAGTGGCTGGCACTGGCGCAGAAATCTCTAGAATGGAGGGCAGCCTCAACTCTAGTGTTCTCTAACGAATCACTTCAAGAATTACATAGTAGTAAAGTCTTCGCTAACTACTGCTCGTTATTTTTCGATGACAAGAATTGGGCTTCATTATTGATCTTGCGCAATTTATCGGAATTTCTTTCATTTTCAGTCTGTCGAATTAAAAGAGAACACAGATCAATGGGAGAGATTCGTCGATTTACCCATTCCAATCACTTTAAAGGCATATATTTTTCACGTGAACAACTCAGATGAAGTACTACTAGGTGAGAAGCCAAAATTGGTAGAAGTAGGACCATATATTTACAAGTATGTACCTACCAGTTTGATCATGCAGTGGATTTTAAATTTCCCGCACAGTTACTTTAAATGCAACACTGTTTCCATCAACTGTCATCTATTGCTGTAGTCCGAAGCTGCGTTCATAAACTTACTCCAGTGAGTAGAGAAGAGTATGATCACGTGATTAGAAAAGTATGTTTGATGGTTACTCGGAGTAACCGTTCAGAGGCTACACCGGCCGGAGGCAAATCAAATGTCTTTGTGTTGTGTATGAATTTGGGGTTATATTGTTCATTTCGAAAATAGAAATTAATTAACCATGGATGAGTTGAATATTAATAATCAAATAATATCAATTTATCAATAAAAATAACCTGGCAGTAATCTGAACTGAACTACTGTATAAGCCAAACTGTCATAACTGTCAGAGTATATAATACTCCATTAAAAAGCGGAGTATGCGGAGTTTACTCCGGGTAGGTTTCTGAACGTTTATAAAAGCATACTCTATACTGGTAGAGTAAATTTATGAACGCTTCGGATTAAACTATCCTTACTCTGAGTAAGTTTATGAACGTAGCCCGAATTGTGCTTATAGCGCTGCAAAAACGCGCAATTTTTAAATTAAAACCTATAAACTAACCTACTTTAGTAAGTTATAACGAAAATGTAAAAAAGTTAGTTTCGTGAGCTACCAAATAAAGCATTTTTTTGCTTAAAAGAACTATCATCGAAACCAAGGAAAGACAATACACAATATGACTATTAGTTCCGTTTGTGGTATTACCAGTGATGCCAAACATTCAGGTCGTCCAAAAAAGTTCGTCTCGCCAGGAATCGTTGATAAATCCATGGAATGATATTGGTCCAGGGCCTGACCAGTTTCAAAGCGTCTGACGCATGTCGTTAGAGAAGAGTACAAAATGTTAAATATGTTGCTCATGAAACAAGTATAAGGAAACTTTTGCAGCTGCACTCTCCACTGACACCCCGATGGAAGAGAAACATGATCAAATACATTAAGACATTTTGGTCGAAATCAACTTTTCCTCAATTTTCGTTAAGATGAATTTGCCTGCTTTCAATGGCTGTTAAGCTCAAACTAAAATTTGACCGTTGGTAGTGGTGGTGCTGTATTTAAAGTTACTGCGCCAGAAATACAAACTAAGTTTCTATTGTTAACATATATTTTAGAGAAACAATTCATAGGAATGTATTATCAACAAATGAAAATGATGATAGTGTAACATACGAAAAAATAACAACAATATCATTTGACCAAGAACTCTCGGGAGATTTGAAGGATACTGATGAAGTAATTATCATCAACCCAGCTCTATTGGTAATTATAATATATTATTTTGATCTTCACTTTATTTGATCCTAAGACAATAATAATAGTGTTTTCGATTGGTTGCACCAGGGTGGAGCTGGTACACACCGGAAATATAGAGCCTTTCCAAGTGACGTCATCACAAAGCACCTGTGCTTTGTGGACGTCATCCCACGCCATGTTGTCAGCTAATCACGGACAACCTTCAGAAAGATGGATGGAAATAGCATTTTTTACTGATTTCAATATAAATCGAGAACAAAAGTTGATTGGTTTTGTTAAATTTGTCTACTAGTGTGTACATAAGATTTTTGCAGGTTTTTTCATTGCGAACATCTATATTGCTTTATTAAACCAATGAATACACCCCCGAAGCGTAAATCTTAAAATTTAAAATGACGTTTTAGCTGAATTCTCAACGCATCGGTGGCCAGTAGAAATTCTAGGAACTTTCGGCAAATCACCAATTCACTTCAGTCATTATGTCACTAGTTATGTCAGATGTCAGTGGAAAAAATCGATCAGAATAATAAAGTGATACAACTAACTAGAACAAAAGTATGGAAAATAAACATAAACTATGGAGGGTAGAAGGAAGGAGCACCATCTTGTATGGGGGACAAGTTGAAAAAGTGTCCACCTGTAAACAGCAAATTATAATTCGAAGATTCACCGAAATGGCGCTCGTGTAGCTAATGAAAATGATGTGAATTTAGGGTTATAAACCGAGTGAAGTGTGCTGGGTTGAAAAATGTAGTATTTTTCGTGACTTGTGTAATTGAGAAATATACAGTATTTAAAATCTCAATTATATACGTAGTATTTCCTTTTTTAATTTTGTATCATACTCTAATAATTCATGGCGCTGTTTTTAAAATCTTTCCACTTGCTACTATGGCGCCACCTTAATTTGCTTCCTTTCGATGGACACTTTTTAATACATTCAGATGGTGCTCCTTCCTTCTACCCTCCATAGTTTTGAATGGTAGACATCAACTGTCATTCTTGTCATAAAAACCACTTTTTGCTGGCAACACTGACCTTAAACTACTCTATTGACATTTTCAACTCAGTCGCGCACAGAACTAAATAACTAGTTCTGTGCGCTCGCGTCGAGTGGTTTCGTGTCCGATTGAGCTTGGGGTTCGGTAAGTTTGCACTCAGTGCACACTTTTCGGCACCGGAAATGTCGTTAGTGCTAAGACGAATTTTGGAAACAAGAATGGAAATACCGAAAATCCAAAATTATGTTATTGTGGTTGAATGCTGTAATATCAGATTTTAGGTCTCTAGAGATAACAAAATGCACACTCAGATACATATTCTTCCATTTTCGTATTAAATACGCTCGTCTGATGAAATTCTCTAGGAAGGCAACGGAATCGATTAGTTGGAGTTGAATCTTGTGTGATTGTGTTTAATGAACAAAAATTGACTCTAACCTTCGATAAAATGTCGAGAACACACAAGCCAAGTTTAAAGTTGTGATTCACTGAGGGGACCCGTTTTAAAGCACTAATCCAAGCATCGCGGCGTTGATCAGAGAGATCATTTAAATAGTCGCTTCGTTAAAACAGCCGGATATCGGAAAAAATATACCTTATCTCGTTCTCCCCGCATTCCACACTTAACAACACTACAAAACGATGGCATTTTAGATACCTTTAAGAACTAATTGTTAATTAAACTCTAAATCCGATGTTTACCAGTAAACAATGAAAACTAAATAGAATGTGTGCCCTCCAGCACAATATGGCCGACCTGACAGTGACGTCATTCTGGAATCTGTTTGATTTTGTTGGTTATGTTGTTGGCTGTCAACACATTCGCACTATATTTTTGTGACGCCCTGAAGTACACGAGCGTATAGGATATAAGTATAGGACTGCAATAATTAAAACCTCAATTCAACTAATTCTTTCTTTTAAAAACATATATTGTAAATATTAAATTTTATTATGTATATATTGCAGGTTCTCACTCAAATTACCACCCGATTGGAACAATTAGCTATTGCAGGATGTCTAGACAAAATATTTTTGCCTCAATATAGCAAACTATTTATTAAAGTCGATATTAAAACAATTATGTTTGGTGGTATACCGTTCGCACAAGCTTCGTCAGACATCGGATATGCCTGTAATATCCTAAGAAAGCAAATTATTGAAAAAACTATAAAAATGAGAAACGTACAGAGAATATACAACACCGTATATACCGACGTAGTGGACGGTCTTACTTTCTCGTTATTGGGATACGTAAGTATATTTATTATAAATTATCGGTAAATAAGTAAATAAGAACAATAAGAACGGCGGCAAATTGGCTGATGTAGGTGTACACCAAAGACCGTTTTAACGGAAGACATCTTGTGGTAGCGGCGACCGTTGTCCACCTATAGATTTATATAGTAATTAATAGAAGCTAACTGTAATTCTAAAAGGAGACTGTAACTTAGATCTTGGACAAATGTATCTAAGATTACGGCAACGGTATATTTCTTCGCTTTTTTAGGGACTCGACGAGAGAACGAGGACACATATAGGTCTCGTATAGTGAACGAGTAAACAGTGACACTTTTAACGTAATTTTGTAAATCTACCAGTTCTGTGGGTACATTTTCCTTTTAAAATTACAGTTAGCTTCTATTAATTACTATATAAATCTATAGGTGGACAACGGTCGCCGCTACCACAAGATGTCTTCCGTTAAAACGGTCTATATTGCGCTTGAAATAAACATACATCTGTAATTTGTAATGTGTTGTTGTGTTTACTGAGCAGGGACGCACTAGAATATTGTTCAGTTTTGTTGGTAACGAAGAAAGGGTGTTCCGCAAATAATTGGAATAAGGACTTCAACAAATTTAAAGACCAATAACAAAATGGCTGGAGCAAATTTTAATGAAAAAGAAAACTCCCAAACTATGGTCAGCTCAAGGTCACTATCATTCAAATGGAAGAACAAATTCCTTTTTAATTTGATATAAATTATTATTTTATTTATTTGGAAGTTTTAATATTTTAAAGAAATACAATATGTATGGTGACGATATTATAAATATTAATAAAACTGTTCAAATTAGTTGAGATCATTAAAGTTTGATGATTTTTTAGAAAACCGCAGCTCCTGATGGTATCTACACTATAAACAGGGGAATTGACAATGTATCAAATTTGGGAACAGTTATGGAATGGAATAATTCCAAGTACCTTCCGTATTGGGGAAGACCACAATCAACAAATAACGATACCTGTCAACTGGTTCGCGGGGGAGATTCTACCATTTATCCACCGCATGTTACTGCAGACAAATCTTTCAGTATTTTCGCTACAGATGTGTGCAGGTAAATTTTTACAGGGTACAGATTTCCTGAACATCCTAATTAAGCAATTTTGCTAAACAATACTTTAAATTCATTACAAAAACTCAAATTAATGATTTTGTAGTGTAAAGTTTATTCAAAATCAATTGCAAAAGCTTAAGCACGTGTTTGTCTCCCTTTGTCGACTATTTCCTTTGATCTGCATATGCATTACTTTCACCAGAGTAAGTTAACGCAGATAGAGAACAAGTACAGACACGTCACTAGTCTCCACCGACTAGCCTACTATTTAAATGATTAAAATATTCACCTAAAAGTCAAAGTCGAACTATATCTTATCACAAAATTATTAAACGTAGAATAATACATAAAAGCGGCGTTGATCAGAGAGATCATTTAAATAGTCGCTTCGTTAAAACAGCCGGATATCGGAAAAAATATACCTTATCTCGTTCTCCCCGCATTCCACACTTAACAACACTACAAAACGATGGCATTTTAGATACCTTTAAGAACTAATTGTTCATTAAACTCTAAATCCGATGTTTACCAGTAAACAATGAAAACTAAATAGAATGTGTGCCCTCCAGCACAATATGGCCGACCTGACAGTGACGTCATTCTGGAATCTGTTTGATTTTGTTGGTTATGTTGTTGGCTGTCAACACATTCGCACTATACTTTTGTGATGCCCTGAAGTACTCCAACCGACTAGCCTACTATTTAAATGATTAAAATATTCACCTAAAAGTCAAAGTCGAACTATATCTTATCACAAAATTATTAAACGTGGAATAATACATAAAAGCACTTCATTCACATAGGAATAACCCATCACTCAACATCAAACGAAACAAGAATAAGCTTTCGTTTAGAAACGATGTTTACTGGTCGCCTCTGAGGATCAAGTATGTGATCAGTTGCCAAGCAATCGGGCATTTTCGGAGATTACATAACAACAATACGTAAAGTAAATACCAAGAGGTAATAGTTGTCAAATATGTCGAGGTGAAGAGTTGTCAAGTATGGTATTTATCTACAGCATGAAAAGTTATTCGATACTGTGTGATCCTGCGCAATTTGGATTGAGGTGAAAAGACTATAGAGACAAAGAAAATAACCTATTTCACTTAAAATTAATTTGTTGTTATCGTACTTAAAATCGAATAGTTTTCAACGTATCTATGATTAGTAACTGTAAAAAATTTTATCTTGTTTATTTAAAGATTAGATTTCAATACTAACTTTAGATAAAAATAATCACAGTTAATCGGCAAAAAGTAAAAATAACCCGACTTAGTATATATGACCCCCAATTGCGAACGCTTTTAATGAATGCCAAAATCATTGAGAATCAATTCCAAAACAGTAAAAGATGTTAGGTTAGGTTTGAATACTTCAACCAGCCAACAAATTTATTTGGGTCCCAAGCCCCAAGATTTTCCACAGCTCCTAGACCTAGTTGTTAGATTCCCCTTCTTGGAGAAGGGGAAGGGAATAATTACATTGCACAAAATATATACACTCTGATTGGTCCCTCGGCCCTCGTTAATATCCAGCAGTTTCTCGTATGCGAGTTTCGAATGCAGATTTTTTCTCTAAGCTGTACAATAAACAGCTTCTGAGATACAACGGGGTGCCTCTCTTAATCAGACACCCGGTACAAACAACTATTATTGTGGCTTTTACAATAACGGTCATTTCACCGAGGAGCCATTTTGTATTTTTAAGTACCCATCAATTGAAAGTAATCCAGGTGCAAGAAGGGGATACGTGCATAATTCTGCAAAAGTGAGATAGCTATTTAGGTTTCAAAATGTGCGCTTCTTGCCTGGTGGAAGTATGGGATACGTGCGAGCAATAGATACTGAATTATGATAGCAAACTATATATCCCCTTGCATGGTCTGGTGCAATAACGGGATAAGATTTGTGTAACTTATCCCGTTCTTGCACCAAATTTTGTTTCATTTTTTTATATGCGTAAGCCCGTCCCATTCTTGCACCGGCCTGTTTGTTTACACGATCAGGTGAGTAGGGTTGCGCGATACACTAGAAAGTATCGATATTAGATATCGATACGGATCGGAACGTAAAGTATCGATACAGTAGAATATCGAATATTAATTTATCGATACTCGAAGTATCGATACGTTAACGATCCGAGATTTTGCTAATTTTGACGTTTTTTCGGTAAAAATCACCTTTTTGGAGGGTAGAAAAAGACATTATTGTGATTTCCAGCCAAAGTTGAGGTTCTAGAAAAAAAAGTTGATGATAAAAGTTGTAGATCTTGAGAAAATCTACAACTTGTTAATTGGTGACTTTTTCACATAACTTCAAAATTAGCTCGAAAAACGCCAAAAACTGCATTTTTTGTTTTTTATTTTTGGTTTCGTTAAAAAATATTCGATTTTGATGAAAATTTAGTAGAAGGTAGCTTTGAAAGTCACAAACCATGAAAAAAAATTTCAAATTGAAATATTGGAAATTTTTCGAGTTATTACGTTTTTTCGGTAAAAAACACTTTTTTTGGGTGGATGGAAAAAGACTAATATTATTGCGATTTCCGGCTAAAGTTGAAGTCCTAGAATAAAAAGTTGATGATAAAAGTTGTAGATCTTGAGAAAATCTACAACTTTTCAATTGGTGACTTTTTCACATAATATCAAAATTAGCTCGAAAAACGCAAAAAACTGCATTTTTCGTTTTTTATTTTTGGTTTCGTTAAAAAATGTTCGATTTTGATGAAAACTTAGTAGAAGGTAGCTTTCATAGTCACAAACCATGAAAAAAAAATTCAAATTGAAATATTGGAAATTTTTCGAGTTATAACGTTTTTTAGGTAAAACAGACTTTTTTGGGGGGGTGCAAAAAGACATTATTGCGATTTCCGGCCAAAGTTGAGTTCCTAGAATAAAAATTGGGATTATAAAAGTTGTAGATCTTGGGAAAATCTACAACTTTTACATCAGTGACTTTTCCACATAACCTCAAAATTAGCTCGAAAAACGCAAAAAACTGCATTTTTCGTTTTTTATTATTAGTTTCCTTAAGAAATGTTCGATTTTGATGAAAATTTAGTAGAAGGTAGCTTTGATAGTCACAAACTACGAAAAAAATTTTCAGATTCAAATATCGGAAATTTTTCGAATTATAACGTTTTTTCGGTAAAAAACACTTTTTTTGGGGGGTGGAAAAAGACATTATTGCGATTTCCGGCCAAAGTTGAGTTCCTAGAATAAAAAGTTGATAATAAAAGTTGTAGATCTTGAGAAAATCTACAACTTTTCCATTAGTGACTTTTTCACATAACCTCAAAATTAGGTCGAAAAACTAAAAAAACTGCATTTTTCGTTTTTTATTTTTAGTTTCGTTAAAAAATGTTCGATTTTGATGAAAATTTAGTGGAAGGTATCTTTGATAGTCACAAACCATGAAAAAAAATTTCAAATTCAAATATTGGAAATTTTTCGAGTTATAACGTTTTTTCGGTAAAAAACACTTTTTGGGGAGATCGAAAAACTGCACATTTTTCGTTTTTTATTTTTAGTTTCTTTAAAAAAAGCACGACATCGTTTCACAACGTGATTAAAAAATCACGATATCGCTCATCACTATAGATAAGGCCACTTCCCGCTACCACTAAAAATCCCGTATCGCAAGGTATCGATACACTACAAATTTATCGATACTTGAAATGCATCGAAAAGCATAGTATCGATACAAAATATCGAGTATCGGAAGTAAAAGAATCGATACACTGGAATATATATCGGATAGTATCGCGCATCCCTAGATCCGAGTCACGTAGTCACCGAAAAACCGTTGGATATTGAACATACGCTTGTGTTAAAACGTGTGGTGTGGATAAATATTGTGGTATTTTTATTGTTTAAAAGCACATTACGAGTTCAAGCAGTGAGGATGAACCATTTCAAAGTTCAAGGAGTGAGTTTCTGCCTTCAAATTCCAGAGAATCTGAAAATAATTTAATTGAAGAGCATGAGTTTGCTGGTAACGAGCCACCTCTGATAACGACCTCGCTGATAATGAGCCCGATAATAAAAAACGTGGACGAAAGAAAAGAAGAAAACAGGAGACCTGGAAAAGAAATGTACAGAAAATGAAAAGAAATAAAGGAGAAGCTTATAAATCTACGTCAAAGGGAAAACTGGTACAAGAAAGAAAACAAGGCGATGATTGCAAATGTACCTAGCAACAAATGCATAGAAAAACTTTCCGAAGCCGAAAAACAAGAAATAATATCGGCTTTTAGTAATCTTTCAAGTCAAGAAAAACAAGACTCTTATTAAATAATAAAATACAAAGTGCTGATTCAGAAGAAGAAAAGAAGGCATTCGAGTTCCAAAAAAAATTCATCTTCAGAAGTCTGAATGGTTCTATAAAGAGCTAAAGCAAAAGTCCAAAGAAGCAAGAACATGCCCCTTCCTAAAGTGCCTTCCGGAGATGCATTTTATTTACGACAGTTATGGGTACATAATTTCTGCATACATTCTGCAAAAACTAAGGCTGGACATTTCTTTATGTATGATGAATTTACAGCTAAAAAAGGATCAAATGACGTGTTAAGCTTTCTACAATACTATTTTGAAAACATTTTAAATCCCAATGTAAAAATCTTATATTTATTTAGCGCAAAATAAAAATAATACTTTGGTTAGGTTTTTGGTTGCATTGTGTCAGGAGGGAAAATTTGATACCATAATTCATCGTTTCCTTCCCTGCGATCGTAACTTTGGAAAAAAAGAAGAAATGTATTGAAAGGCTTTTCTTACCTGATGAATATACTTAAATCATCATCAAAAACCTTTTTTGTTGTTCTTGTGACTCAGGACATAATGCATAACTATGTGGAAGGCTTAAAAGAATTGTTTATTCCTGTTCCAAAAGCCGTGTCTAAAGAAAGTTCACTATTTCTAGATATCGTGTATTTAAATACACTAAAAATTTAGATGGTGTTGAATAGTTGAATGTAGTCAGTCTACTAGTACCCCTTTTTTACATATTTTACGAAGCTTAAAAAGAATTCAAAACCAAATTTAAATTTAATGCCATAATCTTACGGAAATCCCCTACCTATTAAAGATGCTTAATATCAAAATGTTATGTTGCTAGCCCAAGAATATGTCGGAAAAAACGAAATGCATTTCCATGAATTTCCTAAATCAGACAAAATTACATTAGCAGAGGTAGATGTTGATTCAGATCTCACATAGCTCTGGGATTTTGAGTGCGCTACATATTTTTATTTCTTTAAAATTAAAAGAATGCATGTATTTTTGAAATTTTTGATACTTGGTTGGCTAATAATAATATTACCTATTCTTATAAGAAACATTTGACGTTCTGTTAAAATTATTAGCATATTGCTTTAGTTTCTATGGTTCACATTTAATAATAAAGCGTTTCTACTGAAAATTGTTTTTTTGTAACTTATCCCCTTTTTGCACCTGCTCTAAATTACATTATAAAAAGTTTTAAACTTATCCCATTATTGCACCACAAATTTGTTTTCCTTAATAGCATTGTTATTTGGCTGTAAAATGCTGTTTAAATCATTAGCTGTTGTACTAGTTTGGCCACATTGCATGACCAACAAAAATTTTAAATTTAAAATAAAAATTGTTTGCTTCTCCTGAAAAATGTACATATTGTTACTTATCCCCTTCTTGCACCAGGGTCTTCAATTGCAAGACACTTTCAATATTCTAATGGGCTATAGTTCATTGTTATTTTTAGTGGCCTTACAAATACTTCAATCAGATAAAGAGCATAGAATTTGATGAGAAAGTTCTAGGAGTAAAAAGGAATGTTGTTATTGAAAGACGCCATAATAAAATTTATGAATGTTTAATCAATCGTGAACAATATAAAATATTTGATTAGGTACTGATAAAATGAAAATAATTAGCGGTGCAAAATAGATTATTACAGATACATAAAATCAAGCTCACAAATATATTCGATACAAAGTGCAGAATCAGTATAAATTCTTAATATTTTCAAAACTCAATGTTTTAGAACTTAGTTCTTCTTCTAAAAATTAAGTTAAAAAAACTAATATTAAATTATATAAATTTATTGTAGATAAAAATATAAACCTTTATTATTAATAACAACAAGAATATAAAAATGCTTCATTACCAATACTTTTCCAATACTTTTACCAAATCTTTGGGATTTGTGCTTGGGCCATGTCTCTCAACTGGTACGCCATTCTTGTCGATAATAAATTTGGTGAAATTCCACTTAATAAAATCTCCCAAAGTACCTCCCTGTACGTGTTTCAAATACTTCCATAAAGGATGCGCATCGTTACCATTCACGTTAATTTTCTCGTACATATCGAATTTGACATTCTTATTCTGCATGAATTGGCAAATTTCTGCGTTAGATGCTGGTTCCTGTCCTGCAAATTGGTTGCAAGGAAATGCGAGTATTCTTAAACCTCTAGTTTCTGAATATTGGTCGAATAATTCAACCAATTCGGCGTAGTTATTCTTAGTGTACCCGCACTGGGAAGCTACATTCACAATTATACATACGTGACCTTTGTATTTATCCAAAGAAACTGGATCGCCTTTGATATCGTTCGCAGTAAATTCGTAAATAGATTTGGCGGATTTATAGCTGTCTGGACTAGACATTTTAAATTTAGCTTGTGAACAAGAGCCGTCAATACTATCAATATTGTCACTGGAACAAAACTTTTCTTCTTCTGCCAAGGTTACTGCAACTATTAGAACTACGGTAACGCCGGTAAATAATAACATAATTTCCACTTATCACGGAACACGTGACCTGCGCAACGATAACCCCAAAGTGTGAGGTGCAGTTCTCGATAGTGAAAATTGTTTCGATTAATCGATTATTTACTTTGTACCGGGTGGCACAAATCAATTAGTTTCAACCACAATATTTTTTTATATTTTTATTTCAACGTTTCGGTAGCGTTTCAGCTACCGTTATCTATCTTTTTTTTTTAATTTGTACCTATCTGACACTTGGAAAAATTCGACAACTAGACAATCAATGATAATATTTCGGGTTGAGATGAGATGTAAACAAACAGGGTATTCAATAATCTGTAAAACTTTTTTTTTGTATTTGACATTCCTGAGAGATTGAAGTTGATCGTTTTATTGTATAGTTAGATTAAAGGTTTCTTTTTGAAATTATATTGTATTGTAACTATATTTACTTTATAATTTTAGTAATGCACATAAATGTTGAGATATAACTTTTGTATATTCAATTTATTGTTAACGCTTTATTTATTAAAACTATTCTACAACTTTTGCTTCACAACAACCAGGGGTCGAATACTGAAATTTGGTATTCGAATCCGAATTCTGAATACTGTATTCGAATACTCAAGATTCGAATACAAAGAAAAAAAAGTATTCGAATAACGCTGTATTTGAATACCTGGATTTATTTAAATAGGAATACTTTTCGAATATTCCAACTAAAAAGAAACATATGCGCACTTTAAACTCAATTTTTATTTACGTGCTTGAAATAATAAAAATATATAACAAAATTAAAAATGCTTTACTACAAAATAAATAAAACTTAAAATAAAATCCTTTGGTTTATAGTTTATAGGTAACAAAAACATAAATAATAAATAAAACTTAAAATAAAATTCTTTTCATTTAAATAAAAAAATAGGAACCAATCAATATCATATGACGACGCACCGGTACTTAAATATAAAGAGAAAAATTAAGTGTTTCCTATCCCGTTCGCCTTCAACAAAACCAACATTTCAAAAAGTTCGTCACCCAAATTTTGACGCTTTGGCGTATTTATCATACCCGCAAAATAAAACAATCGTTTTACTGGAGCAGAAGATGGTAATATGGAGTTATACCTTAAAAATATTTGTTTAATTAACGCAATATTCACAAAAATAATCAAACAGGAATCGAATACAGAATTCGAATACAAAGTAGGTATTCGAATGGTATTCAGAATCCAGAATACCGACAAAAAAAGTATTCAGTCGAATACCAAATACACAAATGTATTCGAATACCAGCCAAATGTATTCTGAATAGGATTCAGAATACTGAGTATTCGAATACTACCCAAGTCTGACAACAACTATATTACAATATCAAATATTAACAATATTTCATAATAGAATAAGTTCCTTATGTATATTCCAAAGTTATACACAATACAAATTCATATGATAAATGTGAGTAGCACAGAAATACCTACCTACTACTTAATTATTACAGAGGCATAATTTAAAATAACTTTGATAATATAGAATAATAATTGTTTTGCAAGATCATATTTATTAAAAATCTTAGGAAAACGCTTAGAATCGCCAACTTTATTTTGCCTATTTTTTGGTTTCTTCATTAGTATAATGTGCATTAGTTGAGCGTTTAAAAAAAGGGGACTATTCCAGACACTGGATCCCTTTAAAACACCTAATACCTATGTCAGCGAAGTAGGATAGGTGTATGTATAGTGACAACAAAAAATAATGTATATAGGTAATAGAAAATTAAATGAAAATAAGTAAGTATCACTTCGCTAGACAAATTTCTTTATTCTATGTGTATAAAATTTTGCTTGAAACTAATGTTTCAACTAATTACAATTGCACATCAAAGTGCCTATCTTGTGTTAGTTAGTGGATACCTAGGCACAATACTACTGGTTACATTCTGGTCCACCCATGTTTTTCCACTACTTTGACCTTCATTAGTCCAAGTTTCATCTAAGAAAAAAAGATTGGCCTGTTTTATTTTCTATATTGTTTTATGGATCTTAAATAGTTCAACCTCCATCGACAGATATAGTCGACACACTTACTTGAAGTTAATTTGTTTCAAGAAAGTATATAAAGATGACCGGGACAATTGTAGCAAATCTGAACGTTTCTTCAAAACTAGTAAAATTATATCCACTGTAGGTAACTCATTTTTGAAAAAAAAAATCATGCACTATTCTTCGAACCGAATTTTTATACCCTTCATCACAATTTTTGAGAAGTCCCGGTCTTCCACCACTATTTTTTGGGCTGGTAATTGTTCCACTACTATGGTATTCCTTCAATAGTCTGTAAACTGTACTCCTGTAACAAAAATGTTGATCATTTAATATTGTTAATTTGAAAGTTATAATGATAACTTACCGGCTGCTTGAGAAACTTTGGATATAACATCAATAGTTTTAGTATTTGGCTTTTCATCCAATATTTGTTTATACATATTTATTATGTATTGTTTATCTGACATTCCTAAATGGCCTAGATTTAGCCGTTTTCGTGGTTTTGGCGGACTACGCAAATAACTGGTACTTGGAGTAGAAGGATCCATAATCGCAGAAATTCAACAAACAGGAGTTCTGAAAAGAACTGTTTTATTCGCTAAGGGAACGGATACGATGATAAAAACAAATATAAATATTATATATGTCAGAAGTGTCAATTATCACGAGATGTCAATGCTAAAAAGTGCTGTTTGAAACTGGTTGCAATCTGACCAATCAGAGATCTACAGAATTGCCAACTTAAATTCAAATTACTCCTCCTGGTTTTTAAATGAACTATAGTAATGGGATCTGGTGAAGTACAGGAACGGCTTTTTTTACCAGAATATCCTCTCCCTTCTTAATGTAATTGTTTAGCCCAGTTTTGCATCCATAATACAGTTAGTGATGAGCGATATCGTGATTTTTTAATCTCGTTGTGAAATGATATCGTGATAATATGTTAATACCAGCTATTTTAAAACGTGACGTGATCACGACGACATTTTTGATATTCGGTTTTGAATATACGATGGGAAAAATTGCATCTATTTTCAAAACAAAATTCGATCTTGTTGACAAATTTTAGTCGAATGAGAGCGACGAAGGAAATCGCAATAATGTCTTTTTCCACCCCCCCAAAAAAAGTTTTTTACCGAATATTTCACTCAAACATGTTGTATCAATGCAACGAATGCTAAATTATTAAATGGAAATTCAAAAATTACAGCGGAAATTCCACGTTGACATGACAACCCAGCGATAATTCCACGTTGCCATGACAACCGTTGTCAAACGGAACATTTCGATGTACTTGTTGAAATTGGCGTTTCCTGGCCTTTTAATTAGTAAGAATGGCGATATTCCTTTGCCTGCCTGTTCACTAGACTTGGCAGACTTTTTTCTGTGGGGTTAAGATAAGATAAATATGGGGCTTAAGTGCTTCTAAGAGCCTCTCCACTACGACCTTTGCAGATCTATTGTGTATACCCTCCTGTTATTCTAGAATTCCTTGTCTAGACCCGTCCTTATTACTAGACGGATGGCAAACCTCAGGTCCTCCATATATTGGGAGGGTTGTGGTTTTTCCTCCCTTATCGTTGAAAACCTCAGCCTAGTCAGGCTTTCGCAGTAGCACAGTATGTGTACTGGGGTTTCCTCATCTTATTGGCAAAACCTACATATAATTGTTTCTGCCAATCCGATGTTGTTCATGTGTTTGTTAAGTCTACAATGCCCTGTCAGGAGCCCAACCAGGATCCTGATTGTTTTCCTATTCTGGCTCAGTAGATACTCCGTGAATTTTGGCGAGGGTTCCTTGATGAACTCTTTGGCCTGCATCATTTTTGGCGCCTTGTTCCACCATTCTCGAGACTGATTTTTTATCCAAGTGCTGCTATTTGTTTTTGCAGCGCTTTCGCTATGCCACAGAAAGGTTCTGGGCCAATGGGAGCACAACGCCCCTTCTCGGGCTAGTGAGTCTGCCTCTTCATCATTGCCCTTGTGATCTGAGTGGCCTGGTACCCAGGCTACGGACAGTCTATTACGACTGCCCAGCTCTTGTAGCGTCTTCAAGCAGTCCCAAACAAGTTTGGAATTTATCTGCATGGAGCTGGTTGCTTTTATAGCCACACTATAGTCTTTTCGTCAAACTCTTGCCTTAATAGCTCCCCTGCACAGTGCTGTATTGCTGCAACTTCTGCCTGGAATATCGTTACATGTTTACCCAAGCTCAGTGAGACTCTTATCTCTGGCTTGGCTATATATATTTATATATATATATATATATATATATATATATATATATATATATATATAAATAAACAAAAGGGAATTCTTGACGGTAGATAATTCAATAGGTTTTATATATCTTAGGGATTCCGTCGTAAGGAGGGCTGAATTGACTCACTTTACACGTAAGTTTTTAAAAAATTATTCTACAAAAGAAATACCTACCAAAAAAATGTTCATATTTCAGCCTTGAAAAAGAAAATAAAAATTTTCGAAACGTTGGGTAGTAAATAAGAGTTTAATTCAGCCCTCCTTACGACGGAATCCCTAAGATATATAAAATATATATATATATATATATATATATATATATTCCTGCTCCTACACCTTCCTCGGTTTTGAGTCATCTGTGTAGCAGGCCATTTCTGCATTAATTGGAGGTCCTTCCTTCCATGCCTCTCTGCCTGTTATGAATGTTTTGAAGTTTTTTCCGAAGCTATACTTGGGAATCATCTCGTCCGATGGCATTCCCATTATGGGGTCGATATCCAACTCATTATACACCTTACCGTGTAGCC
Organism: Lochmaea crataegi; assembly: GCA_947563755.1. NCBI lineage: Eukaryota > Metazoa > Arthropoda > Insecta > Coleoptera > Chrysomelidae > Lochmaea > Lochmaea crataegi. The sequence continues at coordinate 9,625,111 of OX387430.1, forward strand.
TACTAATGGGTGCTTGCCCTCTGGTCAGTCTATTAGTGATTGACCTGGCTTCACCTTGTATGTAGACATGGAGTGGAGTGGCGGCAGGTTGAGCAAGACTTCTAGTGCGGCTGTTGGGGTTGTCCTGTGGGGTTATCTAAAGCTAAAGGTTTTTGAATCAAACCCGCCCAGAACTAGGGACGAATTGAAGGATCGAATCCAACAGGAGATCAACAATATTCCATTGGATATGCTACGCAGAGTCATGGGATCCTTTACCAAAAGACTTCAAGAATGTGTGGACGCCATCTTACAGATATAGTTTTCAAAAAATTAACAAGACTCTGAGAGTTTTTTTTTAAATATTCCCGTTTCACTGCCGGATCCTGTATCTTTAAGCCCTATAAAATGTCAAAGTTAAAAATAAAGATGGTAACGCCGTCAGGGGGTCTAGCACAAGATGGCCGGTAGCTTGTCACTGAATCAGTATTCACAATGTTGTAATGTTATTAATAAATAAACTCGAAGTTTAATAGTGAATCTACACGTTTAATGCATGACAATACACGACATAAAATATCTATTCGAGCTCTCACTTGATTCGTGTCAAAAATGTTTAGTTACTTTTTATACATACTAATTGCTTGGAAAGTAAAATGATATGCATATTATAAATAATGGACATCCTACCTCTATTCTATACCAAAGAAACATGCAGTTGATTATATCTCAACTTTTGCACGCTATACTGGAATTTATGGGTAATTATGTAGAATGTTTATTGAAAAATTTATTGAAGGACTGCAAAAGTCAATACAAGCTAATCGAAAATGTGTTTATGAATTTATCATGAAGGTACGTCCTTCAGAAATGAAGGTTTTTCTAGAAAACCGTACAATAAATAATTATATATTAGTTAAGGTAATTACGTTAATCGAAAGTTATTTTACAAAATGTCAATGTGAAATTCCTTAAAATAATCCAACCAAATATCAGTCAAACTTTTCTGATATAACTGACTTGTTTTGGGCCTTCCTATATATTAGAATTTGGTGATAATCAAAAGCCCGATTCGATTATAATACAGAATCGATAGCCGATAGCAACAATCGAGATTTTCATAAAGTGATTAGTTATCTGTGTTGACCTTTGGGTTCTGATGGTGGGTTCAATGGAGAAAAATCATGAATCATGTACAGAGGCGGATCAAGCATCGAGCCTCTGTGGGCGTACCATGAAATTTATTTGTAACACATTTTATGTACCATTGGCGTATGATCAAATTTTTATGTGATTCATTTTTTGCAAAAAAACCTCATTTACCATGGGCGTGCAATAAATTTTTTATTTATATATATATTATATATATATATATATATATATATATATATATAATGCGCATCAATCCCTAGGATTATTAGCTCTCAACAAGAATATACAAGAAATAAGATCAGTTACAAATGTAAAACATGATAAATCAAATTAAACTTGTGAGTTTACGAAAATATAACATTTTAGAATGGAACGTCAAATTTTATTTAACATCTGTATGGATTTCAAAAAGTTTATTAAGTGAGATATATCACAATTTTCACCAAGTGCCTCTTCTATGATTGGGTATGCTATGTGTTTGCCTCTGAAGCCGGAATTTACACATTCCAACAGTACATGTATGGAGGGTAGAAGGAAGGAGCACCATCTCAATGTATTAAAAAGTGTCCATCGAAAGGAAGCAAATTAAGATGGCGCCATAGTAGCAAGTGGAAGGATTTGAAAAACGGCGCCATGAATTATTAGAGTAAGATACAAACTTAAAAAAGGAAATACTACGTAAATAATTCAGATTTTAAATACTGCATATTTTTCAACTACACAAGTCACGAAAAATACTAAATTTTTCAACCCAGCACACTTCACTCGGTTTATAACCCTAAATTCACATCATTTCCATTAGCTACACGAGCGCCATTTCGGTGAATCTTCGAATTATAATTTGCTGTTTACAGGTGGACACTTTTTCAACTTGTCACCCATACAAGATGGTGCTCCTTCCTTCTACCCTCCATAAGTACATGGCTTATTACTGTCAGTGGCTGATTGGTTGGTGCAGGGGAACATTAGATAGTCATGAGAAAATTTTGTATGTCCGATTCTAGGGCGCGATAAGATCGTTTGCTCTCTTCTTTTCATCGGGAATGATCTCCAGGGGCTCTCGTATTTCTTTATTCGGCAAAGTTTAGAATTTGATTCAGTCCAACGACTGAATATTTGATGAAGTTTTTTGCGCCCGAAAAAGAAACTTTTGAAACTATGGGAGAATTGAGATCCTGAATTGCATCCCTTGCTTCTGTATCTGCCTGTTCGTTCCCAGGAATTCCAACGTGGAATGGTTCCCACATGAATTGGACAGTTTTGTGCGTCTCTTGTAGCTGAAGTAGTTCATTCTTAATGATTTGCACCAAGTAGTTTGAGGAAAAAATATGCTGGAGACTATCAATGGAACTTAGAGAGTCAGTTGGGGTTGGGGTTTATTCGTTTAGTCGAGAGGTTTTTTCAGTTTTAGTAGAGACGTGTCACAGTATGGATGCTTTGTTAATCATGGTGGTGAGGATTTGATGTTTGCGGGAAATATATTAGGGATGGAGACGTTAAGTGTCTAGAGATCTATTTACTCTTTCGTAAAAAACAGGAGCGGGTCTTTTCTTTCTATCATAGACGGTTCGGAATCGGTCAGATATGGTGTTTGAATACGTAGGGTGGAAAGACACGTAGTGGGCATTTACTGCACCTGGTTTTTGAGGAGGAGAAACAAAATCCTGTGTTTACTGACCAACATTAAAGGCGATGTATTGCACTTCTCATAAACTCGGTGTTCCTGCCTCTGACATATATATCCAGGTCGTCAGCGAATAGTTTCTCTTTTAGAGGGCTTTGAATATTTTTAATTACATCGTTTATTGCAATCAAAAATAATGAAACGCTGATGACAGACCCTTGCGAGGGGTTCCGTTGCTTAGAGTTTTTGATGTAGAGAAAATCCCGTTCACCCTTACACGGAAACTTCTATTTCTAATTTATTTGTGTTTTCACTTTTGTCGCTTATATTTGGTTTATAATTAATCCTCTTAGCATTTTTTACCAATAAATACTTTGGTACTTGGACTGAACAAAATGGTTTATACGCCATTAAAAAATTAATTGTATCGTTTTTATATACAAAAAATATAGTATATGTAATTCAAAAAAGAGAACTAAACGAGTTGTATAAATACAGAAACTATTTACATAAAAAATAGTGAGATGCACAAATATAGTATACTATAATTATTTCATCAATTTCATTTACATATAACATTAATCTTTCAATTCAAAAATATTATTAACAAGAGTTCCTCAACAAGTCATTTACATTAATTTCTAGGTAATTAGATCTATTCTCGTCGTTGATGAAACGTTATCTTTGCCGATAACATTTCAAATATAGAAATATTTCAACTTTTTTAAAATGTATCTTCTGGTGGAATAGACAATAAGGATTGGGACTACAAATCAATAATTATAGTTTCTGGTAATTAACTTTACCGCGAAATTTAAAATATTTAAATTTTACATAAATATGAACAGAGATGTTTCTGGCTTGCTATTCATCGCCACTGCCTTTGAAGCGATAAAGTAATAAGGAACTGTGCAGTAGTTCAAAATAGTAAACTTTTCTTGAATAATGGGTTGGCAAAGTATCTAAACTTTACTAGAATTACTGCAGACAGTTCCCGGGATACACATTTATACCATTCCTGTTTAATAAGAAAGTTCCTGGGCTTACAATCCCGAGCCTACAGTTCCGAAGCTTACAATCCTGAGATAACTTTATACCGTTCCGGAGTGATAAAAAAGTTCCTATAATAGACAGTTCCTGCTGTTCATCAATCACAGTTCCGGATGACATATAGTTCCCGGAATTCGAAGTTTTGAAATCTTCTGCGAGGAAAGTAATTTGTTACATTATTTTGGCTTCACCAATGGTTGCAATTTTTTAATCATATAATTTTAAGTACTAACCCATTATTGCAATACTGTAATTGTAAAAGTATTTTTTTTCATTATATATATATTTTTTTGTCTAGTATAAGTTTTATTTATCACACAGGGAATGTAAATACTTTAACATCAGCGTACCTTAGTATTCTTTGAAAGCAGATAACTATAGTTATAAGTTAGGTGATTTTTAATTTGAGTTTTTTCTAATTTTTTTAAGAAATAAAATTAGTGGCGCCCTTTGTTTTTTTATAATATCCGCAGGTAACAAAGCCCCATGAAATGGCTTTTGTTATCTCCAAATTTTAAAGTCAGTTTGGCAAGAACCATCAATATTAATTATTCTATTTTTTTATTATAACGCCCAACGCGGAGAGGTAATTATATGTTTCATTCACCAAAATGGTCATGTGAACAAAACACCAATTATGTTTCTTTCTATATTTAAAACACATTTTTAAAATTGATCAAATACCTATTTAGATAATATAGTCTTAGGTACAATGAATCCAAACTACTGTAGATTTAAATGAGTTTTAATGTATTTACTTCATAGAGATAAATATTTCATTTCTATTTTTAAATTTTGGAATGTTATGGAATTATTTTTACTTGAAATATAAGATATCAGTATTCATTTGAAACATATTTTCTAGTATTCGTAAATAAAACAGATCGATATATATTATTTGAATTATACTATTTTTCAGCTATCTCGTTAAATTCCTCCAAAATATCTGTGTATTTTCAGTTCAATACTATAGAACATCCAATCAAAAATACAAATAGTTATTTGTTGTATACTTAGCTATGTATAATTGATTTTATCACCTCTTTTGCTTCCTCATTGAACAGTTCTTCTTTCCATAATATTAATTATTAAAGTAGCAGTTCGAGGATATTTCAAGATTACGGAAAGAAGTATTTCAAGAAAAGTATGTTTATTGTTTTTGTAACACCAATTAATATGCAACCAGAAATTTCAAGCTCCGCAACTACAACAACATTTAAAAAATAACATAAAAAATATACTTAAGTGATACCTACATTTAATAAATAAAAATCACTTTAAAGCCTGTGTATTTACTTGACTTTTGCTATAGAAATACATTCCTAAATACTACCAATACTTTTCAATAGACTTGACTAAATCTTTAGGATTAGTGCTTGGTCCATGCCTCTCAACCGGTTGTCCTTCCTTATCCACAATGAATTTTGTAAAATTCCACTTGATGAAATTTCCTAAAGTACCGCCCTGTTTATACTTCAAATAATTCCAAAGTGGATGAGCGTCATTTCCATTAACGTTTACTTTTTGGAAAACGTCAAACTTAACGTTTTTGCTCTGAACAAACTGACAAATTTGAGCATTATCACCAGGTTCTTCATTAGCGAATTGGTTGCAGGGAAAAGCAAGAATTCTTAATCCTTTAGAATCTCCGTATTCATCGAACAATTCATTAAGCTCTGCATAATTATTTTTGGTATAACCGCACTGTGAAGCTACGTTAACTATGATGCAAACTTGACCACGATATTTTTCTAAAGACACATCTTCACCATTGATATCTTTAGCACTAAACTCATATATCGAAGATGCTTCTTTGTAATTCTCAGGATTCGACATTTTAGTTGTGTTTGTTACGACTGACAACGAACGACAAGCAAACACTGCTTTACAAACTGTCCTATAGCTCAAGAAAATCATTTTATTGTTGTCAATGATGTCATAAATTTAATATTTATAAAGATATACAGCCAAGTTATACGAAAATTATAGATAATATTATGTTGAACGGTAATCATTGACAAATTTGTTGTAAGTTTTATTTTTAGTTTCATTTTAAACTCGAATATCATGCCGATAGTCAGCTGATTGCATGTTGCCACATTTATGCGTAGATTTATCTTTTTATGTGTATTTGTATTTTCTATACTTTTTTTCGAAAAAAACTATTTCTTCTTCTTCTTCTCTATTTTGGCCTCCACCTAGACAGTATTTGGCCAGCGCTGGTTTTCGCTTTGATTTAAAAAAAAAACTATTTAATATCATTTGTTAAAAATGTTCCTATTTCATGCAATAGAGGAGTTCAGAGTTCAGTCCTTCAGTCTAAGGTCAGTGTGACCAACAAAAAGTGGTTTTTATGACAAGAATGACAGTTAATGTCTACCATTCAAAACATAAGATTTTTACAGGTTTTTCATCATTACGAACATCTCTATTGCTTTATTAAAACAATGAATACACCCCGGAAGCATAAATCTTAAAATTTAAAATGACGTTTTAGCTGAATTCCCAATGCATCGATGGCCAGTAATTCTAGGAACTTTCGGCAAATCACCAATTCTCTTCTGTCATTATGTCACTAGTTATGTCAGATGTCAGTGGAAAAAGCAATCAGAAGAATAAAGTGATACAACTAACTAGAACTACTACAAAAGTATGGAAAATAAACATAAACGATTAAACGAATATCAAGAAAAACAAATTACACTGACATATAACATAACTAGTGACATAATGACAGGAGAGAATTGGTGATTTGCCGAAAGTTCCTAGAATTACTGGCCACCGATGCATTGGGAATTCAGCTAAGGCGTCATTTTAAATTTTAAGATTTATGCTTCCGGGGTGTATTCATTGTTTTAATAAAGCAATATAGATGTTCGTAATGATGAAAAACCTGTAAAAATCTTATGTTTTGAATGGTAGACATTAACTGTCATTCTTGTCATAAAAACCACTTTTTGTTGGTCACACTGACCTTAAACTGAACTCCTGAATATTAAAATAAAATATACGCTGTACCTACATCACCATTAGGCAACAATGCCAATTAAATCGGTAATAATATTAACAATTATTAATTTAAATTTCGCGTTGATTAAGGAATATATTGCATAATTATACTTTTCAAAATTATAAACTTTTTTTTTGGTTATTGAACAAAACATTTTGTGCTCCTACTAGTTATACAACCCCTTATACACAATGCAAGAATGGTCCATTAGAAGTTGGGGAAAAGCTATGAATAGAAAAGTTACTTTCGCAAATTTAATATATTTTCAAAGACGTCCTGGATATTGATTATTTGCGGCTACACTGTAAGCCAATTATTGTGAAAAATAAGCATTTTATAGAGAAGAGGATTTAGAAAAAAAAAAGTCCTATATCATTAACAGATAGACTTTTTTTAATATAGAAAAAAATTAATTGACTAGGCAACTGATTGCTTACAAAATATTCAAACAATACTGAAATTTTGAAGTGAAAACTTCTTTAACTTTAACTTCAAGTGTTGAACTCAATTTGACAAGTATGGCGCTCCCACTACTCCTGGCAAATAAAATATTTATTTATATGCCCCACTATATAGAATTTCTGTCTTGGTTAAAACAGATCATTGATTAATTTATCGAGAAGGGCAAGGAAAATCATTGAAGAAGCCATTTTTTTAACACTGTATAGCTTTTTCAATGATTTTCCTTGCCCGTCTCGATAAAAACTACAACTATAAAATCTCCTAGCGGTTAAAAACAATGAACAAAATAAACTGACTAACTTTTTATATAATGCCTAGTCAGTTTATAATCTGTGCCATATTTCATATATAGCGGAGCAGTTCAGGCAATATATATATATATATACCGGCTAGACAGTATATATAATGCCTAATTTCATATATTGACTGTAACATATATATATGTACTTTTTTTGTAAAACATTCCATTTACGATGTGCTTATATATGTATATGTAAGGTTATACTTTCCTTCAGGAACAGTAACCGCCCAATAATTTGCCTCTTAGACTCTTTTGTTTCAGTGGAGAGTCAATCCACATTGATTCGCTGCTTGTATTTAAAGTTTGTCATGTTTCTTTGCTATTTCAACGATTTTACTCCATTCCTTCGTGTCCTGGGTATTTTGCATTTTGCTACGTTTTTAATTTCCATTTTTTGTAGGTCTTTCTCTATTTGGTCCATCCATCTAGCCTTTTGGTCTGTTTGTAACGAGTGTCCACTCTGTTATTTTCTTTACATTACTACCTCTTTCATCCTTTTGATATGTCCAAGCCATCTTATTATTCTGGATGCCTTTATTATTCTTCCTATGTTCTCAGTTTCTAGTATTTTTTCTATTTCCAAGTTTGTCAATCTTTTATACTGTCCCTCATTTAATTTCTTTGGTACATAAATTTTCCTAAAAAATTTTCTTTCGAATATTTTTAACTTTCCCATTTTTCATTGCTGTGTAGTTTCGGCTGCATAAGTGACTGCTGTTCTTATTGCTGTCTTGTATTTTCTCATTTTTTTGGTTCTCCTGATCGTTTTGTTCTGCATTAGGGGTTTGTATTTATAGAATGAACGGTATCCTGCCTGCAAAGGTTGTGCGATTTCATATTTTTTGTCATTCCGATTGTTATTGTTTTTGCAGAGATATTTAAAGTTTTTAACTACTTCAAATTCATATTCCCCAATTTTTAATGAATGATTGTCTCTGTTTCTTTGTACTTCCATGTATTTTGTTTTTCCTCATTGATTACCAGCCTCCTTCTTCCGGATTCTGTTACAATCGTTTGCAGCGTTTCTTGTAAACTTTTATGGTATATCGCAATTATGGCTACATGCCACTATTTGTACCGATTTATTGATGACTGTTCTATTTACTGATTATTCCATCCATTACTACATTCAAAATTGCTGTTGAAAGCCCATCTCCTTGCCTTACTCCCGAGTTAATTTAGAACTCTTTCGATAAACCTACATTCGTTAGAACCGCTGCTTTGGAATTTATCATCGTCATTTCCAGTAACCTTATAATTTTCTTGGGTACCTGCAATTTGAGTAAGTCTGCTTCAATCTCTTTTCGAACTAAGCTATCAAATGCTTGCTTGGGCTTACTATAAAATTTATTGATTCGTTTATTGGTGTTTTCACTTCTGTCGGCAGTCCCATGACTGGACTCATTCTCAAGCTACAACCACGCAAAGTTCAAAATATTATGACCAATATATATGCCAGGAAATCGTACATACAGAAATCTTTTGCAGCATTAGATCAGAGTATAGTAGTAAAATTTGAGTGGTAAATTCAAACGAATAGAGAGAAAGCACGAACGACGCTGCCGGATTGTAGCTTGGAAACTGTTTGTTGGTACTATTTATGTGTACATGTCAGATTGACAGGTATAGTATCTTTATGGGTACAGTCTGTGACAGAAATTAAGGCACTTTACCCTAAAACCCTCTTTACTGTTACCATGACAACTAGCTTAATCTGTGTAATTACAAACAGACAACTCTTGAGTTATTCACTATACAATAGCATATCAATGGCTCTGCGGATTATTCGAGGGTTGCATTATATTGCCAGCATGCGTAAAACTATAACCTGCATCCATTGCATCTAAAATCGCAATTTCGGTTACGTCCTATTGCAAATAAGCCATCGATATACTTAAGTTTACGATTATTTCACTAGTATTGACGATTTTAAAAAAGAAAGGTCCTATATCAACTCTTATGTTGTTACTTCTCATTTACATAATGTGCGTAACAGCGTAAATGACGGACTTTTTAAATCATCCAAAAAAGTTGACTTTTCAAATCGACATAAAAATTGGACTATAAATATTGAAAATAATTGATTCCGTTATTTTTTTGTCCAACACTAGCTATAAAGATTGAAGAAACATCATATTTTAGTTAAGGTTAACACATCATTATATAACACGAATACTAATCATGGCTATGAAGAAAACTTTTATTTGATTAATAATAAAACATATTTCATTGTGTGGTGACAACTTTTGTTTCGACATATCTAAAACAAACATAACTATAAATATCCAAAACCTTTTACTTAAGGGTTAAATTGAATATATATAAAACTTACATAAAATTATAATTTAAAATGTAACAAAAAAAATCATGACAGTTCTTATGTTAATCGAAAATATCTGGGTCAGATATTTAAATTTGTACATTACGTTTCAAGATTTAGAATTTATTGAAATCTTATATATCACACTATACTGCTCTACAAAATTAATATTGTTAATTGTTTACACTAATAACCGAAAGTTTATTGTTAAGGCAATCTATTTTTTTAAATAAATACCATCAAATTATTTTAATCTGTTCAGTTAATATAGACATTTAACTTTAAGCTATCTTCTGTCAGTGTTATTTTCTAGGAGCAGTGTACATAAGATATACTTATTTGGTCCATATTTCTAATAATATTAATAATCATTAACTTGTAACAATAATCCAAATTTTTGTTGTAAAAAAATACTAATTTTACACACCAACTAGACATTTTTACATTATGATACAGATATATGTGCTCAAGAATGTGATTGATGAAAGGAATTTTTTATAATCAAAATAATAGATCCAAAAATAATTTAGACAATGCAAAAATGCCTGAATGCACCTGCACAACAGACTATATGGACAAAATAATTAGGAATCTGAAATAAGTAATATATTATTTTTCCTATTAGATATGGTAACTCATTAGCTCGGAACAAACATACTGTCATAATTAACTAATATAATGTTAAAAACCATATTATTCAACACTTTTCTAAACAAAATAACAAAATCTGGTCATCGTATACAACAGCTACTTCTGGATTTCACAAAAAAAATTGTACACACTTATTCTGTACACCCTCAGGATCCCTAAACACAACTCTGTTTTTGGCACACACTTCTTGTTACTTTGCTATTGGCATTTAAAGTTGCAGTTTTTCAATTTACGCGGCCATTTTTTCAACACTGTACACCTTAATCAAGCATTTTCCTTGCCCTTCTCGATGAATTAACCAATGATCTGTTTTAAAACCTCATATTATAACTGCGATGTTGTCAGATTGTCAGGATAATCTTATTTCTTATACTTTTCTCTGTTGTATAATTTTGTGTTTTGGTTTGGTTAGGTTAAATCAAAATACAAGAGTTCAACAACAAAGCGTCATTTCATTTGAGATTAATTTTGTTACTCTTGTTTACCCACCCATCACCCCCATTCACTCCCTTATCCGGTAAGTGCGCTTATCGGGACTTGTTGGAAATGCATTTTACAGTGATTTCAAGTAGTTTTCTGGAAAAATTGGAGAAAAATACGAAAAGTAGTTGTTGTATACAATTACCCAAAATTTAATACTAAGATACTTATAATAATGTATTTAACCAATGTTAACAATAAAATTTGGTGATTGATGTGTCCAAATGATATTACCAATACTTCTCTAGATTCTCAACCAATGTTAACGGCTTCTTAGAAGAAACATGTCTTTCTACTACTTCGCCATCTTTATCAACAATGAATTTAGTAAAATTCCAATCAATGTCGCTACCTTTTGGTCCCTTGATTTTGGCAGTTAAAAATTTCCATAACGGATGGGCATTTTTTCCATTAACATCAACTTTTTCAAACATATCGAAATTTACATTTCGTTTCTTAGCAAACTCACATATTTTGTCATTATCAGCTGGCTCTTGTTTTCCAAATTGGTTACAAGGGAACGCCAGAATACGAAGTCCTTTATCTTTGGAGTATTTGTCGAAAATTTCAACAAACTGCTCATAGTTACTTTTAGTATGACCACATCTTGAAGCTACATTTACTATAATGCACACATTACCTTTATATTTTTCAAGTGAAACTGGGTTTCCTTGAATATCGTTTGCAGTAAAGTCATAAATTGTTTTTGTATTTTTTTGAGATTCATCATCAGACCGCTCAACATCTGATGTATCGTCAGACTGTTTTTCTGCCTTTTTTTGCTTTTTCGATCGTTTAGTTACCGTTTTAACATCGTCCTTTTCAAACTGACTGACTGTCTTTTTCATAGTTTTTTTGGGTGGCAGGTCATCAACATCTTTGTCTGCTCCCCTTTTTGAAGCTTTTCCTTTTACCTTTTTAGTAATAGCAACATGTATACTGCTTTCAGTTCTTTTGTTACCTGAAGCAGCACTTCTAGTAAGAGGCATTTTGTATTTGTACTTGTAAATTTGTTTAAAATTTCTTTCTCTTGTAGAATATTTATGTAGACGCAACTCTTCCCGGTTTTTCTTAATCAATAACCTCAATTTTTCGTCTTCTTTTCTAATAAAGGTTAGTCCTTGGATATGCGGATAACCTACAGATAGATTTATTTTTAAATGGTGATGAAACATCGCAACTTTTACAAAAACAATCTTTGTTGATTCATATCTTCGCATATTTGGACATTTTTAAGTCTCGAGAAGTAAAATATATTCATATTTATACATAATACCTACTAACAGCCAGTTTCACAATCGGTGGTAAACTCTAAGGGTTAAGTAACCTTAACCGAGACCCTAACCAATAGAACTTGTTTCACAATCATCATTTAACTAATGGTCAGATAGCTTATGAAATTGTATTAACTTTTGTTGCGTTGGTATGAAGCCATCGATAATATGGTGTTCTATGTCAAATGAAAGGAAAAAGAAGACCTTTGGTGGTTATGTTTTACAGTTTTTAATTTTTTATACTGATGAGACTTCTCCACGCTTTCACTAGACGATTCCACGAGATTTTACTTCCAAAGTTATTTATCTATTATAAAAAATGGTATCGCCAACAAACAAGAAGTGTGTTAATTTAAAATACAAACATATTATAGAATCTAAAGAAACCAATGCCGTGACATGGAAACAAAAAACAGAAAAATGGTTGGAAATTGTAAAAGAATTCATTGCATGTAGCGTTAATAGTAGATCAGTTAAGATGCTGAAGGATGAATATATAAATTTAAAGAAAAAAACAAAAAGAAAGTTCTCTCAAAATAAGTTATGAACTGTTGGAGGTCCACCTCACCAAGACAATATTACAGATGTGAATGCTGCTATTACAGATATTTTGGGGCAACGAATTACAAGACTTCAAAGCTGCTTTGACAGTGGTAGAAGTAGGTCATTTTCTTTTGTCTTTGTTTTCATATTTCACAAAATATGCAGGGAAGTTGGGATTATATAAGCTTCCTCCTCGCTGCTATAGGCATTAACATCGAAATCGTCCTTATTTCTATTGTAATTAAAAAATAACAATATACAATTTTAAACTTTGTCAGTTGATGCAGTTGACAACCATAAATTAGGTTAGATTTCCTTGGTTAGCACGGTTACCCGTACTTTGGGTTGCAGTTAAATATTTTATTAGTTAACCTACACTTATACCCTTGACCACATATTGTGAAACCCAAAATTTGTCGTAACCGATGGTTACTTCTTAACCACGAGGTAACCTAATATTGTGAAACTGGCTGTAAGACTAAAAATTTATAGTTAGCTCTTTGGTATTCTACAAGTTTTTATCGAATTTCAGATCTGTGGAGGTCTTCTATACAGGTGAAGATACATATAAAAACGTAAATGGATTGCGATTTGAACCTAAAAATACCACTTTTAGATCAGCTTTGTCAGATTCTGAAGAAGATTGCTTCTGCACGAAATTGACGAAGGATACACAAGCTGAGCCATCTTGTTATCTAGATGGTGTTTTGGATATGTATGATTGCTTCGGTAAGTCCATTACTTGAATTTCGAAACTTTATTTTAAAAATTCGTATGCCTGGTATTACAAAATAATATCAGAAATTTGCACTCTTAGGAGCGTTGAGCAGTTTTTTTTGGGTGAAGAAAAAACATGGATTTTTCGTCATCGTCATGCTTTTATGCAACACACAATACTTTGGTCATTCGTCATGCTTTTATGCAACACACAATACTTTTGGTTATGCGGAAAAAATCTAGTTTAGTGAACCAACGCGGATTTTGATGAAATATTTTTTTTTTAATTAATTCGAGGTCGCTGAACACGAAAATGAAAAAAGAAATCGGCGCTCTCTTACCAAAAACGAGTTATGAATTTTTGAAGATGAGTTCAGATCAGCACTGCACTGGTTTTATTGTCATATAATAACTGATTTAAATGATGCATTATAAAGTCTACACAATGTTAATTACACTATAATTACTTTTTACGATATTCCTCTCACACACACATTTAAAAAACACTGATATTGATATTCATTTCTTGTAAATTCTTTTTTTAATTCCTCAATTATTATATCTTTTGACATTTTCATGTAACATGACTGACATATAAGTTTTGGTCTGTTTCTTCTTAGTCGTACAACTTGTACCTAATAGCATATTCAGCCGTAAAAGATATTTAGCCACTTGAATTAGTTGCTGAGTATATTCGTTTTCATGATCGTGACCATATCGTGACATAGAAGATATAAACAAGATGAACATCATGAACATACACCTATTTTTCCGATAGCTAGCGCCGTATTACAGCTGAAACATTTTTTTTCAAATTTTGAGAGATGTTGATTTTAGGAAGATGGTTAGTTTTGAGATAAGTTTGGTTGATATTTATCATTTATTTGAAGGATAATGAACCATTCAATTTGATCATTGAGGATGCTGAACAATTTTTTTTCTCTGAATTGCACTCATCAATTAATTCTTTAAAAAAATCACCTCCTCAGTTGTTCGGCCTCTATAAACACTGCTGACAACGAAAATAGTTGCTGCAGGTGTAATTCCAAATCAAATTTTTAACATACTGCTAATATTATAAGACTTTGGTTATCAGAAGCTGTTTCCCCTTTTTAGAAAATTTGAAAATTCTACTAATATCGCTTCCCGACCAACTAACACCGATCAAAGTGAAATCGCAATCGCTTCTTATCATCTTGATACATTTATTAGATTGGATTTCCGTTTGAAATAATGAAGTAGATTGATTATCGCGAGCGAAGCGAGCGCGCCGGATCGACGTTTCGCAATTCGCGCGCGCGAATTGCGAAACGTCGATCCGGCGCGCCTTTCTCACAGTATGTAGATGGCTGTTCATATAATTTTTCCATAACCGATTTCAGTTAAACGAAAGTTGAGCCAAATACAGCGCCAGCTATCGGAAAAATAGGTGTATGTTCATGATGTTCATCTTGTTTATATCTTCTATGTCACGATCATCAAATCGAAAATATTCAGCAACTAATTCAAGTGGCTAAATATCTAATGGCTGGATTTGCTATTAGGTACAAGTTGTGCGACTGAGCGGAAACAGACCAAAACTTATATGTCAGTCATGTTACATGAAAATGTCAAAAGATATAATAATTGTGGAATTAAAAAACGAATTTGCAAGAAGTGAATATCAATATCAGTGTTTTTTAAATGTGTGTGTGAGAGGAATATCGTAAAAAGTAATTATAGTGTAATTAACATTGTGTAGACTTTATAATGCATCATTTAAATCAGTTGTTATATGACAATAAAACCAGTGCAGTGCTGATCTGAACTCATCTTCAAAAATTCATAACTCCTTTTTGGTAAGAGAGCGCCGATTTCTTTTTTCATTTTCGTGTTCAGCGACCTCGAATTAATTTTAAAAAAATATTTCGTCAAAATCCGCGTTGGTTCACTAAACTAGACTTTTACCGTCCCATGACTAGACTCTACGTTTTTATTCTCCTACTGAAATATAATAAAATTGTACATATTTTGAGATATGTAAACAGATTGACAGCAATAACATAGACACTACATTGACATTGACGGTTGATACCATAGCCACCAAGTAGGTCGGTTATGCTGCACAACACTAAAGAGTTTGATTCACATCATTCTCCCACACTATAATCTTGAAGGTAGCGTGGAGGATCTCTTGTTCTGCCAGTCCTCCTCGGAACCTGTACAGCGGGAGCACCGGTGAGCGGCGATGAGCCTCGCACAGGAGAGGTAGGAGGAGGAGCAGGTGAGTTCTGCGACGAGGGACCGGCTGATCTTTCAGGGCACATAGGTGAGCTTGGACCAGAACGAGCGTCTACAGTGAGGGGCGAGCTTGGAGGAGTCGTGAAGTTCAATAGCGATTCGTTCGCGTCTGGTGCCTTTTGAGTAGGTGAGTCTAGTGGTTCCCCTTCACCTTGAAGTCCTTTGCCGGTTCGACAAAGTTGTTTCGCGCCCATCTTGTAGCCGTACAAATGAGTAGTCAGGATTGGCTTGGAGTAACTCGACTTCCTCAACTAGTGGCTGGTATTTATTCTTTCTATCAAACCGTTCCATTAGGACATGACCAGCGTCAGTTTGCCAAGTAGGAATGGTTTTTCCGTTGGGCGA
Organism: Lochmaea crataegi; assembly: GCA_947563755.1. Taxonomy (NCBI): domain Eukaryota; kingdom Metazoa; phylum Arthropoda; class Insecta; order Coleoptera; family Chrysomelidae; genus Lochmaea; species Lochmaea crataegi. Next base: position 9,641,299 of record OX387430.1, read on the forward strand.
TCGGCGCGTATGCATAAACATGCGTTCATGAGGAGTGCAGTAGGAGTGATCTGATGGAGTGTAGAGCCACTAGCAAGTATTGTTCCCACGACTCTATCGGCGCATTGTGAATGCTTCTTCATTGAGTGGGAATGTGCTGAAATGGGCTAGTGTGTGAATTCTTTGAGAAAAATTAGGAATCCATTTAGAATAGTGCGCGAACATTCCCAATACGCGTCTTAGGGATGGGGATCTTAAGCAAGGGTTGGAGTCTGTCACTATCAGGTTTTATCATGTGATTGGGTCCGATTGTATTCACATCACCTACTTTAAAGATTAAATCAAGGTTGAATATTATGTACCATATGGACAACTGACACTATTAATTTTCGTTGCAGGTGTTCCGCTTCTATTATCATTTCCACATTTTCTTTATGCCGATGAATCTTATATAAACGGAGTTGAAGGTGTTACAGCTGCTGATCCTCAAAAACATGGAATTTACTTGCTTATAGAACCGGTAAGTTAGTTCAGAAAAAACAAGCAATAAAAATATGTTAAATTGGATTAATGAACACCCAAAAAGACAAAAAAAAAGAGATATCAGAAAGGTCAGTGATATTGGTTATCCAATGGAATATAAAATGCTATTTTTGGCCCAATACTTAAATCGTTTATTAATGGAAAATCCAACATAGATTTATATATTACATTCCCTTTTTTGAAAAAAATCATGTCGTATAGAAAGTATTGGATATTTATATTATATAATTTGTATACTATCCAGCTAGTTTATAAACTAGCTAAATAAAATAAAAAATCAAAAACTCGAGATAACGTATCAAATTTATTTTTAATATTCCGGAGCAATTTACTTTCGTTCTTCCGCCCTACTTCATTTAAATTATGAATGTTAAGAATTTATGGCTTTAATTTTTCGTTGGTCAAAGATAAAGAAGGTACCTGTTTATTTTATCTATTTTGACCTAAGTTTATAATGTATTTTCGTTTGAAACAAAAAGAACCTTTCGTATGTTAATTTTCCCGCATAATCCTTTTTTTTTTAAGGAAAATGGCAAATATTTCAATCATTTCGTGGGTCCCCCGGATCAGCCCAGGGCCCCAAAAGGTCGCGGTCCGGCCTTGTCTTTAGGAATATTAATATTTAGGTACCTATTAACAAATTCATTTATTTAAATATTAATTTGTTTTTCAGAATACAGGCACACCTTTGGTAGGTAGGAAGAGAGTGCAGTTTAATGTAGTTACTCGACCTGTCGAAAATATGCCAGTTACAGGTCAAATTTATTCTACGATTTTGCCTTTAGTTTGGATCGAAGAGGTGAGTTATTTAGTGCTATATATAACTGTTTTTAATAAAAAGGATCATTAAATCAATACAAAACAACCAAATTACAAATCTAAAATCTATCCAAATAATTGCTCATCCCCGGGGCGACTGTAATTAGTGTCAACTTGTCAGTTGGTGATATGGAGGGTAGGAGGAAGGAGAACCATCTTGTATGGGGGACAAGTTGAAAAAGTGTCCACTTGTAAACAGCAAATTATAATTCGAAGATTCGCCGAAATGGCGCTCGTGTAGCTAGTGGAAATGATGTGAATTTAGAATTATATTTCATATGTATCTTTGTCTATGATATAATAATTTAAAAATACGCGCTGTAATAAACCTAAAGTATTTTTTCCTTTTTTAATTTTGTATCTTACTCTAACACAATTCATGGCGCTGTTTTTAAAATCTTTCCACTTGCTAATATGGCGCCACCTTCATTTGCTCCCTTTCAATGGACACTTTTTAATACATTCAGATGGTGCTCCTCCCTTCTACCCTCCATAAGGGCCGTTCGGCAATGTTACTCCATCGACTCCGATTACTCCTCCCTTCTTTAAACCATTCGGTTATTACAAAACGAGTATATGTAGCAGTCTTTAAATCGTTCGTTTACTGTGGAGTGGTGTGAAAAGAGTTGCTCCAATTGTACCACCTCGGCGAGGTAGGGTTTTAGGAGTGAATATGCGAATTTAGACGTTTGACATTTTGAGAGTTCGGTAAAACAAATGATCCTTTTACTCTACGAGAAATCTTCTTCTGCTCCACTCCTTTCAATCTCCATTTCGGAGTTAATTGCCGAACGGCCCAATAGTTGGTGAACATGCCCTATTAGATACGAGATATTATTTCCCCGAACGGCACCCCCACTATTTAGAATGTCTGTCAATTTCTTCAAAGTCATAACCTTATTTTTTCTTGGATAAAACAGATCCATTGGTTAATTTATCGAGAAGGGTAAGCAAAATGTGATTGAAGAAGCTATACAGTGTTAAAAAATGACTTCTCGATAAATGAATCAATGGTCTGCTTTAACCAAGACAGAAATCCTAAATAGTGGTGGGTGCTGGTCGGGGAAATAAGCTCTCGTCTATAGGGCAAGCGTTCTTTGCACAACACGTGGTTCTTAATAGTTATTTTGATCGTGTTTGAGTTCATTTAATTTTGATTTGGTGCTTTCTTCGACGTTGTTTTAATGGAAAGATAGTTTTTCATTCTCCCTCCCCTCGAGGGGAGAGGGTCGCTAAAGGCTTTCCGGAACTTCTTCAGCCAAAATTGTTTTTTTCAGGGGATCGGAGTAAAGGGAACGGTAGTAGGTGATTGAGAGGTGTGTACTGACCTAGTATTCGCCTATTGCTACGAGGAAACCTCTGAAAAAACTCATAGCAGCTCAGACGGACCTGGGATTTGAACCCCGGTCCTTTCGAATGCAAGCTAAGAGCGTAACCACTCCACCACTTGCTCGGTGGATGCAGCCTTGTGGATTTTTATAAACGGGATCCTTTCTATCTTCTCTTTTTCTCCTGCATATATAGCTCCATGATGTAGATGCAAAACGGCCTCGTTCCCGGTTCATCATCTACAATGCCAAAATTATTTACCCGTTATTGAATTGTATTTTATTTTTTACTTAAGTACAGTTAACTGTCGATATAGAATGTTGGCTTGTGATTGGATGTAGGGATGTCGCTGATATCGCACTCTTAGCATTTCCTTAACTGAGGCTAATGTATTGATGTGGTATCAACGTAGTCTCTAGTCCAGGATTATGCTCTCAGAGCTTCTGGACGAACAGCATCTACCTTGTGCTGATGAGGCGCAATACGCCGAAACCGGTCCACAAGTGATGTTATTCCTTCTAATCGCAAACCAGAATGGTTGGTTCTATCTTAACAGATATACCAACCCCGTTTACTTTAGAAGTATAATTAAATGTCTGTCGGGGCATACAGCCCGAGAAGTAGTTGTTGCTTCTTAGTAGTTTTGTAAAGCGTTTAATAGTGTTGAACTATTATTTTTTGACGTATTTTATTTTTGTTACAGGCAGCAGAACTGACCGATAGTCTAGTAGATATGATTAACGACAAATATTTTAAAAACGTTAAAATAGCAAATGGTGTAAAGTATGGACTGATAGCCGTGTCCGCGGCGTCTGTAATACCAGTAGGAGCAATTCTATATAGAAAAATAATAGGGAAATGATAATTTATTATGTTGTAAATAAAAATTTTAAAAAAACATGATGGTTGTTACTAATTCTTTAAAAACAATAAAAATTGTGCCGCATTTTGGACAAAAAATGGAGGTAAATTAAAATTGAAAATTTCTATATTATATCGATACCTGGTCGAATTGAAATGTTTGAAGTTCTCTCACGAATAAATTTGTATTAAAATCGTCCTAAATCGGTTGTTGTAGGTGCCGAAAACAACATCAATACAATACGAATCAAGACCTTTAATATTATATTTCAGTAGAATACGTGTCCAGAAAATACGCTTTTCTCACTAAATTTAAAAGTAAACAGTTTGACTATTGAATCTTCCAGGAAACGAATGTGTTCCAAAACAAAGCAACAATCTGCACTGTCAAAAGTTGATAGTTGAGAGGAGTAAACTTAAAATTAATTAAATGAACGACAGGCCATATTTTTATACTCGTTGACACTATATCGATGTATTTATCGCGGATTTGTTTAATTATTAATTCTAGATTGTTGCCATTTAAGGTATTAACTACGGCTAGTAGACCCAAATGGAATATTGGAACGTATAAAAGTTGATCTGCTGCAACTTTCTTTACTACCACCAAGTTGCCGGTTGTGCCGATTTTTTTGGCCAAAAATCTGAACCAAAGTGCTGCAGCGGGACCCTGGAAAAAAATAAACTAGTAAAGTAAATAGTGAAAGGATTTTGTACCCAAATCATCTTTTGTTTATAGATAAAAAACGTAGAGTCCAATCATGGGACTGCCGACACCAATAAATGAATCCCTTTTAAAAATTTCATCGTAAGCCCATCGTAAATGGAATTTTTTACAAAAGAAGTACACATATGTACACAATTCATGGGAAGTGTGACGATGATTTATGCAACACTTTATACGCTTCATTGTTAATTGTTTTGCATAACCAAAAGTATTGTGTGTTGCATAAAAGCGTGACGATAACGAAAAATCCATGTTTTTTCTCCACCCAATAAAAAGTGCTTAACGCGTCTAAAGAAGTTTTCACTCCAAAACATATTATGTTTATTATTCAAGTAAAATATACGACCTTTTTTATTGACGAGACAGAAAATTAAATCCCTTTATCTCTAATAATATTAATGTTTATAAGCTTACGGCATAGATGGCCCCAGTGGTAAAGAAAACGGCGGTTCTTTTAAAATTAATTTCACTTGCTGGAGTACGTTCGACAAAAACTTGAGCAATAATATCACTACAACCGTATAGAATTCCAGATTGAATAGATTGAACTATCACAGGATGTTTCTCCAATGAATTTTTGTAAGATTTGATGGGATGTTTAATCCCTCGAAGAATTTTAATAAATACTTTTTCGTATGCACGATACATTTTGTATGTGAATGATAAACTTTATAACTAGATATCCTATTACATAAGCAAATCTACGTTGAAATGACTTAATTATTTCGTATTATCTAAATATCATCAAGGTCAAAACTTTGGTGGATTTCGATATTATTTTGTATGAAATAATGAACATACTAAGGGTATGCAACCACTTTAACGTTCTTGTTATAAGTTTTTGGTCAATTATGCCCTCAGGGGGCATCCAAAAATCGGGGCTCCTATGCCCCATATTCTACATAGCTTTTTTTCTTATTGCTAAAAAAACAAACAAGTATAATATAACAAAAATGTATTGCAAGATAATTATTTTTTTCACAAAAACATAAACATATATATGTATACCAGTTTAATTAATTGAACTGAAACGTATATATTATCATATAATGTTAAAAGTCAGTAAAATAAAATTTAATAAAAATAATTATTTTTTATCAATCACCCCATTTTCGTGATTTAGAATTTAAAAACTCGTTAATAATAGAATCAGTATCTATTTTTTTGCAATAGCTGTTTATCAATTGATAAAAATGCAAAAGAAATTTTCAGTGTTTGTAAATGGATAACAATAGGCTAAACCCATATATTGACCCCAACCCGGGTGGTACTACCTCCACTTGATAAAAAGAAAGGTATATTTTATTCCAAGCTATACAGGGGTAACTTGAAAAATATATATTCAAAGTAATGGGATGATTTATTAAAGGTTTTTTTTATATAATGTTTTTAAATGTTAATTATTTCGAAAAAAGTTCAGGATATGAATTTGAAAAGGGAAGTTTAGGTATAAGTAAAAAATACATTAAAATTTTTGAAATGAATCAATTGACAGATTTTATTTAACATTTTTTTAATTTTGTGATACGTATTGATGATCTAGCGGTTATTTATACAGAATATCACAAACTCAATTATATATACTTATTGGCCACCAGTATAATAGGACCACTAAAACAATTTTGATGTTTAAATTAGACACCCCGTATTTTTTGGATTCACAAGGTTAAAACAGTAAAAACATATTATGCAGATGCAGGATATATTTATTAATAAATTAGATATGTGAATTTTCAAATTTCTATGAATATCTTTGTTACAAAGCTATGCTATTATATTTATTAGACAAGACCCATTAACAAACATATCACCTTACTTTATGAGACAAGGCCCATTAAAAAATCCCTTGCTTGTGAACCAAGTATTGTTTATAGTTTATCACATTAGGGATGGCGATTCTTTCTAAAAAAGATCGATTTTTAAATCGATTCGAATCGTAACCTGATGAATCGATACATAAAAAATCGAGGTCTAAAAGATCGATTTCAAAAAAATCGATTTTTTTTGAAGTTTGTATTTTTTACAATGTAAATATAAATCGATCTTTTTTATTGAAAAACAACAAGAAAGGTACCCCTAAATAAACAATCTCTCTCCGGGATCTCTTATCAGTAAAATTGGCTTAGGAATGTGCGAATCATCGATGAAATAAAAATCGATTTTTTTAATTCAAAATTAATGGATTTGTCGAAAAAATCGATTTTAATAAAAAATAAATCGATTTCCGCGAAAAGATCGTTGATTTTTTTTGGATTGTTTTAAAAATGGAGATGCTTTTCGTATATATTTCGATAATAAACCTAAGAGATTTATTCGTTAACGATATTTATCGGATTGAAAAAAAATCAAATAAAATTATATGAAAATTGTCAAAAATTTTGAAATATGGTCAATAATTGTCAAAAACTCTTGAAAATTGTCAATAATTGTTAAAACTTTGAAAAATGATCAAAAATTTTCAAAAATGGTCAAAAAATTTGGAAAAATGGTCAATAATTGTTGAAAAATTGTCAAAATTGGTCAATAATTGTTGAAAAATGGTCAATAATTTTAAAAAAATGATCAATAATTGTTAAAAAATTTGGAAAAATGGTCAGTAATTGTTGCAAAACTGTTAAAATTGGTCAATAATTGTAAAAAATGGTCAATAATTATTGAAAAACTGTCAAAATTGGTCAGTAATTGTAAAAAATGGTCAATAATTTTTAAAAAATGATCAATAATTGTTAAAAAATTTGGAAAAATGGTCAATAATTGTTGCAAAACTGTCAAAATTGGTCAATAATTGTTAAAAAAATGGTCAATAATTGAAAAAAAATGATCAGTAATTGTTGAAAAACTGTCAAAATTGGTCAATAATTCTTAAAAAATGATCAGTAATTGTTGAAAAACTGTCAAAATTGGTCAATAATTGTCAATTAATTGTTAAAAATGGACGATTTTTGTCAAAAACTTCTGAAAATTGTCAATAATTGTCAAAATTTTTGAAAAGTGGTCGATAATTATCGAAAATTTTGAAAAATTAGAAAAATGGTCAATTATTGTTAAAAACTGTTGAAAATTGTCAATAATAGTTAAAATTTTGAAAAATGGCCAGTAATTGTTGCAAAACTGTCCAAATTGGTCAATAATTTTTTAAAAAATGGTCAATAATTGTTGAAAAACTGTCAAAATTGGTCAATAATTGTAAAAAATGGTCAATAATTAAAAAAAAATGGCCAAAAATTGACAAAAAATTTGGAAAAATGGTCAATAATTGTTGAAAAACTGTCAAAATTGGTCAATAATTGTTAAAAAATGGTCAATAATTGTTAAAAAATGGTCAATAATTTTTAAAAAATGATCAGTAATTGTTGAAAAACTGTCAAAATTGGTCAATAATTGTCAATTAATTGTTAAAAATGGACGATTTTTGTCAAAAACTGTCAATAATTGTTAAAAAATGGTCAATAATTTTTTAAAAATGATCAATAATTGTTAAAAAATTTGGAAAAATGGTCAATAATTATTGAAAAACTGTCAAAATTGGTCAGTAATTGTAAAAAATGGTCAATAATTTTTTAAAAATGATCAATAATTGTTAAAAAATTTGGAAAAATGGTCAATAATTGTTGCAAAACTGTCAAAATTGGTCAATAATTGTTGAAAAAATGGTCAATAATTTAAAAAAAATGATGAGTAATTGTTGCAAAACTGTCAAAATTGATCAATAATTCTTAAAAAATGATCAGTAATTGTTGAAAAACTGTCAAAATTGGTCAATAATTGTCAATTAATTGTTAAAAATGGACGATTTTTGTCAAAAACTTCTGAAAACTGTCACTAATTGTCAAAATTTTTGAAAAGTGGTCGATAATTATCGAAAATTTTTAAAAAAATTAGAAAAATGGTCAATTATTGTCAAAAACTGTTGAAAATTGTCAATAATAGTTAAAATTTTGAAAAATGGCCAGTAATTGTTGCAAAACTGTCCAAATTGGTCAATAATTTTTTAAAAAATGGTCAATAATTGTTGAAAAACTGTCAAAATTGGTCAATAATTGTAAAAAATGGTCAATAATTAAAAAAAAAGGTCAAAAATTGTCAAAAAGTTTGGAAAAATGGTCAATAATTGTTGAAAAACTGTCAAAATTGGTCAATAATTGTTAAAAAATGGTCAATAATTTTTAAAAAATGATCAGTAATTGTTGAAAAACTGTCAAAATTGGTCAATAATTGTCAATTAATTGTTAAAAATGGACGATTTTTGTCAAAAACTGTCAATAATTGTTAAAAATTGGTCAATAATTTTGAGAAATGGTCAATAATCGTCAAAAGGTGTCAAAATTTTGAAAAATAGTCAATAAATATTACGAAAGCCTTTTCTGAAAATCCACTCCTCAAACACACGTAATTTATACAAAATCGATTAATATTACTCGAAAAATCGATAATTAAAAATCGATTATTACAAAATAATAATCGATTTATATAAAAATCGTTTAATTTTTCAAACATCCCTACTTATAGAGTTCCCTATAAGCTTTTTTGAAAAAAAAGCAACAGTGTCTGTCGAGTCTACTGGGATCCGAGCGGTTCCGCTCTCATCACTACTTGCGATGTTGCCGGGGCAATTGAAAAAAAAGCCGCTCTACCAAAAATACAATAAAAATCGAAAGTCGATGTCGGTCCGATGTATCGATTATTCGATTAATCGATTTCACATCTCCCGTAACACGTGTAGGCGGTCAGGATTAGAAGGGCAGAGGGGACAGGTTAGGGGCTCTGAAAAGTGAAGTGGCCTTTTTGGAAATGTGATCATTGGGGATAATTGGTCGATGTGTAACCGTGACATTGAAGAGAATAAATTCAGATAGTTAAATAATTATCGAGTTTTATTTAATTTGATCCTCTTTGAATCCTACAAGTATGTAAAATCCGACAGTTCCAGTAACTAACGACGGTGTACGGTGGCACTAGTGAGTATAAATGTTTACATAAGAAGGTATTATTTTTCAAAAAACTTACGGTTAAGCTATTAAGCGAAAGGAATCATATTCCACTTTGGAATTAGTCAGAGAATTAGTGCATTTTTACTTTATTTATTTTATCGTTTAACATTAACATTTTATTGGTTGTCTGTGTTCAAAGAAGAATTTCAGTTATTTAAAACTCACTGCTCCACGTCCAATAAGAAATAAACATTACGCATTAATTTTCTACAAAAACTTTACTGTGCTCTTTTCAGTTCTGCATTATCAGCTATTTGATGAATTCCCTTGTTTATCTTTAGTTTGAGGACACTTGACAAAGTACCACTTTATCCGAGCTTAGAGATGGGAGGTTATTATTTTCAATGTGTAACAGTGGCAGAAAGTTAGCAGGTCGGAAAACCCTCGGCAAAAATGATTCAAAGTCGTGGAAAATTCCCATGAAAAAGCAAAACTTTTTCCAGGCATTGCTTAGCCCTCAACTTAGAACACTGTGATAATGGCGGAAGTTTTTCAGGCCGGAAAACCCTCCGCAAAATTGAAAACTCAAAATCAATCATATATTTTTGCGGATTTCCTCATATCTACAACTAAAATAAAACATAATGCTATAAGTAGGTCGATAATTGTGGAAATGATAGAGATGAAATAGAACGCATAAAGTCATTACATTACTCATTTTAATTAATCAAAACGTCACTACTCATTTTTATTAATGATTCAATATCGCAATCGCTTTCTTGATTTTCGAAATCATCATCGGTGTCACTTTCATCATTTTGTTCCGTCTCATCGTCGTTATCATCGATCAGTTCAGGCATTTCATCTAAAAAAGAAAAAAGAATTCACTCATTTAATCCGAAGTTGAGAGTAAATTAATAAATCACAACTTTAATAAATATGTACCGTTATTTTCTGCCACTCCCTCAACAATTGCATCTTTAATGCACTGTAGACCATCGAACCAATGAAATTCGTAGGCAGAATTTTCCTTTTTCCACCCACATTGTTCAGGTACCATTTCAGTTGGAATTTTTTGATCAGCGTTTCCCCAGACAGAAGCGATATAGTGAGTTCGTAAGAAGTTTTGCACGTGTACCTTATTAAATTTCCCGTTGACGCTACAGACTGTTTTCCATGACTTTTAGTTCCTTCTGCCGAGGGTTTTCCGACCTGCTACTTTTCTACCACTATGCTCTTCCTTGAGGCCCAAAGAATGTACGGAAAAAGTTTTTCACGTGTACCTTATCGGTTTTGTCATGGGAATTTTCCACGACTTTGAATCATATCTGCCGAGGGTTTTCCGACCTGAAAAGTTTCTGCCACTGTTAAGTGGAGTAATCCGCCTTTAGTTGAAGTCAGTCACATATTTTGACTTGGAACAAAATAATCATAAGAGATGGTAGTTACCCAAATTGAAGAAGAAAAGAAGAAGTTTAGGTTAGAGTGACAGTGAGATGGTTTAAATTTTTTATTAGTTCGAGTTTAAGCTTTATACCTTTTATTAATAAAATGCATCAAATTCAAATTGAACAAGGTAAACAGCATATGTCAACATTTTTGTCCTGAACAAGCTCAAACATCCCAATGAAGGAAAAAGAATAAGAAGCAGAAACATGGAACAGCAAAGGATGTCTATCGACAACTTCACATTTAAACTAGTGACGTATCTGCATTGTTTTAGTAATTTTTTTTCTGTTAATCTAAAAACTAAATTTAAAATAATTTTATTTTTGAATATCCCATTTGTCACTTAAATCTAAAGGGGTCAAAATTTGAAATTGAACACCCTATTTCGTAAACAACATCAGGTTCATAAATATCTTTTACATGCTGGCACAGACCGTTTTCTACTAGCATTTTTGTCATAAAAATTTACCTACTGCTTGGCCAAATTTGATAAGGGTTTGTAGGGTTGGCAGCTATAATAAAACAAACTTTTTAAGTATTTAGAATAGTTTTGAAGAAAAACATGTGCTTGCCAAATTGAACTTATTTTACAGAGTGTCATAAAAATATATAACTAAATATTTATTGTCTCCAACACTACCTTTTATACAAAAAGCAAATGCTGATTTCGAGGGAGAGAAAATACAAAAACACTTTTCTGCACAAATTTTTTTTAACAAAGAAATGATTTATACGCACAGTACGTTCTTATGTCAAAACACTTCCAATCAACAGAGGTGGCGTTTTTCTAATCTTTTAAAATTCATTTGTTTTATATTTTATTAATTGACAACTTTTGGGCGGAATATTCAAATTTAAATTATTATAAATCAACAGGGGTGCCACAAGGCACAATGCTCGGGCCACTCTTGTTTTTGCTATACGTAAATGTCCTCCTTTCTGATATTCAAAGCGAGGATGTTTCGATCATGGCTTACGCTGATGATACTGTATAAAAGATTACAAAATTATATATAGGGCGAATACTTGGGACAAGGCGAAGATATTAACCGAAGAATACCTAGCGACAATAGCTGACTGACTTGCAGAAACAAACTGGCTCTAAATGTGGACGAAACCACTTTCATTCCCTTCGGTAATTACTGTGATTACTGTGATAACAAATTAGTCAATAGAGTAGAACATGAGATAATCTGCAGGTTGAATGAACAAGGCTTTGTGGACGATATATTGATTGTCACCAATAGGAAATTCCCAAAGGTAGTTATGGATGTCCTACAAGAAGCAGTACGAATTGTGGAGGAATGGTTCCTTAAAGAGGACCTTTCAATTAATCCAAAAAAGAACTAGTTGCTTTTACGAATAGAAGTGTTCTCCCGTAGGGTAGAGTACTGATGTTCGGAAAAGAACTAGAAATATCCGAAGAAGTTAAATATCTGGGAGTAACCGATGATTCCAAGCTGAATTGGAAGGCACACCTGGAAAAAATTACTACCAGAGCGACTAGGCTTTTCTGGCAATGCAGAAGAGTTATGGGCAAAACCTGGGGAATACGACCTGAGGTGGTTCTTTGGCTTTACACAACTGTGATAATGCCAACGATCACCTATGGAACAATAATCTGGTGGAGGAGGATTGAAGTGCAGTTAATATATTAACTGCAATCCAAAGACAAGCCCTTATTGGTATTACCGGTGCAATGAACAGCACGGAGACGGCATCAATGGAATCCCTTATTGGACTTCCTCCTCTGGAACTTTTTGTAAGGTCGGAGGCAATGATGACAATTCTTAGGCTGAAATCGTCTTATGGTACTCGAACAATGTTCGAGAAGGACACGCTGATACGACTGGGACAATACTAGGTAATTCTGGAGAAATCATCTGGTTCAACGATGGCTCCAAAACATACCATTGCACTGGGGCTGGTATAAAAGGACCTAGAAAGAAAATGTTCTTTAGCCTTGGTCGATATACGACTGTTTTTCAAGCAGAGACGATTGTCGCTATAGCCTGTATTGATGAAAACATCAGAAGAGGATATACCGGACAAAAAATTAAAATATTCACTGACAGGCAGGCTCTGCTTAAAGCTTTAAGTAATCCAACAAGTAGGTCTAGACTGGTGAAAAACTGCAAAGAATCCCTTAACAGGCTGGCAAGAGACGACAAAGTGTCTCTAATATGGGTGCCGGCATATGAGGGGATTGCAGGTAATTAAATGGCGGACCAGTTAGCTAAAGAAGGCTCTAAAGGAAACTTCATAGGTCCGGAACCGATTTGTGGAATAAAAGATTGCATAAGAGGAGAAATCCGGAACTGTCTTGATAGGGAACACCAACTCAAATAGGGCACCTCCATAAACAGAGTTTACTGAACAAGGTAGACAGATGTAAGGAGGGAAAAACTTGACTTGAGGAGAATGAGTGATTTGTAAAGATTGATATATTTAATTAGAATTTAACTTTTAATTACTTACTGTGTACTTACATTCAATTGTTTTTAATATAGATAATAAAACAAATCTAAATGTTGAAAATAACTATTTACAAGACACTGGACGTGATGCCTGGATTTAATTGAACAGTCCATGTGGACCTGGTCCAAGTAGGTTGAACAACCGAAATGACGTACCTGGAATTAGATAGAAAAACACTCTGAGTATTCAATTTGCCACAAATAATGCATATCAGTACTAAAGTAAAGTTAAAACTTCACTTGATCAAAAATAATGCCTAATAGTAAATATTTAGGGTTATTAGGAAAGGTGCAAGGGGCGCAAACTCTCCCCAGTGCATGTAAGGAATATGTGGCACAAACTCTCCACAAACAATATTATAACTTCTGCAAGTTGCACAAACTCTCCACAGTACAGCAAAATAATAATACACTGCAAGTGGCACAAACTCTCCACAGTACAGCAAAATAATAATACTCTGCAAGTGGTACAAACTCTCCACAGTACAGCAAAATAATAATACACTGCAAGTGGCACAAACTCTCCGCAGTACAGCAAAATAATAATACACTGCAAGTGGCACAAACTCTCCACAGTACAGCAAAATAAGGTTACACTGCAAGTGGCTCAAACTCTCCACAATACAGGGGGGTGGAAGGAGATATGGGTGACGTGAGAAATCACCCTGTATTAGGAATGGACAAACCGCAAGTGGCGCAAACTCTCCACAATACAGTATAGGTATGTGAGTTAAACTGCAAGTGGCACAAACTCTCCACAGTACAGCTAAATAAGGTTACACTGCAAGTGGCTCAAACTCTCCACAATACAGGGGGGTGGAAGGAGATATGGGTGACGTGAAAAGTCACCCTTTATCAGGAATGGACAAACCGAAAGTGGCGCAAACTCTCCACAATACAGTATAGGTATGTGAGTTAAACTGCAAGTGGCACAAACTCTCCACAGTACAGCTAAATAAGGTTACACTGCAAGTGGCTCAAACTCTCCACAATACAGGGGGGTGGAAGGAGATATGGGTGACGTGAGAAGTCACCCTTTATCAGGAATGGACGAACCGCAAGTGGCGCAAACTCTCCACATTGCAGTAGGATTGGATGAATAGGAAATGCAACAACAAATTAATGTTCTTAATAACGTTGAATATTAAAAAACTTTAAACAAAGTTGTTATTAAAAATAATTAGCAAATATATATACTCTATGATAAAATATCTTTTAAATTCAAATATCAAATAACAGGCAAAACTGAATTACTCTGTGAGATAGACTCACCTATTTAACTCCTGATATGCACCACAATACACACTATATTTTAATAGATTTATTTGGCTCAAGTGAACACTTTAGTTATTTTCTAGAAACTAAAACTCAAATCGTTCTTAAAATTTTCTTTCCCCTTTCGTGGCCTCGAAGACTACGTGACATTTTGATACTTTACTTATCTGTTTCAGACAATTGGTTGTTTTGTCGAGAAATGCATTTCTGAAATATTAGGATATACCCATGATTTAATTCATTTTACTTGAAACGAAAACTATTTTAAGAATAACAGGGTGAGAAAAAAAAATTGTCTTACACAGGGAACTCTCAACCAGGCTATTGAAACTGGGTTGCCGACCTGGTGAGTGGACACTCTGCACCCTGAGGAAACATCTGCACAAAATGGGCAAAGTTAGTGAACCTATAAAAACAGCCTTTTAGTTTGCAAATCAGATGTCTTTTTTGTATATATGGAAAAACAAGCGACATTTTTTATAACTGTTTAATACACCATAATTTCATTGAAAAATCTCTTGATTTACCATATTTGGAACGCCACTGCTTGGATAACAGCGGATTTGCAATTTCGGAAAAAACTCGCCACTATTTTGAATTCTTCTGTAACAAATTTTGTAACTGGTCCCAACTCTAGATTCTTATCGCGTAAAAGCAACATTGTTCGATTGTTGCGTTGGTAGAACTTTTTCTCACTTCGTTGGTGATTTTTAGAGAGCGCACTTTATCTGTGATTTAGTGTTTAGTCTACATAAATTTTTTGTGCTTCACAGCTTCACAGACACACAAATATCTTGTAAGTATATTGAACTTTTGTTATTAATTAATCAGAAACTTTTTCTTTATACATTTAATAAATCAGGATACTGTAGGAATTCATAGTGTCTCAAAAAAATGTCAGCGCACCTAAACTCAACTTGTTATTTGGTATTAAATTATAATATTTTTCAATAAAAAAATTAAAAATTAGTAGGGTAACCTCAAATACCGCCATAAAGTCCAATATCTTGTAAATTCTCAATGATATTTATAAAATTTTGACCGATTGTGGCCAGCCTAAAGGCGCATATTTTAAAATTAGTCGCAATTGTACAGTGTGTAGCAGAACGCCGTGCCAGATCAAAGGTACATTGTTTTAAATGTATCTAACGTAAATCTTTTCGTATATTGAGCCATTTTGCCAAAAAACTGTTTAAAATTTTGACATTTTGTGCAATAAATTATATTATTTTTGTACGAAAAAATAACTCGAAAAGAACAATAATTTTTACTTTTTTGTATTGTTGAAATTAAATGTACTTTTAATTAGTTTTTGGATTTTAAAAATTGTTTGGCAACACTGGTTTTCCTCAAATTTCTTATAATTCGCGAATTTTCCTAAATTCGAGATTAAAAATAAGCGTGGTAACATTGCAATATATTTATTTTTATCCATTTTCATTGTCAATACTGAACGATGAAATAAAACAATATAATTTGTTTAAAACTTCATTATATTTGAACTAACGTTCAATTTAAACTTGTTTCGCTAACACAGTAGCTTTTTCAATCGAGCGAAGGAATAATGATATAAAACAAATAACAGTTAATAATAATTACGATCCAAATTTAATTGACAATACCAAAAATAAAAAGATACAAAAACATACTTTAGAACAAGTATTTTCTCCTGATAAAAATAAAAATAATCAATTTAAAAGCTTAACACACATTGGAACACCATCCTTGAAAATTAAATCATTTTTAGCAACGTTAAACATGAATATTTGCTTCAAAACCGATAACAATTTATCCAAACTCATTAAAAATAACAAATCAAAATCTTCAATATTAAACAAATCAGGATTTTATAAATTAAAATGTGGTAATGACAACTGTGATCAAATTTATATCGGTAGAACTTTTAGGAATTTTAAAACTAGAATGTCGGAACACAAACAACAAAAAAACTAGATTCTAACTATTCAAATCATTTATTAGTAAACCAAAGATTTTATTCTCCGCATCCTAATATTTTTGTATTTTTAAATGAATTAAAAAATGTGCAATTGAATAGCTTACATTTACAAAAATATTAATTATGAAAGAAAATTAAATAAATTTAAAAATAAAGAAATATCCAGAATAGATTTTGTAAAAACTATATGCTATAAGGCATGTTCAAATTAAATATATATGTACATTATATAATTCATAAATTAAAATAATAAGTAAACAATATTTAGTTCTTTTATCATAACTTTGCGCCAAATCACAGCATACCTTTTTAAAGACGTGTGCGCAATTGCAGCCTGCCCATAAATATAAATGATTCTTCATTATTAAACCTATTTACTTAGAAGATAGTTCAGGTGGGATTGTTGTGAAGGAATTTCCAGGAATCTGCACCCTTTATCAGCCCGTATCTCACAAACTAACAAGGTTCGAAAAAATTGTATTCAAGTATTTTAAATTTTTCTTGATGACCTACAATTCCTCTGATTTACGTTACTTATTTATACGACATCCTGTATTAAATCGCCAAAATGATACTTTTTTGGTATACATATCAAAAAATCTTGTAACATATTAAAATATATTTCGTCGACATTTACAAAAAATTATCTACATTTTACGTACTAACTAACGCAGTCGCAGTTAATGGTAACATATAATACCGATCCGAACATCGATAGGTACGAACCCTCGTAGCGCTGTGCTTAGCGTATGGGCTTCTAACCGATGGTTCCCGGGTTCGATTCTCCGATGGTTTCGCTTTTTCAATTTTTGATATTTCACCCTTGAAAATCGACTTTCGATTTTTTTTGTATTTTTGGTAGAGCGGCTTTTTTTTCAATTGCCCCGGCAACATCGCAAGTAGTGATGAGAGCGGAACCGCTCGGATCCCAGAAAGAAGACTCGACAGATACTGTTGCTTTTTTTTTCAAAAAAGCTTATAGGGAACTCTATAAGTAGGGATGTTTGAAAAATTAAACGATTTTTATATAAATCGATTAGTTTTGTGCAATAATCGATTTTTAATTATCGATTTTTCGAGTAATATTAATCGATTTTGTATAAATTACGTGTGTTTGAGGAATGGATTTTCAGAAACGGCTCTCGTAATATTTATTGACTATTTTTCAAAATTTTGACACCTTTTGAGGATTATTGACCATTTCTCAAAATTATTCACCATTTTTTAACAATTATTGACAGTTTTTGACAAAAATCGTCCATTTTAACAATTAATTGACAATTATTGACGAATTTTGACAGTTTTTCAACAATTACTGATCATTTTTTAAAAATTATTGACCATTTTTTAACAATTATTGACCAATTTTGACAGTTTTTCAACAATTATTGACCATTTTCCCAAACTTTTTGACAATTTTTGACCATTTTTTTTTAATTATTGACCATTTTTCACAATTATTGACCAATTTTGACAGTTTTTCAACAATTATTGACCATTTTTAAAAAAATCATTGACCATTTTTTAAAAAATTAATGACCAATTTTGAAAGCGTTTAATAGTATTGAACTATTATTTTTTGACGTCCATTTTTTTAACAATTATTGACCAATTTTGACAGTTTTTCAACAATTATTTACCATTTTTCCAAATTTTTTGACAATTTTTGACTATTTTTCCAAACTTTTTGACAATTTTTGACCATTTTTTTAAAAATTATTGACCATTTTTTACAATTATTGACCAATTTTGACAGTTTTTCAACAATTATTGACAATTTTTTTAAAAATTATTGACCAATTTGGACAGTTCTGCAACAATTACTGGCCATTTTTCAAAATTTTAACTATTATTGACAATTTTCAACAGTTTTTGACAATAATTGACCATTTTTCTAATTTTTTTAAAAATTTTCGATAATTATCGACCACTTTTCAAAAATTTTGACAATTATTGACAATTTTCAGAAGTTTTTGACAATTATTGATCATTTTTTAATAATTATTGACAGTTTTTGACAAAAATCGTCCATTTTTAACAATTAATTGACAATTATTGACCAATTTTGACAGTTTTTCAACAATTACTGATCATTTTTTAAGAATTATTGACCAATTTTGACAGTTTTGCAACAATTACTGATCATTTTTTTAAAATTATTGACCATTTTTTAAAACAATTATTGACCAATTTTGACAGTTTTGCAACAATTATTGATCATTTTTAAAAAATTATTGACCATTTTTTACAATTACTGACCAATTTTGACAGTTTTTCAATAATTATTGACCATTTTTTACAATTATTGACCAATTTTAACAGTTTTGCAACAATTACTGACCATTTTTCCAAATTTTTCGACAATTATTGATCATTTTTTAAAAATTATTGACCATTTTTCAACAATTATTGACCATTTTTGATCATTTTTCAAAATTTTAACAATTATTGACAATTTTCAACAGTTTTTGACAATTATTGACCATATTTCAAAATTTTTGACAATTTTCATATAATTTTATTTGTTTTTTTTTCAATCCGATAAATATCGTTAACGAATAAATCTCTTAGGTTTATTATCGGAATATATACGAAAAGCATCTCCATTTTTAAAACAATCCAAAAAAAATCAACGATCTTTTCGCAGAAATCGATTTATTTTTTATTAAAATCGATTTTTGACAAATCGATTAATTTTGAATAAAGAAACATCGATTTTTATTTAATCGATTCTTTTCCATTAATCTCACATCCCTACCGTACATTGACAAGAATAGTAGTTCAACTCTTCGGCACGCCCCTAAACGTTCCCTCCTTGCCCTGTCATCGACTTGGAGCTGGTCGGGCCCGGAGCTGTATACTAGTGTTGCGCGATACACTTGAAAGTATCGATATTAGGTATCGATACGGATCGGAACGTAAAATATCGATACAGTAGAATATCGATTGTTAATGTATCGATACTCAAAGTATCGATACGTTAACGATCCGAGATTTTACAGCTGCCAGCGGTTCTATTCAAAAAGCAAAGTGTGGTGATGAAATGAATTAAATAACAACAAAA
Source organism: Lochmaea crataegi (assembly GCA_947563755.1). Lineage (NCBI taxonomy): Eukaryota > Metazoa > Arthropoda > Insecta > Coleoptera > Chrysomelidae > Lochmaea > Lochmaea crataegi. The sequence goes on from OX387430.1 coordinate 9,660,710, forward strand.
CTATCAAAAGATATTTTTAATAACTCAAAATTATAAATAAACGACGAAACTTTACACTATTAAATATCGACATACCCAAAACCCGGATATACGTCACAAACGATGACGCACACCAAAAAGGCTGTTATATGAACTATACATAAATAACTATTTTTGATAACAAATCCATCTGTAACTGGTACCGGAAACTACAGATATGATCATATCCACATCCTGTACATGTAGTGGAATAATCATGTAAAAATGTTTCCAAAATGTTATTGGTTTCCAGGACGTGGCTAATAGTCTTGCAAACCGTGATTTAGAATGATGTAATTTAAGCTTACGTTATTGTAGAACGCCCAACCAAGAAATAGATATAGTGATCATTATTTACGAACACTCACAAGTATATTCTCAATTTATCGGTCAAAAACCTTAAAAAAAAGAAAGAAAATTGAATAATAGAATCGCATAGTGCCGACATTTTTTATTCTTCTATATATATGTTTGCCAATTTTTAGGTGTTAAATATTTAACAATTTGTTATAAAAATGATTTTGTACTGTTATAGTGAAACTTACTGAAAGACAACCAAGAATGGATCCAATGGAAAAAAATAGACCACCTCCTTACAACGACGGTAGTTGTAATAATGGTATGTGTGTATGTATATTAGGGTGGTATTCACTGAGACCTAAAACATCTATTGTGCCCCCTTACTTCTACTTAGTTCCTGAGGAAAGTCTCGGAGACTAGTAGGTCCTAAATAATTGTCCATTTTTGACAGTTTTTGATAGTTTTTGACAATTATTGACCATTTTTGATAGTTTTTGACCATTTTTAATTTTTTTTTTAATCTTTGACATTTTTTGAAAATTTCTGACCATTTACCAAATTTTTTTTAAAGTTTTTGACAATTATCGTCCATTTTTGACAATTATTGACCATTTTTGACAATTTTTGACCATTTTTCAAGTTTTTTAAAAAAAATTTGACAATTATCGACCATTTTTCAAAATTTTATAAGTATTGACAGTTTTTGACAATGTTTGACAATAATTGACCATTTTTGACAAAAATTGTCTATTTTTAACAGTTTTTGACAATAATTGACCATATTTCAAAATTGTTGATAATTTTCATATAATTTTATTTGATTTTTAATCTAATAAATTGTTAATGAATGAATCTCTTAGGTTTAGGTTTAGTCCTATTTCCCGGAGGAATTTTAGAATATCTGCAGGCTTCACTAATAACGGGCTATTTTATTTAGATAACATAAATGTGTCTTTATTTCTAGTCCGCTTTTCGGTACCCTTTTTCCAATTTTCTCAATCTTATACTATATTATATCAAAAGTTTCATTCTTTGTTATGTGTTTTGAATGCAATTTTATTTGGGAACGCTTATGTTTTTACCACTTCTGTTTTGCAATATTTATTTGGAGCCAAATGCCTTGAGCAAATGAAAGATAAAAATCTGTTTTTTCATTTTTTTGTTTTTGCACAATGAGGCTTAAGTGGATAGGTTATTTATGAAAGTAGAAACCAACAAAAGGTTTTGAACTAGACTATACCACTCACGACGAAGGGCTTTTTAAATGATCAGTTTCCGCTATTTCTGCTAGTTTTCAATGTAATTCTTCTTTTTATTTCACACATTGGGGCAAAATAATAAACCTGGCTTATAGAGGTAAAGTGGTGGTAGTACGATCGACGTACCTAATAATTGCGAAGTAAAATATTGTCTGAGATATTAAATCTGTTAATATTTTTTTAGATCCATATCCACAGCAAAGTTTCTATCCAAACGGTAAGCGTTTTATTTTAAATCAGTGAAAATTATAAAAAAAATTGTAATCTTTGAAGTAGGTACCAAATTCTAAAGAGAAATCAAATGTTACAAAAAAAATAAGATAGTTCACTCGTACGAATTCTATAGAATAAAGTAGGGATGTTAAAAAATAATTATTATTTTCTTGTAATCGATTTTTAGTTATCGATTTTTATAGTAATAATAATCGATTTTATAAATTACGTGTTTAAATCGATTTTCGGAAATGGCTCGTATTATTTATTGACCAACTCTCAAAATTTTGACTATTGACCATTTCTCAAAATTTCAACAATTATTGATTATTTTTCAAAATTTTAACAATATTGACCATTTTGACTGTTTTTCAAAATTAGTGACCATTTTTCCAAACGATGACAATTTTTGACCATAATTGTCCATTTTTAACAGTTTTTAACAATGATTGACAATTTTTGATAGTTTTTAACCATTTTTGACAATTTTTCAAAATTTTAGACCATTTTTCAAAATTATTGACCATATTTCAAAATTTTTGACACTTTTTTAAAAATTTTGACCATTTTTACAAAATTATTGACCATTTTTGATAGTTTTTGACAATTATTGACCATTTTTGACAGTTTTTGACAATTTTTGACCATCTTTGATAGTTTTTGACCATCTTTGATAGTTTTTGACAATCATTGGCCATTTTTGAGAATTTTTCAAAACTTTTGACCATTTTTACAAAATTATTGACCATTTTTGATAGTTTTTGACAATTATCGACCATTTTCCAAAATTTTAACAATTTTTGATAATTATTGACCAATTTTGATATTAATTGTCCATTTTTGACAATTTTTGACCATTTTTGATAGTTTTTGACAATTATTGACCATTTTTGACAAATTTTGACCATTTTTGACAAATTTTGACCATTTAAAATTTTTTTTTTCAATTTTTGACAATTTTGGAAAAATTTAGACCATTTTCCACTTTTTTTTTAATTTTTGACAATTATCGTCCATTTTTGACTATTATTGACCATTTTTAACAGTTTTTAACAATGATTGACAATTTTTGATAGTTTTTGACCATAATTGTCCATTTTTAACAGTTTTTAAAAATGATTGACAATTTTTGATAGTTTTTACCATTTTTGACAATTTTTCAAAATTTTAGACCATTTTTCAAAATTATTGAGCATATTTCAAAATTTTTGACGCTTTTTTAAAAATCTTGACCATTTTTACAAAATTATTGACCATTTTTGATAGTTTTTGACAATTATTGACAATTTTTGACAGTTTTTGACAATTTTTGACCATCTTTGATAGTTTTTGACAATTTTTGACCATATTTGATAGTTTTTGACAATTATTGGCCATTTTTGAGAATTTTTCAAAACTTTTCACCATTTTTACAAAATTATTGACCATTTTTGATAGTTTTTGACAATTTTTGACCATCTTTGATAGTTTTTGACAATCATTGGCCATTTTTGAGAATTTTTCAAAACTTTTGACCATTTTTACAAAATTATTGACCATTTTTGATAGTTTTTGACAATTATCGACCATTTTCCAAAATTTTAACAGTTTTTGATCATTATTGACCAATTTTGATATTAATTGTCCATTTTTGACAATTTTTGACCATTTTTGATAGTTTTTGACAATTATTGACCATTTTTGACAAATTTTGACCATAAAATTTTTTTTTTTCAATTTTTGTTAATTTTGGAAAAATTTAGACCATTTTCCAATTTTTTTTTAAAATTTTTAACAATTATCGTCCATTTTTGACTATTATTGACCATTTTTGACCATTTTTGACAGTTTTCACAATTTTGGATAATTATTGACCATTTTTGACAAAAATTGTCCATTTTTAACAGTTTTTGACAATAATTGATGATTATTGACCATTTTTGACCATATTTCAAAATTTTTGACAATTTTCATATAATTTTATTTGATTTTTAATCTAATAAATTGTTAATGAATGAATCTCTTAGGTTTATTATCGGAATATGAAAAGCATTTACTTTTTAAAATAATATAAAAAAAATCGATGTTTTCGCAGAAATCGATTTATTTTTATTAAAATCGATTGTTGACAAATCGATTAATTTTAAATAAAGAAAAATCGATTTTTATTTAATCGATTCTTTTCCATTAATCTCAAATGTCTAGAATAAAGCATTCATACCGCTGGTTACTGTCTGGTGACTTATCGGTTGGCGCCATGATACAGGATGTCGCTAAATCGTTACTTGCATTTAATTTTGCATATTATACGGGTCGTCGCCCGTCGAGCGCTGGTATTTTAGAATGGTGTTTATAATTCGTTGTTCGTGTTTAATGTTTATGTTGTATAAGTATATTTTTTAAATTTATTAATTAATTATTGAAATAAGCAAAAAATAATATTACTATTTTTCTCTTCAATAGCAAAACTTTTTTGTAGACTGAATTCAGTGGCTTATGTTTACCGTCAAGGGACCTTATTGAGAATGCGATGGAAAATATATTTGTCGAAAAATTTTATTCTTTTGCTAACCAAAGGCGAATTGGTCAGTTTACAAAATTATCTTTTGATCATCCATGCAATCAATTTCCTATCAAGTATTAAAATTTAACGAAATAATTTACATTTAAAGATATTATATAAAAAACCAAATCACCCTATTACTTGACGACCAAAGCGAGCCATAAAAAAATGATTTATGATTGCGGCGATCGCTTGAAACACTAAGAAGAATCAAACCGCCTTCGAGTGAACTATATTATATATTTTTTGTAATCTTTGGAGAAATGTTAATCACACGATAGACTAAACAAAAAAGGCTTAGCAACAATATTTGGCGAACAGAACAATGCAAAATTATGAAAAGTACAAAGATCAGAGAAAAATCGTAAAAGAGATAGTAGCAGAAGCCAAAAGAAAAAGTTGGACAGATTTTGGTAACAAATTAGAGAGTGACAGCAAGGGAAATCAGAAACTATTTTATAAAATAATCAAATCTTTAAGACAAGACAAAAAACACGATGATATATACATAAAGGTTAAGGATGGAAACATTTTAACAGAATAGGCAAAAATAATGGATAGATGGAAGTCGCATTTTAAGAATCTACTTATGGGTACAGATGAAAATAATGAAGAAATGGAAGAAAACAGTAGCATAGTATTTGAAGATGCAAATGAAGAAAATATAACAAAAGAAGAGGTAACAGAGGAAATTAAATGGTTAAAAAATGGGAAAGCGCCAGGATGTGACAGAATAACATCCGAAATGTTAAAAACGTTGGGTGATAGAGGGTGAGATATGTAATCTTGCTTGGAATACGGCTAAAATACCCAAAGACTGGGAAGTAGCGATGCTGCTACCTATTTTTAAATCAGGAGATAGCAAGCAATGTAACAATTATAGAGGAATAAGTTTAATGTGTGCATCTATGAAAGTTTATGAAAAAATCCTGGATAACAGACTACGACCCAAAGTAGAAAATACACTAAACGAAGCTCAAAGTGGATTTCGTAAGGGCAGAAGTGTGCAAAATCATATATTCACCATTAAACAACTAATAGATAAAGCTATCCGTCAAGACTCAAAAGTTATATTTGGATTTATCGACTTCGAAAAAGCGCTTGACAAAGTTCCAAGGGAGAAAATATGGGAAAGCTTGGAAAAAAGGGCAATTGATTCAAAACTGAGAAATGCAATTAAGAGTTTGTATAACCATAATGTCAACTATGTAATTAGTAAAAACTTAAGGTCGGAGGTCGGAGGAGTCCTTTGCTCTTCAATATATTTATGGATGATATAATAAATATATGCACAAATAAATCTAATCTAAAATATGTGTGGGATATAAAGACTTGCAAGCCATTAGAATATCTGAGGGAGTATATGCAGATGATGTAGTCGTAATGGCTGAGCACCCTCAAGATCTACAGAAAAATTTTGACATCTGAAACAAAACTCTAGAAAAACACGGAATGAAAATGAATTTGGAAAAGTCTGCTGTTATGGCAGTGAAACAACAAACAGTGAACATAGAAATTGAAGGTCAGAAAATTAAAGTAGTTAATACATTCAAATATCTTGGAACAGAAATCGAAGACACAGGTAATGAAGATGTAGAAATCAACAGAAGAATTAATAATGCTTTAAAAACATTCTACAGTATGAATCGTACTTAATGTAAATTTTCGTTGTATAATTATTAAATCCCGCCCCCACTCCCTATCATAGTAAAATAATGAAATAATAGTATTATTCAACATTATAATATACATCATTTCTTGCATTTTTTCTAAAATTCTTGCATTTTTTTTAGAATCCTTGCATTTTTTTTCAATTTTTGATGCATTTAAATGCGCATATTTTTGGCTTTTTCGGTTGCATTTTTTCCGTGCTTTAGTATAGCATTCCATTTGAAATTTATCAGAAAAAATCATAAATAGAGCTAGGTGTTACATAACGCCCTCTAGTTGCCGATTGAAAAATTGAAAGTGTTGTTATTTTTTTCTGGAATCTACCTTTAATGCTCTATGCATCGAGTCTATATTTTTGAAAATCGGTTCAGGCATATTGAAGTTACAAACTTATTTATGTCAACGAAAGAACACTTCCCCCACCACTTTAGAATAGAAAAATTAGTTCAACAAAAGTTGTAGTACAAGGACAGTAGCTTCTGAAGTTGATATTTTTTACTAACCTAAATTGAGGAATATTTTGTAAAAAATCCAATTATATTTTGTAAGTGATGGATTGCGCTACCTAGCGAAAAACTATGGATTCAAAATTATTTTAAATCATTTTTTATGGCCGATTTCCTCATAAGAATACTAGGACTAGGACATACCCTTACCGAGATATGGTACCTCGTTACCCTTATTGAATCACCCGGTACATCAATAGATGTCACCCTCTCTTCGTCGGTCTCATCTTGATTCCTATTAAATCTTAATTTTAAATAAATTTTGAAAAACTATGTATGGATATTCAAAGTACAATAATAAGAATATTATTTAAAACATCTTAATATTCAACATTTTAAACAACCAAATATTACAATAATATTTGGTTGAAATGTCTAAAAATCACGTTTCGATCGTGTTAACTAATTAGTTTGAAAAACCTGTCAATTGTTAATTGCTAAGTACTAAAAGTATCATTTATTCGTCATTAATTATTAGTTTGGTACCAACAAGTTCAAACTTTGAATGCAAACACGTACTGGGTGTCCCAATAAGTATGACTCTCGATAAAAACTTACAGACTTCTAGTTCCCACCGTTAGAGGGAATAATTAAATACTAAAAATTCAACAAGGCAAAATTTCTCTAACTACCGGGAATTTAAAAAAAAAATTCAGATTTTACAAAAAACACAGTAATTTTCATTCCACAAGTTTTAGTCTATCTTTTAAAATAAGAGGTGGGAGAGAGTGGAAAAGTAAAACATTTGCAATGAGCGTTTACTGTTTGAAGTGTAGATTGAACAGCAGTCACAATTTCTGGTCTTGAAATATACAGTATACAGGGAATAGAGGTCTAAGAAAATTAATTCTAGTAGCCTGACTGGCCAAAAAATAAGCTTCCATATTCTATCTACCGGGGTACCAATTCTTGGAAACCGGGGAGAAGAACAACCGAGAGAAAGGAGGCGTGGTACTATCGAGAATGGATAAATGGTATTCTTGAACGTCAATAGAAGGAATCATGCTTCTACTGGGTACATTGAAGGGATCAGCAAGGGGACACTGAATAATTTGACAGTTTTATAAATTTATTTGACGATGAGGACCATTAAATACTCTTTGTTGTGGTATAGTGTTCAATTCATCTAAACATATAAAATGCTTTGTCCTGACGGATCAACGCACAGCCTAAACCGCTGATCGTAGAGACCTGAAACTTGGAGGATTTTCCGAAATTCTACCCCTAAGGGGGTGAAAAACGGGGTTAAAGTTTGTATGGGACAACGTGATTCCTTGGTCCAAGCTACATAAAATTTACACGTTTCTTAAGATACATCAGGATAGAAAAAAAGATATTCTTATTGAGACACTCGGTGCACATGATTGCTCTAGTTGCTTTTTTAATTACCTACTAATATTTTAAACTAATCTATTTTTCAGTTCATACAAATCAACCCATATTTGTTCCGATGTCTCAACCGGCAGTTACTAATACAACAGGTACGTTTTAAGGTCAATTCACAAGCTCCCCGAAAATGAGCAAAAGGAGCAATTCTGTAAGCAAACGTAAAATTTTAACTCATGGTTAAAAATTAGAGAATCTGCTAACTCCATTTTACTATTCTGTATGCTATCAAATATTAACGGAAAACTCTTAATTGGACACCATACCTGTTAAAATTTAAATCCTAATCTTGACTAAGTATAGATTAAAACATTTCTAATAGCGGAAACTTTTAACCTCTTCTTATAGAATTGACCCTTATGACTGTGACAAAAAATATAACGTTTATTTTGTTTTCAGTTGTACTCGATTCTGGTGGTGGAGGATGTCCAGTTTGCCATAACCCGTCTTTTACTGGTACTTACTCATGTTGTGCATGGCTTTTGTGTTTGTTCTGCTTCCCTTGCGGATTAATCTGCTGTTGCTGCATGAGGAAGAAGAAGTGCACCAAATGCGGATATACCGTTGGTTAACCGAATAACATTTAAACTACCGCATTTTAAGATTGTTTTACATAACGGTTTTTAATTAATTAAGTTGATATAGATGTTTTAATTAGATGGAAGTATTTTTTTTAATAAAAATTTATGATGATTATATAAATGCAAATGTGTATGTTTGTAACACCTGAATTGCTGAATAGATTTCAATAAAATCTGACTACGAGATGTATACTTGATGAATGTTGAGAGAAAATGAAAAAGAAATTCAATTCGAATTTCCAATTTCCTTCTCGAGAGAACACATATTTTGTCTTTATTTTTCTTGGTTAATTTGTCACTGCAGTGACAAAGACAAAATATGCGTCCTTTCGGGAAGTTTCACTCCCTCAGTCAAGAATACGATCTCAGAGTAGAGAAATCAACTAATGATTCAAACTAAATGCTGCAGCATCCATTCGCATATAATTTTTAAAATCATTGGTTAGTTGGTTTCTTTTTTTGATCCATCTCCTAGACCATAAAAAAGGCATGATGACTGATTTTGAAAAACTGCTCCACGATATTTGCACGCATAAGCTTTATCCAAAAAAATTTTTTTGAAAAAATAAAGATTTTCTAGGAGAAATTCACGTTTTTAAATTACAATTCAAATTTCGCGCCAAAACGTTAGAATAGTAATGGCGTCTCTATGACATCACACATCTGTAAATACTTCAAAAATATTTCACAGTTTGCAAATTAAAAATTCATTTGATTACTAATTTGAATTATTTTGTGTGATAATCATGAATTATATAACGAGTAAATATCATTTAATCGATGCAAAACTAGGGTTGCGCGATACACTAAAAAGTATCGATACGGATCGGAACGTAAAGTATCGATACAGTAGAATATCGAATATTAATTTATCGATACTCGAAGTATCGATACGTTAACGGTACGAGATTTTCCTAATTTTGACGTTTTTTCGGTAAAAATCACCTTTTTGGGGGGTGGAATAAGACATTATTGCGATTTCCGGCCAAAGTTGAGGTTCTAGAGAACGAAAGTTGATAATAAAAGTTGTAGATCTTGAGAAAATCTACAACTTTTTAATTGGTGACTTTTTCACATAACTTCAAAATTAGCTCGAAAAAAGCAAAAAACTGCATTTTTCGTTTTTTATTTTTGGTTTCGTTAAAAAATGTTCGATTTTGTTGAAAATTTAGTAGAAGGTAGCTTTGGTAGTCACAAATCATGAAAAAAAATTTCAAATTAAAATATTGGAAATTTTTCGAGTTATTACGATTTTTCGGTAAAACACACTTTTTTGGGGGGTGGAAAAAGACATTATTGCGATTTCCGGCCAAAGTTGAGTTCCTAGAATAAAAAGTTGATTATAAAAGTTGTAGATCTTGAGAAAATCTACAACTTTTTCATTAGTGACTTTCCCACATAACCTCAAAAATAGCTCGAAAAACGCCAAAAACTGCATTTTTCGTTTTTTATTTTTGGTTTCGTTAAAAAATGTTCGATTTTAATGAAAATTAAGTAGAAGGTAGCTTTGAAAGTCACAAACCATGAAAAAAAATTTCAAAATGAAATATTGGAAATTTTTCGAGTTATAACGTTTTTTCGGTAAAACATACTTTTTTTGGGGGGTGGAAAAAGAGATTATTGCGATTTCCGGCCAAAGTTGAGTTCCTAGAATAAAAAGTTGATTATAAAAGTTGTAGATCTTGAGAAAATCTACAACTTTTTCATTAGTGACTTTTTTAAATAACCTCAAAATTAGCTCGAAAAACGCAAAAAACTTCATTTTTCGTTTTTTATATTTGTTTTCGTTAAAAAATGTTCGATTTTGATGAAAATTTAGTAGAAGGTAGCTTTGATAGTCACAAACCATGAAAATAAATTTCAAATTGGAATATTGGAAATTTTTCGAGTTATAACGTTTTTTCGGTAAAACACACTTTTTTGGGGGGGGTGGAAAAAGACATTATTGCGATTTCCGGCCAAAGTTGAGTTCTTAGAATAAAAAGTTGACTATAAAAGTTGTAGATCTTGTGAAAATCTACAACTTTTTAATTAGTAACTTTTTTACATAACCTCAAAATTAGCTCGAAAAACGCAAAAAATTGCATTTTTCGTTTTTTATTTTTAGTTTCCTTAAAAAATGTTCGATTTTGATGAAAATTTAGTAGAAGGTAGCTTTGATAGTCACAAACCATGAAAATAAATTTCAAATTGGAATATTGGAAATTTTTCGAGTTATAACGTTTTTTCGGTAAAACACACTTTTTTGGGGGGGTGGAAAAAGACATTATTGCGATTTCCGGCCAAAGTTGAGTTCTTAGAATAAAAAGTTGATTATAAAAGTTGTAGATCTTGTGAAAATCTACAACTTTTTAATTAGTGACTTTTTTACATAACCTCAAAATTAGCTCGAAAAACGCCAAAAACTTCATTTTTCGTTTTTTATTTTTGGTTTCGTTAAAAAATGTTCGATTTTGATGAAAATTTAGTAGAAGGTAGCTTTGATAGTCACAAATCATGAAAAAAAATTTCAAGTTAAAATATTGGAAATTTTTCGAGTTATAACGTTTTTTCGGTAAAACACACTTTTTTGGGGGGGTGGAAAAAGACATTATTGCGATTTCCGGTCAAAGTTGAGTTCTTAGAATAAAAAGTTGATTATAAAAGTTGTAGATCTTGTGAAAATCTACAACTTTTTAATTAGTGACTTTTTTACATAACCTCAAAATTAGCTCGAAAAACGCAAAAAACTGCATTTTTCGTTTTTGGTTTCGTTAAAAAATGTTCGATTTTGATGAAAATTTAATAGAAGGTAGCTTTGATAGTCACAAATCATGAAAAAAAATTTCAAGTTAAAATATTGGAAATTTTTCGAGTTATGACGTTTTTTCGGTAAAAAACCCTTTTTTTGGGTGGGTGGAAAAAGACTAATATTATTGCGATTTCCGGCTAAACTTGAAGTCCTAGAATAAAAAATTGATGATAAAAGTTGTAGATCTTGAGAAAATCTACAACTTTTTAATTGGTGACTTTTTCACATAACTTCAAAATTAGTTCGAAAAACGCAAAAAACTGCATTTTTCGTTTTTTATTTTTAGTTTCTGCAAAAATTGATCGATTTCGATGAAAATTCGATAAAAGGTAGCTTTGATAGTTACAAACTATGGAAAAAAAATTCAAATTAAAATATTGGAAATTTTTCGAGTTATGACGTTTTTCCCTTAAAAAATGTTCGATTTTGATGAAAATTTAGTAGAAGGTAGCTTTGATAGTCACAAACCATTAAAAAAAATTTCAAGTTGAAATATTGGAAATTTTTCGAGTTATAACGTTTTTTCGGTAAAACACACTTTTTTTGGGGGGTGGAAAAAGACATTATTGCGATTTCCTAGAATAAAAAGTTGATCACAAAAGTTGTAGATCTTGTGAAAATCTACAACTTTTTCATTAGTGACTTTTTCACATAACCTCAAAATTAGCTCGAAAAACGCAAAAATCTGCATGTTTTTCGTTTTTTATTTTTAGTTTCGTTAAAAAAAGCACGACATCATTTCACAACGTGATTAAAAAATTACGATATCGCTCATCACTATAGATAACGCCACTTGCCGCTACCACTAAAAACCCCGTATCGCAAGGTATCGATACACTACAAATTTATCGATACTTGAAATGCATCGAAAAGCATAGTATCGATACAAAATATCGAGTATCGGAAGTAAAGGTATCGATACACTGGAATATCGGATAGTATCGCGCATCCCTATGCAAAACCAGAAAATACGATAAAAGTTTGAACGATACACAAAAGGTTGACGTCACACATTTGTGATCGGCGTTTTAGCTAAGATGGCGGATTGTCATATTTTGTATTTATATTTGTACTAAAATAAATATAATCACAATTGTAATGTAAAAATAAGTGATTGCTATAGAATCTTTGTAATCTATACAATGACTTCAAATCATTATTTCAGTTATTCTTAGTGACTGTGATCATCTCTATTCTCTTCTGCTTTTTTTAGTCTCTTGTTTAGCTTTAATTATTTTTTGGTATAAAACCATGCCTAAGGCTGCTATTGATAATGAAAACACAACTTTCTCTCTACTTTCCAGTTTGATTGTATCAACAAATCAAACAAACTAGAAAATCAATAAATTTTTAACCTCAAAATTGACAGTGACAGTCAAACTGATGCAAATAGAGTCGGGCATCATATTCGTAATGACGTCACCAGTTTGATGGTTTGATCAAACTCGGCGCTTTTAGATCTTTTAAAATTTTTAACTGCATTTCTCTTCTTTTTTTCCATAACGACGCCCATTTGCTTAATTATTTAATCAATCAAAATTATGAACATTTATTTACAAAAATGACATTCTCAAACAACAATACACATCTTTTTTGATTGCCCCTGTAACGCGCAAATTCCCAGCATTCGCTGTCGGAGACGTGTATGACCCAAGCGCTGTTGCCGTTATGTTTTTAAAACATTGAATCTACAGAAAAATTTTTGCAAAAATAAATGTGACAATTTTAGCAGTCAAACATGAAACTTTTATTAGCCCCGTTTGGCCATAAACAGCGACTCGTCTGATAAAGTTCTGTATGAATCGAAAATAGTAAAAAAATTGCAATAACAGATAAATTTTTGATAAGATATAATAATTAATAACCTTATGTCACTATTGCCAGAGAATAAGCTATTCTCTGGTACTTATAACAATAAACTGGAAAACAGACTTGGTAGATATGGATTGCGAACATCTACAGATTGCGAAAAAGCTTAGCTGGATATACGATTTACACAAGTACGACAAGGATAATATGAACAGCACTACTTGAAAGAGAGAGAAGAATTGTTTGATCAGTCCCCTCTACCAAAACAGGTGGGCGTGTGTTCATTGGCCTACTTAGCTAGCAAATGATTTTTTTCATTGTGGATTTTTAAAAAGTAGCATATATCAACATGAATTTTAAAGAGCTAATACTGAAAGGATCGTACAGGGTGTCTGATACCTACTCCCAGAGTGGGGATAGTCAATCTGCTATGAAAACAGTGTTGCCAGATTAGAATGTTTTTTACTTTCTAAGTAATAAATAACTTATTTTGCATTTGACTTTTAACGGTGTATTTAGAGGAATAAAATCAAGATTGGTAATATTATTGACTTTTGATAAATGAGTAATAGAGTTCAAGATAAAATTTGGACAAATTACAATATATAAAATCTGTACACTGTTTTCGATTTAACAATTATTGGTATTTAACATTGTTGCCGCATAAAATGCCGTTGAAAATTAAAAAAAAACGATAGACAAAAATTGGGAATAGCTTTTAGATATAAGTACATTTGGCAACGCATCGGTTAAAAGTAAGACGGGCAATGAAAACACGCCCACCAGTTTTGGTAGAGGGGACTGAGCGAACAATTCTTCTCTTTCTTTCAAGTAGTGTTGTTCATATTATCCTTTTCGTACTTGTATAAATCGTATGCCCAACTAAGCTTTTTCTTAATCTGTATAAATCTTATGTTTTGAATGGTGGACATTATCTGTCATTCTTGTCATAAAAACCTCGATGTATCAACCTCCTTCAACAACTACTAGCACGACAGGTACGTCTAAAGTCCAATTCATAAACTTCGTGAAAAAGAGCAACGGGTGCGACATCTGTTGTTAAATACTCACACCTCCAGTTCCACCCATTGATATACTGAAAGTACGACCTTTCCACCCGAAAGTCTACAATTGTATATTTTCCAAATTTGTAACCAGTCAAAAATTATGTCTTCACTTATATGGAGGATGACCCATGTGCCATAACAGCTCTTGGACTGGTACCTACCTACTCATGATGTGCATGTCTTTTGAGTTTGAGCTACTATTGGTTAACAGAATACCATTTAAATTACCATATTTTAAGTCAATTACATACCTAAAGCTCTGAATAGACCTCGAGAAAATTTGAGTAAGAATAGACTTATAGGTCCTCCTATACGTCCTATAGACTTATAGGCAAAAATATAATTTTTTAAACTGACAAAACCGATTTTTGGAAGTCTTGCCTTTCCTAGTCCCGGTGAGAAGCCATATTGAAATCGCGGTTGCGTAGGTGTTTTTGGGAGGATTTAGTAAAGGTTTTGGGGTCTCTAGGAATATCCTCCTCCCCTTACTATAATAAAAAAACTACCATGAACATTTATCAGTTGTATTTAGTCAAATATTATTTACAGCTTGTCAAAATAAAACGTTTATAAATAACATTTTTTTTTTCTAAATCGTGAAACGATCTATGGAATTTTAAATTACAATATCACATGCAGTGTACCTACATAGGTTTTTAAACAATGAACAAAAAAGTCAAACAATACAGTAAATTCAGTTTATTATTTTTGACAAGAATGTTGTGCTTGCTAGTCAAAGCTCTTTTTTAACAATGTTTACCTTAGAGACACAAATACAAATAAGTGAACCCCTTTTAAAAACTTCATCGTACATCCATGATATTGACATTTTTACAAATAGTCTCATTGAAAGAAATTCCGATCCCTTTTTTCTAAAAAACCCCTCCTTTTTCTACAAACATCATAAAAATAAAAACAAATTTCGCTGAATTAAACATTACAATGATTGCTCGACTTTTTGCAGTTTTTCTAGATAAAAAATAAACGACATTAGTGTATATACATTTTAAAATCAAATGAAATGCTTATGTACACAAGCACATACAATAAACTAATTTAAATATTAATTTGTTACAGATTTTTCCGTTAAAATAAAAGTATATAAATTAATATTTTAGTTAACGTAATAATTATTATGAACAGAAATCGAAGATTAAAGGTATTTGCGCTAAGTGTGGCAACAGCGCTACTTTGCCAAATTCCAGTATTAAAAATACCATCATAAAATAAATAAAAACTGAAAACTATAACTAACAGAAAAGCAATGGCCAAACGGTAAATATTAATGTACTCTATTAATTTAATACCTTCCGTTTTCATCAGAATATTTTCCAGATAATTTACTAACAGAGTATCTATCACTATACTGATCTTCTCCATATTTATCTCCAGATTTATAGTGAATTTCGGGAGATCCAATTGTTTTTTGCCAGTGATGTGTCCAATAGAGTTCGTTTGGATTCACATCGCTTGGTCTTCTGAAGTCTCTGCAAACGACAACGCAGTAGATCATGCTACCGATGAGAGTCAGAAATCCGAAAATTAAGAAAATTATTCCTAATACCCTGGAAATAAAAAAAATAATAGTTCAATACTATTAAACGCTTTACAAAATTAGAAAAATTAATTTCCAACCGTCCACTAAGAAGCAACAACTACTTCTCGGGCTATATGCCCCGACAGACATTGAATTACACTTCTAAAGTAAACGGGGTTGGTACATCTGTTAAGATAGAACCAACCATTCTGGTCTGCGATCAGAAGGAATAACATCACTTGTGGACCGGTTTCGGCGTATTGCACCTCATCAGCACAAGGTAGATGCTATTCGTCCAGAAGCTCTGATATGACAATTATTTACAGTTAACTGTAATTAAGTAAATATAAAAATAATATTTGTCAATTGACAGTAAATATACTTACCATACATAAACAGGTTCGAAAAATTGTATGACGATGACAAATCCTAGAGTTACAAGAATTATTCCTAGATTTAATAGCAGCATGAGGCAGCACATTCCTTTGATGTTTGGACAGAACGGATTTGGTGCTGCCGCGGCTTCAATTTTCAGTCCAGCTTTTCGAGAACCTCTTGATTTACCTGTACTAGCTACCGAATGCGCCATTCCACTTCTATAGGACATGTGACTTGGAGCTCGGATTCGTGAATTTCGGCTAAAAATAGCAACAATAATGAGTATATTATGTAAGACAAAATTTGAATTAAAAAAAAACAACAAATATATCTATTCATCTTCTAAGATTCAGAATATTGTTACGCGAGCTACTGCATTAATATGCTCACTTAGTGCCCCCAGTGAAATCCCCGTATGAGACGACTATGGCTCCTCCGCCCAATTTTCGAGAACCATCCAAAATACGAAACATCCAGAATACCCAGCGCATCCACCAAAACGACGAGAGAGTTCTAGAACTAAACGGCGCGCGAGTAGAAATAGACCACGAGCATCGCTGCAGGCAATTAGTCAGTGTTGATACCGATGGAAAGTAATCGCGCCTCGATAAAGTGTTTATTAAGTGACTCTCATATAAATTATAATTAGTGTGTTTAGTGTATTACATAAATTATTAAATAAGGACTGAATTACATATAAATCTGTAAATATAAATTAATTCTAAATATAAATTAAAATAAACGTTACAATATACAAACGATGATTGTATATACATATACAATATGTGCAGTATTAAATAAATTTTTAACAAGTAGTTTGTTGTTTCTGTAATTCTTTAACTTATTTGTAACGTGTACTTATGCTAATTGGTGACTTCTTAGCAAAGGTCGAAAAGGAGGAGTATAGAAAGGAAGTAGCTGGAAAAGAAACAATACATGAATATACCAACAATAACGGCAGTAGACTCTGTCAAATACTTTCATGGTGGGCACGAAACATAAACACAAGAGAGAACATAAAATAACCTGGATGAGACCAGGTCTGACAGAAAAGAACCAAATAAACCATGTTTTGATATCCAAGAAATGGAATAAAATAATACAAGATGTCAGATCATATAGGGGAGCCAATGCAGATTCAGACCATATTTTAATGATAGCCAAAGTGAAGTTGAAAATAATGAAAACCAGTAACACGCACATTAACAGAAAACGATGGAACAAAGAAAAATACAACTAAAGCAAGCAAGGAATGGTATGATGAGGAATGCAATACTAAAGTTAGGACAAAGAATCAAGCAAGACTGAATTGGATGAAAACAAAAAAAAGAGCAAGATCTACAAACATATAAAAAGTTGAAGAAGGAAGCCAATAAATGCTGTATAGACAAAAATGACAATGGAAAAAAATTCAAATGCAAGATCTGGAGATAAATAACAAAAGGACAGTGGAAGACTATTCGGATACATAAAGGCACAGCACAAAAGAAATAGAATACCTGCAAAAATAGACAAAAAAAGTTTGGTTTTCAGTACTTTGAAGAGATGTTTAAAAATAAGGATGAAAATATAGAAGATACAACCGAGAGTCGTGAAGAAGACGTAGAAAAATCGCCAACTTATGAAGAATTCAAGGGAATAATTAATCAACTAAAGTTACAAGTCGATAACCATAATATGGGAAATAGAAAATATCCCCGTGGAATGAAGGGAAGGATGGATAACACCCATAGTAAAAAGAGGAGACGCAACAAAATGTTCAAAGCTATATATTGTTATGGTATACAATAATTCAATGTGTGGTGATTTAATTTTATTGAATAGTATTATATACCACAAGTATCAGTATCAACCAGAACCTCAAATCAAACAAATTTTATATTTTAAGATGTATTTATTGATCTGAAATGTTTAAAATTCAATACTGTATCATATGCATGTAGATCTCAGGGTATGATATGGGTAGAGTGAGTTGTCTAAATTTAAGGAGTAAATTTGAAATGTAACAACCTTCAACGTCAAAATTAAATTAATGATAATTAAATAACTATCTCCAGATTGCAATCCGTGGATGGTCTCCTAGCCTATTACAACCTATATTAAAATAAAATTAACACAATTCCGCACAAACAAAATAACTCTCTCAATATATTGTCGAAACACCGCCGGTAGCTGTATTGTCTAAATAGAAAACGACTTGTTCTCTGAAGCGAAGAAACTTTGCGTTGCGCAAAGGAAAGATTACTGGTAAACGTCTCGAATCTGGGTACTGGTTTACAATCAGCTGTTAGGTACAAGTTTTAGTATAAAATTATTTACATTACCATCATTTATTGCTGCATGATCTCTCTTGATCTTGAATTTGAACAACCTTTACTGCATTCAAATCGAAGGTAAGTTATTCAAGATATTTCTAACTCACTATTTCCTTTTTTATCCGTTTTATTTAAAGTTTTCGTACAATTAAACTTGTAACGTCCATTACTTTTTTGTCTCCCCCTTAGTTACTTATCACCTAACAAACTTCCTTCCCGTTGCTAACGAATATTCTTTTGTTTCTTCTTTATTTATTATAGAAATTACTAATTTTTCTTGAAATCCAGTTACTGACAGTTCATATTATTTAATCAAATAAAATGTCAATAACAACCAATGTTTTTGTACTGACATTTCCGATATCAACTTTATCAGCTGATTTATACAGGGTACATAAATATCTTAACAGAAAGTATCTAATATAATCATTTTAACGTTATTGTTAAAAATGATGGACATAACATAAGATTCCCATGTACATATGATACAATCTCTAAAAGTAACCATTTCATTTCATTTATGATGATCTCAATTTCAGTACAATATATATTTATAACGCTGCTTAATACATCTTACAAAATATTAACAATACTTATACGACGCAAGCTAACTAGATATACTGAAAGAACAATCGGAAGGATTTCGAGAAAATAGATCGACTCTAGATGCAATACACAATGAGAAAACTACACAACGTTTCACATAAGAAGAAGCCACTTGAAGTTTGCCAACTGACTTGCGCAGAAACCAAAATCGGTCTTGTTTATCTATGTCGCCTCGTAACGACCGTTTCATGCCATTGGCGTTACAAACGATTTTCATGCCGACATTTATTGTCGAATATTTTTGATTTTTGAATATTTTAAGACGTTTAGCTAGTTTATATGTGAGTGTTGTGTGTTTCATTTGATCTAAAACCATGCCTCCTAAAAAACTTGTTGGTGTTAAAGGAAAAATTATCCACATTATTCTAATTTTGCGTTAACCTACAAAATGTGAAAACGTTACGCTACTGATTTGAAGTCGAATGTCAATTTTACAATTTTACAACAAGTTCGCGCATACGACTGCAACTTCAAGTGGTTTCTTCTTACGTGAAACGAAGTCTAGCTTAAGATCAAGTGGCAGCCAAATAATAGCCTTATAGCGGACGATATCGAGCTTGTAACCAAAAGAAGAAGTATCATGGAAAATATGCTGAAGGAGATAGTCACAGAAGGAGGAAAAATGGGGCTAAAAATTAATGAAAGTAAAACAAAGCTAATGAGACTGGGGAACCTAAGCCAAAAATGAAAAAGAAAAATCAATTAAAAAATATTAATATTTGGGGGACATGATTAGCAACACAGGAGATAAAAGCACTGAAAAGCCTACCACGCTAATAAGAAACTACTTAAAAGCAAAATGTTAACAAAACAAACAAAATTAAATATATATAAAACGATAATAAGGCGAATAATGATGTACTCAGCAGAAACAATGACGTTAACGAAGAAGGAAGAGGAAACATTAAGAATCACTGAGAGGATGATCATGAGAACAATATTGGGGCCTGTGAAAATAAATGAGAATGAATATAGAATTAGAACGAATCGTGAAATTTTGGACGAACAGAAAGGAGAAGAAGGAGCTAAATCAGTAACCTACGATATCTTGCAGTGGAACCCAGGAGGAAGGAGGAGACGCGGTAGACCCATGACAAAGTGGCAAAATGAGGTAGAGGCAGACCTCAATAAAGCAGGAGAGGCAAACTGGAAAGAAAAAGCAAAAAATAGGGAATGCCAACTTAAATTCAAATCGCTCCTCTTATAGTTCATTTAAAAACCATGAGGAGTAATTTCAGAAGCCTTACCCACACCACTAAAAGTTACTAGATTAGTTACTAAAGAGCGTGTTCCGCAATAGTCGTGTTCAAAATCCATGAAATATGCCTTGATTGACATGACGCGGAAACTAGTATTTAATATTCCTGAGAGATTGAACTTGATCGTTTATTATACATTCTTTTTGAAATTATATTCGAGTGAAAAAGTAAGTGAAAATGATGAAATAACAAGGAAACGAAGGCGATGATAAAAACAAATATATTATATATGCAGAAGTAGGGATGGCGATCTGAAATCGATTAATCGGATAATCGATTCCTCGGACCGAATAAATCGATTTTTTAAATCGATATGTTGTATTGAATCGATTCAGTGAATCGATATTTCACCCTTGAAAATCGACTTTCGATTTTTTTTGTGTTTTTGGTAGAGCGGCTTTTTTTTCAATTGCCCCGGCAACATCGCAAGTAGTGATGAGAGCGGAACCGCTCGGATCCCAGTAGACTCGACAGACACTGTTGCTTTTTTTTCAAACTCTATAAGTAGGGATGTTTGAAAAATTAAACGATTTTTATATAAATCAATTATTATTTTGTTATAATCGATTTTTAATTATCGATTTTTTGGGTAATATTAATCGATTTTGTATAAATTACTTGTGTTTAAGGAGTGGATTTTCGAAAACGGCTTTCGGATTATTTGTTGACTATTTTTCAAAAATTTTGACACCTTTTGACGATTATTGACCATTTCTCAAAATTATTGACCATTTTTTAACATGACATCAATATCTTAGAGTTTTCATAATTTTTTCATTAAATAGTGGAATTAATTAGAAACACTTAGTTTCATTTAAAAAAGTAATATGAGTAGATTCCACAAAGTAAATTCATTTTTTAACAATTATTGACAGTTTTTGACAAAAATCGACCATTTTTAACAATTAATTGACAATTATTGACCAATTTTGACAGTTTTTCAACAATTATTGATCATTTTTTAAAAATTATTGACCAATTTTGACAGTTTTGCAACAATTACTGATCATTTTTTAACAATTATTGACCAATTTTGACAGTTTTTCAACAATTATTGACCATTTTTCCAAACTTTTTGACAATTTTTGATCCTTTTTTACAATTATTGGCCAATTTTGACCGTTTTTCAACAATTATTGAGCATTTTTTAAAAATTATTGACCAGTTTTGCAACAATTACTGAACATTTTTCAAAATTTCAACAATTATTGACACTTTTTAACAGTTTTTGACAATTATTGACCATTTTTCAATTTTTTTTTAATTTTCGATAATTATCGAACACTTTTCAAAATTTTTTACAATGATTGACCATTTTCAGCAGTTTTTGACAATTATTGACAATTTTCTGCAGTTTTTGACAATTATTGACCATTTTTTAACAATTATTGACAGTTTTTGACAAAAATTGTCTATTTTTAACAGTTTTTGACCATTATTGACCAATTTTGACAGTTTTTCAACAATTACTGATCATTTTTTTTTAAATTATTAACCATTTTTTTAATAATTATTCACCAATTTTGACAGTTCTGCAGCAATTATTGTCCATTTTTCCAAATTTTTCAACAATTATTGATCATTTTTTAAAAGTTATTGACCATTTTTCAACAATGATTGACCAATTTTGACAGTTTTTCAACAATTATTGACCAATTTTGATAGTTTTTCAACAATTATTGACCATTTTTCCAAATATTGACAGTTGTTGACAAAAATTGTCTATTTTTAACAGTTTTTGACCATTATTGACCAATTTTGACAGTTTTTCAACAATTACTGATCATTTTTTTTTAAATTATTAACCATTTTTTTAATAATTATTGACCAATTTTGACAGTTCTGCAACAATTATTGTCCATTTTTCCAAATTTTTCAACAATTATTGATCATTTTTTACAATTATTGACCAATTTTGATAGTTTTGCAGCAATTACTGACTATTTTTCCAAATTTTTCAACAATTATTGATCATTTTTTAAAAGTTATTGACCATTTTTCAACAATTATTGACCAATTTTGACAGTTTTTCAACAATTATTGACCAATTTTGATAGTTTTTCAACAATTATTGACCATTTTTCCAAATTTTTTGACCATTTTTCAAAGTTTTTGGCCATTTTTCAAAATTTTAACAATTATTGATAATTTTCAACAGTTTTTGACAATTATTGACCATAATTCAAAATTTTTGACAATTTTCATATAATTTTATTTCATTTTTTTTCAATCCGATAAATATCGTTAACGAATAAATCTCTTAGGTTTATTATCGGAATATATACGAAAAGCATGTCCATTTTTAAAACAATCCAAAAAAAAATCAACGATCTTTTCGCAGAAATCGATTTTTTTTTATTAAAATCGATTTTTTCGACAAACCCATTAATTTTGAATGAAGAAAAATCGATTTTTATTTTATCGATGATTCTTTTCCATTAATCTCACACATTCCTAATCCGATACTTTGTGGTAATAATATGGTAATAAAAAAATAATTGTTATTATTATCGAATTCCCTGAACTTAAAAAAAAATCCCCAATTTTACTGATAAGTGATCCCGGAGAGAGATTGTTTATTTAGGGGTACCTTTCTTGTTGTTTTTCAATAAAAAAGATCGATTTATATTTACATTGTAAAAAATACAAACTTGAAAAACATCGATTTTTTTGAAATCGATCTTTTAGACCTCGATTTTTTTATGTATCGATTCATCAGGTTACGATTCGAATCGATTTAAAAATCGATCTTTTTTAGAAAGAATCGCCATCCCTATGCAGAAGTCAGAACTGTCAATTATCACGAGATGACAATGCTATAAAAAGTGCTGTTTGAAACTGGGTGCAATCTAACCAATCAGAGATCTACAGAATTGCCAACTTAAATTCAAATTACTCCTCCTGGTTTTTAAAAGAGTTATAGTAAATTAAAGCCACTAGAATGGGCCCCGTACACAATTCGCCGTACGTCTATGTTATTTCTTGGTTTTGAAATCAATAAAAACGCTAAACTGTCTAGTCTTGTTAAAATTATAATACTCGTTCTCATGTGATTTTTAAATACGGTTGCTGTACCAATTCACAGCATCTCCATTCTTGCAATCGTTCAGGTGAAATAGAAAGTTCCGCATCAAATGAAAAAATTAATGATCGTTATGAATTCCATTGTTTTCCTCATGTCACGATTTGATCGATAAGAATGTAGCAAATATTACGTGAATTATTTCATTACTGAAATATTGTTGCCTTTATTACGAATCAGTTTTAATGAAGGCAAATTTATTAATAATAACTCGTGAAGGTATTAAAACGAATTTTATGGCGTAATAAAAATAAAATGCTAAATACAGAGTGAGACTAATGTATGGAATATTGAAGGTTAAATGAAATAATTGAAATACGAAGGTAAAATTTTGAAACGAATTAGGGAAGAAATATATTTATGCAGGCACCGTACAGAAACATTGTTTACCTAACTTAATTTTTTATCATCAACTTTTTATTCTAGGAACTCAACTTTGGCCGGAAATCGCAATAATGTCTTTTTCCACCACCCCCAAAAAAGTGTTTTTTACCAAAAAAACGTTATAACTCGAAAAATTTCCAATATTCCAATTTGAAATTTTTTTTCATGGTTTGTGACTATCAAAGCTACCTTCTACTAAATTTTCATCAAAATCGAACATTTTTTAAGGAAACTAATAATAAAAAACGAAAAATGCAGTTTTTTGGCGTTTTTCGAGCTAAATTTGGAAGTTATGTGAAAAAGTCACCAATTAAGTTGTAGATTTTTTCAAGATCTACAACTTTTATCATCAACTTTTTATTCTAGGAACTCAACTTTGGCCGGAAATCGCAATAATGTCTTTTTCCACCCCCCAAAAAAAGTGTGTTACCGAAAAAACGTTATAACTCGAAAAATTTCCATTATTCCAATTTGAAATTTTTTTTCGTGGTTTGTAACTATCAAAGCTACCTTCTACTTAATTTTCATCAAAATCGAACATTTTTCAACGAAACCAAAAATAAAAAACGAAAAATGCAGTTTTTGGCGTTTTTCGAGCTAATTTTGAAGTTATGTGAAAAAGGCACCAATTAGGTTGTAGATTTTCTCAAGATCTACAACTTTTACCATAAACTTTTTATTCTAGGAACTCAACTTTGGCCGGAAATCGCAATAATGTCTTTTTCCACCCCCCAAAAAAAGTGTGTTTTACCGAAGAAACGTTATAACTCAAAATTTCCAATATTTCAATTTGAAATTTTTTTTCATGGTTTATAACTATCAAAGCTACCTTCTACCAAATTTTCATCAAAATCGAACATTTTTTAACGAAACCAAAAATAAAAAACGAAAAATGCAGTTTTTGGCGTTTTTTCGAGCTAATTTTGAATTTATGTAAAAGTCACCAATTTAGTTGTAGATTTTCTCAAGATCTACAACTTTTATGATCAACTTTTTATTCTAGGAACTCAATTTTGGCCGGAAATCGCAATAATGTCTTTTTCCGCCCCCCAAAAAGGTGTTTTTTACCGAAAAAACGTCAAAATTAGGAAAATCACGGATCGTTAACGTATCGTTACTTCGAGTTTCGATAAATTAATATTCGATATTCTACTGTATCGATACTTTACGTTCCGATCCGTATCGATACCTAATATCGATACTTTCTAGTGTATCGCGCAACCCTACTCCAGACCAGAGCCGACCTAACTTAACCTAACCTCGAAAAAATTGCTCTATTGAGGGCCGAAAATGATTATGTTTAGCATCTAAGCGACCATAAGAAAAAAAATCTAATCAGTGGCGTAGATAAGGTAATATTTTTTTACAACTTTTTGTTACAGTTCCCAAAGGTGGTTTCGTAAAGAATAGATCGAACGGTTTTTGGGAAAAATTATTACTTGTACCCATCAGCGTTGCCACATATTCGCATAGCAAAATTGATTCAAACAAATGTACTGTAAATATAGGTTTTACCTTATTTCTGAAGGTGCCTTATAAGCTCCGCTGGTGACGTAAATATCAGATCCGTTGGTGTCATAGCCACTTCCTCGACTTAATGCAGACGGTGCTCTAATTGGTGTACTTCCTGGATGGCCATTTTGGTAACTGTTATTTTTCGTGTGGTTATTGTATTTTCGACTATTTCGTTCGTTTACTATCGTATATGGCTGCAAATCAAAATTTCAATTAACAATATATAATCAATTATTAAATTAAGAACAAAACGTAATAAAGCCAGGTAGGTACAAGGGGATAACCAGGATCAAATCTAGGTTGTTCAGGAAGTAACATTTTATCACGGACAAGGTGAAGGAAACCAGAATTTTAAGAATATTATGTATAATTATAGCAGAGCTTTAACAACCTAAGTTTATTATTTGCTTAAAAAAAATTGACTAATACTATTATAATTTTTCTTGGATTTGTAGAAAACTTGTTCAAAACTCTCGTTTCAATCCAGTCCTGATTTTCCTCAAAGAATTTACGATGTACGCTCATCAAACTTAACCCAGCCAATCTGCCAGGCTTTTACCCTCCGAAAGGCACTCAAAGATCGTTCAGGAGTAGCCATAGTGCATGCCTTGTTGCAGGGAAAAAATATTAGGCTACTCCAAAAGTGCAGCTACTTCGATATCCTTTAATTTGCCTCCTGCTAAATCTTTCCTTTTCCACAGATTATACCATAAATCTAATTCTGCAGAGATATCATCCAACTCATAAAACTCCATGAAAGATTTTGCATTTGTTACCAAATATTTTGAAGTAATTTTTAGGTATGAAGGATGAAGATGGGATAAGGCAAAAGCAGGTGTATTTTCGTGTGAGAATCTAACATTCAATGATAAAGTTAAAGAGTCAAGATAAGGGATAATCAACGATCGTCTCCAGTATTCAATCGCAGTCTCATATGGCAGATTATTTATGTGTATTTGCTTTTGAACAATTCGTGGAACTGTTAACTTAACACCGACTTAACATTTTTTAAGTAATTCATCAGAAACATGTTCAAGTTCTTGACGATCCTTCTTGATGACATCATCACCATAATCAAATCCATATTTTTACTCAGTAGAACGTTCACAACGGGTTCCAACATCGAAGAGTACTTTGCAATCATGACTAAATCTATGATGAAAATTGGTTTAGTAACTGCACAGTGCAATCGATATATAAATTTTCTTCAAGCATAGTTTTCTTCGATCAGGAGATGTTCTAGTGCATGGACGAGTTCATTGAAGCTGTTTGAAAACTTTCTAATGCTGTTGTATGTATCAGACCATCTGGTCTCACAGAGCCTTGATAAATTAGGAGCCGAAGTCCTGCTGGCTGGTGAATCACGAGTATCCTTAACTGCAATCAAGTTTCTTATTTCTGGTAGTAGCATCATTGACCACAAGATATAGTTTATGGCTTGAGCAATGAAAAAATAAAGATCTATTGTACCTTTTCTTCAAAATGACACCTTCTTTTCCAGACATCGTTGAACATCCGTCAAATCCAACCTAATTCTCTGCTGAAAGATTATGATCAACTAAAAAACTCTGAATTGTACTAGCGATTGTAGGGGCATCTTGAGATTTCAGCTCAACATAGCATACAAATCCCTTTCTGATTTTTTCTTGATTCTCGTCATAAAACCGCAATCCGATAGAAAGCTGTTCTTTCCCAGCAATATCTGCTGTTTCATCGGCCATTACAGCGTAAGCATCTGCTTGTTTACAATCTTCAATAATTCTTTCTTTGACAACTTCACCACACAATCTTATAATCTCATTTTGTATTTTTGGTGAAGTGTAGACTGCATTTTTTCGACATCTATCCAAGTGATTTTTTAGCTTCACATCACCACATTTAATTCTCAAATTTAAAAGGACAAAGAAAACCCCCTCATCTCCTTCCTTTCCTCTAAGTCTAAATGACAACAAAATATGATACAAGAAATAATTAATGACAATATTTTGTTTTCTTCTATCATCTTCTGGTGACCACTTGCAACTGTGCTGCCCCCCCTGGTCCTCGCTGGTTACGCCCATCTGTAGGTATTATGTATTTAATTATTTTTAAATGTTGTTGTAGTTGGTTTTTTATTATTCGTTTTCAAGTTTCTATACAGGGTGTCCCGAAATTCGACTGCTAACGCTCTAGGACAAAGTCCTTATACCAAACTTTAACACCATGTATTTTGGAAAGGGTGCATTTACGGATATCAGTTTTCTACCTCCGTGGGTTGGTTTCATTTGGTACAAGGAATTTGCCCTACTGCGTCGTCAAATTTCGGGACACCCTGTATACTTATATTACTTGTGCAATACTTAGTTTGTATTTTTTTCTCAATAAACACTAGAGTTGTTTTAAGGTATTGTTTTACTTATCAGTTTTTTTATATACTGAATAACTTTATTAATTAAAGATATCTATTACAAATATTGAAAATAAGTGTTTATTAATGTGAAACGAACACTGTTATTAGTTATTAATTCCCCCTCTTGTGCATGTCCAATCACAAGGTCATTAACATTTTCTGTTAATTCAATGGCAGCAATGATTTCTTCATTCACTTCTGGTTAGGTATGCGCGATACTATCCGATATTCCAGTGTATAGATACTTTTACTTCCGATACTCGATATTTTGTATCGATACTTTTCGATACATTCAAAGTATCGATTAATTTGTAGTGTATCGATACTTTGCGATACGGGATTTTTAGTGGTAGCGACAAGTGGCGTTATCTATAGTGATGAGCGATATCGTGATTTTTTAATCACGTTGTGAAATGATATCATGCTTTTTTAACGAAACTAAAAATAAAAAACGAAAAATGCAGTTTTTTGCGTTTTTCGATCTAATTTTGAGGTTACGTGGAAAAGTCACTGATGTAAAAGTTGTAGATTTTCCCAAGATCTACAACTTTCATAATCAAATTTTTATTCTAGAAACTCAACTTTGGCCGGAAATCGCAATAATGTCTTTTTCCACCCCCCAAAAAAAGTGTGTTTTACCGAAAAAACGTTATAACTCGAAAAATTTCCAATATTTCATGGTTTGTGACTTTCAAAGCTACCTTCTACTAAATTTTCATCAAAATCGAACATTTTTTAACGAAACCAAAAATAAAAAACGAAAAATGCAGTTTTTTGCGTTTTTCGAGCTAATTTTGTGGTTATGTGAAAAAGTCACTAATGAAAAAGTTGTAGATTTTCTCAAGATCTACAATTTTTATAATCAACTTTTTATTATAGGAACTCAACTTTGGCCGGAAATCGCAATAATGTCTTTTTCCACCCCCCCAAAAAAGTGTGTTTTACCGAAAAAACGTTATAACTCGAAAAATTTTCAATATTTCAATTTGATATTTTTTTTCATGGTTTGTGACTATCAAAGCTACCTTCTACTAAATTTTCATCAAAATCGAACATTTTTTAACGAAACCAAAAATAAAAAACGAAAAATGCAGTTTTTGACGTTTTTCTAAATAATTTTGAAGTTATGTGGAAAAATCACCGATGAAAAAGTTGTAGATTTTCTCAAGATCTACAACTTTTATCATCATATTTTTATTCTAGGAACTCAACTTTGGCCGGAAATCGCAATAATGTCTTTTTCCACCCCCCAAAAAAAGTGTGTTTTACCGAAATAACGTTATAACTCGAAAAATTTCCAATATTTCAATTTGAAATTTTTTTTCATGGTTTGTGACTTTCAAAGCTACCTTCTACTAAATTTTCATCAAAATCGAACATTTTCTAACGAAACCAAAAATAAAAAACGAAAAATGCAGTTTTTTGCGTTTTTCGAGCTAATTTTGAGGTTATGTGAAAAAGTTGTAGATTTTCTCAAGATCTAATATTTTTATGATCAACCTTTCATTCTAGGAACTCAACTTTGGCCGGAAATCGCAATAATGTCTTTTCCCACCCCAAAAAAAAAATTGTGTTTTACCGAAAAAACGTTATAACTCGAAAAAGTTCCAATATTTAAATTTCAAATTCATTTTCATGATTTGTGACTATCAAAGCTACCTTTTACTAAATTTTCATCAAAATCGAACATTTTTTAACGAAACCAAAAATAAAAAACGAAAAATGCAGTTTTTGGTGTTTTCGAGCTAATTTTGAGGTTATGTGGGAAAGTCACTAATGAAAAAGTTGTAGATTTTCTCAAGATCTACAACTTTTATAATCAACTATTTATTCTAGGAACTCAACTTTGGCCGGAAATCGCAATAATGTCTTTTCCCACCCCCCCAAAAAAGTGTGTTTTACCGAAAAAATGTTATAACTCGAAAAAGTTCCAATATTTCAATTTGAAATTTTTTTTCATGGTTTATGACTTTCAAAGCTTCCTTCTACTAAATTTTCATTAAAATCGAACATTTTTTAACGAAACCAAAAATAAAACCGAAAAATGCAGTTTTTTGCGTTTTTCGAGCTAATTTTGAGGTTATGTGAAAAAGTCACCGATGAAAATGTTGTAGATTTTCTCAAGATCTACATCTTTTATGATCAACTTTTTATTCTAGGAACTCGACTTTGGACAGAAATCGCAATTATGTCTTTTTCCATCCCCCCCAAAAAAGTGTTTTTTACCGAAAAAACGTTATAACTCGAAAAATTTCCAATATTTAAATTTCAAATTTTTTTTCATGGTTTGCGACTATCAAACTTCTACTAAATTTTCATCAAAATCGAACATTTTTTAACGAAACCAAAAATAAAAAACGAAAAATGCAGTTTTTGGCGTCTTTCGAGCTAATTTCGAGGTTATGTGAAAAAGTCACTAATGAAAAAGTTGCAGATTTTCTCAAGGTCTACAACTTTTATGATCAACTTTTTATTCTAGGAACTCAACTTTGGCCGGAAATCGCAATAATGTCTTTTTCCATCCCCCAAAAAAAGTGTGTTTTACCGAAAAAAACGTTATAACTCGAAAAATTTCCAATATTTCAATTTGAAATTTTTTTTCATGGTTTGTGACTTTCAAAGCTACCTTCTACTAAATTTTCATCAAAATCGAACATTTTTTAACCAAACCAAAAATAAAAAACGAAAAATGCAGTTTTTGGCGTTTTTCGAGCTAATTTTGAAGTTATGTGAAAAAGTCACCAATAAAAAAGTTGTAGATTTTCTCAAGATCTACAACTTTTATCATCAACTTTTTTTTCTAGAACCTCAACTTTGGCCGGAAACCGCAATAATGTCTTTTTCCACCCCCCAAAAAAAGTGTGTTTTACCGAAAAAACGTTATAACTCGAAAAATTTCCAATATTTCAATTTGAAATTTTTTTTCATGGTTTGTGACTTTCAAAGCTACCTTCTACTAAATTTTCATCAAAATCGAACATTTTTTAACGAAACCAAAAAAAAACGAAAAATGCAGTTTTTTGCGTTTTTCGAGCTAATTGAGGTTATGTGAAAAAGTCACTAATGAAAAAGTTGTAGATTTTTCCAAGATCTACAACTTTTATAATCAACTTTTTATTCTAGGAACTCAACTTTGGCCGGAAATCGCAATAATGTCTTTTTCCACACCTTTTATACCGAAAAACCGTCAAAATTAGGAAAATCTCGGTTCGTTAACGTATCGATACTTCGAGTTTCGATAAATTAATATTCGATATTCAACTGTATCGATACTTTACGTTCCGATCCGTATCGATACCTAATATCGATACTTTCTAGTGTATCGCGCAACGCTACTTCTGGTGGATTCACATCTCCCATAGTTATTGCAATACTGTAAAAAATAACTGCTGCCATAACCAGTAACCACAGCTTCTACTTTTTCTTGTTTTAATCTGATTCCTAAGGCAAGAATTGGGAATCTTCTTTTTAAAACACCAAATGCTCTCTCTAAAGGTTTTCTTGTCCTAATTTGTGCTTCATTGAATAGATTTTTAGCTGAAGTTAGAGGAGTTATAGTGTAGTTTTTCATGGCATAACCACTACAAGAAGATTGTCACCATTTACTCTATCATTTTTGACTCTGCTATTTCTAAATATATTGGAGTCATGAGCAGATCCCGGCCATCGGCACACAATATCCTGAAATTTGAGTTCGGCATCGCAAATTGCTTGTACGTTAAATGAGAAAAAAACCTCAAGGTTTCTGTTAATTTCAGCACCTGCTCTCCCAGGAGGCAGTAATGTTACATGGGTATACTCCAATGCTCCAATACATCTCGGTAGCCTGGCGATATTGAAAAAACTTTGTCTAACATTCATCTTCATTTCTTGGCATTTTTATAAATTCTCTCACCAATTGAGCCAAAGCTTCTAAAACCATATAAATTTTCTCCTATAAAGTCTCCAACAACTTGAAGAAAACGCCAAAAAACGCAGAGTAATACAGACCATTTCAGTAGGTGACACTGCATGGTTTTTGGCTGTGGAGATGAGAGAGGTGTTATCAGCGTATAGCTGGATGTGGTCGTAGGGGTTTCGAGGTGACGGAATGTCATAGGAGAGTAGGAGATATAGTAGAGGTGCGAGGGGGGGGTGAACGGTCTAGGTAGGGAGTTTCCGACTTTGACACTTATGGAGTGGTTTGTGAGGTAAGAGAAGATGAGTTTTACTGTTGGAAGGGGATGTCAGATGCTCATGACCTTCCTAACCAGGCCCGTATGCCAGACCTGGTCGAAAGCCTTTTGGACATCCA
The DNA here is from genome assembly GCA_947563755.1 of Lochmaea crataegi. Lineage (NCBI taxonomy): Eukaryota > Metazoa > Arthropoda > Insecta > Coleoptera > Chrysomelidae > Lochmaea > Lochmaea crataegi. The sequence continues at coordinate 9,692,612 of OX387430.1, forward strand.
TGAAGATGGCTGCAGTGTATTGTCGGAGGCTGAACGACTTTGTTATTGTTGTTTGGAGGCTAGAGAGGGCGTTTTGGCAGGAGTGTTCCGGTCTGAATTCGTGTTGGAATGGAGGGATGATGTTGTTTGTGGTGCAGAAGTCCCAGATTCTGTCCTTAAGCAGGCGCTCAAGGACGCTGATGAGAGAGGAAGCCTACATGTGTATTGTTGCTACGCATTTATCTATAATTTTGACTAACGTCATCTAGTGGTGAATCGGGAAACTTTCCGACTTGAATTCGATATAATCGCAATCTTCATGTGTTCTCAACTGTGAAGTCAGAGCTTTTTAAATAATGAAAATGTGATAGAAATGTGAGTGTTTTGGAAAAAACGTGGTGTGACGTCAGTCGTTTCGGGCAATACCCGTGACGTCACACCGAAATCGGAAAGTCCAGCGCCGACGAGCACTGGAAGTACCGTCTGAGGCGCGGTCCGTGTGGCTAAGAGTAGTCACAGCGGACGGTTCAGGTGTCGTCAGTCTGCACCTGTATAAATATCGGTGCAGATTTCGACACTGGGTCAGTTCACCTCCGGCTTCGGCTGGGGTAACATCTACGTTGTCAGTTCACTTCTAGCTTCGGCTGAAGTAACATCGTCAGTTCACCTCCGGCTTCGGCTGGGGTAACATCTACGTTGTCAGTTCACTTCTAGCTTCGGCTGAAGTAACATCGTCAGTTCACCTTCGGCTTCGCCTGGGGTAACATCTACGTTGTCGGTTCACTTCTAGCTTCGGCTGAAGTAACATCGTCAGTTCACCTCCGGCTTAGGCTGGGGTAACATCTACGTTGTCAGTTCACTTCTAGCTTCGGCTGAAGTAACATCGTCAGTTCACCTCCGGCTTCGGCAGGGGTAACATCTACGTAGTCAGTTCACTTCTAGCTTCGGCTGAAGTAACATCGTCAGTTCACCTCCGGCTTCGGCTGGGGTAACATCTACGTTGTCAGTCTACTTCTAGCTTCGGCTGAAGTAACATCGTCAGTTCACCTCCGGCTTCGGATGGGGTAACATCTACGTTGTCAGTTCACTTCTAGCTTCGGCTGAAGTAACATCGTCAGTTCACCTCCGGCTTCGGCTGGGGTAACATCTACGTTGTCAGTTCACCTCCGGCTTCGGCTGAAGTAACATCGTCAGTTCACCTCCGGCTTCGGCTGGGGTAACATCTACGTTGTCAGTTCACTTGTAGCTTCGGCTGAAGTAACATCGTCAGTTCACCTCCGGCTTCGGCTGGGGTAACATCTACGTTGTCAGTTCACTTCTAGCTTCGGCTGAAGTAACATCGTCGGTTCACCTCCGGCTTCGGCTGGGGTAACATCTACGTTGTCAGTTCACTTCTAGCTTCGGCTGAAGTAACATCGTCAGTTCACCCCCGGCTTCGGCTGGGGTAACATCTACGTTGTCAGTCTACTTCTAGCTTCGGCTGAAGTAACATCGTCAGTTCACCTCCGGCTTCGGCTGGGGTAACATCATCGAGTCTACCTCCAGCTTCGGCTGAGGTATAATCAACGTTTATCTACGAGTTATATCTGCGAGTCAGCGAAGATATATATATTGTGTTTAGTCGTCGAATAGTACTGCGGTACCTACGAAAAAGCTCTGACTTCACCTCGCTAAGATCGTGGTGAAGCTACGGAGACGTTGTCTATTGAACCAGCGAATTTTATTTTTTTTATTCTATCCTGTGAAGAAGCTGCATCGAGAGTACCGAACTAGAAAGTACCTATTATTTATGGGGGTACAAGTATAGTTCGAGTACTCCAATATATACGAAAACGAAGAAGAAGAACTTCGATTCAAGCCGGACGGTACTCCTTCAACATACTCGGGGTACTACTTTATAGTATACACCCCGAAGGAGGAGATACCGATACCGCCGCTTGATAACACATGTCATTTACATATTTATTGAATAACAAAAAACAAAAATAACTTAATAAAAAACCATATGTACCGTACCATCAACCATTTATCGTGAACTCTATAAACAGCAAAGTACCAGTGGCTATTTAACTGTTTCAGCTTCGAAGTTGATTTAACTATACATATTTTATGTCGTAAATTCTAACTGTTCCGGATTACACAAAGGTTTCTATCTAGACTCGGCGGCGGTTACTTCCTGAGAAAGGAAACATTTAAAACGACTTTATAGTCGACTATAGAATTAACAATGATGTGTGAAATTCGAAATAAATTAGAAATTAACAAGTTTTAAGTGATTCGGTAAATAACTGATTTTACATTAGAACCGAACAACCGTGAGTTTGATGTTGTAAACACTTGATCGAAGAAGCGCAAAACGATTATTTTACGAAATCGTTCGATACCGTCTACAGGATGAGTCAAAATTAGTTTCGTTTTACCGTAACATTGTTATCCTCTTTGGACGGTTAATTGCGACAAGATTTTTCGTTTAAAGCTTAATTTGGTTATAAAAATAGGTTAGAAATTAAATTCTACCTGTTTTTTTTTCTAGTCGTTAAATGATTTTGGAATACTGTTTTAAATTATTTGAAGTAGGATGTTTAGTACAGTGTGTCCGCGGATGGGGTGCCCAAGAGGAAAAACATTTTTATTTGTAGTTTTAGTGAAAAATGTCATTCTTGATAAAAAATTTTGCTTGTTCTGATGAAATAAAATTTAAATTTTCAAAACCTGCTTCATTTTATAGTCAATTTAATAAAATAATATAATTTCTTATTAAAAATGAAGGACTTTGTATAATTTCAACAGGTTTGTGCTGGTAAAAATAAATAAATTCAGGTATTAGACAAATATTTATATATTTAATTTTTTTGTCGTTTGATTTATTTGGAAGGACATTCTGTATAATTCAATAAAATTCTTGTATTTATCAATTGGAGATGTTTCGCAAAGTTTCCCAGATACCTCGAAGTCAAAATATAAATAAATTGATTATTGCCATTGATTATCGTTCACCTCTTGTGCACATTTGACCCTCAATTTAGGAATTGTTAATCTTTCATGCTTTAGAACGTATTACGAGGGACAAATTAAATGTTGTTTATTGTGATAATAAATAATAATTAAAAAGTTTAAAAACGCGCTTTTATAGAAAATTCAAAAAGCGTGGGATTATTTGTTATATATTTTTAAACTTAGGGGGCGTCCATAAATTACGTGAGGTGTTCAAGGGGGGGAGGGGGTCAAGTAAAATCTTTCCAAATCTCACTTGGGGGAGAGGGGGTTTTAACAAATATCACGTAATTTTTGTTCAATACAAAACCATCTAAAATTGCGATAAAATAAAGTTAAATTAAAGTAAAAAAATTTTCTAGAGTAAAAATATGGCGAAATTCGACACAATAGTGTTTGTCGTATTCGCCCGAACCCCGCCGAGCAGTAGGAATGGAGAACTATCGATGGTTTATCGATTTTTTTGACTATCGAAAAAAATCGATAGTTTTCGGTACTATATCGATAGTTGATAGTTGAGATGTTTAGGTGAAGAATATAAATATATTTTGAAAGCTGATATGGAGTAAAAATGCGATCAAAAAATGGGACAGAGAGAGAGACGAGAGAGAGAAAGAGAGAGATAGGAAAGAAAGAGAGAGATGGGAGAGAAAGAGAGAGAGATAGAAAAGAGAGATAGATGGGAGAGAGAGAGGAAGAAAGATGAGAGAAAGAGAGAGGAAGAAAGATGGGAGAGAGAGAGATGAGAGAGCGAGAGAGAAGTAAGAGAGGGAGAGATAGACGAGAGAGAAAGATAGTGTATTGCGTGTGACTACAATCGTTATTAAAACTGTCAGAATCTAAGACGGATTCCGTAAGGTTCGCAACACTCGGAATTTTGTAACGCTTTTTTTTATTACAAAAGCCCTCCATTTTGCATATAGAACATTTTTCAATTCGCATTTGGAAGAGAAAACTGCTATTAAAAGTAGTAAAAATCCGCCTTTGACAATTATTTACCATTTTTAACAAGTATTGACTATTTTTGACAATTATTGACCATTTTTTACCATTTTTGATCATTATTGACCATTTTTCAAAATTTTGACAATTATTGAGCATTTTTGACAGTTATTGACCATTTTTGACAACTATTGACTATTTTTGACAATTATTGACCTTTTTTGACAATTTTTGAAAATTATTGACCATTTTTCAAAATTTTTAACAATTATTGACCATTTTTTTCATAATTTTGACTATTATTGACCATTTTCGACAATTATTGACCATTTTTGACAATTATTGACCATTTTTTTCAATATTTTAACAATTATTGACCTTTTTTGACCATTTTTCAAAATTTTTAACAATTATTGACCATTTTCGACAATTATTGACCATTTTTAACAATTATTGTCCATTTTTCAAAAATTTTCATCATTTTTCAAAATTTTTACAATTATTGACCATTTTTTTCAGAATTTTGAGTATTATTGACCATTTTCGACAATTATTGACCATTTTTGACAATTATTGACCATTTTTTTCAATATTTTAACAATTATTGACCTTTTTTGACCATTTTTCAAAATTTTTAACAATTATTGACCATTTTTGACAATTATTGACCATTTTTAACAATTATTGTCCATTTTTCAAAATTTTTAATCATTTTTCAAAATTTTTACAATTATTGACCATTTTTTCCAAAATTTTGACAATTATTTACCTTTTTTGACAATTATTGACTAGTTTTTGACAATTATTGACCATTTTTTCAATATTATTGACCATTTCTGAGAGTTTTTGACAATTATTAACAATCTCTGACAATTATTGACCATTTTTCAAAATATTTAACAATATTTGACAATTATTTACCATTTTTAATAAGTATTGACTATTTATGACAATTATTGACCATTTTTGATAATTATTGACCATTTTTCAAAATTTTGACAATTATTGACCATTTTTGACAGTTATTGACCATTTTTGACAACTATTGACTATTTTTGACAATTATTGACCTTTTTTGACAATTTTTGAAAATTATTGACCATTTTTCAAGATTTTTAACAATTATTGACCATTTTTGACAATTATTGACCATTTTTTTCATAATTTTGTCTATTATTGACCATTTTCGACAATTATTGACCATTTTTGTCAATTATTGACCATTTTTTACCATTTTCGACAATTATTGCCCATTTTTGACAATTATTGACCTATTGACCATTTTTTTCAATATTTTAACAATGATTGACCTTTTTTGACCATTTTTCAAAATTTTTAACAATTATTGAGCATTTTTGACAATTATTAACCATTTTTTTCATAATTTTGACTATTATTGACTATTTTCCAAAATTTTGACAATTATTGACCAATTTTTCAAAATTTTGACAATTATTGACCATTTTTGACAATTATTGACCATTTTTCAAAATTTTGACAATTATTGACCATTTTTGACAATTATTGACCATTTTTGACAATTATTGTCAATTTTTTATCATTTTTCAAAATTTTTACAATTATTGACCATTTTTTTCAAAATTTTGACAATTATTTACCTTTTTTGACAATTATTGACCATTTTTCAATATTATTAACCATTTCTGACAGTTTTTAACAATTATTGACCATTTTTCAAAATATTTAACAATCTTTGACAATTATTTATCATTTTTAACAATTATTGACCATTTTTGATAATTATTGACCATTTTTCAAAATTTTGACAATTATTGACCATTGTTGACAGTTATTGACCATTTTTGACAACTATTGACTATTTTTGACAATCATTGACCTTTTTTTACAATTTTTGAAAATTATTGATCATTTTTCAAAATGTTTAACAATTATTGATCATTTTTGACAATTATTCACCATTTTTTTCATAATTTTGTCTATTATTGACCATTTTCGACAATTATTGACCATTTTTGACAATTATTGTCCATTTTTTTCAATATTTTAACAATTACTACATTTTAAAAAATCTCACGTGATATTTGGGGAGGGGGGAGGGAGTAAAGGAAAATCTTACGAAATCTCACCAGGGGGGCGGGGGAGTCGAAGAATCCTAAAAAATGTCTCACGTAATTTATGGACGCCCCCTTATTCAAGTTATAGAAATACGAAGCTACTAATATACAGGGTGTAACAAAAAGATTAGTCACTTGTTCGTACCGTTCCCGCCAATCACTCCAAAATATGTCAACAGAAACAAATAAGGTTACAACAACACCACAACAACAGCAACAACAACTTCACCAAGGGCTGGTTTCTTACAAGAAACCTCTCCTTCAAAAAATACCAGTTCAAAAATGTGAAAATAGTGAAATAACCAACCGTAGGTAAGAAACACCCATCTCGAAGTATGCTAGGGTAGTGATTCCGAGGCGGGGGTAACGGCGAGTTTGAGGTGGGTTTGGTTGGTAGGCATCTCCTTGGGGATGAGTCCAACACTGTTTGGGTCCTGGACCCATTCGAACATGAGTTTCCCATCTCGGCCCGAAAAAAAAAAAAAAAAAAAAAAAAGGTAAGAAACAACCAGCAAATTCCTCCATTCTAAACCTACCTACATTGACAACCATGTCACGAACAAGATCAAGGACAAAACGTAAGAAAGACGATGACTATCCTCCATGAGCACAGCCAACCTTCTCCAAAAACAAAAACCAAATTCCAGTGTTTTTACAGACCTTCGTCCTCTAATGGAAACCCCTATAAATCCTCTGAAGTCCGCAACAAATTGAAACAATCATCAAACAAGTCTAATAAGAGTTCGGAAAAATGTACGATCACAGATTTTCGAAACGCAACACATTCATATTTTTCTTAGTCCATCTCAGTTTGGAGTTCCAAATCACCATGATGACAATCTAACCAATTTACTTCAAACCATCAACCTCCCGGCCAAATTCTGCTCCCAGCAAGAACTTTTTAAAAGCACCCATTGCATTTCGAAAATCCTCGAGATAACATGTGTTAACATAATGATTGCAATCCCATCTTCCCGTAGGATGGTTACCAAGACAGAGCAACAAAGAATATTTCAGCTTCACGCCAATTCAATAAAACTCTCTTTACTACCTTCACCTTCAAAACATCAATTTCCTGGACAAAAAACCCTCGGAGTCGCTGACTAACAAAATATTAAACCTCAGCAGGAAACTCACAGGGGGAATTCTCCAAGAAAGTGAAAAGACTGTTGAGCCTGATAAGGGCTAATGGTCTCTTCACATAAACGGTACAACCAAGAGCAGAAAAAACCTAAAGGCTGAGGTGCCGAGGTTCTGGTTTGTAATTAGAAGAGACAACATCACTTGTAGACCGGTTTCGGCGTATTGCGCCTCATCAGCACAAGGTAGATGTCATCCGTCCAGAAGCTCTGAGAGCATAATCCTGGACTGGAGACAATGCTGAAACGACATCAGTACATTAAATTTTATAAAAAGGCGTACTGAAACTGCATTTCACACTATCTTTCCATTCTCACGTACTTTTTTCCCCTCGTAATTTTTCTCGATCATTCATGTCTTTAAGCAATTTGAAAAATGTCAACGTCGTTGTTTGGTGTACGTACGTACTTGTAATAAAGAGAAACTCGTTATTTATTTTGCGGCAAGGTTTCGATATATACGTTTCAAGTACAACATGTAGTACCTATTTACCTACATAAGTATAAATGTTTATTGCACGGTATCACAATAATTTGTTAGCAAAATCATGCGTTAGGTACTTTCTGACTGTGGGAAATTGTTAGTCACGGGAGCTGTACGAGATTTCAATGGGTGTTTATGAATCGTTATGATCATGACTTTAAAAGTTGATCATAAACATTTATCCAAGGTTTATTATGTCGTTAACACAAATTTGAGTTTTTAAATTGCAATTATATATTTTATTTACTTCGACATGGAACAGTAGAACACGATTATTTATTGTCTTAACTACGATAGGATACAAAAAATTGACTCTCCAGACAAGTATCACTTCAATAATTATTTCAATAGATGTCGAAGAATAAAAAAATATATTATTCTAACGCTTTGACAAAGTTTTGAAAAATAATTTTTCCAAAAACAGTGACCGTTCAACGAAGAAGAAACAACTACTTCCCGGGCTACATGCCCCGACAGACATTGAATTACACGTCTAAGTCAAACGGGGTTGGTAAATCTACAAGATTTAAAACAACCATTCTGGTTTGCAACTAGAAGGGACAACATAACTTGTAGACCGGTTTCAGCGTATTGCGCCTTATCAGTACAAGGTATATGTTATCGTCCGAGAGTTAATCCCGGACTGAAATGTGACTATAATCAACAACGATACATATTGTCCAGTTACGGAAATATTTTGGTTGCGAAAATAGCGACATCTCACCTCTAAGTCACAAACCAAAATTCGAATGAGACAACAAACCACGTGGGCTTGAAACATACGACAATTTTACAGGAAACTGTAATAATTCATTTTTCAATTATTTCAATTTGCTTACCACTGAAGTATATTCGGATAAAGTTCTTTCGGAGGGTGCCCTTTGGCTGTCTTCTCCATCGGAATAGGGAGCGTTCCTGGGAACGTGTACAGGAGTTGGAGAGTGGTTGTGTCGCGGAGAAGCTACGTAGTGGTTTTTGGCTACTCTTCTAGCCATCTTAAGGTTGTAATTAAGTAGGTATCATCTGGAAAAGAAAAATATAGTTAGTTTCACCTATCAAACTCAGCTTTTCCATATTTTTGCTTGACCAAATGCTGTATGGTCTCCTCTAACGCCTCTGCCTCTCTCCAAAATTGGGGTAAAAGCTGTCTAAATTCTTTGATTGTCGTGGGGGTGGTTTATGGGAATTCAAGGCACTTATGAGAAGAGAAGGTGGGAGGAGTATGCTAAAAGGAGCGATTGGGAATAGGAGAGATTGGATGGACCGGAAATTCGGGGAGATGTTCACTGGACATGGGCCGAGAGTGGGGTACCTCCTCAAGATTGGGAAAAGAGAGACTGGAGGGTGCGAGATGTCTGAAGTGGAGGATGATGTGGGGTATGTGTTTAGATGCTGAAGGAACGAGGAAGTGCTGAAGAAGTTGGAGAGAAAACTAAGGGAGGCGGTGTATTGGAAGAACATGGTGGAGATAATGTTGAGGAGGGATAATGGAGGGGATTGGCGTATTGGAGAGCATTATTAGGGGGAGAGAAGGATTTGATATGGCATGAGAGGTAGGAGTGATAGAAGGGAAAAAAGACGACGGTGTGAGCGGAGAGTGTGCGAGGGACCACCGCCCCTCTCGAATATGCTAGGGTAGTGATTCCGAGGAGGGGGTAACGGCGAGTTTGAGGTGGGTTTGGTTGGTAGGCATCCCCTTGGGGATGAGTCCAACACAGTTTGGGTCCTAGACCCATCGAAAATGAGTTTCCCATCTCGAAAAAGGCTGTTTGTAGCTGGTCACAAGCATGCTCGATGGGATTGAGATCGGGTGATCGAGGAGGCAGTGCTAAATGCAGATAGCATGGAAGTTCAAAGCGTCTTCGACTATTCATGCACGATGCGGTCACTAAACTCGGAGAGAGCTCACATACTCCTATGCGCCTATTCTATTGGGTAAACTCAAGAGAGCGTGGAGTGGACATGCGCATTGCACATTGACGAGAAAAATGTCAAAAAAATATGACGTTACGATTACCTAACTTCAACTCTCTCGAGTTAGTGAATAGGCACGTTCAGGCAAGTTCACGTCTAGGCAACTTATCATTGACTTATTAACTTGGAATCCAAAAAAAGCTCTTGTGGAGCAGTTTATTTAACGCCGATAAAATTGTTATACGCATCGGTAACATTTTTAAGAATTCAAGGAGCTGTACTACGAATTCTTCAGACAAAATAAAACCTTCTGAATGCATTCTATACAATTAAGATAAACAGGTACAATTATTTTTTTGTTAACCTTAAATTCCTTAACCTAGAAATTTCTTAAGTGGTAGAAACCAACAATGGTTATATATTTTACGCTCACTGAATTTGAATAATATAAATTTGGTAGCGTAACGACAAAAAGTTGAAACGTTAATAAAAATTACCTAACCTTAATTTTTGTTGTATTGTACTATTTTGTTAGGAAATACGAGTTTTTTTATTTTTTAGTGAATGTTATTTAAATTCTATTCAATTCCTTTATTTTGATTCAATTTAGAATTTAATATCATTATAATACATGTTTTTAGAGCATTCATAAAATAATAGCGTCCCGTCTCGGCTTTATTGGACAATACCAAAGGGAAAGAATAATGGAATGGTTATTTTTCCTTCCCCTTCTTGAAAAAGTAAGATTCACGAGCTGCGAGCAGCTAAGATATTATAGGTTTGTTCCAACTGGCATTTAGGAACCGTTCTGGAATCGTATCGAGTACTGTATAGTGCGCAAACTCGAATTAGGGATGGACACACCAACTTTATCGTCCCTTCCATAAGGTAATTTTTGTACCGTCCCAAGAACGATACTACAATCAGTTGGAACGCGAAAGAAACACAGCGCTTGCGCGAACGATACCTAGAACGGTTCTATCGCCAGTTGGAACGAACCTTATATAAAACGAAAACAAACACATAACCTCATTTTATTCTCCACATTTTTTAAATGTCACCTTCTTGAAATTTGGCAACGTCGGCGCCTACAGCTACGGACAGATGCTCCGTATCAAAAGAGCTGTGTGAAACGGGCGGCAATTTGACCAATCACTAGGCAACAGAAATGGCAACTTAAATTCAAGTCGCTCCTCTTAGTTTAAAAACAAGGTATAGTCACATAATGACAGAAGTGAAATAGTGACTTACCAAAAGTTCCTAGAATTATTGGCCACCGATGCGTTGAGAATTCGGGGGTGTAATCATTGTTTTAATAAAGCAATACATATAGATGTTCGCTTTGATGAAAAACCTGCAAAAATCTTATGTTCTGAATGGTAGACATAAACTGTCATTCTTGTCATAGAAACCACGTTTTGTTGGTCGCACTGACTTTACACTGAACTCTTCTATTGGATTGACAGACGAAGCCACGTGCAGACTCTGTCAATTAGAGGAAAAAACGACACAACACATTCTAGGCCAGTGCTATTTTGTTGGCTCGAACCACAGATCTACTAATTAGTTCAGTGGTTTTAACAAAATATGACACATGGTAATAACTGTCACAAATAAAGCAATATAGATGTTCGCTTTGATGAAAAACCTGCAAAAATCTTATGTTTTGAATGGTAGACATTAACTGTCATTATTGTCATAGAAACCACGTTTTGTTGGTCGCACTGACTTTACACTGAACTCCTCTATTGGATTGACAGCCGAAGCCAAGTGCAGACTCTCTCAATTAGAGGAAAAAACGACACAACACATTCTAGGCCAGTGCTATTTTGTTGGCTCGAACCACAGATCTACTAATTAGTTCAGTGGTTTTAACAAAAAATGACACGTGGTAATAACTGTCACAAACAAAGCAATATAGATGTTCGCTTTGATGGAAAACCTGCAAAAATCTTATGTTTTGAATGGTAGACATAAACTGTCATTCTTGTCATAGAAACCACGTTTTGCTGGTCGCACTGACTTTACACTGAACTCCTCTATTGGATTGACAGACGAAACCACGTGCAAACTCTGTCAATTAGAGGAAAAAACGACACAACACATTCTAGGTCAGTGCTATTTTGTTGGCTCGAACCACAGATCTACTAATTAGTTCAGTGGTTTTAACAAAAAATGACACGTGGTAATAACTGTCACAAACAAAGCAATATAGATGTTCGCTTTGATGAAAAACCTGCAAAAATCTTATATCTAGAATGGTAGACATAAACTGTCATTCTTGTCATAGAAACCACGTTTTGTTGGTCGCACTGACTTTACACTGAACTCCTCTATTGGATTGACAGACGAAGCCACGTGCAGACTCTGTCAATTAGAGGAAAAAACGACACAACACATTCTAGGTCAGTGCTATTTTGTTGGCTCGAACCACAGATCTACTAATTAGTTCAGTGGTTTTAACGAAAAATGACACGTGGTAATAACTGTCACAAACAAAGCAATATAGATGTTCGCTTTGATGAAAAACCTGCAAAAATCTTATGTTTTGAATGGTAGACATTAACTGTCATTATTGTCATAGAAACCACGTTTTGTTGGTCGCACTGACTTCACACTGAACTCCTCTATTGGATTGTCAGACGAAGCCACGTGCAGACTCTGTCAATTAGAGGAAAAAACGACACAACACATTCTAGGTCAGTGCTATTTTGTTGGCTCGAACCACAGATCTACTAATTAGTTCAGTGGTTTTAACAAAAAATGACACGTGGTAATAACTGTCACAAACAAAGCAATATAGATGTTCGCTTTGATGAAAAACCTGCAAAAATCTTATATCTAGAATGGTAGACATAAACTGTCATTCTTGTCATAGAAACCACGTTTTGTTGGTCGCACTGACTTTACACTGAACTCCTCTATTGGATTGACAGACGAAGCCACGTGCAGACTCTGTCAATTAGAGGAAAAAACGACACAACACATTCTAGGTCAGTGCTATTTTGTTGGCTCGAACCACAGATCTACTAATTAGTTCATTGGTTTTAACAAAAAATGACACGTGGTAATAACTGTCACAAACAAAGCAATATAGATGTTCGCTTTGATGAAAAACCTGCAAAAATCTTATGTTTTGAATGGTAGACATTAACTGTCATTATTGTCATAGAAACCACGTTTTGTTGGTCGCACTGACTTTACACTGAACTCCTCTATTGGATTGACAGACGAAGCCAAGTGCAGACTCTCTCAATTAGAGGAAAAAACGACACAACACATTCTAGGCCAGTGCTATTTTGTTGGCTCGAACCACAGATCTACTAATTAGTTCAGTGGTTTTAACAAAAAATGACACGTGGTAATAACTGTCACAAACAAAGCAATATAGATGTTCGCTTTGATGAAAAACCTGCAAAAATCTTATGTTTTGAATGGTAGACATAAACTGTCATTCTTGTCATAGAAACCACGTTTTGTTGGTCGCACTGACTTTACACTGAACTCCTCTATTGGATTGACAGACGAAGCCACGTGCAGACTCTGTCAATTAGAGGAAAAAACGACACAACACATTCTAGGTCAGTGCTATTTTGTTGGCTCGAACCACAGATCTACTAATTAGTTCATTGGTTTTAACAAAAAATGACACGTGGTAATAACTGTCACAAACAAAGCAATATAGATGTTTGCTTTGATGAAAAACCTGCAAAAATCTTATGTTTTGAATGGTAGACATTAACTGTCATTATTGTCATAGAAACCACGTTTTGTTGGTCGCACTGACTTTACACTGAACTCCTCTATTGGATTGACAGCCGAAGCCAAGTGCAGACTCTCTCAATTAGAGGAAAAAACGACACAACACATTCTAGGCCAGTGCTATTTTGTTGGCTCGAACCACAGATCTACTAATTAGTTCAGTGGTTTTAACAAAAAATGACACGTGGTAATAACTGTCACAAACAAAGCAATATAGATGTTTGCTTTGATGGAAAACCTGCAAAAATCTTATGTTTTGAATGGTAGACATAAACTGTCATTCTTGTCATAGAAACCACGTTTTGTTGGTCGCACTGACTTTACACTGAACTCCTCTATTGGATTGACAGCCGAAGCCAAGTGCAGACTCTCTCAATTAGAGGAAAAAACGACACAACACATTCTAGGCCAGTGCTATTTTGTTGGCTCGAACCACAGATCTACTAATTAGTTCAGTGGTTTTAACAAAAAATGACACGTGGTAATAACTGTCACAAACAAAGCAATATAGATGTTCGCTTTGATGGAAAACCTGCAAAAATCTTATGTTTTGAATGGTAGACATAAACTGTCATTCTTGTCATAGAAACCACGTTTTGTTGGTCGCACTGACTTTACACTGAACTCCTCTATTGGATTGACAGCCGAAGCCAAGTGCAGACTCTCTCAATTAGAGGAAAAAACGACACAACACATTCTAGGCCAGTGCTATTTTGTTGGCTCGAACCACAGATCTACTAATTAGTTCAGTGGTTTTAACAAAATATGACACGTGGTAATAACTGTCACAAACAAAGGTTGGGAATTTAAAAAAACTAATATTAAATGCACCACAAATGGCGACCAACGTTAACAGTGGTTTAGCGGTCCAAATTTTTTTGTGAATGTAATAGGAAGGCAGTCAAAGAGTCATTGCACACTTTATTTCTTAAATTTTATTGAAAATGTATAATGCATGTCTAGCTAGTGTTTATCTGCAACTAAAATTGGTGAAAGAAAAGTTAAAGCTATCTTTAATAATAATAATAGTAAATTTATTTTGTGGAGAAATTTTTAAACCGAGGTGAAATTTTTGTACCCGGAAATTTTTTCTCACGAATATTTTTAGCAAATTTTCTCTCGTCTAACGACTCGTGAGCTATAAAATATATCCGGTTAAAATTTGACCTCGAGCACTTACAAGTGATAATAATGAACAGCATCTAAAATTTTCCTTTTTTACATTTAACTTCTACAAATAATTTACTTAATTACAGTTACCTGTAAAAAATTGCCTTATTTTAGTAAAGCGTGTTATCAATAGATGTCAAAGGTATTAGTTTAATACTATTATAACGCCTTACAAAGTTGTTGACAAATATTTCACTAAGAAGTCCGAGCCCGAGAAGTAGTTGTTGCTTCTTAGTAAACGGTCTTTGTTCTTTGAAAAATATTTTTAAAAAACTTTTTCAGGCGTTATTACCTTTGACATCTACTACTTTTTGAGTCACATTGTATGATGATAAATAAATCATTACACTGAAATATTGAATAATTATTTTTCCATTTTGTGTTATATAAAAGGTGTAAACAATGGTGATGGAAGACTTGTGTTTGTATTCGTCTGACGTAAGTAGGCTAAGGAAAGACGGTTTTTTATAGAATATAAAATGGGCGTGTGTTAAAATGTTAAGTAATAATGTATATAATAAATAAGATCAGGTCAAGTGCAACAACAAATTGTTTTTGAATCAACTTTTATATCGACTCCTACGGTTACTTCAGTTATGTAAGAGGAAAAAAATACAACTTTTATAAATAAATGATGGTTTTAAAAAAATACAAAATTACGAATGTTCATTTGCATTAAATGGTGTAGTAAACAGACATAATTGTAGATATTGGGCAGAAAATGACCCACACGTCATGCGGGAGTTTCATAGTCAAATACCACAAAAATTGAACGTCTGGTGTGGCATTTTTGGTGACCATATTTTATTGAGAGAAACTTAAATGGTGAGTCTTATCTACAATTACTCAGAGAAAATATTGATCCCGAAATAACACGACTACTAGAAAATGATGATACCATGTCAGAAGCTTTGCTAGCGTTTCAGCAAGATGGGGCACCTCCTCGGCGGGCTCGCCCGTCGGGCCCCACGTTGGGCGCCAAATTCTTACAGCTCTAAGCCCGGGAATATATCTCGGGGAGGTTCGGGAAAGGTCAAGTGAAAATGAGTGCAAGTTCTTCCTTTTATTGTGGTTTTATTTCCCTAAAAGTGAAGCTATTCCGGTAGTTCATCAAGCGCTAACTTTACGACAAGCTGCATAAAGATCTGATATACAAATACGTATTTATATTTACAAGTTCTGATGCAAGCTTATACTTAGCATGCACTTAACTACCAGATTGAAATATATTAAGAAAAGGTAAGACAATTTATAGCATTCGATAACTATCAATATATAAAGCTTTGTCTAGGAATTCAACTAAAATGCATGGTTAATTAACTTAGAAACTACGGTTCTTATTGTTAATACTAATATGAAGTTTCATGAGACTAAAATTACTATATTGAGCTTATCTGTTTGTTCCAGCTGCCTTCATGTCTGGTCTCAGGAAGCTAATGTATTGGGTAAACCAGACGACAGTCAAATATTATGTATGAGGCTCTTCCCGAACTACTGGAATCCCTGGTAGGAGTAAAGACTATTGGAACCACCTTAGTTAAACCTCGATAGATAACTAATGTAGATAAGAGCTTCGGATATTTTGTATGTATACAAGAGAGATTAGTTCTAGATAATGCAACGGCTATACTCAGTTTAGTGAGCACCTCAGGTGTAGATTCTGAGACCAAACCAGTACAAATTCAGAGAGTAGTCTTACCGGTTCTCGGGTAATCCTACTTGAAATTTATTTTAATTAAGGTATTGAAGGAAGTTAATTATTAATCAAGTTACTGAAATTAATAAAAGAAAAATTATGAAAGTTAAGAATGGTAAGTGGGCGCCACCCTGAATAATTCTACCTTATTTGTTACTCACAAGGGAAAATAAACTTTATGAACAACGTTATTAAATTTACAAGTTGTATATTGACTCTTTTTTAAAAAAAAACAATAAACAGGAAAAAAAATGACTAGGTTTTCATTGGGTTGTTCTATGTTGAAGAGTTGAAGAAGCGATGAAATATATAGATGTTACTTTCCTGGAGTGATAGAGTCCTGGTTCCAGATAAAGTCCTTGTTGAAGTTCCAGGTAAAGTTCTGGTTTCAGGTAAAGTTTTTGTCCCAGGTAACGTTCATGTCCCAGGTAGAATTCTCAGGTAGAGTCTCCCAGGTAAAATTCCTGTCCCAGGTAAAATGCATTCACATGAATGCACTTTTTAAAGATAAGATAAGATACAGTAAAATTTTGCTTCAATAGCACATGTTCACAGGAAAGAAGGAATGAAACCTCTTCGCCACTGTTTAAATACATGAAATCATATGAAAGAGAACAGACTTACGTCTCGTGTTCATGTCAAGCTCAGACGCTTTGACCAGGAAAGGAATTTACATTTCAATAGTGAATTCTTAATTCACATTTAATTAATAATTGGTAGAAGAAGAGTTAAGAACGAGGTCGAAGTGGGAATAACAAATAGCAGTGGATATTTTCACGACCGTCGGACTTTCTACACTTTTGTAATCCTCTTGTAGAGGAGAATCCAACAATGTATAGGATAGGGTGCTCCATTTAAAAAATTAGGTGTGGAGACCATAGAGGTGAGGGGGTTAAAGTTATAACGTCTACATATGAGCAAAAAGATTATCCCCTTTATGTGATTTTTGACGTTTTTTCATTTTTTCGTAAAAGTGAGGCCTCCAGAAGAATTATGTGGGGTAGATAGTTTTCATTGAAATGCTTTGTATATTAAGTCAATCACAAGATAGGTCACTATTTGGTCTAGCAAATCAGGTAGGCATGACATCAAATGTAATTTCTGTCATTGTGACGATTAGTTTATTTGGAACCACCTGGTTTAAATAAATAAGTTTACGCCTTCTTGAATGCATTCTATAGATTAAGACTAAAGATTCTATCTGACTGTTAAAGAAACGGTGTCAGCACCGTTATGGTATGTTCCACTGAAGCATAGAAAGAAAAAGTTATGGCATCAGATGCTACACAAATGTACCTTTTTTTGCTTTGTATGAATAGTCAATTTATGATCGGTGATATTACGTAAAATCACAGGTGTTTAACGTTGCTAAAAATAGACGCAGTAGAAGAAACTACTGTAAAAAGAAGGTAATGATCGGATATTAATTTCTTTTGTTGGCGTATCATTAACTCGGCATTCATTAACAGCTCATAAAATTTTAATTTTCGGGTTCTCTATATGGTTGAGTAATTATTTTTATTATTTAAAAAGTTTTGAAAGCGAAGCTACTTATAATAATAATTACAAGCTGAAAGAATACGTTTAATATGTGTATAGGGTACGCGTTTGCTGGCATGTTCACAGGAAAGAAGAATGAAACCTCTTTAAATACAGGAAATCATATGAAAGATAACAGACTTACGTCTCATGTTCATGTCAAGCTCAGACGCTTTGACCAGGAAAGGAATTTTACATTTCAATAGTGAATTCTTAATTCACATTTAATTAATAATTGGTAGAAGAAGAGTTAAGAACGAGGTCGAAGTGAGAATAACAAATAGCAGTGGATATTTTCACGACAAACGGAACTCGTTCGGCCCGTATGGAAACGTCGACGAAAATATATTCAGCCTCGGAACATTTCTCGGTGTTGGCATTAGAAAGGACTGGCTATTCACCGCCCATACGGTAATTTATTATTAATTAACTGGAGGAAAGTAAAGTGAACGAAATTAACGTTACAGTAGAAAGGAGGAAGAAAAAGAGAAGGAAAGACAGAAGGAGGAGAGGCGTAGACAAGTAGATGTAGAAATTATGAATGGCCTAACACAAATTTTTTATACTTTTCCCCTGTTACAGACAGTTCTCGTAGACATTTATAGACTTTTCGATGATAGTTTTAGATTATTCCAGATGTATGTCTTCTTCTTTTTCTTTAGGGTCCTCTACATATCCTCAGTACAGGTTCGAAGTAACAATATAAACACTTGGTGGCCAAAAATGGTAATTTGTTAAAACACAATTTCCGAATTTATAAACTTCCTTAACTTTTGTGGAGCAGTTTATATACATGATAAGTTTTAAGTAATCAATCTTGATAATATTGATCGTAATAAACATATGCCGGCAATCAAAGGAAAAAGTCGGCAAGGGAGTCAATTGGCTGTAGTTCTTTGACTCGTGAGAAGAAAAAAAAATGTCGCTTTTAAAATAGATATCTATACATTTACACTGCCTCGTAAACGCTGCAGAGTAGATAATAAATTTGCTTCGGATTCAACTATAACGTTTTCAAGCATTATTATAACTGTTTTCTGTTTTCCTTTGATTCCAAATCTCGCTACTAAATCGCATTCAGTGACATTGATTACCATTAACTGCTATTTTGTCACCTCTTTGCTGGCACATGTGTTATTTAATGGCATCAGCGCTTACAACAAAACTGTAAATTATTTGATAATTTTTTATTGTTATTTATTCAGTTTTCTGAGAAAAAGAAAGTGGAGAGGGAAAATTATAATATAAATAGATAATTAAGAACTTAATTGCAGTTACCTGAATGGTTCGTTATATCTTGCAGATATACCAACCCCGAAGTGTAATTCAATGTCTGTCGGAGCATATAGCCCGAGAAGTAGTTGTTGCTTCTTAGTGATTAATTTATTGATAAAATAATAGCCTCGTTTTGAATCCAATTTCATTTAATCTATTCATGAAACAATTTTTCAAAGTAAACAAAAACCGAATTTGTTGATTTGTCTTTGTTGACAACTAACGTCAATAAATCACGAATTATTTCTACTGCTGGAAATTGAAGAAGCTGCCAATAAAGCTGCTTTTGAATTATTGCCTAGAAAGTCAAAACGACAGTACGAGTTTTCATACGATCGTTTCTTGAAAAAGTGTGATCAGAAAAATGTCAGTAGCACCGGAGGACAGTGAAAAAGTGCTTCTTGCATACTGTGATGTTCTTGATGTTCCATCGCTTTCGTTGACATGCGTTTCTGCAGGTTTCATGTTCGGTGGCCTTGTCAACGAATTGTCAACGTCAGGGATGACAGAACGTCAGAGGGAAAAAATCTAGATTAGTGAACCAACGCGGATTTTGATGAACTATTTTTTTTTAATTAATTCGAGGTCGCTGAACACGAAAATGAAAGAAAAAAATTGCGCTCTCTTACCAAAAACGAGTTATTTTTAAAGATGTGTTCAGGTCAGTACTGCACTGGTTTTATTATCATATTATAACTTCTTTATAATGTTCCATTATAACTGCTACACAATGTTAGATACACTATAATTGCTTTTTATGATATTGCTCTCACTTAAAAAAACACCTTAATTGATATAAATTTCTTGTAAATTCTTTCCACAATTATGATATCTTTTGACGTTTTCATGTAATGTGACTGACATATAAGTTTTGGTCTGTTTCGTGCGCGCGAATTGCGAAACGTCGACCCGGCGCGCATTTTTCACGGTATGTTGATAGCTGTTCATTAAATTTTTCCATAACTGATATGGAAAATTTGGCTCAACTTTCGTTTAGCTTAAATCGACCTGGCGCTTATTTTTCACAGTATATTGATAGCTGTTCATTCAATTTTTCCATAACTGATTTCAGCTAAACGAAAGTTGGGCCAAATTTTCCCTTTTCTCCACAATTACAGATATTCAACAAATTTTTTTTCAATTGACTACAATGATGGCTGAATATGCTAGTAGGTTCAAGTTTTACGACTAAGAGGAAACAGACGAAACTTATATGTCAGTCATCATATTAGAAGGAAACGTCAAAAGATATAATAATTGTGGAAATAAAAAAAAGAATTTACAAGAAATGTATATCAATATCAGTGTTTTTTTAATGTGTGTGTGAGAGGAATATCGTAAAAAGCAATTATAGTGTATCTAACATTGTGTAGCAGTTATAATGGAACATTATAAAGCAGTTATAAAATGACAATAAAACCAGTGCAGTGCTGATCTGAACACATCTTCAAAAATTCATAGCTCGTTTTTGGTAAGAGAGCGCAAATTTCATAAATAAAGCACTTTTAGCACTAGTGCTAAGTGTGTGTGTAAACCTCTTATAACTTCTGAACGGTTTGACCGATTTGATCGCAGTTGGTGTCTTTCGAAAGGGCTTCGCCAAACTTAGATTTCCTGTAAGTTGGAACCAATTCGGACCAGTATATTTCGAGAAATTGCAAAAAAAAGTGAAAAAAAAGTTGTTTTTTTTCATTTTTTCAAAATATCTCCGAATTGGCTAAACCGATCGACCTCAAAAACTAAACAGCTTTTAACCTTGAAAACCCGCATCGATCGCCACCAAGTGCGTCAGAATCGGTTGATGCGTTCGTGAGATATCGAAAAAAAGTGTTTTTTTGTAATAACTCCGAAATGTTTCATCAGATCAATTTTTCTGTTCGAAATTTTTTATAGAGCTCAAAAAACTACATCGATCGCCGCCAACTGCGTGAAAATCGGTTAATTCATTCAAAAGTTATAGCAGTTTGAAAATTAAAAAAATCGTGTTTCATCGAACTTTGATAAGACTTTTGAGCTCGAAGAGCTCAAAAGCATCGAATAGCTTTAGCTCAAAATAACAGAAAAATTGAATCTTTGAGCTCGAAGAGCTTAAAAACATCGCAACTAGCGACAAGATTGCATGCGTTTGAAAATTGAATGTAGCAGGAAGTTGCAGGGATGGCCTTTAGGGTCAACCGATTTCCAAATTTTTTTTACTAGTATGTTTACATTATTTTTGTACACATTGTATTGACTTTTTGTTTCTAAATTATCAGGAAGTTTTAAAGTTAATTTGTACAAGTTTGCAATAATTTTTTTTTAAACTTTTCTTATACTTTCTGTGTATTTTCAATAATATGATGTTTCAAAGAAATAATAAAGTTCTTTGGTTCCATTTCTTTCTTTTTGGTAACTTTCATAGTTTTCTCCATGTTTTTTTAAGTCTGTTGTCAACCTGATTTAATTATCATTATTATTTAATAAATCACTTTTAAATTTATTAAAAATACACAGCAACACTCTGTATAAGTACATCTTACTCAGCATTTAACCAGCACCAGCTGAGTTGAACGGAAATATTTTATTTACTTTAATTTTTTTATTAAAAAAAACTATACATTTTATACTTTGGCTTTAATTACGATTACCAACATTGTTTTTTCGTTGTCCGAACTGACGGAAAATATATAATTATGGCTATAATTAAAAAAGTTTAATGGCAGATAGGTGGCCCGACTTGTTTCATCCGCATGATGATCATCATTTTTTCAGTAGACCGAAACATACCGACGGAAAAGAAGAAAAAATTGAAATAACTAGATAGACATGGCAATATTTTGATAAACAACTTAAGAACTCTAATCGCGGCAATGTTTGTAAGTTGCATAGGCGTAGAATAATAAGTAGGGAGTCTAAAATTTCATTACGACGTCCAAGAGAAAGAAACAAAATGTCACAGACAGAACTAACAGCAACAAAACAAGAACACACAAATTTTACGAACGTAAACAATGCACGCAACCTACAGCTGGGCAAAATCATACTGAATGACGTCAGCCGGTTTGGTTTGGTGAACTGATTTCAAAATTTTCTTCTCTGGTATTCACTAATGTGGATTATTCATTTTGATCATTCTCATTCGAACTTTTTTATAAGTTATGTCGGCAAAAGGATCAAATTTAACCAAATTGGGTTCGGTAAGGTTCGCGACCCTCGGAATTTTGCAAAGATTTTTTTAATTAGAAAGCCCTATTGCTACAGAACATTTTAAAAGGGAAAGGAATCCCTTCCCCTTTTTGGAAAACTTCATGTGGAATACACATTATTTGATATTTTTTCAAGAAGGGGAAGGGAATAAATATGTATGTATATAGATAGACATAAATATCAAATAATTTGTATTCCACATGAAGTTTTCAAAAAAGGGGACAAAACGTACATTAACCAAATGAAACTTAACAATGTAATAAACTATAGAGGATAAGCTCCGAAGTATCATTTCATTTATTTCGAAGTAATAATATATAAGTATGAAAAAAGCTATGTGTTCCAGCAGTAGGTTTGTTATAAACTCTTACATTTGATGTAAGGTATAAAGCAAATCTAAGATAAACACTATATTCTAAGGATGTTCATATAATCTATGACAATGCAAAATTCATTCAACTAAAAGAAAATAAACACCATTTGACAACGCCGCCAAAACTACCACGTGATCACACAACAATCTTAATTTGTGAATGTAAGGTATCTAGACATAAGATTTTTTAAAACCTATAAGTGGCAAGTGAAAATAATTATGCTTGCATATATATCTGAAAATTGGCAAAATTTACATTTAGTTTAAGATAATAACCTTTACAGTTTAAAGTGAAAATATTCATCGTAAAATAGCATTAAATAGTGTTAAAAAAGTATCATTTTTTGAACTAATTCGTGACTTTTAAAGTAATTACTGAATGATCCAGCGAAATTTTTATTCTAATCTGCTTTATTTAGGGTAAGTTATCAAACAAATTTAAAATTAACATATTATTATAGGCCGAATCTATTGATATATCTGCTACTTCTTGTAACGTCCGACAGTTTGTAATTTCGGACCAGTCAAAACTCTATAAATTGTCTCCAAATTGACGCTTTGGTGTTTTTTGTGGATTGCGGAATTGATTTGTTTATATTTTTTTGTTATTTGTCGAGTCGAAATTTCACCAAAACGACTTAAGATGTATTATAGACATTAAACTTGAAATATTAATGTTCTTATTCGTTATTTGCAAACTGTGAAATTGTTTTGAAATCGAATTGTAAAATGTAAATATTAGGTAGGTAAACACCGCCACTGTTATTTTATCTTCCTGTATATAATTGGCTAGCGGTACATTCTATATGCCATTAAAAGTAGTCATAATGGTAGCTCTCGAGAGAGAAACATACAAGAGAATAACGTAAAGTATCTTAATTTGACGACAATGTCTCGTTCTAGAAATCACCTGATGTATCTATCTCTGTGAGAAACAATGTCTACGTGCAAAAAGGAAGCTCATCTGTGTACACAGTATAATCAGAATAAAAGACATTATAATAACATTTTGTAATTAAAATTATATAATCTTTTGAAAAAATACCGCAAATGAAGAGATTGTAAAAATATTTTGTGAAACCAGTTTCTAAATTCATGCGACAAAATTCAGGAGGTGATTACTCGTATGAAATTAAGATGGGTCTTTCCTATAACAAAATTTCTTCAGCTCACCCCTTTCCGAGATATCACCCTTAAAAGGTGGTGACTAAAATTGATTTTTAATTTTTTTTTTCTAAAATTTCAGTAAAGCTAGAAACTTGAAATTCTGTCATTTCCAGCATTTATTATGAATCGTATTACATTTTACATCTTTACTGTTTTCCACTCAATTTATTAAAAAATATATAAATTATGGTGTTTATTTTTTTTTCTCTGCAGCTATTGGTTTTGGGAAAAAAATTTAAGAATAAAAAGAGTTTTTAAGTAAAACAAGTATTTTCAGTTTAATTTTATTTCATAAAACTTCATCTCGAAAAAAAGTTTTGATATGAAATAAAGTAAGGGTTGCTTATTTCACCCCCTTATAATGTAACAGGAATATTGAAAAAATACCCGTGGTTAGTCCTTTGCGAGTGCACGAAAATTACAGAATTTCAAGTTTCTAGCTTTACTAAAATTTTAGAAAAAAAAAAGTTTTTAAGTAAAACAAGGATTTTAAGTTTAATTTTATTTAATAAAACTTCATCTCGAAAAAAAGTTTTGATATGAAATAAAGTAAGGATTGCTAATTTCACCCCCGTATAATGTAACCGATATATTGAAAAAATACCCGTGATTAGTCCTTAGCGAGTGCACGAAAATTACAGAATTTCAAGTTTCTAGCTTTACTGAAATTTTAGAATAAAAAAAGTTTTTAAGTAAAACAAGGATTTTCAGTTTAATTTTATTTCATAAAACTTCATCTCGAAAAAAAGTTTTGATATGAAATAAAGTAAGGGTTGCTTATTTCACCCCCTTATAATGTAACAGGAATATTGAAAAAATACCCGTGGTTAGTCCTTTGCGAGTGCACGAAAATTACAGAATTTCAAGTTTCTAGCTTTACTGAAATTTTAGAAAAAAAAAAGTTTTTAAGTAAAACAAGGATTTTAAGTTTAATTTTATTTAATAAAACTTCATCTCGAAAAAAAGTTTTGATATGAAATAAAGTAAGGATTGCTAATTTCACCCCCGTATAATGTAACCGATATATTGAAAAAATACCCGTGATTAGTCCTTAGCGAGTGCACGAAAATTACAGAATTTCAAGTTTCTAGCTTTACTGAAATTTTAGAATAAAAAAAGTTTTTAAGTAAAACAAGGATTTTCAGTTTAATTTTATTTCATAAAACTTCATCTCGAAAAAAAGTTTTGATTTGAAATAAAGTGAGGGTTGCTAATTTCACCCCCGTATAATGTAACAGGAATATTGAAAAAATACCCGTGATTAGTCTTTTGCGAGTGCACGAAAATGACAGAATTTCAAGTTTCTAGCTTTACTGAAATTTTAGAAAAAAAAAGTTTTTAAGTAAAACAAGGATTTTAAGTTTAATTTTATTTAATAAAACTTCATCTCGAAAAAAAGTTTTGATATGAAATAAAGTAAGGGTTGCTAATTTCACCCCCGTATAATGTAACAGGAATATTGAAAAAATACCCGTGATTAGTCTTTTGCGAGTGCACGAAAATTACAGAATTTCAAGTTTCTAGCTTTACTGAAATTTTAGAAAAAAAAAAGTTTTTAAGTAAAACAAGGATTTTAAGTTTAATTTTATTTAATAAAACTTCATCTCGAAAAAAAGTTTTGATATGAAATAAAGTAAGGGTTGCTAATTTCACCCCCGTATAATGTAACAGGAATATTGAAAAAATACCCGTGATTAGTCTTTTGCGAGTGCACGAAAATTACAGAATTTCAAGTTTCTAGCTTTACTGAAATTTTAGAAAAAAAAAGTTTTTAAGTAAAACAAGGATTTTAAGTTTAATTTTATTTAATAAAACTTCATCTCGAAAAAAAGTTTTGATATGAAATAAAGTAAGGGTTGCTAATTTCACCCCCGTATAATGTAACAGGAATATTGAAAAAATACCCGTGATTAGTCCTTTGCGAGTGCACGAAAATTACAGAATTTCAAGTTTCTAGCTTTACTGAAATTTTAGAATAAAAAAAGTTTTTAAGGAAAACAAGGATTTTATGTTTAATTTTATTTAATAAAACTTCATCTCGAAAAAAAGTTTTGATATGAAATAAAGTGAGGGTTGCTAATTTCACCCCCGTATAATGTAACAGGAATATTGAAAAAATACCCGTGATTAGTCTTTTGCGAGTGCACGAAAATTACAGAATTTCAAGTTTCTAGCTTTACTGAAATTTTAGAGAGAAAAAAGTTTTTAAGTAAAACAAGGATTTTAAGTTTAATTTTATTTCATAAAACTTCATCTCGAAAAAAAGTTTTGATATGAAATAAAGTAAGGGTTGCTAATTTCACCCCCGTATAATGTAACAGGAATATTGAAAAAATACCCGTGATTAGTCTTTTGCGAGTGCTCAAAAATTACAGAATTTCAAGTTTCTAGCTTTACTGAAATTTTAGAAAAAAAAAGTTTTTAAGTAAAACAAGGATTTTAAGTTTAATTTTATTTAATAAAACTTCATCTCGAAAAAAAGTTTTGATATGAAATAAAGTAAGGGTTGCTAATTTCACCCCCGTATAATGTAACAGGAATATTGAAAAAATACCCGTGATTAGTCTTTTGCGAGTGCACGAAAATTACAGAATTTCAAGTTTCTAGCTTTACTGAAATTTTAGAAAAAAAGTTTTCAAGTAAAACAAGGATTTTAAGTTTAATTTTATTTAATAAAACTTCATCTCGAAAAAAAGTTTTGATATGAAATAAAGTAAGGGTTGCTAATTTCACCCCCGTATAATGTAACAGGAATATTGAAAAAATACCCGTGATTAGTCTTTTGCGAGTGCACGAAAATTACAGAATTTCAAGTTTCTAGCTTTACTGAAATTTTAGAAAAAAAAAGTTTTTAAGTAAAACAAGGATTTTATGTTTAATTTTATTTAATAAAACTTCATCTCGAAAAAAAGTTTTGATATGAAATAAAGTGAGGGTTGCTAATTTCACCCCCGTATAATGTAACATGAATATTGAAAAAATACCCGTGATTAGTCTTTTGCGAGTGCACGAAAATTACAGAATTTCAAGTTTCTAGCTTTACTGAAATTTTAGAAAAAAAAAGTTTTTAAGTAAAACAAGGATTTTAAGTTTAATTTTATTTAATAAAACTTCATCTCGAAAAAAAGTTTTGATACGAAATAAAGTAAGGGTTGCTAATTTCACCCCCGTATAATGTAACAGGAATATTGAAAAAATACCCGTGATTAGTCTTTTGCGAGTGCACGAAAATTACAGAATTTCAAGTTTCTAGCTTTACTGAAATTTTAGAAAAAAAAAGTTTTTAAGTAAAACAAGGATTTTATGTTTAATTTTATTTAATAAAACTTCATCTCGAAAAAAAGTTTTGATATGAAATAAAGTGAGGGTTGCTAATTTCACCCCCGTATAATGTAACATGAATATTGAAAAAATACCCGTGATTAGTCTTTTGCGAGTGCACGAAAATTACAGAATTTCAAGTTTCTAGCTTTACTGAAATTTTAGAGAAAAAAAAGTTTTTAAGTAAAACAAGGATTTTAAGTTTAATTTTATTTCATAAAACTTCATCTCGAAAAAAAGTTTTGATATGAAATAAAGTAAGGGTTGCTAATTTCACCCCCGTATAATGTAACAGGAATATTGAAAAAATACCCGTGATTAGTCTTTTGCGAGTGCTCAAAAATTACAGAATTTCAAGTTTCTAGCTTTACTGAAATTTTAGAAAAAAAAAGTTTTTAAGTAAAACAAGGATTTTAAGTTTAATTTTATTTAATAAAACTTCATCTCGAAAAAAAGTTTTGATACGAAATAAAGTAAGGGTTGCTAATTTCACCCCCGTATAATGTAACAGGAATATTGAAAAAATACCCGTGATTAGTCTTTTGCGAGTGCACGAAAATTACAGAATTTCAAGTTTCTAGCTTTACTGAAATTTTAGAAAAAAAAAGTTTTTAAGTAAAACAAGGATTTTATGTTTAATTTTATTTAATAAAACTTCATCTCGAAAAAAAGTTTTGATATGAAATAAAGTAAGGGTTGCTAATTTCACCCCCGTATAATGTAACAGGAATATTGAAAAAATACCCGTGATTAGTCTTTTGCGAGTGCACGAAAATTACAGAATTTCAAGTTTCTAGCTTTACTGAAATTTTAGAGAAAAAAAAGTTTTTAAGTAAAACAAGGATTTTAAGTTTAATTTTATTTCATAAAACTTCATCTCGAAAAAAAGTTTTGATATGAAATAAAGTAAGGGTTGCTAATTTCACCCCCGTATAATGTAACAGGAATATTGAAAAAATACCCGTGATTAGTCTTTTGCGAGTGCACGAAAATTACAGAATTTCAATTTTCTAGCTTTACTGAAATTTTAGAAAAAAAAAGTTTTTAAGTAAAACAAGGATTTTAAGTTTAATTTTATTTAATAAAACTTCATCTCGAAAAAAAGTTTTGATATGAAATAAAGTAAGGGTTGCTAATTTCACCCCCGTATAATGTAACAGGAATATTGAAAAAATACCCGTGATTAGTCTTTTGCGAGTGCACAAAAATTACAGAATTTCAATTTTCTAGCTTTACTGAAATTTTAGAAAAAAAAAGTTTTTAAGTAAAACAAGGATTTTAAGTTTAATTTTATTTAATAAAACTTCATCTCGAAAAAAAGTTTTGATATGAAATAAAGTAAGGGTTGCTAATTTCACCCCCGTATAATGTAACAGGAATATTGAAAAAATACCCGTGATTAGTCTTTTGCGAGTGCACGAAAATTACAGAATTTCAAGTTTCTAGCTTTACTGAAATTTTAGAGAAAAAAAAGTTTTTAAGTAAAACAAGGATTTTAAGTTTAATTTTATTTCATAAAACTTCATCTCGAAAAAAAGTTTTGATATGAAATAAAGTAAGGGTTGCTAATTTCACCCCCGTATAATGTAACAGGAATATTGAAAAAATACCCGTGATTAGTCTTTTGCGAGTGCACGAAAATTACAGAATTTCAAGTTTCTAGCTTTACTGAAATTTTAGAGAAAAAAAAGTTTTTAAGTAAAACAAGGATTTTAAGTTTAATTTTATTTAATAAAACTTCATCTCGAAAAAAAGTTTTGATATGAAATAAAGTAAGGGTTGCTAATTTCACCCCCGTATAATGTAACAGGAATATTGAAAAAATACCCGTGATTAGTCTTTTGCGAGTGCACGAAAATTACAGAATTTCAAGTTTCTAGCTTTACTGAAATTTTAGAGAAAAAAAAGTTTTTAAGTAAAACAAGGATTTTAAGTTTAATTTTATTTCATAAAACTTCATCTCGAAAAAAAGTTTTGATATGAAATAAAGTAAGGGTTGCTAATTTCACCCCCGTATAATGTAACAGGAATATTGAAAAAATACCCGTGATTAGTCTTTTGCGAGTGCACGAAAATTACAGAATTTCAATTTTCTAGCTTTACTGAAATTTTAGAAAAAAAAAGTTTTTAAGTAAAACAAGGATTTTAAGTTTAATTTTATTTAATAAAACTTCATCTCGAAAAAAAGTTTTGATATGAAATAAAGTAAGGGTTGCTAATTTCACCCCCGTATAATGTAACAGGAATATTGAAAAAATACCCGTGATTAGTCTTTTGCGAGTGCACAAAAATTACAGAATTTCAATTTTCTAGCTTTACTGAAATTTTAGAAAAAAAAAGTTTTTAAGTAAAACAAGGATTTTAAGTTTAATTTTATTTAATAAAACTTCATCTCGAAAAAAAGTTTTGATATGAAATAAAGTAAGGGTTGCTAATTTCACCCCCGTATAATGTAACAGGAATATTGAAAAAATACCCGTGATTAGTCTTTTGCGAGTGCACGAAAATTACAGAATTTCAAGTTTCTAGCTTTACTGAAATTTTAGAATAAAAAAAGTTTTTAAGTAAAACAAGGATTTTAAGTTTAATTTTATTTAATAAAACTTCATCTCGAAAAAAAGTTTTGATATGAAATAAAGTAAGGGTTGCTAATTTCACCCCCGTATAATGTAACAGGAATATTGAAAAAATACCCGTGATTAGTCTTTTGCGAGTGCACGAAAATTACAGAATTTCAAGTTTCTAGCTTTACTGAAATTTTAGAGAAAAAAAAGTTTTTAAGTAAAACAAGGATTTTAAGTTTAATTTTATTTCATAAAACTTCATCTCGAAAAAAAGTTTTGATATGAAATAAAGTAAGGGTTGCTAATTTCACCCCCGTATAATGTAACAGGAATATTGAAAAAATACCCGTGATTAGTCTTTTGCGAGTGCACAAAAATTACAGAATTTCAAGTTTCTAGCTTTACTGAAATTTTAGAAAAAAAAAGTTTTTAAGTAAAACAAGGATTTTAAGTTTAATTTTATTTAATAAAACTTCATCTCGAAAAAAAGTTTTGATATGAAATAAAGTAAGGGTTGCTAATTTCACCCCCGTATAATGTAACAAGAATATTGAAAAAATACCCGTGATTAGTCTTTTGCGAGTGCACGAAAATTACAGAATTTCAAGTTTCTAGCTTTACTGAAATTTTAGAAAAAAAAAGTTTTTAAGTAAAACAAGGATTTTATGTTTAATTTTATTTAATAAAACTTCATCTCGAAAAAAAGTTTTGATATGAAATAAAGTAAGGGTTGCTAATTTCACCCCCGTATAATGTAACAGGAATATTGAAAAAATACCCGTGATTAGTCCTTTGCGAGTGCACGAATATTACAGAATTTCAAGTTTCTAGCTTTACTGAAATTTTAGAATAAAAAAAGTTTTTAAGTAAAACAAGTATTTTCAGTTTAATTTTATTTCATAAAACTTCATCTCGAAAAAAAGTTTTGATATGAAATAAAGTAAGGGTTGCTAATTTCACCCCCGTTAATTTAACAGGAATATTGAAAAAATACCCGTGATTAGTCCTTTGCGAGTGCACGAAAATTACAGAATTTCAAGTTTCTAGCTTTACTGAAATTTTAGAAAAAAAAGTTTTTAAGTAAAACAAGGATTTTTAGTTGAATTTTATTTCATAAAACTTCATCTCGAAAAAAAGTTTTGATATGAAATAAAGTAAGGGTTGCTAATTTCACCCCCGTTAATTTAACAGGAATATTGAAAAAATACCCGTGATTAGTTTACCGTTAATTTAACAGGAATATTGAAAAAATACCCGTGATTAGTCCTTTGCGAGTGCACGAAAATTACAGAATTTCAAGTTTCTAGCTTTACTGGAATTTTAGAATAAAAAAGTTTTTAAGTAAAACAAGGATTTTCAGTTTAATTTTATTTCATAAAACTTCATCTCGAAAAAAAGTTTTGATATGAAATAAAGTAAGGGTTGCTAATTTCACCCCCGTATAATGTAACAGGAATATTGAAAAAATACCCTTGTTTAGTCCTTTGCGAGTGCACGAAAATTACAGAATTTCAAGTTTCTAGCTTCACTGAAATTTTAGAAAAAAAATAAAAACTCCTTTTAAGGGTGATATCTCGGAAAGGGGTGGGCTGAGGAAATTTTGTTATAAAAAAGACCCATCTTAATTTCGTCCGAGCAATCACCACCTGAATTTTGGCGCATGAATTTAGAAACACTTTGTATATTTTTTCCTTGACCTTTACAAAAAATAACATTTTACGTACCAATTTCCGAATGAAAAATCGGTTATTTTTTAAGGCTCGTGCCACAAACTTCTGCGCTCGTGGGAAAAGCGCTTTGCTTACAAGTTGTACACAATATTTTTTCTGAAACCACATTTATTAATGAAAGAAAAATGTAATCTTTATTTTTTTTCTCGAGTTTAGTGGTT
The DNA here is from genome assembly GCA_947563755.1 of Lochmaea crataegi. Taxonomy (NCBI): domain Eukaryota; kingdom Metazoa; phylum Arthropoda; class Insecta; order Coleoptera; family Chrysomelidae; genus Lochmaea; species Lochmaea crataegi. Next base: position 9,724,104 of record OX387430.1, read on the forward strand.
TTTCAGAAATCCATGAAACCTCAAAATTATGGATTTTTCAACATCGGTTTTTGCGAAAAATATTAATGTTGCGAAAAAAATCATGAGAACCATTTTTGTAGATAATGAGCTACTCTTCATTTTTCCCCTATATAAAAATTCTCTAAATGCCATATTTTGGGAGACATTGGCGGAAAACCAATTTTAGGAACTTTGGGGCCGGGAATACTCCCCAAAATGGCGATGAGGTGTGTGAAATTTCTGGATGTTCAATTTCTAGTCAAACCCTACCCTTCACGGAAAATTCATGGACCGGCAGGATTTTTGTACACTTTTCCTACTTTTCATCCTTCATTTACTGGTACTGGTTTCAATTGATAATTATGGAAAGATTCCACATAGTACCGAAGAGTTGAAACAATTAATTCGTTAATGCACAAACAGTTTAAATTGAATAACGCCTAAAAATAATTCTACATATCATTTTCTGATGATTCTTTATGTCGGCTAAGAAGAATGTTCTTCTATGCCGACAAAAAGAATAATTGTCAGATCTGATTGACAGACAGCACTTATATATAGTAGATTTAAGATCATCAAAATAATTAATATAAGTTACAAGTACATCGAGATATGATCGATGATTACAATGCTAGTCATCGTTTCTAATTGAGTAAACATATTGATTTAATTGTAAGCTTTCAATTAAAAATCTATTACAAAAGAAAACTGATTTTTATTGTTGTAGTAATAATCTGTATTATCTACTATCCATGTACCGGGTGTTTGATTAAGAGAGGTAACCCGCTGTACCTCAGAAACTATTACAAATTCCCATACGAGAAACTGCTGGAAATTATTTTCTTCTCCACCACTGGAGGGCGTAGTTCACAATAATAACACAAAAACATAATTTTTCTATAATAAAAGTAAGTTTGCTCCAGTACTTGTTCCTCTATCTTGTAAAATAACTGGTAGGAGTGAGTGGGAAAGGTAAATTAAAAATTCCCATGGCCGCAAAGTTCTCCTGACCTTACTGTGTTAGATTTTTATCTACGGGGTCGAATTAAAGATTTAGTATTTCAGACAACACCTGCAAATAGAGCAGATCTCATTCAACAGATACAAAACGCAACTGACAGTATTCATAGAAATAGAAGCTGCTGCCTTTTCTACCAAGCAGAAATTAAATATCTGCACCGAAAAAGATGGAAAGCATTTCGAGCAGTATCTTTAGGTTACTTTACTAGGTCAATGCTGTTTATTTTTTATATATACAGATACATTCAAACACAAACGGAACATTGTCCGATCGAAATAGTCCACCAACAAAACATTTCTATAAGTTCACTTCAATGAATATCAAGTATTCATCTGGACAGCTGGATTTCGAACCACTGTAAGAAACTCCTTCCAAAATTTGTTAGTTATGTGCGATGTGTGCGAACTGCGATTTAGTATTGAATAATTATTTGATGGGGGTAGTAAACGTCGCTACATATTGAAACAATATGCTTACGTTTTATGTTGTTAAAATCGAAAATTAATTGTTAGGTTCTCTTTAACAATTAATGTTTCGAGTTAATATCTTTTGATTTCTTGATCTCTATAACAGTTTTATTAAGTCAGCTTTCTCACTCACCCCTACCAGTTATTTTACAAGATAGAGGAAAAAGTACTGGAAAAACTTACGTAAAATGATATAATGATTACGAATATTTAAATTTTGTGGTACTATAACGGTACATTTATTATAGAAAAATGATGTTTTTGTGATATTATTGTGAACTACGCCTTCTAGCGGCGGAGTAGGAAACATCCAGCAGTTTATCATATGCGTTATTGTAATGCAGATTGTACTTAATCAGACACACGGTACTATTCTATTCAATGATGACTTTTGATTTAAAGCAGTACCGTGTGAAGATTTTACATCATGCAGCTTAAAAAGTAGTTGAAAGAAACTTTTATCTTGATATGTTTGAGAAGTAATATACAGGGAGTCCAGTGCTACTATGCACCGTTTTCGAGAAAAAATATACATATTTTTCTTCTTATTTTTATTCCGGGCGTTGACCAGAAACAGTGTGCACTCTATTCATAATTATTACATTGTTTAAAACAAGCGCGAAACGATTTAATTACTAAACATTCATGTTTTATCCAATTTAAACCTTATTTAATAATCACTTTCAAATGTCTGTCTGTATCTCGTTATGGATAATAACAACAATAGGAATCCAATTTCAGTTTTAACAATAAAAGCATTTTTCTGTACCCGTACTTTCTAATTCAGTATCCGTACTCCTTGAACATCACTACGTGATATGAATTATTATTATTTTTAAAATTTATTTATTGCGGTAGAGATCTCTATCCGCCCACGTATCTACTAAGCAACTTTTGGACTGTCTGGATAAATAATTATGGCAAAATTTCAATTGGGGGGCTACTTTGACAAGTTTTAATTTCCTACAAAAACGGTTCCGTGCTTTTTCCATATAATACTGTTACGCGAGCTACTGCATTAATATGCTCACTTAGTGCCCCCAGTGAAATCCCCGTATGAGACGACTATGGCTCCTCCGCCCAATCTTCGAGAACCATCCAAAATACGAAACATCCAGAATACACAGCGCATTCACAAGAACGACGAGAGATTTCTAGAACTACACGGCGCGCGAGTATAAATAGGCCACGAGCATCGCTGCAGGCAGTCAGTGTCGATACCTCGATAAAGTGTTTATTAAGTGACTCTCATATAAATTATAATTAGTGTGTTTAGTGTATGACATAAATTATTAAATAAGGACTGAATTACATATAAATCTGTAAATATGAATTAATTGTAAATATAAATTGAAATAAACGTTACAATACTAAACTTCGCAAGAAAAACAAAAATTCTACTTTTTTGAATATAAAAAGCTGCAAATGTGCCAATTTTCGTAATGTTTGGATTTTTTTGACGAAGTTAAATATAAAAGTCGAAAAAATTCATAACTCGAAAAATTTCCAATATTTTAATTTGAAATTTCATTTCATGGTTAGCGACTGTCAAAGCTATCTTCTACTAAATTTTCATCAAAATCGAACATTTTTTAACGAAACCAAAAATAAAAAACGAAAAATGCAGTTTTTTGCGTTTTTCGAGCTAATTTTGAGGTTATGTGGAAAAGTCACTAATAAAAAAGTTGTAGATTTTCTCAAGATCTACAACTTTTATAATCAACTTTTCATTCTAGGAACTCAACTTTGGACGGAAATCGCAATAATGTCTTTTTCCACCCCCCAAAAAAAGTGTGTTTTACCGAAAAAACGTTATAACTGAAAAATTTCCAATATTTCAATTTGAAATTTTTTTTCATGATTTGTGACTATCAAAGCTACCTTCTACTAAATTTTCATCAAAATCGAACATTTTTTAAGGAAACTAATAATAAAAAACGAAAAATGCAGTTTTTTGCGTTTTTCGAGCTAATTTTGAGGTTATGTGGAAAAGTCACTAATGAAAAAGTTGTAGATTTTCTCAAGATCTACAACTTTAATAATCAACTTTTTATTCTAGGAACTCAACTTTGGACGGAAATCGCAATAATGTCTTTTTCCACCCCTCAAAAAAAGTGTGTTTTACCGAAAAAACGTTATAACTGAAAAATTTACAACATTTCAATTTGAAATTTTTTTTCATGATTTGTGACTATCAAAGCTACCTTCTACTAAATTTTCATCAAAATCGAACATTTTTTAAGGAAACTAATAATAAAAAACGAAAAATGCAGTTTTTTGCGTTTTTCGAGCTAATTTTGAGGTTATGTGGAAAAGTCACTAATGAAAAAGTTGTAGATTTTCTCAAGATCTACAACTTTTATGATCAACTTTTTATTCTAGGAACTCAACTTTGGACGGAAATCGCAATAATGTCTTTTTCCACCCCCCAAAAAAAGTGTGTTTTACCGAAAAAACGTTATAACTGAAAAATTTCCAATATTTCAATTTGTGAATTTTTTTTCATGGTTTGTGACTATCACAGCTACCTTCTACTAAATTTTCATCAAAATGGAACATTTTTTAACGAAAAAAAAAATAAAAAACGAAAACAAAAATAAAAAACGAAAAATGCAGTTTTTTGCGTTTTTCGAGCTAATTTTGAGGTTATGTAAAAAAGTCACAGATTAAAAAGTTGTAGATTATTCCAAGATCTACAACTTTTATATTCAACTTTTTATTCTAGGAACTCAACTTTGGCCGGAAATCACAATAATGTCTTTTTCCACCCCCCAAAAAAAGTGTGTTTTACCGAAAAAACGTTATAACTCGAAAAATTTCCAATATTTCAATTTGAAATTCTTTTTCATGGTTTGTGACTATCAAAGCTACCTTCTACTAAATTTTCATCAAAATCGAACATTTTTTAAGGAAACTAATAATAAAAAACGAAAAATGCAGTTTTTTGCGTTTTTCGAGCTAATTTTGAGGTTATGTGGAAAAGTCACTGATGAAAAAGTTGTAGATTTTCTCAAGATCTACAACTTTTATAACCAACTTTTTATTCTAGGAACTCAACTTTGGACGGAAATCGCAATAATGTCTTTTTCCACCCCCCAAAAAAAGTGTGTTTTACCGAAAAAACGTTATAACTGAAAAATTTCCAATATTTCAATTTGTGAATTTTTTTTCATGGTTTGTGACTATCACAGCTACCTTCTACTAAATTTTCATCAAAATGGAACATTTTTTAACGAAAAAAAAAATAAAAAACGAAAACAAAAATAAAAAACGAAAAATGCAGTTTTTTGCGTTTTTCGAGCTAATTTTGAGGTTATGTAAAAAAGTCACAGATTAAAAAGTTGTAGATTATTCCAAGATCTACAACTTTTATATACAACTTTTTATTCTAGGAACTCAACTTTGGCCGGAAATCACAATAATGTCTTTTTCCACCCCCCAAAAAAAGTGTGTTTTACCGAAAAAACGTTATAACTGAAAAATTTCCAATATTTCAATTTGTGAATTTTTTTTCATGGTTTGTGACTATCACAGCTACCTTCTACTAAATTTTCATCAAAATGGAACATTTTTTAACGAAAAAAAAAATAAAAAACGAAAACAAAAATAAAAAACGAAAAATGCAGTTTTTTGCGTTTTTCGAGCTAATTTTGAGGTTATGTAAAAAAGTCACAGATTAAAAAGTTGTAGATTATTCCAAGATCTACAACTTTTATATACAACTTTTTATTCTAGGAACTCAACTTTGGCCGGAAATCACAATAATGTCTTTTTCCACCCCCCAAAAAAAGTGTGTTTTACCGAAAAAACGTTATAACTCGAAAAATTTCCAATATTTCAATTTGAAATTCTTTTTCATGGTTTGTGACTATCAAAGCTACCTTCTACTAAATTTTCATCAAAATCGAACATTTTTTAAGGAAACTAATAATAAAAAACGAAAAATGCAGTTTTTTGCGTTTTTCCAGCTAATTTTGAGGTTATGTGGAAAAGTCACTGATGAAAAAGTTGTAGATTTTCTCAAGATCTACAACTTTTATAACCAACTTTTTATTCTAGGAACTCAACTTTGGACGGAAATCGCAATAATGTCTTTTTCCACCCCCCAAAAAAAGTGTATTTTCCGAAAAAACGTTATAACTGAAAAATTTCCAATATTTCAATTTGAAATTTTTTGTCATGGTTTGTAACTATCAAAGCTACCTTCTACTAAATTTTCATCAAAATCGAACATTTTTTAACGAAACCAAAAATAAAAAACGAAAAATGCAGTTTTTGGCGTTTTTCGAGCTAATTTTGAAGTTATGTGAAAAAGTCACCAATTAAGTTGTAGATTTTCTCAAGATCAACAACTTTTAATATTCAACTTTTTTTTCTAGGAACTCAACTTTAGCCGGAAATCGCAATAATGTATTTTTCCACCACCCCAAAAAAAAGTGTTTTTTACCGAAAAAACGTCATAACTCTAAAAATTTCCAATATTTTAATTTGAATTTTTTTTTCATAGTTTGTGACTGTCAAAGCTATCTTCTACTAAATTTTCATCAAAATCGAACATTTTTTAACGAAACCAAAAATAAAAAACGAAAAATGCAGTTTTTTGCGTTTTACTCCCAAATTTTGAGGTTATGTGAAAAAATGTTTGAGACAAAAGTTGTGCATTTTTTTATTATCTACAACATTATTTTTCTTTTTTTCCTATACAATAAGTATTTATGCCGGAAATTGCAAAAAAGGCGTTGTATATGTTGTATATGAAATGTGTGTTGCCTATAATTTGCAAAACAATGTAGCCAAGAGGGAGTTGCGACTTTCTATTAGAAATTTCCTCCTCTTTAAGTATATTTTTATTAAATTTCTTAAATATTAATAGTTTTTCAATTATGAGCGAAAAACTGAATACCTGTTTTTTTTATCTTGATTTCATTATCAATTATTGCCATTTGTTCTCACAGTTTTAATACAATGAGCGCTTCAAAAATTGAGTTACCTATTTCAGTAAAAAAAATTATTGCACCTGTACTATATGAGTCTAGAAAATATATTATTCAACATTGCCAAACGAGGTCATTTTTATTATTATTACTATTAATATTTACTGGTTCTTGTGAGCCTTGGAGTCACACAATTGGTCTGAGAATGTATCATTTAAGTTTTTTTTGCACTAGATAACCATAAATTTTAAATATTTTCGTATTCCAAACCTACTCCAAGCTATTAAAAGTCATTTACAATATCAATAAATTTATTTTAGCATACACTAGTTTCTATATTTTGAATAAAGTTTAGATTCATTTATTAGAAAAATTTATATATCTCCATACTTACTTAATTACAGTTACCTGTAAAAAATTGTCATATTTTAGTAAAGCAAAGGTAATTTTTTAATACTATTATAACGCCTCTCAAAGTTTTTGAAAAATATTTTTCAAAGAACAGAGACCGTTCACTAAGAAGCAACAACTACTTCTCGGGCTATATGCCCCGACAGACATTGAATTACACTTCTAAGTTAAACGGGGTTGGTATATCTGCAAGATATAACCAACCATTCTGGTTTGTATTTAGAAGGGACAAAATCACTTTTGGCGTATTTGCGCCTCATCAGAACAAGGATTATAAGGATTACTTCTGGACGAATAGCATCTACTAGGGAGACTTTTTCCGATTTTAACTTTCACTTAATTTTTTATGTAGTTGTTTGTCCTTAATATTTATTGTTTTTTAAAGTTTTTTAATTCAGTAAGTGCTCAATATATTCATTATCCAACAACAGTCTTTTTTTATTATTTTTAGAGTTCTGTAAGAGTTTTATTATTAAATAAAAATCACGAGAATTACAAACGGTTTTCTTTTACCACTCGAAATATTTAGTTCAGACAAATCCATCAAGGGAGAGGTAACCGAGTTAATTATGTTTTTCTAATTATTTAATCGTCATCAGTGCTGTGATTTACAATAATTTAGTTTTCGGTAATATATAGTGTTTTTTATTGTGGACTGTGCCTTTAAGTGCATTTTAAACGTGGTATCGTGTGAGAGTATTGAGAACTTTCCAGCCATAATGATAATGGACGTTTTCCTAGATTTTAAAGTAAGTGTTGATTTGTCTATTATATTATTTTAATTTGTACAAAGATTATAAATGTTTTTCGCTAATATTATTTCTTGAATTGTTGTAAGAGTGTAATTTTTTTTAAACATATTATATTATTAATAACCCAAATACCACATTTCATTACTTAACATTGCATTTTATTTTTGGTAATAATATGTGGTAATGTCTTCATGAACAAACTTGGCCCTTTCCTTCTTATTTCTTGCTAATATTTTTGCCTCATTCCACGATTGTCCCTTTTCTTGCAAAATTTTTCTAACGCTGCTCTCCCATGTTTCTCTCGGTCTCCCACGTTTTCTCTTATTCGCTTTTCTTGCCTCCCATACTTGCTTAACTTGTCTGGAATTTGACATTCTTTGTAGGTGTCCCCACCATCCCAATTGTCTTGTTTGAATATATTAATATATTAAACATAATTTTGTTTAAACCTGTTCTTGCAGTGTGAGCGCTTGTGTACTGATTTTGTGTGTACATGATTTTAAAATACTTAAAATAATATTATAATTATCATAAAAATCGTATAATGTATTCATATTACAAATGGGACAAATGAAAAACAAAATAAGAAAACACTAATCTAATCTCATAATACATTGTATATTTTTTTTATTTAAATAACTTAGAAAAACAACATCAATTAAACCAGTCTGGCATTTTCAGACACATAAATTTGTAAATGATTTGTAGCAAAAAAACTCGAAAGCTTCTTCAAAATCAAAAAATAGTTAATTTATCTTTTGATAAATTTATATGCATTGCTTTAATTCCCAATTAATAAAAGACGAAGTATAACGTTTATTTCTACTAACATATTGATTTGAATTATATGATGATGACTTACAAGTTAGGGATGCGCGATACTATCCGATATTCCAATATTTTAATTTGAAATTTTTTTTCATGGTTTGTAACTATCAAAGCTACCTTCTCCTAAATTTTCATCAAAATCGAACATTTTTTAAGGAAACTAATAATAAAAAACGAAAAATGCAGTTTTTTGCGTTTTTCGAGCTAATTTTGAGGTTATGTGGAAAAGTCACTAATGAAAAAGTTGTAGATTTTCTCAAGATCCACAACTTTTATGATCAACTTTTTATTCTAGGAACTCAACTTTGGCCGGAAATCGCAATAATGTCTTTTTCCACCCCCCAAAAAAGTGTGTTTTACCGAAAAAACGTTATAACTCGAAAAATTTCTAATATTTCAATTTGAAATTTTTTTTCATGGTTTGTGACTATCAAAGCTACCTTCTCCTAAATTTTCATCAAAATCGAACATTTTTTAAGGAAACTAATAATAAAAAACGAAAAATGCAGTTTTTTGCGTTTTTCGAGCTAATTTTGAGGTTATGTGGAAAAGTCACTAATGAAAAAGTTGTAGATTTTCTCAAGATCCACAACTTTTATGATCAACTTTTTATTCTAGGAACTCAACTTTGGCCGGAAATCGCAATAATGTCTTTTTCCACCCCCCAAAAAAGTGTGTTTTACCGAAAAAACGTTATAGCTCGAAAAATTTCCAGTATTTCAATTTGAAATTTTTTTCCCTGGTTTGTAAGTATCAAAGCTACCTTCTACTAAATGTTCATCAAAATCGAACATTTTTTAACGAAACCAAAAATAAGAAACGAAAAATGCAGTTTTTGGCGTTTTTCGAGCTAATTTTGAAGTTATGTGAAAAAGTCACCAATTAAGTTGTAGATTTTCTCAAGATCAACAACTTTTATCATCAACTTTTTTTTCTAGGAACTCAACTTTGGCCGGAAATCGCAATAATGTATTTTTCCACCACCCCAAAAAAAAGTGTTTTTTACCGAAAAAACGTCATAACTCGAAAAATTTCCAATATTTCTATTTGAAATTTTTTTTCATGGTTTGTGACTATCAAAGCTATCTTCTACTAAATTTTCATCAAAACCGAACATTTTTTAACGAAACCAAAAATAAAAAACGAAAAATGCAGTTTTTTGCGTTTTTCGAGCTAATTTTGAGGTTATGTGGAAAAGTCACAGATGAAAAAGTTGTGGATCTTCTCAAGATCTACAACTTTTATAATCAACTTTTTATTCTAGGAACTCAACTTTGGCCGGAAATCGCAATAATGTCTTTTTCCACCCCCCAAAAAGGTGTTTTTTACCGAAAAAACGTCAAAACTACCTCTTGTTTTCGAGATGCTTAAACGAAACATATTAATTTGAAAAACCCTGTACAATGAAGCTGCGTGAATTAAAACCGATAACAAAATTCGGCACATTAAAAAAAAATAGGATACAAATTTAAAATAATAGATCTATCTACACGTATCAATGTTGCGGTCAATAAAAAGTTTTCGTTAATTATAAATATAATTTTATTTATTTATGTCGCTTTCTGGTAATTAGCACTACTAAAAACTACAAAAAGAAAGCGAAAAAAATTAAATGTTATTAATACCAATACAGTTAATCCTATAAATATTTTTACTTTTCTTTTCCAATAAAAGAAATTAATAAAAATAGTATTTATCTTTAATAGCTGCGGTTACCCAAAATTGATCGAACTGGCATTAAAGATAAATAAAGTATTAGTGCCCATATCGTTGTTTAATAATAACATAGTTTTATTCTTAGAACCACAAAAAAAATGAAATTTAGGTGATTCAAATAAGGTTGCATTGCGTTTCATAAACTGTAATTATTATACTCCATTCTAATTTCATTTACGTCAGATGTAAACAAAAGTACATGAGCAGGATGAGCAGGACCGTATTCTATTCTACACATAAACTAGCAAAATATTCAAAGAAATATATACAAACTAACGATAAAAGTGAAATATTTGGATAAAAGGTTGTAATTTGTCGCAAACGATGCAAGACTGACGAAAACAAAATTCGGTCCTGATAAAAATAGTTTCTGATAGTATAAAATGTTTAAGAAATTTAAACGTTTTTGTTATTATGGCAGTTTATAATGAATCTATATTTTGTTTTTATTTTTATTTTTTAATTTCTTTATTTATTTTATTTTATATATTTGTTGGGCGCCAAATTGTTTTTTAAAAACAATTAATAATTAATTATATGATACCTTTAATTACTTTTATTGTTTATTTCTTACCTTCTTTGTATCTATATGAGATTCTTTTAACCTCAGGGTCGAATAGTTCAAATCTGACAAAGTTGCATTCAAACTTTTATTAGGAAATAAAATATCTATGATATGAAACAATAATTACTTAATTTTATTTCAAAAAATAATTAAACCTTCCTTCAATAAATTTTTATCACAAATAATTAATATCATATACTTTTAAAAATATTAAATCTTTTTTTTTATACCCCTCGTAAACTATATTATTCTCGTGTCATGCTGCCTTCAGATAATTTGCAAATACCTCCGTTAGAGGGCGGTTATAAAATTTCTGAATAAGATGGATGCAAGTTGTTGTCAACACTATGGCTTATTTTAATTGTTTTATGTTTTCTAATTATTTGATTATTAATATTATGTAATTATTATACTGTTTTATTTACTATTACTTTTAAAGTTCAAACTATAATTCGTAGTTGTTTAAATAAGTTATAACTAAATGTAACTAACCTCAAAATTACTTTTATTGCCTAAATGTTAACGGTGGTCACTTTGAACACATGATTAAATAGAAGTTTTTTCTTGTTATTTTTTATTCTTTAAAGAGTCTTTCTATCATAACAATATAATATGAGGGCATACGAAAAATTGAAAGAGAGCCAATTTTAAACAACGATTAAATAACAATGGAAGGGTGGTATCAAAGACAAAACAAAATGATTAAATAGAGATTTATCAGACCTTTTAAATGAGGTGTGACTTGATACCTAATGCCATTTGAAAAAATGTAAGGGGTGTCTCCAGTAGGGAAGGGGTGAATCTGACGTTTATGGGATTAGCGCCAAAAGTGTCCCCCTCAAGTTAAAAGTTGACGTGTTTCGGCATTTCCTTCTAATATGTCCCATTTTTGAAATATTAAGGGTGGGTCCTTTTCGAATGAACACAGTGTATATGCCAACGATAAAAGTAAAATCTTTGGTGGATAAAAGGCTGTAATTTGATTCGATAAAAATAGTTTCTAATAGTATAAAATTTTTAAGAAATTTAAACGTTTCTATACTTTAATAGTCTTTTTGAAAACAATGGGAGTTTTTTTTATAATTAAATTAACCAAATAGATCTTTAATTAAACGCATTCCGTTAACAGCATGAACTAGGTGCACATATAGTTTAAATTCCGCAATACAGGACAGGCCTTAAATAAAATTTAGCCAATTAACAACTACTCGTTTATATGCACCTGGAATTTCTTAAATCTCTGAATTATTAATAACATTTACAAATTCAATCAAGTTTCTTGATCTCCATTGATCTCCTAAATGGTTTGTACATTTAGACACTACCACAAAAAGTATCCTCTGTCATTAAACATCTAAATTCTTCTATTACATTCATAGCCTTCTTCTCTCTGTCTCACCTTCGTTATGGTCTGCCTTTCTAGAGCTCTTGTAGTTTGTAACAGTTTCACTTTCCGACTCTTTTCTTTGATCGGCCTATGCCTAATCCTCGGTTTCTTAGAAACTATTCTTATCACTTTTGACCCAGTAGAGGTGCTAGAAGGAAAATAACGACCAGGATTGTCAGGATTGTAGCATTGCGAGACGGAATGCAAACTGCTAGAAACTCATTAGGACCTAACTGTCCGTCGAACATTGGTAAACCTTGTAGTCTACCTAAAGGGCCCCATACTAACTGCAAGTCACAAAAGACGAGGATTTGCTTTTGCTCGTGAACACATTAATTGGACAAGGATCGACTGAAAAAATGTATTGTTCAAGGATGAGTGTAAAATGTCTATTTATGGCCAAGATGACCAAAATAAGGTCAACAGAACGTTTTGCTTCCTGCATTATTCGGTCACCTAGGGATGATTTTGAGGGAGGCTTAGAAATATTTTGGGCAAAAATTATTTTTCAGACACATACAGAGGTGTATTAAGAGCACAACAATACAGAACAAAGATGTTGGGTTTGTTGGCAATTATTATACTCTCGGAGCTATTGGGCTAAAAACGGCCCTGTTACTTTAATCAAGTACAAAGAATAAAGGCAAAAAATAATTCTCACGTGTGTTCTGTACGGACATTGTTTACACTCGTTACTTACTTCTCGCTAACTGTAATTGAACATCAAAGTGGAGTAAAAACGTTTGCTTCTAGTTTTTTTTTTGTTGCATTTTTCTCTGGAATAGTCGGTAGTCTTGATTTGCTTTGATTTGTGTAATTATATTACTGATCTAATTGCTTTTTATTTTGTTTGGTTCGTTAAGAATGACGCGTATAGCAGAAACAATCATGTTATTTATCAGCGGCGTATCTAAGAATTCAATGCTATTTTTAACGACTATTAGATCTATGAAGAAGAAACTAATTTTAAGAATCAAATGTAATTATTTATAGACAACGAATGCAATTTAACGGTGATTGAGTAGATTCTTCATCCATAACACGTTCAAGTTCATCCCGATTAACTTCAGTGCCCAATAAAAAAAATCGATATTCCCATAGATATACATCAGTGAAATAATATTGAAATTGATCGTATCTAATTGTTTGATCCAATGATAAAGTATATTAACGAATTCGATTATTTCAAACATTCAGTATATACTGAAGAAAATATGTTTTAATATCATAACGCCCATAAATATAATAATATATAACGCACTCGAAACAACAACTATAAACAAAAAAGAAGAAGAAGATCTAAAAATAATAGAAAGGAAAATATTGAGAACAGTACTTGGACCAGGCATAAAAGAGATGAAGAAAGAAGATTCAAAAGGAACATAGAAGTAGAAAAGGAGGCAGGTGGGGAAATTATAGTCCGATATATAAAAGCAAGAAGACTGGAATGGATGGGACACATTATGAGAAGAGCACCAACAGAAATATTAAAAAGAATAACAACGTGGGTTCCATTGAAGACGAGAACAAGAGGAAAACCACGAAGCAGATGGTGGGATATATAACGCACTCGAAACAACAACTATAAACAAAAAAGAAGAAGAAGATCTAAAAATAATAGAAAGGAAAATATTGAGAACAATACTTGGACCAGACATAAAAGAGATGGAGAAAGAAGATTCAAAAGAAACATATAAGTAGAAAAGGAAGCAGGTAGAGAAAATATAATCCGATATATAAAAGCAAGAAGACTGGAATGGATGGGACACATTATGAGAAGAGCACCAACAGAAATATTAAAAAGAATAACAACGTGGGTTCCATTGAAGACGAGAACAAGAGGAAGATCACAAAGCAGATGGTGGGATGGTGGGATATATAACGCACTCGAAACAACAACTATAAACAAAAAAGAAGAAGAAGATCTAAAAATAATAGAAAGGAAAATATTGAGAACAATACTTGGACCAGACATAACAAGAGATGGAGAAAGAGGATCAAAAGAAACATAGAAGTAGAAAAGGAAGCAGGTGGAGAAAATATAGTCCGATATCTAAAAGCAAGAAGACTGGAATGGATGGGACACATTATGAGAAGAGCTCCAACAGAAATATTATTAAGAATAACAACATGGGTTCCATTGAAGACGAGAACAAGAGGAAGACCACGAAGCAGATGGTGGGATATATAACGCACTCGAAACAACAACTATAAACAAAAAAGAAGAAGAAGATCTAAAAATATTAGAAAGGAAAATATTGAGAACAATACTTGGACCAGACATAAAAGAGATGGAGAAAGAAGATTCAAAAGAAACGTAGAAGTAAAAAAGGAAGCAGGTGGAGAAAATATAGTCCGATATATAAAAGCAAGAAGACTGGAATGGATGGGACACATTATGAGAAGAGCTCCAACAAAAATATTATTAAGAATAACAACGTGGGTTCCATTGAAGACGAGAACAAGAGGAAAACCACGAAGCAGATGGTGGAATGGTGGGATATATAACGCACTCGAAACAACAACTATAAACAAAAAAGAAGAAGAAGATCTAAAAATAATAGAAAGGAAAATATTGAGAACAATACTTGGACCAGACATAACAAGAGATGGAGAAAGAGGATCAAAAGAAACATAGAAGTAGAAAAGGAAGCAGGTGGAGAAAATATAGTCCGATATCTAAAAGCAAGAAGACTGGAATGGATGGGACACATTATGAGAAGAGCTCCAACAGAAATATTATTAAGAATAACAACATGGGTTCCATTGAAGACGAGAACAAGAGGAAGACCACGAAGCAGATGGTGGGATATATAACGCACTCGAAACAACAACTATAAACAAAAAAGAAGAAGAAGATCTAAAAATATTAGAAAGGAAAATATTGAGAACAATACTTGGACCAGACATAAAAGAGATGGAGAAAGAAGATTCAAAAGAAACGTAGAAGTAGAAAAGGAAGCAGGTGGAGAAAATATAGTCCGATATATAAAAGCAAGAAGACTGGAATGGATGGGACACATTATGAGAAGAGCACCAACAGAAATATTAAAAAGAATAACAACTTGGGTTCCATTGAAGACGAGAACAAGAGGAAGACCACGAAGCAGATGGTGGGATCAAGTAGAGGAAGATATAAAATCAGAGACTGGAAAACAAAATGCAGAGACAGAAGAAAATGGAGAACTATAATAAATGAGGCCATGACTTATAAAATATTATAGTCGCACTGATATAAGAGGAGTAATCCACCTCGTCAATAGGATTAAACACAGCTCTATTGAGCTAGCCATAATCCCTCGGGATTGAACAGTCATGATGATGATGATGAACGCCCATAAATAGGAAGAGGAGTACAAGACCATATATTTACCATAAAACAAATGATTGAAAAGTATCATAATAGCAATATGTTCGTAGACAGTATTTCGAGGAAGACAGTATGGAATAGTTTGAGATGCAGAGGGGTCAATGAAGAACCACCTTATACCAATGCACCAGAAACTATATCAGAACAAATAATGCAGAGTCTGAACAGTTTGTAACTAGGGAAGGCTTAAAACAAGGAGCACTACTTTATTCAACGTAATACTAGACGATGCAATGAAGGAAGTTAATACAAAAGCCAAGAAACTGATGGTGGGCTACATAAATCTCGAGCCAACCTACATAACTGAATGTGCCTTTGTAGACGATTTAATGATATGTGCCAAGAATCAAAAGGATCTGCAAAACAATTTAGAACTATGGTATGAAGCGTTGAAGAAAAACAACCTGAAAATAAATGTGGATAAAACAAAAATAATGGTGATCGGTAAAAACGAAATTCAAACTGTTGTTAGCCTAAGCGATAAAGAAATAGAACAAACGGATAACTTCAAATATCTAGGTGTCTTAATAAACAAAGACGAAGCGGAAATTAACAACAGGATAGAAAGCGCAACCAAAGTATACTATACATTAAGTAACAAGTTGGTAAGGAAGAAATAAGTGTCGACGAGGACAAAACTAATCGTTTACAAAACAATATTCAAGCCGATCCTGATTTATGGTTGTGAAAGCTGGGTACTCACAGAACAAAAAAAAATGTAAGTTTAAAACTCGATCCAGTAGTTTGCGTTTGGCAGGAGAGTTTCTGGACTTACTGTAGATTTATGCGTACACCTCTAACATCGGTATTCAAAATGTTCTCTTTATCATTATGTTATAATGGTGAACGTTGGACTCTCATGTAGTTTTCCTACATATTCTAGAGCTGGTTATGTATATTTGCACCTTTTTTGGCCTTGGTTACACTATTTAGCCTAGTTACTCTTTCAAGCTTCTTTTTCTGCACTGTTTCTTTATTATCTAGGTTTGTTTTACGGTAGTTATTTTCAATCGTATCCAGCTTACAGCTGACAGCTTGTTAAAAAATTACAGTGAATTTTTATCATGTTATTTCTTGGATTTTTCTCGAATTTATCCACTTTTTGTCATCTGCGCTGAGTAATATTTGAAAATGTTGCATCCGTCTTTCCATGACCTAAAAATTTGCCAGCAGGGATTTGTGAACTTTAAAATTTGCAGCTAGAGCATTTCAAAAATACAAAAATACAAATCAGTGATTTCATAAAAACACTGTTAAAGTATCATAACATTATTGAGTGTGTGTTCAAATCGAAATTATTTTCACTACAACGGAGAAGTTTATAGCAGTAGAGATGATTTGATTATAGGCAACCCCCTCAGCCCCCTACTAGCAGATATTTTCATGGATAATATAGAAAAAAAATTCATAAACTGGCACCGATATGTGGACGACACGAAAATTAGATAGATTTATTAACTTAATTCATAACAATATCAAATTTACCGTAGAACGTGAGCAAAATAATTCTATAAGCTTTTTAGACCTCACAATTTCAAATATAAATAACAAACATGATTTTTCTTTATTTCACAAACCATCACATACAGACATTACAATTCATAATAGTTCGGTCCACCCATTCAGTTCAATGAAATTTCTACGGGGCATAAAGGGCATCATAAAAAAAGATAGAGTGAGAAATGATGAAGTTAGAAAAGAATTAGAGGTCGAGCCGATCATAGATAGTATAGAATGTCAACAACTAAAGTGGTTTGGACATATGGTAAGAATGGACAAGTCAAGTCGATATGGCAAACCAAATCATTAAATAGAAGATCTAGAGGCATGCCTAGAAGAAAATGGAATGATGTAATAGCTGGTATCCTGGAAAAAAATAACAAGAACTGGAAGGAAGGGAAAGAGTTCGCACAAAATAGGAGAAGCTGTGCAAAATTTGTGTATAAAATGGACTGAACCATTCATATAAAAACCTTATTATGTTACAAAACACCTTAACACCTCCGGGTATATTAAGGTTTATGATAATATACTGATTGCGAAAGTCCCTTTCGTACTCTGCGACTTATACAAGTACGACAAGAAAAATATGAGCAAAACTACGTGAAAGAGAGAGAAGACTTGTTAGCCCAGCGATCATTCGTCCCCTCTACCAAAACAGTTGGGAGTGTATTCATCGCCCCACTAGTTCAACCGCTGTTGCCAGAAGCTCAGATTAAATTGTAAAGATGATATTTTTGTCACGTTATCGTCAACTTTTTTTCGAGCTGATACACTATTAGGTAAAATTAAACACCTTTGTCCTTTACATAGAGAACTCACATTTAAATGAATGTGATGTGTGACAGTTTTTTTATACCCAATTACTTTATTATTTTTATCTCAAGAATGAATGTTTTATTTTCAAGTTACAATGGCTAAAATAATATCCTATTGTAGTTAGAAATTAATTGTCAGCTTGGTCAGAAACGATCAAGTTGACAAAAATGAATTTTAAGATGTACAGGTTACGTAATAACGAGTGTATTTTTTTATTTCTTTTACAACCTCACTCCTTCCATGTTGGGAAACTACTGAACCAGAGTGAACGTACTCATAGAGTGGGGAGTCAGTCTCTGCTGCAGCGTTGCCAGTTTAGAATGTTTGGTACTTTCTAAGTAATAAATAACTTATTTTGCATTTGACTTTCAACACCGGATAACGGTGTATTTAGTGGGAGAAAATCGAGATTGGTAATATTGACTTTTGAAAAATAAGTGAGATCAACACAAATAAGAATAAAATAATGGAGTTCAAGAAAAAATTTGGACAAATTACAATCTGCAATAAATAAAATCCGTACACTGCTTTCAATTTTACAATTATTGGTATTTAACATTGTTGCCGTTGAAAATTTTAAAACAACGATAGACAAAAATTAAGAATAATTTTTACAGATAAGTACATTTGGCAACACAACAGTTAAAATAAATAGGAGGGGACTGAATACACGCCCAACTGTTTTGGTAGAGGGGACGAATGATCGTTGGGCTAACAAGTCTTCTCTCTCTTTCACGTAGTTTTGCTCATATTTTCCTTGTCGCACTTGTATAAGTCGCAGCGTACGAAAGGGACTTTCGCAGTCTGTATATATATATATATATATATATATATATATACTGTGTTCATTTGAAAAGGACCCACCCTTAATATTTCAGAAATGCGACATACTAGAAAGAAATTCCGAATCACGTCAACTTTTAACTTGAGGGGGACACTTTTTGGCGGTAATGTCATAAACGTCAGATTCACCCCCTCCCTTCTGGAGATACCCCTTGAATCTTTTCAAATGGCATTAGGTATCAAGTCATACCTCATTTAAAAGGTCTCGTTAGATGGTTTTCACTATTTATCTTTGACGTTATCTTCAGTGAACGTGCTCTTCAAGTTACTTTT
Organism: Lochmaea crataegi; assembly: GCA_947563755.1. Taxonomy (NCBI): domain Eukaryota; kingdom Metazoa; phylum Arthropoda; class Insecta; order Coleoptera; family Chrysomelidae; genus Lochmaea; species Lochmaea crataegi. The sequence goes on from OX387430.1 coordinate 9,742,990, forward strand.
GTCAATCCTATCTTAAATAAATTTCTTTACAAATATTTCGTAATATTTATCCCAAAAACCGAAGGATGTGGACAATTACCTATAAATTTCGTAATAAATAACATCATAAAACAAATAATAACTGAATGTGAATTTATAATCATTCTAATGTTTACCTTGTACCGGCCCACTATGGAATTCTATTACAGGTATTATGACGTAATGTTTAAGCATATATATTGTGTGGAATTCATGAGTCAGTGATTCTGACAGCTGGTGCATTTCAAATTATCACATTTCAAGCTTTAACCACTAATAAAAATATGGTTTAGATGTATCTTTGTCAAATTTGAGGACTATTTGGCCATCTTTGACCCCCTTACAATGCAATAATATTTTACAAAAAAAAATATGTACTTAGGAACAATTCTACAAAAAAAGAAAAAGTAGATCTTAAGAGTTGTTTCTCCCGCTCTCCAGAGGAAGAACAAATTGTTCCCGAAGTTCGTCGATTGGTAGGAGACAGTTTTGAAAATATTCTGTTTCAAGAAGATGGTTGCCTTGTCTCCATTTACGGTCCTGCTACTACTAATACTTTTCCAGACAGTTTTTTTTTATTTAACATATACTGCGTCAACCACTAGGGTTATTGGCAGTTCAGTTCAGGTTACAAAGGAATTTACATAGTAAAGGGTAACTGTAAGGTGTTGGGGATCCTCTGTTGTCTTCTCTGGTTTGCAAACTGGTCACATTCTAGAATAACATGTTTGATGGACATATTTTTCATTACATTGGACACATTGAGGCGGGTCTTCTTTACTTATTAGGAATTTGTGCGTTAGGGCTGTGTGTCCAATCCTTAGTCGGCTAGCTTTTATTTGTTCAGCTCTTGAAGATGGTAGGGAAGGAGTTTCTCTCACATTTGTCACAATTTCATGCATTTTGTTGCGGGTCCCAAGACTCCATTTAACTTGCCACTTATCCATAACAAAATTCTTAACAGTTACCTTGTGGTCTTGATGAAGATCAACTCTAATTGGATCGTTACAGGATTGGTACAGTCTTTAGGGTATTTTTGTAAGGAAGTGTTTATAAAAGGGATATTCATGATCCATGGTGGGTTATTATAAGTGATTGGAAGTGTTTGTGGAATTGTTGGTGGTCAAAACCGGTAGGTTCAAGTTTTTTGTGGAGTGGGAGATATTTTTTATTTGCGTAGATGGTTGGTGGGTTCAAGAATTGTATGCTGGATTATATCTATTTGCTGATATTCTGGAGGCGTAAGAGAGAAGAAGGTACTTACGTCTTAGGTCTAATGGCATAGCTTTTGAAATTACTTGCAAACTGGAACATGGGCTTGTTCCAGTGTGTGTTTTGCATTGTTTTAGACTCTAATTAGGGTCTTAAATGTTTTCGTCTGTATTTGAGAGGTAGAGCATGGAAAATGGTCGAATTGCAGGCAAGTTCTTGTTTTGAGGTATTTTTGAGTGATTTTGTCAATTATTAAGTTATCTTGTGATCTTTATAGTAGAATTGAGGAGTTTTGAGTGATTCCGAGTTCCATTGACCCTTTGGGAGAGTTGTAACGTGAAATTGAGCGTATTTGGATGGAATAACGTCGCATTGTGTGTTTTGCATTGTTCAAGACTCTATTTAGGCTTCATAATCGTTTTTGTCTGTATTTGAGAGGTAGAGCATGGAAAATGGTCGAATTGCAAGCTAGTTCTTGTTTTGAGGTATATTTGAGTGATTTTGTCAATTATTAAGTTATCTTGTGATCTTTATAGTAGAATTGAGGAGTTTTGAGTGATTCCGAGTTCCATTGACCCTTTGGGAGAGTTGTAACGTGAAATTCCGCCTATTTGGATGGAATAACGTCGCATTGTGTGTTTTGCATTGTTTAAGACTCTATTTAGGCTTCATAATCGTTTCTGTCTGAATTTGAGAGGTAGAGCATGGAAAATGGTCGAATTGCAAGATCGTTTTAGTTTTGAGGTATATTTGAGTAGCTTTGTGAATTATTAAGTCATCTTGTGTTATTTATTGCGGCATAGAGGAGTTTTGAGTGATTCCGAGTTCCATTGACACTTTGGGAGAGTTATAACGTGAAATTGCGCGTATTTTGATAGAATAACGTCGCATTGTGTGTTTTGCATTGGGTTCTTTGAAAATTATTTTTCAAATTTTGTAAAGCGTTATAATAGTATTGAACTATTATTTTTTGACGTCTAAAGATCACGCTTTACTAAAATATGACAATCATTTACAGGTAACTGTAATTAAGTGAATAACAGGGTGATCCATTCGAAAAAAAAAGAGAAAATAATGGATTTGCATTTTGACTCACCCTGTACACAATTTCTTGAATATTGAGAAAATCAATATTTTTTTTAATTTTTGATAATAAGTAAAAAGTAACTGCTGCAATTGATAATTGTTCTTAAGCTTCTTTTAAATTATACATGGCGTTGAACTTCTTACGATTTTTATTAAAAAGTGGTTATAACTTTTTAAATACCATGTATAACACATTACAATCTTATATTGTTGTAATGGGGAAGTGGAACAGATTTCAAATTTAAAATAAAATACAGGGTGTTCCATTAAAAAAAATATAACCTTGGTATGGCACGACGCTATGAAACACCCTGAAAGATTGAAACTAATTTTTAAATATAACGCTCAATGGTGACTATGGTCCATCCAATTATTATTCTAATATCTACAAGGGGATACTGGACTTTATCGCACTTATCAAGTATAGTGAATTTGTAAAATTCAAATTTCTCGAAAATGTTTAATATTTTAAAAGATCAAAGAAGTACATCATTATTATGCAGAAATGATGAAGCCAAATTAAATAAGTAAGTAGTGAATTGAAGAGTGACAAAAAAAGTGTAGCCTGTTTCATCTATTCAATATGGCGTATGTGGCGACATCTATGAGTTAACTCAATTCTTCTCGGATATTCTTGTTCACCCTATAAAACTAAGAAATACTCAATTTTCAAGTCATTATCTAGAAAAACAGCTGATCTATTAACAAAAATCCATTTTATATTTTTCACTTCCACATCTCGTATCTCAATAACGATCAGACTTAGACCCGTTGTTATGAATCACCCTGTATACTGAATCAATTAAAACGAAAGTGAAAGTAATATACGAAATATATAATCTTGTAGGTAGACGAGTGTAAGGATTTTAACCATGTAACTAATATGCAATTTATCAATTTATAATAATATCCTTAATGGGACTTAAACTTTCCCAATGAAGAGTAATTTCATTTGGTTACGTATGTAATAATGTTACAAAACATGCATAAATGTGTTTACCAGTCATTAAGTACGTCCAATTTTGATTGACCTGTAAGTACTAAGTCAACCAGCTTAACGTTGTACTTTCCTTAATGAGTACTGAAATTGTAGCAATCAACTGCCGCATATTTTATTGAAGTTTTAAATTATTGTTTCGGGTTTTTACGTCAATCAACGCGTGAACTACATAAAAAATTCGGAGTGACCCAAATTCATTAAATTTATACAATTAAATAAATAAAAAATGTAAAAATAAATCAATTTATACAATTTTTCTCGGCTAATTTCACGGTATTGATAGATTTTTACTCTAATAATTGATATAAGATCAGACATATACAGAGTGTTTCATTGATAAACTAAAAAAACTTCAACGAACAATTAATAGAAGTCACAGGGTAGGTTCTAAATATACTGCATTTGTTATGTCTTAAGGTATTTGTAACCGAGATACAGAGTGTTTTATACATTTTCCTCAGGATACATTTACTTTACTATACAAGGTGTTTCATTGAGACGCGAAAATATTCCAACAATAAATGTATTACACTGAATATGTTCTAAATATACCTTATTTATTGGGTCTTAAAGCATTTGTAACCGAGATACAGAATGTTTTTTACATTTTTCTTAGGATATATTTACTTTACTTTTCAAGGTGTTTCATTGCGAAGCGAAAATATTCCAACAATAAATAAATTACACTGAATAGGTTCTAAATTAATATACCTTATTTATTGGGTCTTAAGTTATTTGTAACCGAGATACAGGGTGTTTTATACATTTTCCTTAGGATATATTTACTTTACTTTTCAAGGCGTTTCATTGCGAAGCGAAAATATTCCAACAATAAATGGATTACACTGAATAGGTTCTAAATTAATATACCTTACTTATTGAATCTTAAGGCATTTGTAACCGAGATACAGGGTGTTTTTTACATTTTTCTTAGGATATATTTACTTTACTTTTCAAGGTAGGTGTTTCATTGCGAAGCGAAAATATTCCAACAATAAATGGATTACACTGAATAGGTTCTAAATTAATATACCTTACTTATTGAATCTTAAGGCATTTGTAACCGAGATACATTTTTTTTAGGATATATTTACTTTACTTTTCAAGGTGTTTCATTGAGAAGCGAAAATATTCCAACAATAAATGGATTACACTGAATAGGTTCTAAATTAATATACCTTACTTATTGAATCTTAAGGCATTTGTAACCGAGATACAGGGTGTTTTATACATTTTTCTTAGGATATATTTACTTCACTTTTCAAGGTGTTTCATTGCGAAGCGAAAATATTCCAACAATAAATGGATTACACTGAATAGGTTCTAAATTAATATACCTTACTTATTGAATCTTGAGGCATTTGTAACCGAGATACATTTTTCTTAGGATATATTTACTTTACTTTTCAAGGTGTTTCATTGAGAAGCGAAAATATTCCAACAATAAATGGATTACACTGAATAGGTTCTAAATTAATATACCTTACTTATTGAATCTTAAGGCATTTGTAACCGAGATACAGGGTGTTTTATATATTTTTCTTAGGATATATTTACTTCACTTTTCAAGGTGTTTCATTGAGAAGCGAAAATATTCCAACAATAAATGAATTACACTGAATATGTTCTAAATATACCTTATTTATTGGATCTTAAGCATTTGTAACGGAGGTACAGGGTGTTTTATACATTTTCCTTGGGATATATTTACTTTACTTTTCAAGGTGTTTCATTGCGAAGCGAAAATATTCCAACAATAAATGAATTACACTGAATAGGTTCTAAATTAATATACCTTATTTATTGGGTCTTAAGGCATTTGTAACTGAGATACAAGGTTTTTTATAAATTTTTCTTAGGATATATTTACTTTACTTTCCAAGGTGTTTCATTGAGAAGCGAAAATATTCCAACACTAAATGAATTACACTGAATAGGTTCTAAATTAATATACCTTATTTATTGGATCTTAAGGCATTTGTAACTGAGATAGAGGGTGTTTTATACATTTTCCTTGGGATATATTTACTTTACTTTTCAAGGTGTTTCATTGCGAAGCGAAAATATTCCAACAATAAATGAATTACACTGAATAGGTTCTAAATTAATATACCTTATTTATTGGGTCTTAAGGCATTTGTAACTGAGATACAGGGTTTTTTATAAATTTTTCTTAGGATATATTTACTTTACTTTCCAAGGTGTTTCATTGAGAAGCGAAAATATTCCAACACTAAATGAATTACACTGAATATGTTCTGAATATACCTTATTTATTGGATCTTAAGCATTTGTAACGGAGGTACAGGGTGTTTTATACATTTTCCTTGGGATATATTTACTTTACTTTTCAAGGTGTTTCATTGCGAAGCGAAAATATTCCAACAATAAATGAATTACACTGAATAGGTTCTAAATTAATATACCTTATTTATTGGATCTTAAGGCATTTGTAACTGAGATAGAGGGTGTTTTATACATTTTCCTTGGGATATATTTACTTTACTTTTCAAGGTGTTTCATTGCGAAGCGAAAATATTCCAACAATAAATGAATTACACTGAATATGTTCTAAATATACCTTATTTATTGGATCTTAAGCATTTGTAGCGGAGGTACAGGGTGTTTTATACATTTTCCTTAGGATATATTTACTTTACTTTTCAAGGTGTTTCATTGCGAAGCGAAAATATTCCAATAATAAATGAATTACTCTGAATAGGTTCTAAATTAATATACCTTATTTATTGGGTCTTAAGGCATTTGTAACTGAGGTACAGGGTGTTTTATACATTTTCCTTAAGATATATTTACTTTACTTTTCAAGGTGTTTCATTGCGAAGCGAAAATATTCCAATAATAAATGAATTACACTGAATAGGTACTAAATTAATATACCTTATTTATTGGGTCTTAAGACATTTGTAACTGAGATACAGGGTGTTTTTTACATTTTTCTTAGGATATATTTACTTTACTTTTCAAGGTGTTTCATTGCGAAGCGAAAATATTCCAACAATAAATGAATTACACTGAATAGGTTCTACTACAATGTTATTAACCACTTGACAATTACAATTATGTTTAACGTCAATAAAATAATTTTGATAAGGTAACTATTAATAGTTAATTATACTATAAGGGATGTAAGTGAATAATACTTACATCCCGTGAATATATGAGATTTTTTCTCCTCCCTGCAGAATTTATTCTTGGATTTGTATTAATTTAATTCGATACTTTTCGCATGAAATTATGGACAGCTTTGACCGGTTTTTATAGCGTCATAAGCATTATTATTTTATCAACAACGTCAAGCTGATAGAGAGAAATTGAAATTAATGATTTGTATAACGGCCAAATCGATATAGAAGAATCAGCAAATATCGCTTGTCTGTCGCTGCTGCCAGAAAAATCAAGGAAGAGATATGAATACTTAAAGTAATGTTGCCAAACAAAGACTGCTATTGCAGTTTCAGAAACCGTGCTTTTGGCGTACTTTCACGAAAAATCTGCTTTATTAAAGTCTCCATCAAGCTTATGGTGAGAATATTCCATGATGAAGTCCACCCTTTTCATAGAGGAAAACAGATATTTCCAAGTATTCTAAGCTTCGAGCAGGTTTAAAAGGAAGAAATGACGGATGTGAACCCAAAAAATCTAATGTGTTTGACAGGGAAGATGTAAATAAATCTAGTGATCTAGTGAACTCTGTGCAATGTTGAATTAAGGCATAAAGTCATAATTGTTACTATTCCTGATTCCAAAAATGGAATGGCACGTAAAAAGTGACGATGAGAAGGTTTGTTCGAAGTTACATGACGAATTTTAATCCTCGCTTCTTCATGCGATATCAAAATGGAAAGTGCTTAAACCAGCCTGTCGGGATCAACTCGATTTCTTAAATTCCAAGTAAAATTGTTAAATTTCTGAACTTTGAGGAGTATACTGTCTTAGCTCTCAAGCGACATGGCGGATGGAAATCTGCAACTATTGCGGAAAGTTATGTAGCGGAGAGCGTCAACAATAAAAAGGAAGTTGCAAATACAATATAACGAAGCTAGAAGTCTCCTGCAGTACTTCTAGAGTAACAGAAAACTTGGTTAGAGATGGAGAAATTGTGGAGTCAGAACATTTCATACAAATTGAGAAAAATAGAGAAAACATTTATCAAAACTTTGTAAATGATCCACGTTTTATATGGCATAAATTATTACCACCCAAGGGTGGTAAGTTGACTTACAACCCGTCGTAAAGGGCAATCTATACCTTTTTGGTAATTGTTATACTTATGTCCTTCAAAAAAGTGTCAAAATGCGCTGTTTACAATATAGGAGGAAGAAAAAAGTAGTTTAGACATATATTCATTGTCAGTGACGGTCTTTACCAGATTTATTGTTCGGTATCAATAAATACATCATAACAATACTTAATACATATAAAAATAATACTACTTTTGATAATATAAGCAAATCAAAAACTTATGATTGAATAAACATTAAAAAAACCTTAAATTGTTGTATAAGACCCACTTTTCTACTGAAAAATTTTAAAATCACCGGTTTATGTAATGAAAATGAAAATTTTAAATTTATTTTGAATGTAATTTTAATATATATTTTATCACCTTGATATTGTAAAGACCTGATGCTTATAATTTAATTTCATAACTTACCCTAAAAAGTGCAAGAAATTTCCACTACAAGTAATCCTGTGCACTAACAAAAGTACCACTCTTACTTTTAATGTTAAATTCCGATTTGCCCAAATCGCGCAAATCCACTGAACGCAACGAAAACGTGTGGGCTTCAAAGTCACTCGCACACACACACTCACTCGTTTCTTTACCTTACAAAGTCAACTACGATCTTTTCGTCGTCATCGCCCAACTGGACTTAGATCAGTAGTTTCGGGCGAAGACAGCGTGGGGAAAGCTATTTCTTCAGTTCAGTTTGTTGTTTCGTCTATTTCTTCTGTTTGTTGATGTTACGTCACCGAAATCGCGCTCAAGTGAATCTTCAATTTTTTACGATGATTCTTTTGTTTTCAGCGCAAATATGCGATTTTTTAGGAATTAGAGTTGAATGATGGACTAGAATAGAGTCTAGAATAGTGCGACACGCGGTCACTCGGCGAGTAACTATTCAACCTTGGCTTCACGTTGCTGCTAGCAGAGGTGGATCTCGAATAGTTTTAAAATTGCTATGCATCGAGGATTTTTTTTGTGGTTGTAAAATATGCGAGGAATTTTAACTGATAAATATTATCTTTTAATAGGATTTTCTTCGGATGTTGTTGGTAAATGAAACCGACGATTTACCGAAGAATGCAAACAATAAGATCGATACAATTTTTTTCATACTCTTATAACATTTTACCTAATCTACACAGTGAACCCTGCGATAATACAGATCGCTCCGTTTCTATAATACCTAAAAAAAATGGGATTTTTATAACTGTTTCATCAAAAAGAAGGTAAAACTATTGCGATCTTTTTGTCCAGTACGAGGGTTGTCTCATGTTCGAATGGGTCCTATCCAGGACCCAAACAATGTTAGACTCATCCCCAAGGATGCCTACCAACCAAATCCACTTCAAACTCGCCGTTACCCCCGCCTCGATTCACTACCCTAGCATCCTTCAAGACGGGCGGCGGTCACTCGCACACTCTCCGCTCACACCGCCGTCTTCTCCCTACCTATCACTCCTACCTCTCATACCATATCGAGTCCTTCTCTCCCCCTCATCCTGCTCTCCACTACTCCATCCATTCCTCCTCCCCCCTCAACATTATTTCCACCATGTTCTCCCAATTCACCGCCTCCCCTAGTTTCCTCTTCAACTTCTTCACTACTTGGTCGTTCTTCCAGCAACTAAACACATGCCCCCATGTATGTAGAGCTAGAAAAAAACTTTTAAACACTATTGTTTTTCAAAATCCCACTGGACCAAACAGTTTTCCAGCTTTTCTACTGAAAGATTGTGCTGCTATCCTGCTATGCTGTTTAATATTTGTCTAATAACAACGAAAGACAACGAAACTTTGTCCAGTGTTCAAGATGATGATGTATCAAATTATAGACCAATTTCTATAATCTGCAACTTCTCAAAAGTATTTGAAATTTTAGTAATGCGATTGAAGAACATACAGACTAAGTAGAAAGGGACTCATTAAAAAAACCACGTCCTTACTTCTTAGAAATCAGAAAACCTGGGACATGCCACAAGATGGTATGATGAAAAAATATAACTTTTCAAAAAAATTCGTTACGTAATTAAGCAACAAGAAGAAATGGGATCCAAATACCATTACCAGACTTGAAAAGAATGCCAATTCCAAAATGGTGTGGGAATGCCTAGACAAACTCAATAAACTAGGTGAGAACAATATAGTCACCTTACTGTGGATTCCAGGAAACACTGGAATAGAAGGAAATGAAATAGCAGATGAACTAGCAAAGAGAGGGACTGAAACACTCTTTTGGGGGCCGCAAAAAGAGAAGATCTGACCATTGAAAAGATCTAGTAGGACTTAGACAATCGATGATTGTCCTGGGTGACTACAACCTGTTGAGATCAAATGAATGCATAAGTCAAATTAAAACTGCACTAAGAGTTTTAACAGGGATCCTTACGGGACATTGTCGCCTGAAAAAGCTCAAAATAGTGGAGAAAGAAGAAAGTAGATTATGTGGCATGGAAGAAGAAACCTCCATCCACATACTTGCGAATTGCACAGCAATTCAAAATCCTAGGGCACAACACCTAGGATAGAAGAGGAACATTTTACCTAAGTTAAAACCTGCAGATATCCTAAAATTCCACCGGGAAATATGACTAAAGGAGCTACTAGTCTCTGAGATTTTCCTCAGGAACTAAGTAGAAGTAAGGGGGCACAATATATCTTTTAGGTCTCAGTGATTGTCACCCCAATTTACATACATGCATACATACAATGCGATTACAATTAATCAGCACGGGTTTATGGAAGGTTGTTCGACAACTACCAATTTCTTTACAATAGCACAGCACATAGCGGATTCTACCGATAGTAGACTCCAAACTCTACACGGATTTTTCGAAAGCCTTTGATAGACTTGATCATGGTATTCTTCTTAGTAAACTAAAAGCATTTGGTTTATCTGATTCGCTAATGGTGCTCTTTCATTCATACCTTTCAAATCGAACGCAGTTTGTTCAGAGTAATGGATTTAAATCTGCGGAATATAAGGCATCGTCAGGCGTTCCACAAGGTTCTATCTTGGGACCCCTATTGTTTAATATTTTTATAAATGATATTTCTGAAGTCATCAATATAGATTTTCTTTTATATGCAGATGTCTTAAAACTATACAGTTGTGTGATATCTATGGAGGACTGTGAAAATGTATCTGCGAATTTAAATGCAGTTGTGTGAACGCAACAATCTTCCAGTTAATCCATCCAAATGCAACGTCATGTCCTTTGGCCTTAAAACTGCTTCACTTAAGTGTATGTATTGTATAAAAAACATTCCCATTCAACGACCTGAAACCTTTACTGCTCTTGGTGTTATATTTGACCCTGCTCTTTCATTTAACAAACATATGGATACAATCATTTCATCCGCTAATCGCTTGTATGGTTTTTTAGTTCGGTGCTCTTAAATACTTAAATAAAATATTCTCCACGAAGAGAAATGCATATTTGCATCCTTTGGATTCAATTCTGGAAGCAGTTATTCCACTCGCTTGTTGGTACATTCAAAATGGAGTTTTTGAAAGCGTTGACTGCATCTTCTGGGAACTAGAACCTTTGTCCAAGCAGTACATTCTTAGTTTTTGGTCGTTGTGACTTAAGTCGGTACTGTATGGAGGATGGTCCAACAATTCGATGTTTGGCAACATTCTTAGTTATTAAATTCTTCTAAAAGCAGAAATTCTGATTATTCAATTCTAATATCTTGTGTGCCTTGTGGTATATTCATTATTTCGTTTGTTATCCACTTTTTCACTAACAGTATATTTTTCTACCACTTTTGAAACTGTAAATAAAATAACGAACGTAAAAATATCTGTATACTCAACAAATAAGAATCATCGAAGGCGGTCTTAAGGCCAAGCTCAAGAATATTGATAAAAAATCCACTTGCTGTTAATTTTCTATTTTGCTTAATCATGAATCTTTATAACTGCAACATAAATCTTATCTGTTACATCCCTGGTGTCAGCTACTAATTAGATACGTGTTTGAGTCGAGGAAATGGCGTTAGCAGTCCTTATTCGTCACACATTTTTTAACATGCAGTAAATATGAGCAATATAAACAATTCTCAGATACTTATAGTAAGTCGGTCTCATAAGTTAAATACATTTTATTATCCCACATGTAGATTTTTTTTTTAAACAAATTTGTTCTTTAGTCCTAGATTGTATTAATTTTACAAAAGATTGTTTATGTTTCTTTTAATTTCCTTAATATATTGGTCTTGACTGTCTAGTCTACACAATTATGTACCGGGTGGGAAGTTATTAAGGTGTGAATGGAGAAAAGTAGTTAGTAGTAGAAAAAAGTTAGCTCCTATATGTTCATACTGGTTTTATTCCTGTGAGTGATAATGAGTTGATAATCTGCCAAATTTGAAACCTGTAGGATGCAACTGCAATAGGGCTATCGAGTGGTGTCAAAATGTAGCACCAAGCTTTATGAACATTATGGTTTTTTTGACATACATTTCAGAGTCATATGCATTGTCTTCATTGACATATGATGCATTGAAGCATGCACATCCATTACACAAGCTAAATAACATTGCATCCCTGACTTACACATCCATAGCGCAAACCACAACCATTTATGCAGTTGCAGAATATTGAAGTGAGCAGTTCATCTGGTCTGGAGTAACTGGCTCTAGGGCTTCATTTTGCAGCACCCAACCCCATTCCTGGGGTTCTAAATCATTGCCTAACCAAGTAGCAAACACGATTGATATGTTGATGAACTGTACAGGTTTATTTGATTTGTTCGATATTTAGAATAGTTCACTTGCGCTAAGGTACGTATAGCTGAGCGCTCCACACTCTGCATTCTCTATCTCATAAACGGTTTGACGTAAAAAAAAAGTTTCAAACAAAATTTGTAGAGAATTTCATCCTACAATTTTCATAATAGATGCAAACACTATTGGAGGCATACAAAAAACAAGATATTCCCACATATTTTGCGACCTTTGATCTTGAATATCTAAGGTCGCTCAAACGTTGGCGTATGTGGACATATGTAATTCCGAATTAGAGGTTTATACGAAAATTCAACTTATTCTGTGAAATTCCGAGGTTGACTCCCACTTTGACTAAGATGACTGGACTATTAAAAACTCACAACTTTTTTTTCGTGTCAAGATGGGAAACACATGTTCGAATGGGTCCTGTCCAGGACCCAAACAGTGTTGGACTTATCCCCAAGGGGATGCCTACCAACCAAACCCACCTCAAACTCTCCGTTACCCCCATCTCGGAATCACTACCCTAGCATACTTCGAGACGGGCGGTGGTTTCTCGCACAATCTCCACTCACACCATCGACCTCTCATGCCATATCGAGTCCTTCTCTCCCCCTAATCATCCTCACTACACCACTTACCTCCATCCAGTCCTCCTCCCCCCTCAACATTATCTCCACCATGTTCTCCCAATACACCGCCTCCCCTAGTTTCCTCTCCAACTTCTTCAGCTCTTCCTCGTTCTTCCAGCATCTAAACACATGCCCCACATGATCCTCCACTTCATACCTCTCGCACACTCCAGTCTCTCTTTTCCCAATCTTGTGGAGGTTCCCTACTCTCGACCCATTCCAGATTGACATTTGGGCTTATATACACACTGTACACCACCATGTCTCCCATTCGCACTACCACCCATCCGTTTCCCTTCCTCACTTCATCCGCCCTCTATCCATCTCCCACCACTCTTATTCCTGCCTCTCCAGTATCGTCCATAATCCATCCCTGTTTTTCCACATAATATCTAGCGTTTACCTCAGATCCACACACCTCATCCACTTCCCTCCTAAAAATCACTTCATCTAATATAAAAACTCAAAACTGGAATGAACGTAAACAACAATAAAAGTAAATAAATTTATTTTGTATAATTAATCAACGTTTAACAATTAGGATCAGCGATCTTCGGGGCCATCCATAAATCACGACACACGAATTTTAGGGCTTTTTAAATCTCTACCTCTCCCCCACCCTTGTCATAATTTGTCACATCCCCCATCCCCCTGGTGTGGTTATTTTCATTTTTCCAATTAAATCAACATAAAGTCAAATATTTTAAATAACAGAGAAAACAAAGCTTTTGTCACATGTCACACAATGTCACATTCCGGTGATACCCTCCCCTTCCCTTTAACGTGTGACGTAATTTATGGATGACCCCTTCTAATATTAAAATTGGGGATAACTTTTTTATAATAAAAGTAAGTAACAGAAAGTACATTTGAATAACATAACATATGATAACTTAATTAGTGCCGTATATTTTTAGTTGGCATTCCTGCTAATGACAGCGACGACATTGGCCCTGTCACCCTTCCATACACACTTCACTTGTTAGTATGTCGAACACATGTATGATCCAATACTTTTGTACTACCAAAATAAAGAATTACAGAAAGGTTGTAGTCGTATCTCTGATCGTATTTTCTCTATAATACACAACATAAACTTGGCGACGAGTAATGAACCCATAGCCACAGTCTACAGTTAATAAGTCGAAGTCTCGTCAAGCCCACGTGGCCGAAGTACATGAAAAGCCGAAAACGGTCAGTTTAGTGTTTCTATCTAAAGGTTTTAAGAAGTATTTTGTCGAATTATCATGTCATTAATAGGATCTATAGAAAATTTTAATCCCAAGTCGTCAGATGTGCTCTCATACTTTGAGAGGTTAGAACAGCTTTTCTCGTGTAATGAAGTTGAAGATGGAAAAAAGGTGCCAATGCTCATCACCCTAATAGGTCAAGAAGCATACAAGGTTTTAAAAGACTTAGTAGCACCTGCATTACCATCGTCAAAAACGTATGTCCAGCTAAAAGATGTGCTCACACAACATTTTAACCCGAAACGCCTTGTGATAGCGGAAAGGTATGTATTTTATACCTGCCAGCAAGAAATAAATGAAAGTGTTAAAGACTATGCGGCTAGGTTAAAAAATTTGTCACAGTATTGTGAGTTCGGTAATTTTCTTAATGAAGCTCTAAGAGACAGATTCGTGTGTGGAATGAAGTCTGAGGCAGCAAAAAGAAAACTGTTAACAGAGGAAAGATTAACCTATGAAAATGCTTATCGGCTAGCAGTCAGCTTTGAGGTTACCGAAGGAAATTTGAAAGTAATGGGTCCAGAGGTATCTACGGTGTCAAAATTATTTAAAAGTAAGTCCAGTAGTTTAACTTATGCCAGTAAGTCACCACCTGGCAGCAGTCAAAAGGATTATAGAGATTGCTTTAGATGTCTGCGAAAACATGATCCGGAATTCTGTCCAGCAAAAAACTGGGAATGTTTTAAGTGCCACAAAAAGGGCCACACAAGTAAGGTCTGTAGGAAGTCTAAAGGTGTCCCAAGGTCAGTGCATCAAATAGAAGAAGAAAATCAGTTGGAAGAGTCAGAAGAAGAAAACTCTTTAGATTTAGGTTTTATAGGCCAAATAAAAAATCAGGAAGAAAGGTCATTAAAGGTAACACTAGAAGTGGAAGGTAAGAATTTTGTATTTGAAATCGATTCAGGTGCTTGTAAAACTGTATGTCATATGTCTGAGTATAAAAATAAACTGTCTTTTTTGCCTTTAAATAAAGTTGCTTACAAGTTAAAAGTAGTGACAGGGCAGAATGTACAAATTGTAGGGGAAGTTATGGTAAATGTAAAGTTTTGTCATGAAAGTTATGTTTTGCCAATTGTTGTTGTTGATTGCGTTAATAATTTTACACCACTGTTAGGCCGAAACTGGCTAAACACTTTGTATCCTCATTGGAAAAATTTTTTTAGTAATCATACTGGGAAGGTAGATATATCACAGTCAAATAAAACTCAGAAATGTCATGTTGATAGTAAGAAAGTTGAAAGTCAAAGTAAAATTATAGTAGTAAAGCAACTGCTTGATGAAATTCCTAAACTAGTAGATGAATTGAAAACTAATTTTGCTTCTGTTTTTGAAGAAGGAAGTCATTCTTGTATAAAAAAATTTAAAGCTGAGCTTAACCTAAAAGAGGGGGCAATACCAGTGTTCCATCGTGCTTATGAAATGCCATATGCCCTAAAACCTAAAGTAGAACAAGAAATTGTTAAATTAGTAGAAAGTGGAATTTTAACCAAAGTAACTCATAGTCAGTGGGCCAGTCCTATTGTAGTAGTTGCTAAAAGAAATTCAAATGATATAAGATTATGTGTTGATTTTAAGAGAACTATTAATAAACTAATAGATACAGATCATTGTGTGCTACCCTTACCTGAAGATATTTTCGCCACACTTGGTGGTAGTAATGTCTTTGCGTTGATAGATTTAAAAGGGGCATTTCAACAACTAGAAGCCGGCGAACAATCAAAGGAGCTGCTGACAATAAATACTCATCTAGGATTGTTCCGTTACAACCGTCTTACATTTGGAGTTAGTTCAGCTCCTGGAATTTTTCAGTCGGTCATGGATTCTATATTGTCCGGGTTACCAAGCACAAAGTGCTATCTTGATGATATCCTTATATCAGGTACAGATATATCAGAGTGTCACAAAAATGTCTGCCAAGTGTTGGGCAGACTAAGTAAATTCAATGTCAAAGTCAATGAGAAGAAATGTAAATTTTATGTAAGTTCTGTTGAATTCTTAGGCCATGTCCTAGACTCCAAGGGAATTTACCCCACAAAAGAAAAAATTTACTGCATAGAGAAAGCCCCATCTCCCCAAAACATAACTCAATTGAAATCATATTTAGGTCTCCTTAATTATTATGGAAAGTTTATCCCCATGTTATCTTCAACCTTAAAACCCTTATATGATTTGTGCAGCCCTAATAAAGAATTTAATTGGTCAGAAGAGTGTGAGAATGTATTTCAATATAGTAAAACCCTATTAACGTCATCTAATGTCTTAACTATGTATAATCCAAAACACCCTATTTATGTCACCTGTGATAGTAGTGGTTATGGGGTGGGTGCAGTACTAAGCCATCACATTGATGGGCAAGATCGTCCAGTAATGTTTGTGTCCAGCACCCTATCCCAACATGAGAAAAAATACTCAAACCTAGAAAGAGAAGCTCTGGCTTTAATTTTTGGGTTAAAAAAGTTCCACAAATACATCTATGGGCGCCCCTTTACTCTTATAACAGATCATAGACCGTTAGAATTTATCTTTAACAGAAACAAAAGTATTCCGGTCACTGCTGCCTCCCGCATCACGCGTTGGGCAATCACTTTATCAGCATATAATTATAAAATTGAATATAGAAAAGCAAAATCAGTAGCTAATGCTGATGGATTGTCACGATTACCAGTTGATAAAGACACAGAAGTACCAGAGTTCTTAAATTCATTCAGTTTAATAGAAAGCATTCCTATAAATATTCAAGATATAGCTAGAGCAACAAAAAAGGACTTACTTCTTCAAAAATCTATCGACTTTACACTTTCAGGGTGGCCAAAAAGTGTTAGAGATGAACAGTTAAAACCATTTTTTAATAAAAGACATGATCTAACAGTAGAATCTAACTGCTTATTAAAAGGAAATAAAATAGTAATTCCCAAGTCTATACAATCAAGTGTCCTTGCACTATTCCATGAACAACATTTAGGTGTTGTAAAAACAAAAATGTTAATGAGGTCATATTGTTGGTGGAATAATCTATCCAATGACATTGAAAAGTTCATAGCCCAATGTGAAATTTGTCAGCAAACACAAAACTTCTCTAGTAACACTAATTTCTTAAGCTGGCCAAAAGCACCAAACAATTTTTTTAGAGTCAGTATAGATTTCTTTCACAAATTTAACAATACCTTTTTGATACTAGTTGATAACAAATCAAAGTGGATCGAAGTTAAAATTATGACTAATACTACGGCTTATGAAACAATATTAAAGTTGAAGGAAATATTCTCAGTATTTGGGCTCCCGGTTGAATTATTGTCAGACAATGGTCCGCCCTTTAATGCTGATGAATTTATAAAATTTTTACAGTCAAATGGCATAAAGCCATTAAAGTCACCACCATATCACCCCCAGAGTAATGGATTGGCAGAAAAGTCAGTCCAAACAGTAAAGAAAAGTTTGGAAAAAGCGCTATTTTCTGAAAAGGGAGAGATAATTACCAAAAACACTATTCAATCTCGCTTATTAAATTTTCTTATGACATATCGCAACACACCTTCCATATCTACAGGGTTATCCCCTGCTCAAGCTCTCTTCAAAGTACGTCCTCGTACTCGGTTCGATTTTATTAAACCTACTTCTGATTCTATCATTACCAAGCCATCAATTAACTTTGAATTACTAAAAAATACTAAACTCTATTCGCTAAATCAACAAGTATATATCAAGAACTTTCAGACAAAACTATGGCAAAAAGGAATTATAGTTAAAGTATTAAGTCATTCCACATACCTTGTTCGCACTAATGATGATAGCATTAAGTTTACACATTTTAACGATATGCGTTCTAACACAGCATGTAATGATAATAATATGTTAGACTCAAATAATGAATATGTAAGTGATACTGTACCAAGTAGTTCTCCGCCAGTTGGTGTCGACCTAACTACTCCTGTTGTAAATATTAGCGTTAGTGGTGAAAATATTAATGACTGCCCTACAACTACCGAAGAAACATTAGTAGTAAATAATAGCCCACTTAGTCCAGCCCTACAGTCTGTACCAAGTAGGAAATCAATATTTCAGGCAGATACTAATACTCCTAATGTTCATTCGCGTTCTGGCAGACTTATTAAAAAACCTGTCAAACTAAACTTGTAATAATTAATATTTTAATATGTAAAAAATAATAAAGAAGGGGGGGAAATGCCGTATATTTTTAGTTGGCATTCCTGCTAATGACAGCGACGACATTGGCCCTGTCACCCTTCCATACACACTTCACTTGTTAGTATGTCGAACACATGTATGATCCAATACTTTTGTACTACCAAAATAAAGAATTACAGAAAGGTTGTAGTCGTATCTCTGATCGTATTTTCTCTATAATACACAACAATTAGGATACATAAATAAATTCAAATACTTATCTTAAACAGCTACAGTAATGTAAAAGTTACTGATTATTCGTTATAGACATTGACAATAGTCAACCATGCCCGCATTTATTAGATTTTTATAATAAAATTTGAATTCGGAAATATTGAGTTTCTAGTACTTTGCTAGTAGTCCAATGCTGGTAGCTGAGATCTTGTTACTACTTCTTTGTTCTTCCGAATTGCCTCAACTTTTTCCAGCAGATAATGCTCTGACTATTTCATATATACAACTGTAACTTCCAGTCACAAGACCTACTACACCTGAAACCAAATAAGATATACATTCATCTTTATTTTTTCTTTCAAAATATTCCTAATATATCTCACAAAAATGTTCAAAACAAATACATATATCACAAATTATTTAGAATTTGTCCTAATAGTTAGGTAACCAATATTTCCATGCAAAATGGTATACTCTAAAGTGAATGTGAAGAGATATTTTGAATCCCATTGATAGCAAATGTTTCCATGCAAAATGATATACTCCTTTTTTCTAAAGTGAATGTGAAATCCCATTGATAGCAAAAGCAGTTAACCAATATTTACATGCAAAATGGTATACTCCTTCTTTCTAAAATGAATGTGAAGAGAGATTTGGATCCTATTGATAGCAAATGTTTCCATGCAAAATGGTATACTCCTTTCTAAATTGAATGTAAAGAGATATTTTGATTCCCATTGATATCAAATGTTTCCCTGCAAAATGGTATACTCCTTCTTTCTAAAGTGAATGTGAAAACCCATTGAAAGCAAAAGCAGTTAACCAATATTTACATGCAAAATGGTATACTACTTCTTTCTAAAGTGAATGTGAAATCCCATTGATAGCAAAAGCAGTAAACCAATATTACATGCAAAATGGTATACTACTTCTTTCTAAAGTGAATGTGAAAAGAGATTTTGAATCCCATTGATAGCAAATGTTTCCATGCAAAATGGTATACTCCTTCTATCTAAAGTGAATGTGAAGAGGGATTTTGAATCCCATTGATAGCAAATGTTTCCATGCAAAATGGTATGCTCCTTTTTAAATTGAATGTAAAGAGATATTTTTAATCCCATTGATAGCAAATGTTTCCATGCAAAATGGTATACTCCTTCTTTCTAAAGTGAATGTGAAAACCCATTGATAGCAAAAGCAGTTAACCAATATTTACATGCAAAATGGTATACTCCTTCTTTCTAAAATGAATGTGAAGAGAGATTTGGATCCTATTGATAGCAAATGTTTCCATGCAAAATGGTATACTCCTTTCTAAATTGAATGTAAAGAGATATTTGGAATCCCATTGATAGCAAATGTTTCCCTGCAAAATGGTATACTCCTTTCTAAAGTGAATGTGAAATCCCATTGATAGCAAAAGCAGTTAACCAATATTTACATGCAAAATGGTATACTCCTTCTTTCTAAAATGAATGTGAAGAAAGATTTTGAATCCCTTTGATAGCAAATGTTTCCATGCAAAATGGTATACTCCTTCTTTCTAAAGTGAATGTGAAATCCCATTGATAGCAAAAGCAGTTAGCCAATATTTACATGCAAAATGGTATACTCCTTCTTTCTAAAATGAATGTGAAGAAAGATTTTGAATCCCTTTGATAGCATGCAAAATGGTATACTCCTTCTTTCTAAAGTGAATGTGAAATCCCATTGATAGCAAAAGCAGTAAACCAATATTTACATGCAAAATGGTATACTCCTTCTTTCTAAAATGAAAGTGAAGAGAGATTTTGAATTCCATTGATAGCAAATGTTTACATGCAAAATGGTATACTTCTTCTGTCTAAAATGAAAGTGAAAAGAGATTTTGGATCCCATTGATAGCAAATGTTTCCATGCAAAATGGTATACACCTTCTTTCTAAAGTGAATGTGAAATCCCATTGATAGCAAAAGCAGTTAACCAATATTTACATGCAAAATGGTATACTTCTTCTGTCTAAAATGAAAGTGAAAAGAGATTTTGAATCCCATTGATAGCAAATGTTTCCATGCAAAATGGTATACTCCTTCTTTCTAAAGTGAATGTGAAATCCCATTGATAGCAAAAGCAGATATCCAATATTTACATGCAAAATGGTATAAACCTTCTTTCTACAATGAATGTGAAAAGAGATTTTGAATCCCATTGATAGCAAATGTTTCCATGCAAAATGGTATACTCCTTCTTTCTAAAGTGAATGTGAAATCCCATTGATAGCAAAAGCAGTTATCCAATATTTACATGCAAAATGGTATAAACCTTCTTTCTAAAATGAATGTGAAGAGAGATTTTGAATCCCATTGATAGCAAATGTTTCCATGCAAAATGGTATACTTCTTCTTTCTAAAGCGAGTGTGAAATCCCATTGATAGCAAAAGCAGTTAACCAATATTTACTTGCAAAATGGTATACTTCTTCTGTCTAAAATGAAAGTGAAAAGAGATTTTGGATCCCATTGATAGCAAATGTTTCCATGCAAAATGGTATACACCTTCTTTCTAAAGTGAATGTGAAATCCCATTGATAGCAAAAGCAGTTAACCAATATTTACATGCAAAATGGTATACTTCTTCTGTCTAAAATGAAAGTGAAAAGAAATTTTGGATCCCATTGATAGCAAATGTTTCCATGCAAAATGGTATACTCCTTCTTTCTAAAGTGAATGTGAAATCCCATTGATAGCAAAAGCAGTTATCCAATATTTACATGCAAAATGGTATAAACCTTATTTCTAAAATGAATGTGAAGAGAGATTTTGAATCCCATTGATAGCAAATGTTTCCATGCAAAATGGTATACTTCTTCTTTCTAAAGTGAATGTGAAAACCCATTGATAGCAAAAGCAGTTAACCAATATTTACATGCAAAATGGTATACTCCTTCTTTCTAAAATGAATGTGAAGAAAGATTTTGAATCCCTTTGATAGCATGCAAAATGGTATACTCCTTCTTTCTAAAGTGAATGTGAAATCCCATTGATAGCAAAAGCAGTAAACCAATATTTACATGCAAAATGGTATACTCCTTCTTTCTAAAGTGAATGTGAAGAGATATTTTGAATCCCATTGATAGCAAATGTTTCCATGCAAAATTGTATACTCCTTCTTTCTAAAGTGAATGTGAAATCCCATTGATAGCAAAAGCAGTAAACCAATATTTACATGCAAAATGGTATACTCCTTTGTCTAAAATGAATATGAAGATAGATTTTGAATCCCATTGATAGCAAATGTTTCCATGCAAAATGGTATACTCCTTTGTCTAAAATGAATATGAAGATAGATTTTGAATCCCATTGATAGCAAATGTTTCCATGCAAAATGGTATACTCCTTCTTTCTAAAGTGAATGTGAAATCCCATTGATAGCCAAAAGCAGTAAACCAATATTTACATGCAAAATGGTATACTCCTTCTTTCTAAAATGAATGTGAAGAGAGATTTGGATCCTATTGATAGCAAATGTTTCCATGCAAAATGGTATACTCTTTCTTTCTAAAGTGAATATGAAGATAGATTTTGAATCCCATTGATAGCAAATGTTTCCATGCAAAATGGTATACTCCTTCTTTCTAAAGTGAATGTGAAATCCCATTGATAGCAAAAGCAGTAAACCAATATTTACATGCAAAATGGTATACTCCTTCTTTCTAAAGTGAATGTGAAGAGATATTTTGAATCCCATTGATAGCAAATGTTTCCATGCAAAATTGTATACTTCTTCTTTCTAAAGTGAATGTGAAGAGATATTTTGAATCCCATTGATAGCAAATGTTTCCATGCAAAATGGTATACTCCTTCTTTCTAGAGTGAATGTGAAATCCCATTGATAGCAAAAGCAGTAAACCAATATTTACATGCAAAATGGTATACTCCTTCGTCTAAAATGAATGTGAAGATAGATTTTGAATCCCATTGATAGCAAATGTTTCCATGCAAAATGGTATACTCTCCTTCTTTCTAAAGTGAATGTGAAGAGGGATTTTGAATCCCATTGATAGCAAAAGCAGTCCAATGCACAGTTTTCCTATCAGATCTGATGCTTATAATATATATGGTTAAATATATACATACCTACTATAATTAGCGCTATATCCTTCCAAAGAATCCATCTTCCTCGACCAAGTTTATCAGGCCAGTAAGCTGCAATTTCAATTATTGCTGGGAAAGCAATACCTAATGCTGATAAACAAAAGGCACCAACCAGAGAAATGAAGAGACCTAGTAAAGGCACTGTTATTCCTAGAATGACTAAAAAATAAATAATTAGAAAAACAACAACAGGATATTATTCAATTAAAGAGTATAGGAGGGCCAATATCTACTAGTTATATTAAATATTCATACTAGTATGTAATATTTTACTCGTATATCTATAAATTTCATATCAAAGAAAACCTGAATCAAATCAGGAACGTTTTTCGAGTCGCGACCGTGTCTTCGAATGAGAAGTTCAGTGGTTGTGCTGGCTTACGGTAAATACCGGTGAATTTCTCAAGTTTTTCTTCAAGTCTTCTATAATTTATACAGTCGTTCAAAAATATCTAAACTTCTTTTTCTTTAAGGTATATACTCTTTACCACTTCCCTTGTATATCTATCTATCTATGTCAAGCAGCTTATTGTTTTCACTGTTAATGTTTGCCAGATTTTTTTATCTATGAAAGTTCTGAAAAGTCACGACAAAATGCACCCATTGCCATATTTCGCAATTAAAAATTCCTTTGGAAGAGCCTTATCATCCAAATGAAACATTTTATTTGAATTGTATTCCTCCAGGAAGCAGCGGGAAGAACTATTCGATGCTATTCTAGACTCTTCGCGTAAACCCCAAAAAGTGAGGGTCTTGAGAAAATTACTGGATACGACTAGAAGCACGAAAGCCACCATGTTATACGAGTAGAAGACGCGAAGAAACTCATTCGGAATTGTACTGCGTATGCGCCGTGGAAATTTAGTGTTCCAGCGCCTATTTTTGAAAACTACTTACGCTGAACTACTAATTGGAAGTTCCAGCAATTTATCCAAGGATTATGTATAATCGTTGCAATTTATCAACATACAATAGAACCGTTCTAGAACAGTTCGATTAGTTCTTGCTCTTGAGCGGGAATTTCAAATTCTCTTATTTCACGCAAGCGCAGCGCATGATTCAGTTTTGTTTTGAGGTTAATTTATAAAATCAGTACAATTACAACAAACTTTCATGCGAACTCATACGATATGTAAATATAAAGTAAGCGAGTAAGTTGTTTTTTCACTTTTGTATATTTACTTCAAATATAATCAATTATAAAAAAGTTCAGTATTTCCTTAATGTTATAATTTCTGTTGAGTTGTAAAATTTACTTTTTAATTTTTTTAGCATGACTGATATTTCAATATCAAGCTCAAGCTCTAGTGAAATGTCATCTGACGATGATGACGAGCAGCTTTTGAATCTATTGATTATCAATATGCAAAGGAACAAACGGCCAAAAAATGAAGAAACTGTTCCACTGTTCCGATGAAGTATTCAAAGAACACTTTAGAGTGTCTCGTCTAGTTTTTAACAATTTGGTGGAGAAATCTAACATTCAGTAACGAAATTTTCCTAACCATGAAAATTGCGTTCCAGCACCAACAAGTTCCAAACTAGTTCGACTTATTTTGATGGAGCAAACCTGATAAAAATAGAAATGCAGTGACTATATAAATACAAGTATGAATATTTTCAAATAAAGGTTACAATAATAACAATATTAACACTTACATGTTAATGCAACAATTCCAAATCTAAGTATGATTTCGTATATTAGTTTGGTTCTCTCAGACGTATTAGGATCAATATAAGGCAAGATATAATTTGTAAAAATAATTTGTACAGCTGGATATCCTTGCAAACCATAGGAAATGAAAATTGCTGTGGAGTACAAGATCCGAATCACTTGAGCTAAACTAAAAATGAAATAAATCCATAAGATTGTGACATTTCCATTTAATATCTTCTGGTCATTAGCTAAACTAAACTAATTGGAGATCGTTCAACTAGGAGCGCATAAATGACAGGCAGTGTTGGTACATTCGTATCCCCATCAAATATACTTGTTTCATCGTAACACATTGTTGCTTATGGCACTTGTTAACCGTTTTTTTTTATTATTTAACGTCAGTCTATCTCTGCGACTGAGGCTAATCCGGGAGCACACTACCCCTAACCGGAAATTTTTTCCGAGTCCACTAGTGTTCCAACCGGTGGTAGGGATCTTTATCGAGCCCAAAATCCACGGACTCGGGACCTCGATTTTACGTCTCATCCTGTCTACATTATACCTCGTGCTTATTGGTATAATGCCTGCGAGCTGTGATATGCTACTCACCCTAGTAGTCTAAAGTGTTTCGCTGCAGGCTGAACGGGCTCTACGACGGTGTTTCCCCAGTGGTCACCCATCCAAGTACTAACCACGTTCGACACTGCTTCGCCGTAATTATCGCATCAGAGTCGTTTCACTACAGTGCTGGGTCGACGCCCTACATATGTTATACTTCGATGTGATCAGAGTTACTTCCTCATACTTACTGGTCAGTAGAAGGAAAGTTCAAAGTAATGCTGGATTGAATAAACTCTCCGTATCTCCAATATCCCATCATAGCCAATAAAACGTAGATGAACGTTACTACTACCATTCCTATATTAAGCACACCAAAAGGCTTTAAAAAGGTCTTAGGTTGTTCCATGTTGTTTTCCAGAGCTATTACCTAAAACGAAATAATTTTTATTATCCATGTTAAGAGTAAACGTTTAATTAGTGAAAATGCTTACCACTCCACAAGCTTGAAGTGAGAAAAGACAGGTACCAAAATATAGAGGATAACTAGCCAATGGTCCGAAACTCGGTAAACTTGTAAAAGCCGGTAGATTTTGAAAAACGTAGTAGCCACATACAGCAAAAGTTAACAACGTTATAAAATTAGCCAAATAAGAACATGGTGCTAATAGTTTTAAATTTCTGACCATCATAATCAACAAAAAGGGTATGAAGAACATTAATGTGTACAGAATCAGCGAAATTTCCGGCTTCACGTATTGGTCTGCTACTGCTTTCACATTTACACCGACGAAAACGATGTATACACAGCAAATTCCAATTTGGTAGAATATTAAGAAGAAGTTGGTCACGGCACTAAAACAAATAAGAATTGTGTATTATTAAGTAATTCTTTTGTAGATATATAACCAAACTTAGAATATGTTGAAGTCAGGAGCGACATTATCCGTCGGAAGGTAACGGTAAAGAGAGGCAGCAGGTGTCTGATGATCTGGATCTTCAACGTAGATACGTCTATGGCAGTAATACGTTTAAAATGGGCTAAGAGTGAAGTGAGCAGATGTTATGCCGGAGTATACAGATTGCGAAAATCCCTTTCTCACAATGCGACTTATTGACTTATACAAGTACGACAAGGAAAATATGAGCGAAACTACGTGAAAGAGAGAGGAAACTTGTTAGCCCAGCGATCAGTCCCCTCTACCAAAAACAGTTGGGCGTGTGTTCATCGCCCCACTATTTCAACCGCTGTTGCCAGAAGCTCAGATTAATTTGCAAAAATGATATTTTTGTCACGTTATCGTTAACTTTTTTTCGAGCTCATGCACTATTAGGTAAAATTAAATACTTTCATCCGGCAATAGTGTCCTTTACATAGAGAACTCACATATAAACTTATGTGATCTTTTCGCTACAAATCTTTCACACGTTGATAGCGCACGCCGTTGTATTTGAAAATAAAACATTTTACAATACCCACATTAAAATACGAAACCTGCGAAAAAGTGCAAATTATAAAATGGTATTTTGGAGGTCATTCGGCTGATGCAATTGTTAATTTGTTTATTGTGGCATTTGAAAATCGCCCAATTCTTTCACGAACAACAAGTTAATAATTTCGAGACAAAAATTAGGAATAATATTTACAGATAAGTATATTTGGCAACACAAGACAGTTAAAATAAATAGGAGGGGACTGAATACACGTCCAACTGTTTTGGTAGAGGGGACTGATCGCTGGGCTAACAAGTCTTCTCTCTCTTTCACGTAGTTTTGCTCATATTTTCCTTGTCGTACTTGTATAAGTCGCATTGTAAGAAAGGGATTTTCGCAATCTGTTTAAAGAAAAAGAAGTTTAGATGTGTTTGAGCTACTATATAAATTACAAAAGAAGACTTGAAGAAAAACATGAGAAACTCACCGGTAGTTACCGTAAGCCAGCACCACCACTGAACTTCTCGTTCGAAGATACGGCTGACTGATTTTGGAACAGAATGAACAGGATGCCAATCGGTCAAAAATTTTTCCCTAAGCCTATATTAAAATTTTTTTGACTAACAAATGGATGAGATGGTGGATATAAAAAATTTTCAATACAAATTGTTCGCTTTTATGCTTTTATTCTGACATCTGACATCTTAATACTAGTTTTACCAAGTTAATTGATCGAACCATAGATGTCGCCAAGCTACTTTTTATTCGAATTCTACAACTTGAATATGTTTTAAATTTTATTTTTCTTGAGACTGCACTGTCTAGTTTGCTTAAACAAAAAATTCGAATCAATAAATGTTCTCCCTAAGAAATTTGTCCTCCGAAAAGTTCCCCTTATTTAAATTCTTCTTCCTAAATTTAGGGGGAAAACCCCTAAGTTGGCATTCAATGAAAATAAAATCGAAAGTAGAAGGCGGAAGGGGAAATCGGAAAATTGTGAATGGCCGATTTTAAATTTAGGGCCGATACAACAAACATCGAAGGTGACATTGACATCTAACTTCAACCTGGTATTGTGAGAAATACAATTATTGGTACATATTTTTTTATGAAAATTTAACAGGATTTTCTGCAAAATCCATTAATATCTGATTTAATTTAGGTTTTCCCTGATATGGAAATTTCCAAGCAGAATAATGGTTTCAACGGGATGGCGCACCATCACATGTCGCGTCAGTTTTGGACAGAATATATCCTTCTTTTTCAGAAGTCGGTTAAAAATTAAGCATTATTACAACTTAAATATATAAACTAATAAATACTTACGGTGCATATGGAGCAAACCCCCTCAGAAAACTGGGACCCATCTCGCAGGCAGCTTGCATTGATTCTGGATACGTTAAAAGTCCAACTTTTCGCCTCTTGCACATTTCATACTGAGATCTAACCTAAAAAAATTAATTGGATCATTCAATTTCCATTTTTTTGCCAACAAAAATATAAGAATATACAGGACGTTCCATATAAAATAACAAATTTAATATTTCTAGAGACCAGTAATGTCGAAAAAGCCACTTAGGTATACAAAATTTTATAATTATAAACCATAAATAAATCATTATAATTAGTGAACTAATGAATAAATTTGATGAATGTTGTTCAATACGTACCAAAACATGAAGGCAATATGTACAGAGTAATCCTATAAGTATTGTGGAAATTATTCCATTCAGCATTCCTGCATATTTGAAGGCTTCGGGCATGGCTAATATACCAGTGCCAATGGCTCCTTTAAGTAAATGTATAAGAGTTTCCATATTTCTACAAAAAAAACAAACGTAGAGTCCAGTCATGGGACTGTGGTCAGAAGTGAAAACACTAATAAATGAATCCCTTTTAAAAATCGAAAGCCCATCGTAAATGGAATTTTTTACAAAAAAAAACGTACACATATATACACAGTATACATATAGCTCATGAAAAACGTGACGATGATTTATGCAACACTATATACGCTTCATTGTTAATTGTGGTGCATAACTAAAAGTATTGTATGTTGCATAAAAGCACGACGAATAATGACCAAAGTATTGTGTGTTGCATAAAAGCGTGACCATGACGAAAATCCATGTTTCTTCTTCATCCAAAAAAAGTACACAACGCGCCTGTAGAAGTTTTCACTTCATAAAAGACTTGGAAGAAAAACTACTACTTACGTTGTAGGATGTAGTGTGTGTCTATGCAAATGCGGATCAAAGTATTCACTTCCATTTTCGAGTTGGCGGTTTTTTTCACTCCTGTAAAAACAAAAATATGAAAAAATTTAAAAAAATATATTTTTTTGTGAAATATAAATGTTTTTTAAATTGTACTAATGAAAATAGGATAATTTATGCTGGTTAATAATTTTGTATTTGGCATTTTTGTAGAAAATATACAGAATGTCCATTCCAGAGTTTATACTGTTTATAGTAGATATGTATCATGAGTAACGTTCCTTTGTGTAATTACGAGTCCCGGTGTCCCCGAAATGAACTCTGGGACGCAAAATTGTCCCGTTTTCCTATGCGAGGAACTAACAACGTGATAACGAAATTACAATCATCTCTGAAAAAGCCATTAATAAGAATTGGATGTGGAGCCCATGTAATTCACAATGCGATAAAATCTGCTGTAGACGGGCTACCCTTAGATTACGATTATTGTGAAGATATATTCATTTCTTTATATTTACACGATTCTAGTTGATGCTCTAAAGGTGTTTTGCGCCGAAACTGAAACGGAATATCAACAAATGCTCGGCTATAGCAAAACCAGATAGTACTCTTATGCCTGCCTTGGAAAGGGTTTTAAAAATGTATCAGTCATTTAAAAACTACTTTTTGAGTATTGAAAAACTTTTTTGAAGATGCCACATCCGAATTGTGGCTCAGTCAGCAAGTTTTCATCAAGCTGTATTAAAACTTGAAGGCCAGACTGTATCTGCAAAAGAAATCAATAACTAAAAGACAATTTGACTCAGAAACAGACCAATCAGTTTCTTCCATTTACGGTCCGTCAATTAATGGTGAAATCTAAAGATAATGGTACTGATATAGATGAAGAGAGAATTTTATAAAACAAGCCGTGAATATCTGGAGCAGTGGACTTGCATCCTTACCAAAGAGATGGAAACATTTTATTGGGCAGATTCAACAAAGGTCCTCAAATGGGAAGACGCTTAAAAATCTCTGGATGTATTAATTGAAAAGGAATATATTGACTGTAATAAAGTTACAAATGCTCCAGTAGAAAGAGTATTTTCTATGATGAACCAAGTGTGAGAAAGCCCAGTTACAAATTTCAGTTCTAAAGGCGTTGATAACTAAGGTGAAAATAAAAAAAAAGTGCCAAGAGTTTCATTCTCACTTAAAATCTTCACCAGCTATATTAAAGCAAATTTATTCCTCTAGTAAATATAAATATAACTAAACATTTTGGGTATGTATGTAACTTTTAAGCTACCAACATTTTCTGAATAAATAACTTTAAAAAAGTGTTTTTTTTTTCATTAACCTCTTAATTGACCTAAATAAACCAATGTCCCGTTTTGAGTCAAAAAATAAATGATCACGTTAGTGGTTGAGCTACATCAACGTTTATGAATATTTTTACAATTAAAACAGTGTATTTAGAATTAAAATAATACCCTCCGAATGAGTATCTTACTCAAGTATAATGTTCGCCAAGATATACCTTTGACGAATGGAATAAAACAACAAAATAAAGTACTACTTACTCCTGGAATACCCTGTAAGTATATTAAACAAAATATGTTTGCCATGTGCCTTGTTGAGGTCATGTTATCTCTGATATTATAGCTATTTACATTTTCTATTTATATTTTCTTTGTATGTATTTATACACTGTTTTCTTGACAAAAACGATTATAAACAAACATTAATGATTAAATTATTTTTTGAAAATAATTTCGCTACGCATAGTTTCTATTAAATTTTTCCAATGTAGCCTCCTACTAATTTCAACTCACTTGCATATCTACTGAAAGTGGAGCAGCTTCTTTAAATATATATAATGAGGTATAACAAGAGCTGGCAACACGCCAACATGACAGTTCGATATTATCTATCGCAGGAATCTAATAATTTATTTGCATCAATGGGATGTATATATATTCACATTGACTTTAAAAAGAGTACATCACTTTATTGTGTTGTCACATCAATTTGGGACAACCGGTATAACAAAAAATAAAAATATGTACTAACATAATGAAATAAACATAAATATCTAATGCCTCCACCATATTAATGTTAAAATATAGTTTGCATGGGAATTATTACAAAAGCTATTATTCTACATTATAATTACAAAAATAGTTTACCCTGGTTTGAGTAGACCCGAACTTTCCTCAATAATTCTGGAAAAAAAATCAAATCATAATTAAACTACTTATTCCTATATTTTAAAACTAAAAATTATTTTATATTTCTTATTTTAGAAATGTTAATAAAACGCGTTTGTGATTATTTTTGTTTAAAATATGAGTTAATCAGTTTTGTGGTTTTTTGTTATCAAGTGTGTATTGGTTAACAACAATTCCAACACTAAAACATAAAAAACGCCTGGATAAAAACTTATAATACTATCCTGATAACGAAGGCAATTAATGTCCAATCAAAATTCTTAATCACAAGGGTGGTCTAATTATTTTAAAATTTTCCCAAAACAATTTCTTCAAATAAGCATTGAACTTCAATATATCCTACAACCCAACAATATGCAGTTTTTCCTTCGACAACCTAATGGGTTTTCTATAATCTTTACAATATTGTTACGCGAGCTACTGCAATAATATGCTCACTTAGTGCCCCCAGTGAAATCCCCGTATGAGACGACTATGGCTCCTCCGCCCAATCTTCGAGAAACATCGAGAATACCCAGTGCATCCGCCAGAACGTCGAGATAATTCTAGAAATACGACGCGCGAGTATAAATAGGCCACGAGCATCGCTGCAGGCAATTAGTCAATCAGTCAGTGTTGTAATCGCGCCTCGATAAAGTATTTATTAAGTGACTCTCATATAAATTATAATTAGTGTGTTTAGTGTATTAGATAAATTATTAAATAAGGACTGTATTACATATAAATCTGTAAACATAAATTAATTGTAAATATAAATTAGAATAAACGTTACAATATAAACAAATATAATACAGTTTTTAACTAAACCATAACCTACAATTTCTCCCTAAAGTGAGTTTCTCAAAAATAAATTACAAAAGCTAAAGAACGTGTTCGTCTCCCTTGCCGACTTTTTTCTTTGATATTTATAGACAATTTTTATTTACAGCACTGTATATACTCTATATTTATAACAAATAATACCCTGTTGAATTCACAATGAAAAAATAATAATTTTTACAAACAATTCTTTGAATACACGTAGGCAAAATCAAAATATCTCGAAGCAGACTTTAATAATGCGTCTTCATCTTGCCTGCTGTCACAATTTATTGGACCGGTGTGAAGATAGCAGCCAATTTTAACAGCAAAAATTTTGAGAACTGCTCAATTCGCGGTTTCAGTGGCGTGCAGAATATATATTGAATCGAATTCATATATCGGAGAGCCACCTTGTGTAGAGGACACACAGTTTGGAGGGAATTTGCTTACGATGGGGAGCAACGTCATTAAAATAAATTGTAACTTCCAAAGGAAACGAGAAGCCAAGTTAATATTTGGTGAGTAGATTAATTAATTTTAGTTTTAAGGGTGACGTTTCAACCCTTGTTGCCCATCGTAAGCAAATTTCCCTTGAACAGTGTGTTCTCAACGTTATTATGCCTCTACCCTCCCAATATTAACTTGTCTTCTCGTTTCCGTTGGAAGTTACAATTTATTTTAATTTTAGGGGTGACGCTGCAGCCTTGCTCTCCATCGTAAGCAAATTCCCTCCAAACAGTTTGTCCTCTACACCAATATACCCCTACTCATTGAATATCTCCGAAATATGAATTCGATTCAATATTATATTCCGCACGCCACTGAAACCGCGAATTGAGCAGTTGAGCTGTTAAAACTGGCTGCTTCTTCACAAAAAATTATAGTTTATCTAAAGCCAGTGTGGAATTCAAAAAAAGGTTTCAAAGGACTTTTTGTCTATCGTCAAGCGGTACTTTGAAATTAATTTTTTGGATTTCACACTGACTTTAAATAAACTATATATAGTTTTAACTGAGCGTATTATTGCACTTAATT
The DNA here is from genome assembly GCA_947563755.1 of Lochmaea crataegi. Lineage (NCBI taxonomy): Eukaryota > Metazoa > Arthropoda > Insecta > Coleoptera > Chrysomelidae > Lochmaea > Lochmaea crataegi. The sequence goes on from OX387430.1 coordinate 9,775,567, forward strand.
TCTTCACTTATTTACACTGTACTAGAGTTATAAAACATTTACTATAATTTTACTTACGTTGGTGACCGAAGCGGTTCCAATTTCACTGTATCTGCAACCATAATTTTTTCTTGCTTTTTCCACACGTCAAGAACTGGATATTATGAACTAACTTCCTTCAACATTTAATCTAATATGGATGTTGTGTTCTGATAATCTGAATAAAAATATATTATTAGTTAATATGAGTACTTTGTTCTAGCAAGTTGTTTTTAGATTTCAAACAAGTCAACATGTTTACAGATTCAAATCCCAAAAATAATATTGACCCTACTATATGTTGCGTCTGTTTATTAAATAAAAATTTATTGTCAAATTATATACCGTTTAAAATTCAAGCGCTCACTTCTGTTAGAATCATTAAAATACCGGGTGGACCAAAAGACATTTCAACTTCAAATATCACCGACCTTAGAGGTGATAAGGTGAGATTTTTCCTAAACATTATTATAGTGTACGGGGGTGAAATAATCAACCCTTATATTATTTGATACCAAATTTTTTTTTGATATTGAGTTTTGTGAAATAAAAATTTCATTTAAAATATATGTTGTCTTGGAAAACTTTTTTCTCTAGGATTCTTATGTTTAAGAGTCTGCTCTAGCTGATAATTGAGTTTTTAGTCCATTTTATATAAACAATTAATAAGTAGGTTCACTTTAAGCTCCTCCTAGCGCAATGTCTATCTCATTCGGTTTCCAGTGATACTCTTTTTCGCTATTTTCTAGTTCCAACCGAGCGATAGACAGATACATGTTATTGTAATGGGTACCTTATTGTTAAAATATTATTTATGTACTCAGAATTCAGGTATAAAGCAGATCCGTTTCTATTAAAATCAATATACCAATAATTATAACAAAGAATTAAATATTATTTATTAAGTTAGGAATCATATATTTCCGGACGGACTTTACTTTATTAATTATACAAGTTGTGTTAATTTGTAACAGAACTTGCACGGCACTGTTTACAGTTATCGGATGGGCGGCGTCAATAGCTCCCTAGAAAGCATTTAGGACATCAAGTTAGCTGGCGAATACTGTACCGTGTGTCTTTTGTAGTTTGAAGGTACGGGCGGAGTTAATAGGTACATTTTTGACAAATTACAAATATTTTATTTATGTAATGTATTCAAAGCTATTCTAATCAAAGATTTTAGATTATTTCCTATAATTTGATGTTCCCTATTACAGACTAGAACGGTATGTACTGTGTAGATATGACAGATGATGAAGTTTTCTTATCAATTATTTAAAAAAGAAGATAAAGTCAATTCCGAATGTAAACGCATGTCAAAATTTAGGATAAACCAATTGAAAAATTTTAATTTAAAAAGAAGGATTATCTAAGGAAAAAATTGAGGAGCGTTGCGAGAAAAATAAATGGAAGGAATTTTTGAAAATTAATAGGAAAAGACACAAATATTTAAAGTCGAAGTATAAATTAAATAAATTAACTAAAATAATAAATAATAAAAAAAATCAACTTCAGACGTCTAAATTTAAATAGAATTGATGCAGAAAATAACATATAATATTTGGAATTAAAAATCTTGGACAGAATATAAATAATTGATAAAGAGATTCATAGTATGAAGATTTGAAATTGTAACAAGAGGAAGAAATTATCGAGTGAAGAAACTTTCAATTTTTCAAATTAAAGTTATCAAAATCCGGAATACAAATTTACAATAGTGAGGAAATAGAAATTGGCAGAAATTCGATAATATTTTGGACATTTTAAAAATTTCAAATCTAAAAATTAAATAATTGGAGTGGGAATAATATAATAATAACTGAAATACAATAATAATTCTTCATACATAATTAAATAGATAGTTTTCATATAAAAATTATGTAATGAAATTTATATTGTACTAACTAATATAATTAAGTTTAAGAAAATGTTTACTAGACAATTTTATTAAAATAAAAGGAATTCTTTTGAACCACGACCTGAGAAGAGTTTTTGATGGGGCATATTAGAATAAAAAAATATTGACCAAATTAAAATCAATATAATTGACGACCCAACGTGGGGCATTAAGAAAATCAAAATCAATATAATTGGCGCCCAACGTGGGGCATTAAAATACAATATAATTAACGACCAAACGTGGGGCATTTAAAATCAATATAGTACATAGTTTCATTGCTCTAAGTGTATCAATTTTCAGACAAAAATCACCGAACAAATTAATTGTACCTCTTAAATCCACTCGCATTTCAAGATTAGAGTAAAAATTACACTTTTACATAAAAATTAGACTTTTACATAAAAATTACTCCTAAAAACCAGATGTAAAGTAATTTAAAAAAAATAATAACAGTAATAGGATCCTTCTTATCACCGTTTTTACAATAAATTGTTGTCATAATGGCGTCAGCAACGTGGCTATTATTTGTTTCACTCTCAAATTTTCTATACAGGGTGACTGATTAATGTGATAAAGCTTAGTAGGTCTGTTATAATCAAATATACTTAAAATCATTAAAATTGTCATTGTCATTCCGTTAATTTCAACGCCCTGTATAATTGAGTAGGAGTAAGGGAATAATAATACCAGAGGTAATCTTTGATAATTCTCTTCGATTTTAATACAGGGTAATCCATTTAAAATTACCGAGAAAATAATGTACTTGAGTTTTGACTCACTATGTATTTGATATAATGAATATTAGCAGAATAATTCGTGTTTAAAAATTTTGATAATAATTAAAAAGCTTTGGCTTCGTAGATTATTATTCTCTTACTCCCACTCAATTATACAGGGCGTTGAACTTGTTACGATTTTTACGGAATGTAGGTGAAACTGCCTAGAATTTTTAGAAATAACTGACCTACTGAGCTTTATCACACTAATGAATCACCCTGTATATAGATACTAAAGTGATATCAGTATTATACAATAGGTAGAAATCAGTTGATTTTGCCGGTTGGTTTTAAAACTGTGGATTTTATCATGTTCATTATAAAAAAAAAGATAAAGACACCAATGATAGTGATGGTAATTTATGAAAATATGACATGAAATTAGCAGTAAAAAGCTGCGAAATAAGTCATAAAAAATATAAATATACAGGTCATAAGAGATGTATGCTTTTTCGACATAATATTACTATTTTGACAGCTCTTCCCATTATACCTGAAATTGAAATTAAATTAGTTATTTTAAATAAAACACCCTGAATATTTTGACATTTTTGGATTTTGCGCTTAATTTTAGGCAATTTTTCTCTGATAAGTTCTATCTCAATATTTCATCGTTTTCAGGATATTTAGCGTTTTGTGATTTATTTTAAATCACCAGTGGCGGCTCGTGGTTAATTTGATAGGGGGGTCATAGGTGATGTGACCAAAATCTTAAAATACATCACTGGCCAGCCCCCCGGAGGCCTATCCGGGGGGTTTTCGAAAAACCACTCCCGATTTAACATTAAAATCTTTAAAAAAGAAAATTTTGTGGAGTTCCTTTCCAAAGCCCCAGAGACAATACATTTCTATACATATTAAATATGACAAACTTAAATTAAATGATAATTAGTCTAAATATTTTTAAAATATAAGTGAAGCCTTCGATCTTTTGTATTTGCAACAACTTATTGCGTCGAAACACAGCTCATTATTCTCATTATTTCGTTTCAAATACTCTCCATAAAATCAAAATATAGCGCGGCCTGCCAACCCCTCTACTCATCTCTTTTCTAAGCGTGTAATAATCAGCCGACGTAAGTCGATTCATCGTCGATATTGAACCGGGCTTTTCACCCATCACATTTAAACTTCAGGCGTGTTTCTCTCACGCCGCGAAGATCGTCAGCTCTCGGCAAATTCCGTTCGCATATAACACCTTGAGGTCAACGGTGGACACCAGCCCGCTTTCTAATTTTGGTTTTCGTCGAGTACTTGATGCTTGATGCCGAATAACGTTTACACGGGGGTCTTGAAAAACGTTTACACGGGACGGGGTCTTGAAACATTTTAGGTAAATTTTATTTAAGAGGAATACTATACTATATGTATAGTAGGTATATTTTATTTTTTCGAATGCTTATTTAATTATTTTTTTTATTATTTTTTAATGGGAGGTCATTGACCCAATGACCTAATGGAGGAGCCGCCACTGGAATTATGCACAGTTAAATTCATAATGAAAAAACAATTGTTTGTTAATTTATTTATCAGTAGTAAGACAATTCATTCAAACCTTACCTAGCCAAACCTAACCCAACAAAACCATACTATATCATACCAATTCTAATTGAATACTATAAAAATAGCAAGGAATGAAATTCTCAAAGAAATATTTAATAATGAGTTTTAGAACTCTCGACTATACACCAATCAAATATATTGCAAATTATATTACCTATTTACATTTTTCGTAGAATAGCTTTAGTGGATTATTCAGAAATCTGGCAACACTGTAAATATAACATTTTTGGCTGGAGTTTTCATTTGGAAATTTATTATTTTGGGCTTCTTAAGACTAATTTTTTTCATTTTTTTACCCCACCCAGCACCCCTATTCCCTCTCTATCCCGAAAAATACGCCTTTCCGCCAAATTTTACTTTATACACATTAATTATAAAAGAAATTCCTATAGATTGTCACAAAATTTTTTGTCAAAATCGAGAAGCACGTGTTCTGCACAATGACCAATTGGACTTAAAAGATGACCCCATCCAGCATTACTCTTATATTATTCTCTTCTATTGAAGTGGTCTCGTGATCTTAGTTTATTTACATTATTAAAAAAATGTATTTACTACTTACAACAATTAAACCGTTTCTTGTAATATCAATTATAAATTTATTTTTTCTCTATGTCATTCTTATAAAATAGAATGTAAATATAAATCAATTTATATTTATCATTTTTCCAAATGCTGACAGCCGTAGAAAAAATATAAATAAGTTATGCATGATGCAACAATAATATTGACAACTGAATATCAAATTAAATCATAATATCATATGCAATACTTCAAAAAATATTAAAAGGGAGTCAAAGCATTATTTTTCTGATATATTTTTTCATAAAACAAACTTAATTTAAGCATGATGCAAAAAGGACACTATATTTTGTGAATTACATCATCTAAAATATTACACTTCTTTTATTCGTACTAATTTTTAAAATATTAATTCCACTTATTTTATAATAAAAAAATTTGTTTTAACAAATATAAAACCTTCTTATTTATCCATATATGTAAACTTCAAATAATATTAAAAGGGAGTCGAAGCATTATTTTTCTGATATATTTTTTCATAAAACAAACTTAATTTAAGCATGATGCAAAAAGGACACTATATTTTGTGTATTACATCATCTAAAATATTACACTTCATTTATTCGTACTAATTTTTAAAATATTAATTCCACTTATTTTATAATAAAAAAATTTGTTTTAAAAAATATAAAACCTTCTTATTTATCCATATATGTAAACTTCAAATAATATTAAAAGGGAGTCAAAGCATTATTTTTCTGATATATTTTTTCATAAAACAAACTTAATTTAAGCATGATGCAAAAAGGACACTATATTTTGTGTATTACATCATCTAAAATATTACACTTCATTTATTCGTACTAATTTTTAAAATATTAATTCCACTTATTTTATAATAAAAAAATTTGTTTTAAACAATATAAAACCTTCTTATTTATCCATCTATGTAAACTTCAAATAATATTAAAAGGGAGTCAAAGGATTATATTTCTGATATATTTGATTAAATTTTTTTTAATAAAACAAACTTAATTTAAGCATGATGCAAAAAGGACACTATATTTTGTGTATTACATCATCTAAAGTATTACACTTCATTTATTCGTACTAATTTTTAAAATATTAATTCCACTTATTTTATAAAATAAAAAAATTTGTTTTAAAAAATATAAAACCTTCTTATTTGTCCATCTATGTAAACTTCAAATAATATTAAAAGGGAGTCAAAGGATTATATTTCTGATATATTTAATTAAATTTTTATTATAAAACAAACTTAATTTAAGCATGATGCAAAAAGGACATTATATTTTGTGTATTACATCATCTAAAATATTACACTTCATTTATTCGTACTAATTTTTAAAATATTAATTCCACTTATTTTATAATAAAAAAATTTGTTTTAAACAATATAAAACCTTCTTATTTATCCATCTATGTAAACTTCAAATAATATTAAAAGGGAGTCAAAGGATTATATTTCTGATATATTTGATTAAATTTTTTTTAATAAAACAAACTTAATTTAAGCATGATGCAAAAAGGACACTATATTTTGTGTATTACATCATCTAAAGTATTACACTTCATTTATTCGTACTAATTTTTAAAATATTAATTCCACTTATTTTATAAAATAAAAAAATTTGTTTTAAAAAATATAAAACCTTCTTATTTGTCCATCTATGTAAACTTCAAATAATATTAAAAGGGAGTCAAAGGATTATATTTCTGATATATTTAATTAAATTTTTATTATAAAACAAACTTAATTTAAGCATGATGCAAAAAGGACATTATATTTTGTGTATTACATCATCTAAAGTATTACACTTCATTTATTCGTACTAATTTTTAAAATATTAATTCCACTTATTTTATAAAATAAAAAAAATTTTAAAAATATAAAACCTTCTTATTTGTCCATCTATGTGAACTTGAAATAATATTAAAAGGGAGTCAAAGGATTATATTTCTGATATATTTAATTAAATTTTTTTAATAAAACAAACTTAATTTAAGCATGATGCAAAAAGGACACTATATTTTGTGTATTACATCATCTAAAGTATTACACTTCATTTATTCGTACTAATTTTTAAAATATTAATTCCACTTATTTTATAAAATAAAAAAAATTGTTTTAAAAAATATATAACCTTCTTATTTGTCCATCTATGTAAACTTCAAATAATATTAAAAGGGAGTCAAAGGATTATATTTCTGATATATTTGATTAAATTTTTTTTAATAAAACAAACTTAATTTAAGCATGATGCAAAAAGGACACTATATTTTGTGTATTACATCATCTAAAGTATTACACTTCATTTATTCGTACTAATTTTTAAAATATTAATTCCACTTATTTTATAAAATAAAAAAATTTGTTTTAAAAAATATAAAACCTTCTTATTTATCCATCTATGTAAACTTCAATTAATATTAAAAGGGAGTCAAAGGATTATTTTTCTGATATATTTGATTAAATTTTTTTCATAAAACAAACTTAATTTAAGCATGATGCAAAAAGGACACTATATTTTGTGTATTACATCATCTAAAGTATTACACTTCATTTATTCGTACTAATTTTTAAAATATTAATTCCACTTATTTCATAAAATAAAAAAAATTGTTTTAAAAAATATAAAACCTTCTTATTTGTCCATGTATGTAAACTTCAAATAATATTAAAAGGGAGTCAAAGGATTATATTTCTGATATATTTGATTAAATTTTTTTCATAAAACAAACTTAATTTAAGCATGATGCAAAAAGGACACTATATTTTGTGAATTACATCATCTAAAATATTACACTTCTTTTATTCGTACTAATTTTTAAAATATTAATTCCACTTATTTTATAATAAAAAAATTTGTTTTAAACAATATGAAACCTTATTATTTATCCATCTATGTAAACTTCAAATAATATTAAAAGGGAGTCAAAGGATTATTTTCCTGATATATTTGATTAATTTTTTTTCATAAAACAAACTTAATTTAAGCATGATGCAAAAAGGACTCTATATTTTGTATATTACATCATCTAAAATATTACACTAAATTTATTCGTATTTATTCGTACTAATTTTTAAAATATTAATTTCACTTATTTTATAATAAAAAAATTTGTTTTAACAAATATAAAACCTTCTTATTTATCCATCTATGTAAACTTCAAATAATATTAAAAGGGAGTCAAAGGATTATTTTTCTGATATATTTGATTAAATTTTTTTCATAAAACAAACTTAATTTAAGCATGATGCAAAAAGGACACTATATTTTGTGTATTACATCATCTAAAATATTACACTTCATTTATTCGTACTAATTTTTAAAATATTAATTCCACTTATTTTATAAAATAAAAAAATTTGTTTTAAAAAATATAAAACCTTCTTATTTATCCATCTATGTAAACTTCAAATAATATTAAAAGGGAGTCAAAGGATTATATTTCTGATATATTTGATTAAATTTTTTTCATAAAACAAACTTAATTTAAGCATGATGCAAAAAGGACACTATATTTTGTGTATTCGATCATCTAAAATATTACACTTCATTTATTCGTATTAATTTTTAAAATATTAATTCCACTTATTTTATAATAAAAAAATTTGTTTTAAAAAATATAAAACCTTCTTATTTATCCATCTATGTAAACTTCAAATAATATTAAAAGGGAGTCAAAGGATTATTTTTCTGATATATTTGATTAAATTTTTTTTAATAAAACAAACTTAATTTAAGCATGATGCAAAAAGGACACTATATTTTGTGTATTACATCATCTAAAATATTACACTTCATTTATTCGTACTAATTTTCAAAATATTAATTCCACTTATTTTATAATAAAAAAATTTGTTGTAACAAATATAAAACCTTCTTATTTGTCCATCTATGTAAACTTCAAATAATATTAAAAGGGAGTCAAAGGATTATTTTTCTGATATATTTAATTAAATTTTTTTCATAAAACAAACTTAATTTAAGCATGATGCAAAAAGGACACTATATTTTGTGTATTACATCATCTAAAATATTACACTTCATTTATTCGTACTAATTTTTAAAATATTAATTCCACTTATTTTATAGTAAAAAAATTTGTTTTAAAAAATATAAAACCTTCTTATTTATCCATCTATGTAAACTTCAAATAATATTAAAAGGGAGTCAAAGGATTATTTTTCTGATATATTTGATTAAATTTTTTTTCATAAAACAAACTTAATTTAAGCATGATGCAAAAAGGACACTATATTTTGTGTATTACATCATCTAAAATATTACACTTCATTTATTCGTACTAATTTTTAAAATATTAATTCCACTTATTTTATAATAAAAAAATTTGTTTTAAACAATATGAAACCTTCTTATTTATCCATCTATATAAACCGTAATTCTCTAATTAAAAATAAAAACATTAAAATAGGTTAAGTGTTAATTCATGTCACTTAACTTAAGAAATCATATTATATTGTTGTTTTCTACAATTAACATACCAGTAAGTCAGCCAAATTTCCTACTCGCACATAACATAAATATACCGAGTCTGCAAACAAACGTGGAATTAACTGGATGTGGTTAAGATGAAACTAAACCGTTGAATTCAGATAAGCGACTGGTCTCGTTGAACGTTAAAACGCGATTCCCACGTGGTTTTATTGTTCCTACCAGGATCAATATTACAGCAGCCGGTTTCATTCATGTATAGTTTAGTTCAAAACATTCTGCCATAAATATCCTATACAATATACAATTACACAGATTCGGACTCACTCTTTATAATTTAGTGAATAACCTTGTAGATTTGATCGTCGCCGTCTACTTTCAATTTGGCCGGTTGAATAAATAATTGCTGATAACGTTATAAATTCAGTAGTTTCGTGAACCTATTTTTTATCATCGAGAGTAACAACGCGATTTTCTTACAGTTTTTTTTAATTAGATATTATACTCTTTCCAAAGTCAATATGAGGATACAATAGATCTTTTAGGTCTCAGTGAATATCACCCCAATTACGTACAAAGTAAATATGCCAACATGGCTGGTAAAACTAAAGACAGTATTTTGCATTGGCACCACTACACTTTTTGTTGTTTTCTATACAGTTTTCTAACAGCAGTTAACCAAACTGATTTCAAATTAACCCAAAAATTTTAGGGCACTTAGGAGCCGTACTGGAATCGTATCGAGTACTGTGTATTGCGCAAACTCGAATTAGGGATGGACACATCAACTTTATCGCCCCTTCCAGAAGGTAGTTTTTATACCGTCCCTAGAACGATACTATAATCAGTTGGAACGCGAAATGAATAGAGCACTTGCGCGAACGATACCTAGAACGGTTCTATCGCCAGTTGGAACGAACCTAAAGCCGCGTATCCATTTCAAGCGGCTGCCGCGCGGGGCTGCTGCGCGTGTGTTGTTCGCGCGTTTATTCTATCTGACCGAAAAACAGTTCGCGCGACAAGTCGAGCCACATTTGAGTGTTGAGTCCGACACACGATGCGCTACAAAAAACCGACAATAATTGGCTCGCTTCGAACCCTGTTCGACCGTCGCAATGTTCGTGTTGCCGCGCGTCTCAGTAAGGTATCCATTTCCCGCGGCAGCATGCACGAACATGCGCAAAATGAATACGCGGCTTAATAATGAATTGGACACAAGCGACTCGCATACTCGCATACGCATTAGGGATGGCGATTCTTTCTAAAAAAGATCGATTTTTAAATCGATTCGAATCGTAACCTGATGAATCGATACATAAAAAAAATCGATGTTTTTCAAGTTTGTATTTTTTACAATGTAAATATAAATCGATCTTTTTTATTGAAGACAACAAGAAAGGTACCCCTAAATAAACAATCTCTCTCCGGGATCTCTTATCAGTAAAATTGGGGATTTTTTTTTTAAGTTCCGGGAATTCGATAATAATAACAATTATTTTTTTATTACCATATTATTACCACAAGGTATCGGATTAGGAATGTGTGAGATTAATGGAAAAGAATCATCGATAAAATAAAAATCGATTTTTCTTCATTCAAAATTAATGGGTTTGTCGAAAAAATCGATTTTAAAAAAAAATAAATCGATTTCTGCGAAAAGATCGTTGATTTTTTTTTGGATTGTTTTAAAAATGGACATGCTTTTCGTATATATTCCGATAATAAACCTAAGAGATTTATTCGTTAACGATATTTACCGGATTGAAAAAAAATCAAATAAAATTATATGAAAATTGTCAAAAATTTTGAAATATGGTCAATAATTGTCAAAAACTGTTGAAAATTATCAATAATCGTTAAAATTTTGAAAAATGGCCAAAAATTTTCAAAAATGGTCAAAAAATTTGGAAAAATGGTCAATAATTGTTGAAAAACTGTCAAAATTGGTCAATAATTGTAAAAAATGGTCAATAATTTTTAAAAAATGATCAATAATTGTTGAAAAATTTGGAAAAATAGTCAGTAATTGTTGCAAAACTGTCAAAATTGGTCAATAATTGTAAAAAATGATCAATAATTGTTAAAAATTTGGAAAAATGGACAATAATTGTTGCAAAACTGACAAAATTGGTCAATAATTATTAAAAAAATGGTTAATAATTTTAAAAAACTGATCAGTTATTGTTGCAAAACTGTCAAAATTGGTCAATAATTTTTAAAAAATGATCAGTAGTTGTTGAAAAACTGTCAAAATGGTCAATAATGGTCAAAAACTGTTAAAAATAGACAATTTTTGTCAAAAACTGTCAATAATTGTTAAAAAATGGTCAATAATTGTCAAAAACTGCAGAAAATTGTCAATAAATGTCAAAAACTGCTGAAAATGGTCAATAATTGTAAAAAATTTTGAAAAGTGGTCGATAATTATCGAAAATTTGAACAATGGTCAATAATTGTCAAAAACTGTTGAAAAGTGTCAATAATTGTTAAAATTTTGAAAAATGGTCAGTAATTGTTGCAAAACTGTCAAAATTGGTCAATAATTAAAAAAAAATAGTCAATAATTGTTGAAAAACTGTCAAAATTGGTCAATAATTGTAAAAAATGGTCAACAATTTTTAAAAAATGGTCAATAATTGTTGAAAAACTATCAAAATTGGCCAATAATTGTAAAAATGGTCAATAATTTCAAAAAAATGGTCAAAAATTGTTGAAAAACTGTCAAAATTGGTCAATAATTGTTAAAAAATGATCAATAACTGTTGAAAAACTTTCAAAATTGGCCAATAATTGTAAAAAATCATCGATAAAATAAAAACGATTTTTCTTCATTCAAAATTTATGGATTTGTCGAAAAAATCGATTTTAATAAAAAATAAATCGATTTCTGCGAAAAGATCGTTGATTTTTTTTGGATTGTTTTAAAAATGGACATGCTTTTCGTATATAGTCCGATAATAAACCTAAGAGATTTATTCGTTAACGATATTTATCGGATTGAAAAAAAATCAAATAAAATTATATGAAAATTGTCAAAAAATTTGAAATATGGTCAATAATTGTCAATTATTGTCAAAAACTGTCGAACATTGTCAATAATTGTTAAAATTTTGAAAAATGGCCCAAAATTTTCAAAAATGGTCAAAAAATTTGGAAAAATGGTCAATAATTGTTGAAAAACTGTCAAAACTGGTCAATAATTGTTGAAAAATGGTCAATAATTTCAAAAAAATGGTCAAAAATTGTCAAAAAGTTTGGAAAAACTGTCAAAATTGGTCAATAATTGTTAAAAAATGATCAGTAATTGTTGCAAAACTGTCAAAATTGGTCAATAATTTTTAAAAAATGATCAATAATTGTTGAAAAACTGTCAAAATTGGTCAATAATTTTCAATTAATTGTTAAAAATGGTCGATTTTTGTCAATAATTGTCAATTAATTGTTAAAAATGGTCGATTTTTGTCAAAAACTGTCAATAATTGTTAAAAAATAAATTTACTTGTTTGGAGCCTTAGTTTGTGGAATCTACTCATATTACTTTTTTAAATGAAACTAAGTGTTTCTAATTCATTCCACTATTTAATGAAAAAATTATGAAAACTCTAAGATATTGATAAGTCATGTTAAAAAATGGTCAATAATTTTTAGAAATTGTCAATAATCGTCAAAAGGTGTAAAAATTTTGAAAAATAGTCAATAAATAATACGAGAGCCGTTTTCGAAAATCCACTCCTTAAACACACGTAATTTATACAAAATCGATTATTATTACCCGAAAAATCGATAATTAAAAATCGATTATAACAAAATAATAATTGATTTATATAAAAATCGTGTAATTTTTCAAAGATCCCTACTTATAGAGTTTGAAAAAAAAGCAACAGTGTCTGTCGAGTCTACTGGGATCCGAGCGGTTCCGCTCTCATCACTACTTGCGATGTTGCCGGGGCAATTGAAAAAAAAGCCGCTCTACCAAAAACACAAAAAAAATCGAAAGTCGATTTTCAAGGGTGAAATATCGATTCACTGAATCGATTCAATACAACATATCGATTTAAATAATCGATTTATTCGGTCCGAGGTATCGATTATTCGATTAATCGATTTCAGATCGCCATCCCTAATACGCATACTCGGTGGGAGCACTCACTGTGCTCCCACCGAGCACATCCGTAACTTTTAATCGAAAAGTCCGATTCAAATAATTTAAAGAGAATTTTACATGTTGATAATCATACTACAATTTATAGTAGAATCGCAATCGAGTCTGAGTATTAAAACTGCTCAAGCTCGTAATTTCAGGTATAAGAATTAACATCATAATACGAATGCCATTGTTTTTCGATTCTACCCGTGTTTTGATTCACTAATTTGAACAAAAAACGGTTTTTGTGACATAACTATATTAGTTAGACATATAGCCTCGCGGATTGTTTTGATGGTATTGATTAGTATTGTTACGCGAGCTACTGCATTAATATGCTCACTTAGTGCCCCCAGTGAAATCCCCGTATGAGACGACTATGGCTCCTCCGCCCAATTTTCGAGAAACATCCAAAATACGAAACATCGAGAATATCCAGTGCATCCGCCAGAACGTCGAGAGATTTCTAGAATTACTGCGCGCGAGTATAAATAGGCCACGAGCATCGCTGCAGAAAATTAGTCAATCAGTCAGTGTTGATACCGAAGGAAAGTAATCGCGCCTCGATAAAGTGTTTATTAAGTGACTCTCATATAAATTATAATTAATGTGTTTAGTGTATTAGATAAATTATTAAATAAGGACTGAATTACATATAAATCTGTAAATATAAATTAATTGTAAATATAAATTAGAATAAACGTTACAGTATCATAAAGAGGTAGTTTATTTTTGTATCAATATTTTTCACAGCACTCTCCAAATAATGACTTTTATATGCAAATTTTTGAAATTTTCTTAGGGATCTCTATTTCGTAGGGATCTCTCTCTTTTTTGAGTAGATTTCTATAGGTGAAAAAAATGTGTAAATCGGTTTAGTAGTTTTTGAAGTTAAATACTGTTTTGAACAATATTCCTAATACGAATTTTTACAAAAATAAATAAATTTTACATGAATTAGTTTATGAAAACTAATACTATATAATTAATACTCGCAATTATCACTATTTTTCCCAACTGTTTCGTGATAAACACATGAATAAATACGCTAACTCAACTGTTATGGAGAAACAGTTTGGAACTGATCCAAGATATGTAAAGTCCAAATACTTATGCAACTGGATAGTTTGTTTAAATAGTCGATGTTCTCATTAAAATGATTCCATTCAAAGAGGATTTGTAGATAAAATTAACATGTTCTAAGGCCCGTTTCACGAACGACCATTCCGGTGATGACCGGACGTGAACGATCATCAGTCGTCAACATGTATTTGTCGTCCCTTTTTTTATGTAAAATAGGGTTGCGCGATACACTAGAAAGTATCGATATTAGGTATCGATACGGATCGGAACATAAAGTATCGATACAGTAGAATATCGAATATTAATTTATCGATACTCGAAGTATCGATACGTTAACGATCCGAGATTTTGCTAATTTTGACGTTTTTTCGGTAAAAATCACCTTCAAAACTGCATTTTTCGTTTTTTATTTTTGGTTTCGTTAAAAAATGTTCGATTTTGTTGAAAATTTAGTAGAAGGTTTTTTCGGTAAAACACACTTTTTTTGGGGGGTGGAAAAAGACATTATTGCGATTTCCGGCCAAAGTTGAGTTCCTAGAATAAAAAGTTGATTATAAAAGTTGTAGATCTTGAGAAGATCTACAACTTTTTTCATTTGTTACTTTTCCACATAACCTCAAAATTAGCTCGAAAAACGCAAAAAACTGCATTTTTCGTTTTTTATTATTAGTTTCCTTAAAAAATGTTCGATTTTGTTGAAAATTTAGTAGAAGGTAGCTTTGATAGACACAAATCATGAAAAAAAATTCAAATTAAAATATTGGAAATTTTTCGAGTTATTACGTTTTTTCGGTAAAAAACACTTTTTTTGGGTGGATGGAAAAAGATTAATATTATTGCGATTTCCGGCTAAAGTTGAAGTCCTAGAATAAGAAGTTGATGATAAAAGTTGTAGATCTTGAGAAAATCTACAACTTTTTAATTAGTGACTTTTTCACATAACCTCAAAATTAGCTCGAAAAACGCAAAAAACTGCATTTTTCGTTTTACTATTAGTTTTAAAAAATGTTCGATTTTGATGAAAATTTAGTAGAAGGTAGCTTTGATAGTCACAAGCCATGAAAAAAAAACTAAAATTGAAATATTGAAAATTTTTAGAGCTATAACGTTTTTTCGGTAAAACACACTTTTTTGGGGGGGGGTGGAAAAAGACATTATTGCGATTTCCGGCCAAAGTTGAGTTCCTAGAATAAAAAGTTGAATATAAAAGTTGTAGATCTTGGAAAAATCTACAACTTCTCAATCAGTGACTTTTTTAAATAACCTCAAAATTAGCTCGAAAAACGCAAAAAACTGCATTTTTCGTTTTTGGTTTCGTTAAAAAATGTTCGATTTTGATGAAAATTTAGTAGAAGGTAGCTTTGATAGTCACAAATCATGAAAAAAAATTTCAAGTTAAAATATTGGAAATTTTTCGAGTTATGACGTTTTTTCGGTAAAAAACACTTTTTTTTGGGTGGGTGGAAAAAGACTAATATTATTGCGATTTCCGGCTAAACTTGAAGTCCTAGAATAAAAAGTTGATGATAAAAGTTGTAGATCTTGAGAAAATCTACAACTTTTTAATTGGTGACTTTTTCACATAACTTCAAAATTAGCTCGAAAAACGCAAAAAACTGCATTTTTCGTTTTTTATTTTTAGTTTTTGCAAAAATTGATCGATTTCGATGAAAATTCGGTAAAAGGTAGCTTTGATAGTCACAAACTATGGAAAAAAAATTCAAATTAAAATATTGGAAATTTTTCGAGTTATGACGTTTTTTCCTTAAAAAATGTTCGATTTTGATGAAAATTTAGTAGAAGGTAGCTTTGATAGTAACAAACCATTAAAAAAAATGTCAAGTTGAAATATTGGAAATTTTTCGAGTTATAACGTTTTTTCGGTAAAACACACTTTTTTTGGGGGGTGGAAAAAGACATTATTGCGATTTCCGGCCAAAGTTGAGTTCCTAGAATAAAAAGTTGGATATAAAAGTTGTAGATCTTGGGAAAATCTACAACTTTTTCATTTGTGACTTTTTCACATAACCTCAAAATTAGTTCGAAAAACGCAAAACTCTGCATTTTTCGTTTTTTATTTTTGTTTTCGTTAAAAAATGTCTCCAACTTCCTTTATCAGAGTCATTACAAGCTCTGAAATCCAACTTCAACAGGCTCTCTCCAAAGGAATTTTCCTTTACGGCCTCAATCACAGATGTGAAATCTCAAACTCCAATCAATTACCACCCGTCCCCGTTGAACAAAATTAGGCCACTCCGTCACCGAATGAAAAGCTAAGCTTTACACCTGCCCAAACTGTGGAAGTCACACGAACACAGATCTGACAAATGCGTCAGGGCAAAAAAGCATTGTTGCAGGAACTGTGGTGGCGACCTCGCAACCTACGATCCCAAATGCCCTAAAAGGCAAACGTCCACCTCAAAACCCGAGGAAACAGTCGATTCCAATAAAGTCAAAAAAATCTTGGAGAACGTCCTCAATGTACCTGGGAGGTCCTCTCGGAAGGATGTACAATTCTGTGTGTGACTCCAGAGAAATTCCGGCCACACCATAACTGAGCCCCCTTGGTATCCTGCCCTAGAACTGAAGGAACATTCTGCAAACCGCTCTTGTGGCCTTCGCCATACTCTCTCACGACCATCTGGAGACCGCAGGCTATATCTTGACTCATCTGTGAAGAAAAAGCGCCCCCATTCATTTTCACTCCAGTGCTGATGATTTCTGGCAAACTGAAGCTGCGCAACACGATGACGCCTAAGACGTTCTGGGACTGTTGCAGGTCTACGACTGGTAGGATTGGCTTCTCCGAGTCGTCGTCTAACGTTTGCCGGACGTGCTGAAATCGATTTCTGGTTTCAACAGCTGTAGCATGATGATTTCGCAGACTTTGTAAGAAGATAAAACGATCATCACGAGCGCTAGTTCTGCGTTGGGGGACCAGTTCCAGGTCGTCTGGTGTAACCTTCAGTTTCCAATTTGTGTAGAAGGTGTGGTGGAGTGGATTGTCGGGTTGTTTTTGTGTTTCACCTTGATGAAACACTGGTTGGCTCGTTTAGATGTTGGAAGGCTTCTGATAGAAGCTGTTGGGGATTTGAGTACCTTTGAGAAGGTAGCCGAAGAGGATTTAGAGGAGGCTTTAGATGAAATTACATCTAGAGCGGTTTTAAAAGGGTAGCAAGGTCAGGATGGTTTCTTAGTTTAGAGGATAAAGAAGTTGAGGTAATTGTGCTTGAAGGAGAAGAAGTTGATGGTGATTTCGAAGGAAGTGGTCTTTTTTCGGGAGGTTTGAGAGGTGGAATTTCTTTTTCCGAGAGGGAAGTGGCTTTGGAGGCCTTTTGCGACCTGGTAGATCGCATGGTTTGAGCGTAGGAAGTTTTTTTATAAAATATGTTGACCAGTTACTACCGAGGAGCAGCCTCACTTCCCGGTTAACAGCCTAAGGTGGCTTTGGCCAGTAACTGGATGTCTGTCTTACCGTCTAGAAGATTATTTTTTAGTACACTTAAGCAATTTTATGTTGGGTGAGCTTCCTGAAAACAAAGCAGCACCTTCTGTTGAGTTTTAAAATTTTTTTGGCAAATTATTTTTCGACGCACCTCCGTAAACGAAGTTTTCTTGACAGGGTTTGAATCAGGGATTATGGTGTTTATAAACGGTTAAAGGTCGAAACACACTTATCAGCACCTTATAGGAACAGCGACTGATCATCACCAGCAGCTTTTATTTCTTATGTGTATTTTAATGCAAAAGTGCATACCTAACAACATCAGCACAGCACCGACAAGGCACGTCAACGCCTCAACCACAACACATTTCTCAGAGAGAATATTTTGCGGCCGGCGCGGCGTGCCAATACAATATCTCTGAAAATATAAAATGAAGCCTATAGTCGGGTATCGCGGCGGTGCTGATCCCGTGTCGATGCGTTAAGTGAGCCCATACACATCCGTCGACGGTGCTGTGACGATGCTTGTCAGGTGCTGTGCTGATAAGTGTGTTTCGACCTTAAAACTTTACTAATTTCCAATGAGCCATTTAATAATTATTATTATAAATAAAAAACCATTTTTAATTCCCAACTTTGGAGCCCTATAATTTGTTAACGAAGGGAGTAATGAAAAAATTTTATGTGCAGTACTATAATTGTTTTTAGTCTCTCTATCATCTTCTATCAGTTTTTGGTACCAAGTCCTTGGACACCCTGTATATTTTTGATACCTAACTTTTGGTATTCATTTCGATATTTCCAGTTAACATTTAAGTTGATCTGTTTATTTCATTTTATAAAAATATTGGCATCGATCTTACAGTTGAGAAACAAAACAAATTTATTAAAATGAATGTTGGTTAAAAATATTGTTTACTAATAAAACAATTACATCAATAAATTAATGAAATTACTCTGGCGTAGAACATGTCTTTATTAAACGAAATATGACGTTTTTATCAGTGGCGGCTCCTCATTAGGTCATTGGGTTAATGAGCTCCCATTCAAAAATAATTTAATAAGCATTTAAAAAAATAAAATATACCTACTATACTTATAGTATAGTATTCGTCTTAAATAAAATTTACCTAAAACGTTTCAAGACCCCCGAGTTAACGATTTTCAAGGCACCCGTGTAAACGTTACTCCGCATCAAGCATCAAGTACTCGGCGAAAACCAAAATTGGAAAGCGGGCTGGTGTCCACCGTTGACCTCAAGGTGTTAGATGGGAACGGAATTTGCCGAGCGCTGACGACATTCGCGGCGTGAGAGAAACACGCCCGAAGTTTACATGAGATGGGTCAAAAGCCCGGTTTAATATCGACGATGAATCGACATACGTCGGCTGATTATTACACGCTTAGAAAAGAGATGAGTAGAGGGGGCTATATTTTGATTTAAAGGAGAGCATTTGAAGCGAAATATTGAGCTGTGTTTTGACGTAATAATGCAAATACAAAAGATCGAAGGCTTCACTTAAATTTTAAAAAGATTTAGACTAATTATCATTTAATTTGAGTTTGTCATATTTAATATGTATAGAAATGAATAAAATATGATTGTTTTTTAAGAGAGCATTCTTTTTATATACAACAAGCGTGGCCCAACAAAATTTTATTCCTCTTTGGCTTTGGAAAGGAACTCAATAAATTTTGCTTTTTTAACGATTTTAATGATTTCTGGGGGTCTGGGGGTCAGTGGCGTTCCGTATTTTAAGATTTGGGTCACATCACCTATGACCACCCTATCAAATTAACCACGAGCCGCCACTGATTTTTATTATTATTAAAGTGAAACTTTACTTCGCCTCAAAATTTTTCGTCCATCTATCGCATGTCGCTTTACATATTATATATATCATTATGGTCTATATATGTAAAAATATTGTTTTCGTAGCCGCGCGGAATAGAGCTTTGGATGCCGAAAATTATGAATTGTATACATAAGGTTCGCGAATCCTGGACACGGTGATAATTATTCATTTTTTAATGTTATGTTGTGACATTTGTATATGAATAACCTTCAATATAGTTCCTATTAATCCGTAAACACACCTTATAGTAAATCGTACTAAAAAGTTGACAATTAATGAAATAAAGAATGATTTTTTTTCGGATTGTAGGCAATTAACTGAAAATTTTCGGGAATTAAAATCGCGTTTTTAATCTTAACTTAATAATTGGAAAATAGGAATGATTATGGGAAATCAATAGTAGACAAGAAGGAAATCTGCTCCACTTACTGAATACTTGAAAGAAGTATTTAATCTTGGAATGAAAAACTGTTAGAAATATACCAACCACGAGATATGGTACTAGGATCGATGCGATAGTACAAAAAGTACTATAAATATAGGGTGAGTCTTTCTTTTTTTATATGTGAAATAAAATTATAAAACAGGTCGGTTTTACCAAAATTAAATCGACACGTCCTGTATCGCCTCAAATACAGTAGGATCGTAAAATTCGGCACAATGGTTTAGGATTCATTAATATGATGAAACATTTCGGAGTTATTACAAAAAAAAACACTTTTTTTCGATATCTCACGAACGCATCAACCGATTCTGACGCACTTGGTGGCGATCGATGCGGGTTTTCAAGGTTAAGAGCTGATTAGTTTTTGAAGTCGATCGGTTCAGCCAATTCGGAGATATTTTCAAAAAATGAAAACTTTTTTTTTCACTTTTTTTGCAATTTCTCGAAATCTACCGGTCCGAATTGGTTCCAGCTTACAGGAAATCTAAGTTTGGCGAAGCCCTTTCGAATGACACCAACTGCGATCAAATCGGGCAAGCCGTTCGGAAGTTATAAAAATAGTCAGGAAAGCTTCTTAGGGCTTCGAAACGTCGAGATTTGTTGAAACCTCGATTTTTTTTAAACGGGGCAAAAACAATAACTTCCCGATTTTTCGAAAATCATTAGGAAGAATCATTGATTTTCTTAGCGGGAAGTTAATAATTTTCAGTTAATTGTCTACAATTTGAAAAAAAGTTTCACTTGCGTCGTGGTTTCATAAAACCACACAATGATTTTTTGATTGCTTCTCATATTTTTTGGTTTGATGCATATTTTGGAATACGTTCAAGAACACTGCTTGTAAAATGTTACAGGCTATCTGTCAAATTTACAGAAATAATTTTGTTTTATTTGTATGGGAGAGTCCACAGGCTTAAAAGTATTTTTTATAGTTGGTATAGCGGTTACCGAAGAAATGAATTACTAAATATGTGGAAATTTTCTTACGATGGGGAAAATGGGTTGAAACGTATATCAACTGTAAGGAGAGTACGCCTCTGTAGGATGGCTTACCCTTCAGATACCTGCCATCCTGAACGAGGGACGAAAATAGATGATATCGAGACTATCCAGAGATAGTTGGGTTGTCATTGTAGAGTTGTAGTTGCATTTGGCTGTAAAATAATAAAGTGTGTATTGAAACGAATACGCTTTTTAATGTAAAAAAAGGTGGGTGTAACACAACTTTGCTTCCTTTGAAAATTACAATTTATTTTACTTTTAGGGTTAACTAGATTCCGCACGCCACTGAAACCGCGAATCGAGCAGCTCTCAACATCTTTGCGTCCAAAATTGGCTGTTATCTTCACACCGGTCAGTATTTTCACTGTATAACCAATAATTAATGTTTTTAAAAGACGTACTCACCAAAAAGACGACATTTTGCAACTTTAAAATACAAAAACATCACAGCACAACAATATTTAGTGTCGTAGTAAGACGATTAGAAATAATATACGATAGCATAAGGTCGACGCCGCGCTGCCCTACAAACTGAACAACGTCACGACGACCGACGTATGCATCGAGGAAAATTAAATTAATGAATGAAAACTCCGACAGTGGTGGTGGAACTATAAACTATATCTTCTGTACGTTAAACCTACCCCTACAACGGGGAAATCAACAACCAACACATCCTATCGTGCTCCACGATCCTCTTTCTCTTGTCAAATTATTTTAGCGGAGAAAAGTGTTTACTATACATTTTTGTGCATAATTTTTCTGTATTGATTGCAAAAAAAACTGTATAAAGCTACCTATGGAATACAGATTCCACCGTATACTTGAGCTCTTGTGTCATAGATGGCAGAACCATCAGCGTTTACTTATACATTTAACCGTGGGTGTTTTACATTGCACACAATTTTACATCGTTGGTCCATTAGAGATTGGACCCCGTGAGCTGTAAACTCAAATTTTTACGATATAGGAATCGTAACTTGTTCTAAATTACGCTTCATAGTCGTAAGGGGCTGTGAGGAATACTGACACCAAGAATATGAAGAAACGTTCAGCAATGACAAAGCGGCTGGGGGCTCCGTTAATAGTCTCCAACCCTCTGTAAAAGTGGGGTGGATAAGTCCAGAAACTTTTACAAACCTTCTCGGGGGCGATACGAATGTCGGGTGTATCGTTCCTTGAACAAGTTTTCGCATTTCTAGTAAAATTTTGAGATATTTACAGCTTATGGAAATAAATTAAAACATAAAATTACCCCCTACCCCCGTTAAATTCAAAATACTTATTTTTCTTTACGTACTTTTCGACTTTCGACCGGCTATGAAGAAAATTCGTATACACACACGCAGGATTGCCAACTATATGAAAATAAAATACGCCAATTTCTAAACAAATAATCGCCCAAAATGTTTTTCTCTTTCGAAATATTGTTTTACCATGTAATCATTAAAATGTTGATTTTTTGTTGTAGCCCAGATGGCAGGAATAAAGTTTTAAAATTTTGTAGTTGCAGCTAATCAACTTTTGAGTTGGCAATGCTTGTAATTGCTACCAATCTAAATAAACCAACATAAATTATGTAGGGACCCTAAATGTTGTTACCACTATATCCTAATATTTTGAAATTGACAGGCTGGTATTAAAAATAGGCAGAAATAATGAAAATCGAAGATACTTTTTTTAATGAGTGCCTACGCAACAAAAACGAAACATCAGAAACTCTAAATTTATTGTAACTTCAAAACATCAATATGTAAATAAGTTTAAAAAATTGTACCTTTTATACTAAGGAAATACATGAAACTTTTTTTTGTATTTAGCGTAATTTGGCATAGTTTTTCAATTTATGTGTTTTGACAACAGAAAAATTCATATATGTAATTATTGTTTTATATTAATTTTTTTCATTTATAAAGCATTTCAACAACCTGAACAGCCATAAAAAATGTCGGAACAAATTTGTCTGAATGTCATGTCAACTGTCAAAACCAGCTAGTTCTGTGATCTGTGTTTCAAGCTAAAGGTGGGATTTACGATGAGCCAACTGAAAGAAAGTACCTAAAGAACATATTTCTGTCTGTTTCTGTTTCCATAGGAAAAATCTATTGAAAAATTGCCCATATGAGCAACCGGAATATATTATATCGCCCAAATAATCGCAAATCGGCAAAATTAAATTTTACTCGCAAGTTGACTTTTAAAATCGCCCATTTTGCGATAAATCGCCCGAGTTGGCAACCCTCACTACACGGGCCAAAACTTGAATTTTCGTCCTGCTCTCTCTCCCGTCAACAGGGAACGTGAGCTATCCTCGAAATCCAATTTGGACTAACGATATACATTCAAACAAAAACGGAACATAGGGATTTTAAGCATTGTATCAGAACTTCTTTTGAACTAGTCGACCAACATCCAGCTTCAACAGATTAAAAACACGATTATTACAATCGTTTATTTGGACACCTACCTATAACATATCGTACAATTCCCACCACTCCGTATTCGCGAAACATTAATTGTTAAAGAGAATTTAACAATTAATTTTCGATTTTAACAACATAAAACGTAAGCATATTGTTTCGATATGTAGCGACGTTTACTACCCCCATCAAATAATTATTCAATACTAAATCGCAGTTCGCACTTCGCACACACCTCGCACATAACTAACAAATTTTGAAGGAGAAGGGGCGGGCTTTTTTACAGTGATTCTGAAACCAGCTGTCCAGATCAATACTTGATATTCATTGAAGTGAACTTATAGAAATGTTTTATTGGTGGACTATTTAGATCGGCGAATACACTAAACCCCTATGTTCCGTTTTTATTTGAATGTATCTGTATATGGGCGTGGACAATTTTTTTGAACACAAAGTCAAGACATGGGTTTTTACGCCCCCCGACGTACATTCTAGGACCACATAGCTTTCTCGGAAACTGTTGGACCCCAACTACCGCCTAACATTTTTTTTTATCTTCTCTATTACGTCAAACATAATCATTTTCGATCCTCTATATAAACTCTCTCTTGCAAATTTTCCTTCTACCGAAAAAACCCAGCTCAAGTTGCCCGCTATGTATAAGTACCGTAATAGGGGGGTAAAATTTTGCCCAATCCTGAATTTCGTACGAACTTCACCAAATTTGGTATGGGGCACCTTTTTAGAACCCCGAAAACGATGGGCATAATTTCCGTTCTTTAAAATCAATTTTTCCCATTAAAAATTAATTTTCAAAATTTTTATCAGGACCATCGAGGGGGGGTGAAAAAAAAATTTCGTCCGATTTTGATGAAATTTTAGGGAGGGGTATTTTCGAGGTCGCCGATTCCGAAAATTTCATCGGTTGTGAGATAAAAAATTTTGGACATTTCATTATACTCAAAGAACTGTCAAATTTCGCCTTTCCGGTGGTCCGAAAAATAGTAAATTGAACTCGATTTTTTTGAAATTTTGGAAAATTATAGTTCGGGTAATTATCTTTAAATTTTTTTTTCCTTCAAGTATACCGAAAAATTTTTTTAAAAATGGATCCGTACAATTTTTTCAAAAAAAATGCCAAAAACGGACTTACCTCATCGAATTGATAATAAATCCTCTTTTTGTAAAATTCTAATACCATATACTTCCCAGAGACACCTTCATTTGTGAAATTTTCCGTAAAAAATTAACTTTAAAAATTTATATCATCGACGTCTATGGAATCGAAACGATCAAATTGACAATATTGGACAGTTAAAGATCCATATTTATCTACAAAAAATATTTAATTCCTTAATTATTATAAGGAAAGAAGATTTTACATTTAAAAAAAAAATTAAGTTAGGTTAGATAAGATTAAATTAGGTTATGTTAGAATTAGGTTAGGTTAGGTTAGGTTAGATAAGATTAAGTTAGGTTAGATAAGAGTTAGGTTAGGTTAGGTTAGGTTAGGTTAGGTTAGGTTAGGTTAGGTTAGGTTAGGTTAGGTTAGGTTAGGTTAGGTTAGGTTAGGTTAGGTTAGGTTAGGTTAGGTTAGGTTAGGTTAGGTTAGGTTAGGTTAGGTTAGGTTAGGTTAGGTTAGGTTAGGTTAGGTTAGGTTAGGTTAGGTTAGGTTAGGTTAGGTTAGGTTAGGTTAGGTTAGATAAAATTTTTTCCCCTAAATTTAAAAAAAAATCAGATTTTTTTGGAGAAATATACGTTTTTTTGGATATTTAACCCGATTTTCGGTTTTTCCAAACCAAAATACCTAATAATTGACCGTTTCAACAATACCTTCACTATACACCACTTTTTGGCTTTTTCTTGGAATTCATTCATCATTTTTCCGGAAATTTTTCGAATTTTTTTTACAAGCTCTTCTTTAAGTTGCCGTTACGGCTAAACCGTTAGAGATATGACGTTCATCTCTTGACCGTTGGATAGAGCCTCTATCCGTTGGACGATATTTGGTTTCTTCGATTTCATAAATAAGAAAGTTATTAAAAGTTAAAGATGCGTAATTTAAAAAAAAAAATTCTAAAAAAAAATTATATCTCCTACGCCTATGGAATCGAAGAAAGCAAATATACAATAATCGAAAACCGAAGGTCTATATTAACATTAAAAAAATATATCACTTCTTAGTTTTCAAACGGGAGCGAGTTATTAAAGGTCAAAGTTGAAAATTTTCAATTCCCTTGCTACAAAACTTAAAAAAAAAATTTTTGAATTTCGATTTTCTTGAAAATTTGTATATAGGGGTTTTTCGATACGGCCGTTTCAAAAATTTGATCAGTTTTTCCAAAAAAAATTGCTTTTCCGGAAAATTTGAAAAATTTTCCGAAAAATTGAATTTCCTTGAAAAGTATAGCTTCTTTCGAAAAATTTTTACGATTTTCCGGACAGGAATACAAAAAAAACTATTTTTCCAAAATTACCCTAAAACCTTCGTAAATGGGTCATTTTTTGGATTTTCCGTCAAATTTTTGTGCAAAAACATGACATTTTGACATTTGAGTTGACGTAACGTCAAAAGTATAAAAGATATGTCAATTTTCTTTTCACCATTCGATAGAGGAATAATGGCTCTATAAACGTACAAAATTTCGTTTCTTCGATTCCATACCTGCTCAATCCTGACGCGCATGGCCGAAAATTCAACTTTCGGCCCTTGTGGTGAATGAAATATACCATTTTACTGTACCCCAAATCATTTCGATTGGATTAAAGATACAATAGTGGTGGAACTATAAACTATATCTTCTGTACGTCAAAATTCATTCTTTTGTTTATTATTTACCGGAAATCTTCTTTTATATTTTTATTTCAACGTTTCGATAGCTTTTCAGGTACTGTTCATTTTTGTACATTTTTGTGTATTGATTGCAAGAGAAAATTAATAACAACTGTATATATTTACCTATGGGATACAGATTCACCGTATAATTGAGCTTTTGTGTCATAGATGGCAGAACCATCAGCGTTTACTTATACATTTAACCATGGGTGTTATACATTGCACACAACTTTTTATCTACGGTTCATTAGAGATTGGACCCCGTGAGCTGTAGACTCAATCATTTACAATATAGGAATCGTTACTTGTTCTAAATTACGCTTTATAGCCGTAAGGGGCCGTGAAGAATACTGACCACCAATCCAAATCCACAATCCATAAGCGGACGGGGGCTCCGTTAATAGCCTCCAACTCCATTTTAAGAGTGGTATGGATACGTCCAGAAACTCTTACAAACCTTCTCGGGGGGCGATACGAATGTCGGGTGTATCGTTCCTTGAACAAGTTTTCGTATTCCTAGTAAAATTTTGAGATATTACAGCTTATGGGATACAAATTAAAACAAAAGTATAAAATAAGTCTCTACAATAAAAATTAATATATGACGATTACTTTCAAAATACTACTGCAATGTTAAATGTCAAAATTTCATTAAACACCAAAACCAAAATAATATGTGGGGTGTGGGTTTTGCAGTTTATTTTATAACACTCTAACATATTTCACTTTTATAACCCCTTCAGTGATAAAGAGGGACCCGCCCCTACAACGGGGAAATCACAACCAAAACAGCCAACCGTGCTCCACGGTCCACTTTCTCTTGTCAAATTATTTTAGCGGAGAAAAGTGTTTACTATATATACATTTTTGTGCATAATTTTTCTGTATTGATTGCAAAAAAAAATAGCAACTGTATAGAGCTACTACCGTATACTTGAGCTCGAGTGTCATAGATGGCAGAACTATCAGCGTTTACTTATACATTTAACCATGGGTGTTATACATTGCAAACAACTTTACATCGTTGGTCCATTAGAGATTGGACCCCGTGAGCTGTAAACTCAAATTTTTACGATATAGGAATCGTAACTTGTTCTAAATTACGCTTCATAGTCGTAAGGGGCTGTGAGGAATACTGACACCAAAAGTAGGAAGAAAACGTTCAGTTATGACGAGTGAATAAATAAGCGGCTGGGGGCTCCGTTAATAGTCTCCAACCCCTATGTAAAAGTGGGGTGGACACGTCCAGAAACTTTTACAAACCTTCTCGGGGGCGATACGAATGTCGGGTGTATCGTTCCTTGGACAAGTTTTCGCATTCCTAGTAAAATCTTGAGATATTTACAGCTTATGGAATTCAATTAAAACATAAAATTACCCCCTACTCTATATGGAGTTAAATTTAAAATACTTATTTTTCTTTAGAAATGTGTAACTGGCGACGTTATTAAATCATAATTATCTTAAGTTAGAAAATAAGTTTGTTTCCGGATATTTTGCTATAGTTGTTTCGCCATCAGGAGAGAGTATTAAAATTATCGGAAACCAGTAAACCATGGGCGTACATTTATAGAATTATATTTATAATGATAGTCTATAAATGTCGCCGCCGGTTACAAATATTAGGTAGTAACTTTAAGTTAATGTGAAAGATGTTGAGCATGGATTATATGCAAAATGTCATTGTCATTTTAAACTGAGGTAACTTTAACATTCCAATATTTTTCAATTGTACCTGCATTTTACCAATAAATTACAATAATTTGGAAATTTTACTGTTCTGACCGGATGTAGGTAGGTATTAAGGGGATTAAACAAAGAGCTATTAGGCTATCCGGCTTTTACCCTACTCATTATGTCATTAGTTAATGAGTTCCTAAATTATTCTTTTAAACCTCCACTATATAAATTATTCTTTGCCTGGATCTAAAGTAGTCTAAAAAACATCGAAAGCAATATTAATAGTATTTAGTATTTTATTTCGTTTTTGTGAAAAATCAAATTGGTTGAGTGTAAATTTACAGACAGAGGGAGTGAAAATGGAAAATAGTTTGGAGTGTAGTCCTGTGAAACGTATGGATAAGATATTTCTTTATCGTTAAATGAGAAACTTATTATTGTGTATGACTATGTAAAAGGAGAGCTTTCATCTGGAACTGTTGACAGCGACATCGAAAGAACATCAACAATGACAGGCGTTGGAAAATCAACGATATACAGACTCCTTCGTGAGCAAAAGTCAGGAATGAATCCACCAAAACAACATAGCGGTGGTAAAAAAACAGGTACTTCCAGAAGAAACGAAAACGGCTATACACGAATTTTATTTTAAAAAAGAAATTCCAACATTAGCAAAAATTTTGAATGCTATAAAAGAAGATTCCGATTTGCGCGATATAAAACAAACCAAACTATGGGAGACTCTTAAAGAATTAAATTTTACATGGTCATAAGCAAATAGAAAATCGACCCTTATTGATAAGGATGAAATTATTTGTTGTAGGACAAAATATTCAAGAACCATATTGCAATACCGTTCATAGGGAAGGCAAATTTTTTATTTGGATTTGGACACACGGTATCCAAAATGTGGCAAGACAAAAATATTCAGACATCACGTCAAGCTTTTATGGAAAAATTAATTGTTGTACACATTGGAAGTAGCAAAGGTTTTTTGAATGAAGGTAGACTCATATTTGCATCAAACAAAACTGGTGATTACCATGAGGATATGAATTCAGATGTATTCGAAGAATATTTCGAGCAAATGATAAAGTTCATTCCTAAAGGGTCAGTGATAGTAATGGATAATGCTAGTTATCACTAACGGCAAATTGAAAAAATTCCTTCTTCGTCATGGAACAAACCTCAGATCGTTGAATGGTTAAGAAAAAGAAAGATTGTTTGTAGTGAAGAAGATTTACTTGATGAAATTGCAAACATTGTCAAAATTTTGAAAAAATGGTTAAACATTGTCAAAATTTTAAAAAACGGTCAATAATTGTCAAAAACTGTCAAAAATGGTCAATAATTTTGAAAAATGGTCAAAAATGGTCGATAATTTTGAAAAATGGTCAAAAATTGTCCTAAATGGTCAATAATTGTCAAAAACTGTCAAAATGGTCAATAATTGTCAAAAATTGTCAAAATGGTCAATAATTGTCAAAAATTTTGAAAAATGGTCAATAATACTTGATCATTCTTAAAGGCTCCCGTTGAGGGTGCAAATGTATAATGTCAATTAATTACTAAAAAAATGAAATTTGTTTTTGACAAGAATGACGGTTTCTCCTTTTTATGTGTTTCCAAAGAATTACAAATTGGGCCAGATTTATTATCCTCTCTTAAATATGCGCAAATTACATCTGTCGATGTAGAGCGTTCATTTTCTATGTACAAATTAATTTTAAGTGAAAGAAGACTGAGTTTTAAAACAGAAAATATAGAGAAGCACTTAGTTGTAGCTATTAATGATAAAATTTTAAGTGGTTACAATGTTTAATTATTAATTAACAATTGTTTAGTTATGTTGTGCAAATATATTTGTGTTAAGTTAATTCATTTTGTATATTAAAATAAATTCTTAATAACTCATTATTTAATCAGGGAATTAAAAGCATTTGTCTATATTGCCTATATGTTAAGATTTCTGCCTTTTTCAATAAAAATCTTTGCCTTTATAAGCGCCTTTTTCTTCAGTTTTTGTTGCCTATAAATCCGAGCTTTACTGATGACATTATTAAATCATAATTATCTTGTTAGAAAATAAGTTTGTTTCCGGATAATTTGCTAAATAAATCCACTTTATACAGGGCCCGTCGTTGTTGAATGTAAACGGAATTTCACAAAAGACAAAAGCCCAAATATGTGAGTTGTGGGTATTTTGCGGTTTCATTCATTCTCTGATATATTTCATGTTTTTGGTACTCCATTTTTATACAGGGTGGTCCGTAAGTAATGGTCCAAATTGAAATGCAGATGTCGCCCTCAATAAAATATTGATAGGGACTGCAACTATTTATTATTCAGGATTTTGAATAAAAATAAAATTGATTTTTCTTATTATTTATTTATATTAGTTTATAAAATATATATTTTCCTTTTTATACTAAAAATATAAATAAAATATTACTATTTTAATATATACAAATGGTAACATGCGTACTTTGAATAATTTAATCTTATTATAGAGACCTTTTAACAAAAGTAATAATACCGTTTTCATATCAAATTGTATTTATTAGACAGACACACATCAGCATTTTATCAAACAAAGTATATACTACCATTTTATTACAATAGGCTTCCATATTGGATTAAAACCATAGATGGAACCAAATTGGTTATTGTTATTTACTTTGAAAACAATTATTTATCGCTTCGAAATGGAATTTGCCATTATTAAAAAGTTAGAAAATAGTTTATTTTTATTGGTTATAAATTTTTTGAGTTCTTATTTTATAATAGCTTGTACAACATGAATTTTCAACAATTTCATTTAATACAATTTTTCGTTGACCGTTTATTAACTTCGATATTAATGAATTATTTTATTTAAAAAAGGATGCGTTAATGGACGTCATTAACGCACTCTTTTTTTGATTTTGACGTTTTTATGACATTTTGATATAGACAATATACCAATATCATTATATGGATATTTTCCAATTTGTTTGAAGTCATTTTGATGATATTTTGATATAAAAAACCAGCCATAGTCATGAAAATAAAAAAAAACAATCACAGACTAACATCATACACTTTAATTAACAATTTTAATACATATTTATAAAAATATTCTTTATATTACAATTATTCAAATTTAAGAACGGAACAGATACATTGTTTGTGTTATGAACGTCATGATTTATATTCAGGTTTAAATCATTTTCCATATTTTCAGCAGGGTTTTCTAATTCCATAACTGCACAATTACGAATTTACAATAACTTTTTCACAGTTTACGGTCAACGAAAAAATATTGCAATCAACTTATTTGTTAATGGGCGATTAATAAACTCAACTATTAAAGGCACTCACTCGCTATCGCTCGTTCGTGATTTAAACAGTTTCGTTTATTAATCGCCTTCATTAACAAACTAGTTTATTAAATAACTATTATATCATTCTTCTTTCGTAAGTAAATTCATTATTTTTTCATTTAAAAATAAAACCATTTCATAACAGTGGGTACAATCTAAAACTCGCATTATACTTTAAAATTTGTAACTTATTACAGTCTGTTTGAAATAGGCAGTGAGTAATAAAACCTAATTTAACATACAAAACCCTTACCGAGTGGTAAATTTCCAATATTTTAATTTGTGACTATGAAAGCTACCTTCTACTAAATTTTCTTCAAAATCGAACATTTTTTAAGGAAACTAATAATAAAAAACGAAAAATGCAGTTTTTTGCGTTTTTCGTGCTAATTTTGAAGTTATGTGAAAAAGTCACCAATTAAAAAGCTGTAGATTTTCCCAAGATCTACAACTTTTATGATCATCTTTTTATTCTAGGAACTCAACTTTGGCCGGAAATCGCAATAATGTCTTTTTCCACCCCCCAAAAAAGTGTGTTTTACCGAAAAAACGTTATAATTCGAAAAATTTTGAAAATTTCAATTTGAAATTTTTT
This sequence comes from Lochmaea crataegi, assembly GCA_947563755.1. NCBI lineage: Eukaryota > Metazoa > Arthropoda > Insecta > Coleoptera > Chrysomelidae > Lochmaea > Lochmaea crataegi. Next base: position 9,807,695 of record OX387430.1, read on the forward strand.
TTATGGTTTGTGACTATCAAAGCTACCTTCTACTAAATTTTCATCAAAATCGAAAAATTTTTAAGGAAACTAATAAAAAACGAAAAATGCAGTTTTTTGCGTTTTTCGAGCTAATTTTGAAGTTATGTGAAAAAGTCACCAATTAAAAAGCTGTAGATTTTCCCAAGATCTACAACTTTTATGATCATGTTTTTATTCTAGGAACTCAACTTTGGCCGGAAATCGCAATAATGTCTTTTTCCACCCCCAAAAAAAGTGTGTTTTACCGAAAAAACGTTATAATTCGAAAATTTTTGAATATTTCAATTTGAAATTTTTTTTTATGGTTGGTGACTATGAAAGCTACATTCTACTAAATTTTCATCAAAATCGAACATTTTTTAACGAAACCAAAAATAAAAAACGAAAAATGCAGTTTTTCGCGTTTTTCGAGCTAATTTTGAAGTTATGTGAAAAAGTCACCATGTAAAAAGTTGTAGATTTTCCCAAGATCTACAACTTTTAAAATCAACTTTTTATTCAAGGAACTCAACTTTGGCCGGAAATCGCAATAATGTCTTTTTCCACCCCCCAAAAAAAGTGTTTTACCGAAAAAACGTTATACCTCGAAAAATTTCCAATATTTCTATTTGAAATTTTTTTTCATGGGTTGTGACTATCAAAGCTACCTTCTACTAAATTTTAATCAAAATCGAACATTTCTTAACGAAACCAAAAATAAAAAACGAAAAATGCAGTTTTTGGCGTTTATCGAGCATATTTTGAAGTTATGTGAAAAAGTCACCATGTAAAAAGTTGTAGATTTTCCCAAGATCTACAACTTTTAAAATTAACTTTATATTCTAGGAACTCAACTTTGGCCGGAAATCGCAATAATGTCTTTTTCCACCCCCCAAAAAGGTGTTTTTTACCGAAAAAACGTCAAAACTAGGAAAATTTCCAATATTTTCATTTGAAAATTATTTTCATGGTTTGTGACTATGAAAGCTACCGTCTACTAAATTTTCATCAATATCGAACATTTTTTAAGGAAACTAATAATAAAAAACGAAAAATGCAGTTTTTGGCGTTTTTTCGAGCTAATTTTGAGGTTATGTGAAAAAGTCACTAATGAAAAAGTTGTAGATTTTCCCAAGATCTACAACTTTTATAATCATCTTTTTATTCTAGGAACTCAACTTTGGCCGGAAATCGCAATAATGTCTTTTTCCACCCCCCAAAAAAATGTGTTTTACCGAAAAAACGTTATAATTCGAAAAATTTCCAATATTTCAATTTGAATTTTTTTTTCATGGGTTGTGACTATCAAAGCTACCTTCTACTAAATTTTAATCAAAATCGAACATTTTTTAACGAAACCAAAAATAAAAAACGAAAAATGCAGTTTTTGGCGTTTTTCGAGCATATTTTGAAGTTATGTGAAAAACTCACCATGTAAAAAGTTGTAGATTTTCTCAAGATCTACAACTTTTATCATCTACTTTTTATTCTAGAACCTCATCTTTGGCCGGAAATCACAATAATGTCTTTTTCCACCCCCCAAAAAGGTGTTTTTTACCGAAAAAACGTCAAAACTAGGAAAATTTCCAATATTTTCATTTGAAAATTATTTTCATGGTTTGTGACTATGAAAGCTACCGTCTACTAAATTTTCATCAATATCGAACATTTTTTAAGGAAACTAATAATAAAAAACGAAAAATTCAGTTTTTGGCGTTTTTCGAGCTAATTTTGAGGTTATGTGAAAAAGTCACCAATCAAAAAGTTGTAGATTTTCCCAAGATCTACAACTTTTAAAATTAACTTTATATTCTAGGAACTCAACTTTGGCCGGAAATCGCAATAATGTCTTTTTCCACCCCCCAAAAAAAGTGTTTTACCGAAAAAACGTTATAACTCGAAAAATTTCCAATATTTCAATTTGAAATTTTTTTTCATAGGTTGTGACTATCAAAGCTACCTTCTACTACATTTTCATCAAAATCGAACATTTTTTAACGAAACCAAAAATAAATAACGAAAAATGCAGTTTTTGGCGTTTTTCGAGCTAATTTTGAAGTTATGTGAAAAAGTCACCATGTAGAAAGTTGTAGATTTTCTCAAGATCTACAACTTTTATCATCAACTTTTTTTTCTAGAACCTCAACTTTGGCCGGAAATCGCAATAATGTCTTTTTCCACCCGCCAAAAAGGTGTTTTTGACCAAAAAACGTCAAAACTAGGAAAATTTCCAATATTTTCATTTGAAAATTATTTTCATGGTTTTTGACTATGAAAGCTACCTTTTACTAAATTTTCATCAAAATCGAACATTTTTTAAGGAAACTAATAATAAAAAACGAAAAATGCAGTTTTTTGCGTTTTTCGAGCTAATTTTGAGGTTATGTGAAAAAGTCACAAATGAAAAAGTTGTAGATTTTCCCAAGATTTACAACTCTTATGATCAACTTTTTTATTCTAGGAACTCAATTTTGGCCGGAAATCGCAATAATGTCTTTTTCCACCCCCCAAAAAGGTGTTTTTACCGAAAAAACGTCAAAACTAGGAAAATTTCCAATATTTTCATTTGAAAATTATTTTCATGGTTTTTGACTATGAAAGCTACCGTCTACTAAATTTTCATCAATATCGAACATTTTTTAAGGAAACTAATAATAAAAAACGAAAAATGCAGTTTTTGGCGTTTTTCGAGCTAATTTTGAGGTTATGTGAAAAAGTCACCAATTAAAAAGTTGTAGATTTTCCCAAGATCTACAACTTTTAAAATTAACTTTATATTCTAGGAACTCAACTTTGGCCGGAAATCGCAAAACCCCAAAAAAAGTGTTTTACCGAAAAAACGTTATTACTCGAAAAATTTCCAATATTTCAATTTGAAATTTTTTTTCATAGGTTGTGACTATCAAAGCTACCTTCTACTACATTTTCATCAAAATCGAACATTTTTTAACGAAACCAAAAATAAATAACGAAAAATGCAGTTTTTGGCGTTTTTCGAGCTAATTTTGAAGTTATGTGAAAAAGTCACCATGTAGAAAGTTGTAGATTTTCTCAAGATCTACAACTTTTATTATCAACTTTTTTTTCTAGAACCTCAACTTTGGCCGGAAATCGCAATAATGTCTTATTCCACCCGCCAAAAAGGTGTTTTTGACCAAAAAACGTCAAAACTAGGAAAATTTCCAATATTTTCATTTGAAAATTATTTTCATGGTTTGTGATTATGAAAGCTACCTTTTACTAAATTTTAATCAAAATCGAACATTTTTTAAGGAAACTAATAATAAAAAACGAAAAATGCAGTTTTTTGCGTTTTTCGAGCTAATTTTGAGGTTATGTGAAAAAGTCACAAATGAAAAAGTTGTAGATTTTCCCAAGATTTACAACTCTTATGATCAACTTTTTTATTCTAGGAACTCAATTTTGGCCGGAAATCGCAATAATGTCTTTCGCGAAAGTGGAAAAATCCTCGTCTTCGACTCGGGTTTTCAAAACCACTCTCGCTCACGCTATTTGTTAAAACAAATTACTTAGAAACTGGTTTTTCCGAATTTTTCCGGAAAAATTAAATGCACTAGGGATATCACCCCCGAAAAAACGTCAAAATTAGGAAAATCTCGGCTCGTTAACGTATCGATACTTCGAGTTTCGATAAATTAATATTCGATATTCTACTGTATCGATACTTTACGTTCCGATCCGTATCGATACTTTCTAGTGTATCGCGCAACCCTAAAATCAATAAACTTTTTAAGTAAAGATTTTATTATTAACTTCCCTGTTTCGTTTTTATATTACTTGTTACTTATTAAGGATTTTGTCTTTTCCCATAAGTTAAGGAGACCTTAAGTTGCATAAAGCTTACTTAAAGTTAATCTCAGTTTTAGGCGATACACGTCAATTTCCGATCTATATAACTATAGCTGTAGTCTAATGTTTAGGGCAACAAGCCCTAATTGCTAAATGGTGCTTAGACTGTATCTACGCCATACAAAATTTGTCATGTGTCATCTCAAACCGAGTTTAACTTCAAGTAAGCTTTATACAAACCACCCTTAACATATCTTTAACTTTAAGGAATCCTTAAGAAAGTCGCTGTTAGTTTAACAGTTTGAATTATTTAACTATTTAAACATTTTATTCGTATCGGCTGGCTCCCCCATTCTGTCATAATTTATTGATTTATCCGCGAAGTAATTATAAAAGTAATTGATAATTCCTATTTTTACGACATGTACTTTGTAATTGTAATTAATTCCTTTTTTGGAAAAGTACTTTGTAATTGTAATTATTTTTAAAAATTCCGTCTCCCAACATACAATTTCATCTTTTTCGATTAAAAGCGACTTTCTGTTTACTTTTTCCCATCTAAAATTTATCTCTCGCAAAATTTTCCAATTTCAGAAATAATGGTGAAACCTAAATAAGTTATTATTGAGAACCATTTTTCGTAAAAAGATATTGCTTAAATATAAAATTCACAATTATTGAGACTTTTAGAATCGCAAGCAGGTACCCCCTTAGAATGGTCATTCTACAAGTGTTTATTGCTCTCTGTCTTTTTCAAATAGAGTATAGTTTGTTTAATTTTACCTATGCGTCTGTCAACAAAGCCCGCTAAAAACTTAATACTACGACTAGGACATTCCATTTGTCAATTTTTATGGTAAATTATTCTAATTGTGATTTGAAATTGACAATAATTCTTTCTAATAATTCTAATTTATTTCGTACAAGGATTATATTTTGAAAATCAACTATTTATAAATCTACACGATTTTTGAATAAAAATACCAAATCAAAGGAACATATTTATAACGAGACGTGCTTACACTTAAATAAAACCTTTTACCCATAAATGTGAGTAGTAAGTAAGGTCGAAAACATCAAATTTTTCCGTGGTGGAATATAATCGAAAACCTAATTCGTAAATTCTCGAATAAATTCCGCTGGAGCTTGCGACGCAGCTTGTAAGCACAACGTAGTGCACTCGAAATTGGATTCTTTTACACTGATTCAGAAATTGTCGACATTAAAATTTTAGGAGATTTTATGCCCTATAATATGATAAAAGTGGATTTTAAAAAATAAAGTGTAGAAGGTGTGGAAGTAAATGTTTCATCTGCACCATTATTTCACAAACTAACAAGATTTTTCTTTAACGATCCACCATTCTTTCTGTTATAATATTTTATAAACTTATTCAACTGTTAACAAATCTAAAAACTATTTTTTACAAAACACTAAAACTATATCACAAAATGTAGTAGTATCACGAAGTAGTAGAAAATTTCTTTATAATCTCACGGAGACTGGTCGTAGTGCCGATGATGAGTCCGAAGACTCCTATTAAGATGATAAAGCCGTTTTTGCTTAGGATTAAAATGCCTCTAGTACCTCGTAATTTGTTCCAATGGGTACTGATATCTATAATCGCTGGTATGGCTAGACCTAAAGCGGAAAGGGCTAGAGCACCAAAAAGGGATATGAAGAGGTCTATGTAGGGAACTGCAATAGCCAGTCCAACTGAAAAATAAAAATATTTTACAACCAAATGTTCTAAACATAAAGGTAAGGAAAGCCTGTCTTATTTCGCAGTTAGTATATACAACGAGTAATTCTAGCTTCATTATCTACATTATTTTTTAACCTTACTTTGAAAAATATTGTAGACTGAATACTTACAACAAAAAACGACCAATAAAGTTCTGGTAAGATATTCAAAAAATAACAAATGATCACTTTTTCCAATCCAAGTAGCTAAATATTGTTTCCAGATTATATCGATAGCAGGGTACATTTGAAGACCATGTGTGATGAATATTGAAAATGACAACATTATCTTGCAAATTTGAGCTGGTCTGTAATAGAAAAAAAAATTAACATCAACTATAAATTTACAAAATAACAAAGTATTAATATTAGAAAGATGGGTTGGTGGTACCGTACATAAATAATTCACTCATCGTCGGCGCTTATAAAGACATGCCAAAAAAGGGTCGTTAAAAGACACGTGTATCGTATATACAGGTTGCTTGTTGATTTATAGATGGAGTGCTCGGTACGGGGGCTGATAAAAACGTAAGTTGTTAGGAATCTTTTTCAAAAAACGATGTTGTTTTGCTATGTACGGTATGTTCTGCTTTAATTGGGAACATCAAAATATAAGAAATAAACTAGAATCATTGATTAGAACAGATTTGACCACATTACATAAATAAAATATTTGTAATTGAATTTACTGTTTGGACCCTTACTTTGTGGAATCTACTCATATTAATATATAATATCGAAATAATTATCAATATCCTTTCATAATTTTCATAATTTTTTCATTAAATAGTGGAATTAATTAGAAACAGTTAGTTTCATCATCTCATCGATTTTTCTTCAATAGAAAATAAATCGATTTCTGCGAAAAGTTTTTTTTTGGATTGTTTTAAAAATGGACATGCTTTTCGTATATATTCCGATAATAAACCTAAGAGATTTATTCGTTAACGATATTTATCGGATTGAAAAAAAATCAAATAAAATTATATGAAAATTGTCAAAAATTTTGAAATATGGTCAATAATTGTCAATTATTGTCAAAAACTTTTGAAAATTGTCAATAATTGTTAAAATTTTGAAAAATGGCCAAAATTTTTCAAAAATGGTCAAAAAATTTGGAAAAATGGTCAATAATTGTTGAAAAACTGTCAAAATTGGCCAATAATTTTTAAAAAATGATCAATAATTGTTGAAAAATTTGGAAAAATAGTCAGTAATTGTTGCAAAACTGTCAAAATTGGTCAATAATTTTAAAAAAATGATCAGTAATTGTGGAAAAACTGTCAAAATTGGTCAATAATGGTCAAAAACTGTTAAAAATAGACAATTTTTGTCAAAAACTGTCAATAATTGTTAAAAAATGGTCAATAATTGTCAAAAACTGCAGAAAATTGTCAATAATTGTCAAAAACTGCTGAAAATGGTCAATAATTGTAAAAAATTTTGAAAAGTGGTCGATAATTATCGAAAATTTGAAAAGTGGTCAATAATTGTCAAAAACTGTTGAAAAGTGTCAATAATTGTTAAAATTTTGAAAAATGGTCAGTAATTGTTGAAAAACTGTCAAAATTGGTCAATAATTAAAAAAAATGGTCAATAATTGTTGAAAAACTGTCAAAATTGGTCAATAATTGTAAAAAATGGTCAATAATTTTTAAAAAATGGTCAATAATTGTTGAAAAACTGTCAAAATTGGCCAATAATTGTAAAAAATGGTCAATAATTTCAAAAAAAATGGTCAAAAATTGTCAAAAAGTTTGGAAAAATGGTCAATAATTGTTGAAAAACTGTTAAAATTGGTCAATAATTGTGAAAAATGGTCAATAATTTTAAAAAAATGGTCAATAATTAAAAAAAAAGGTCAATAATTGTTGAAAAACTGTCAAAATTGGCCAATAATTGTAAAAAATGGTCAAAAATTGTCAAAAAGTTTGGAAAAATGGTCAATAATTGTTGAAAAACTGTCAAAATTGGTCAATAATTGTTGAAAAATGGTCAATAATTTTTAAAAAATGATCAATAATTGTTGAGAAATTTGGAAAAATGGACAATAATTGTTGCGATACTGTCAAAATTGGTCAATAATTATTTAAAAAATGGTTAATAGTTTTTAAAAAATGATCAGTTATTGTTGCAAAACTGTCAAAATTGGTCAATAAGTAAAAAAAATGGTCAATAATTATTGAAAAACTGTCAAAATTGGTCAATAATGGTCAAAAACTGTTAAAAATAGACAATTTTTGTCAAAAACTGTCAATAATTGTTAAAAAATGGTCAATAATGGTCAAAAACTGCTAAAAATTGTCAATAATTGTCAAAAACTGCTGAAAATGGCCAATAATTGTAAACATTTTGAAAAGTGGTCGATAATTATCGAAAATTAAAAAAAAAATTAGAAAAATGGTCAATAATTGTCAAAAACTGTTGAAAAGTGTAAATTATTGTTGAAATTTTGAAAAATGGTCAGTAATTGTTGCAAAACTATCAAAATTGGTCAATAATTAAAAAAAATAGTCAATAATTATTGAAAAACTGTCAAAATTGGTCAATCATTGTAAAAAATGGTCAATAATTTTTAAAAAATGGTCAATAATTGTTGAAAAACTGTCAAAATTGGCCAATAATTGTAAAAAAGGGTCAATAATTTCAAAAAAATGGTCAAAAATTGTCAAAAAGTTTGGAAAAATGGTCAATAATTGTTGAAAAACTGTCAAAATTGGTCAATAATTGTTAAAAAATGATCAGTAATTGTTGTAAAACTGTCAAAATTGGTCCATAATTGTTAAAAAATGACCAATAATTGTTGAAAAACTGTCAAAACTGCTCGATAATTATTTAAAAAATGGTTAATAATTTTTAAAAAATGATCAGTTATTGTTGCAAAACTGTCAAAATTGGTCAATAATTGAAAAAAATGGTCAATAATTATTGAAAAACTGTCAATAATGGTCAAAAACTGTTAAAAATAGACAATTTTTGTCAAAAACTGTCAATAATTGTTAAAAAATGGTCAATAATGGTCAAAAACTGCTAAAAATTGTCATTAATTGTCAAAAACTGCTGAAAATGGCCAATAATTGTAAACATTTTGAAAAGTGGTCGATAATTATCGAAAATTTAAAAAAAAATTAGAAAAATGGTCAATAATTGTCAAAAACTGTTGAAAAGTGTAAATAATTGTTGAAATTTTGAAAAATGGTCAGTAATTGTTGCAAAACTGTCAAAATTGGTCAATAATTAAAAAAAATAGTCAATAATTATTGAAAAACTGTCAAAATTGGTCAATAATTGTAAAAAATGGTCAATAATTTTTAAAAAATGGTCAATAATTGTTGAAAAACTGTCAAAATTGGCCAATAATTGTAAAAAAGGGTCAATAATTTCAAAAAAATGGTCAAAAATTGTCAAAAAGTTTGGAAAAATGGTCAATAATTGTTGAAAAACTGTCAAAATTGGTCAATAATTGTTAAAAAATGATCAGTAATTGTTGTAAAACTGTCAAAATTGGTCCATAATTGTTAAAAAATGATCAATAATTGTTGAAAAACTGTCAAAATTGGTCAATAATTGTCAATTAATTGTTAAAAATGGACGATTTTTGTCAAAAACTGTCAATAATTGTTAAAAAATGAATTTACTGTTTGGACCCTTACTTTGTGGAATCTACTCATATTACTTTTTTAAATGAAACTAAGTGTTTCTAATTAATTCCACTATTTTATGAAAAAATTATGAAAACTCTAAGATATTGATAATTAATATTAAAAAATGGTCAATAATTTTGAGAAATGGTCAATAATCGTCAAAAGGTCTCAAATTTTTTAAAAATAGTCAATAAATAATACGAGAGCCGTTTTCGAAAATCCAATCCTTAAACACACGTAATTTATTCAAAATCGATTAATATTACTCGAAAAATCGAAAATTAAAAATCGATTATAACAAAATAATAATTGATTTATATAAAAATCGTTTAATTTTTCAAACATCCCTACTTATAGAGTTTGAAAAAAAGCAACAGTGTCTGTCGATTCTACTGGGATCCGAGCGGTTCCGCTCTCATCACTACTTGCGATGTTGCTGAGGCAATTGAAAAAAAAAGCCGCTCTACCAAAAACACAAAAAAAAATCGAAAGTCGATTTTCAAGGGTAAAATATCGATTCACTGAATCGATTCAATACAACATATCGATTTATTCGGTCCGAGGAATCGATTATTCGATTAATCGATTTCAGATCGCCATCCCTAGTACCGACTAGACGAATTTGCTACATCGCGCGCGGCGCGTTCGGTTCGTTCGGAGTGTTTTGTAGAGATATAGAGAGATAACAAATAACTAAATGGGAAATTTTTAAAAGGATGCTTAAATGATACGTTTTTAAAAATATTTTAAATGTTGCTCCGATAAAAATTTCCAAGTTGCGTTATATACTTACCTAATCAACAAAATTTACTCAACGCACATTGAGCCCGACAAATGGATATCTGAAGAAAGACATTTCTACTCCATCCCTACTTCCACAACTGTCCACACAAAACATTTGCGTAAATACAGTATTCGCCAGCTAACTTGATGTCCCAGAAATTACCAACTAAGAGAGACAGAGTAATAATGCCCTGCCTACTCGGCTGCTATTGGTGGTAAAATTTTGACAAACGCCAATTGCATCGAACCTTATCAGGTGTTAAGATTTTCAGTAGCGTAGCGGCACACAGTTATTGTTTCTGCTTTGTACAATAAAGTGTTTGTAAAACAAACAGATATGTTTTATGACGTCAACCCCCTTGTGACTACTCTAGATGAAAGTGATTCCAGTAGCGGCAGTCAGATTCTTCGTAAAGATAAAAACTGTTTATACCTATTCTTAGAAATATACCTAGCTTAAATAATTTCCCATTATCTTTTATTCTCATTACTACCTGGAAGAAATTATTTAGTTTCTAACAAATTTTAATTATAGTCCGTCCGGAAATATAAGATCCTAACTTTATAATCTTCAATTAGATAAATAACATGTTATTGTAATGGGTACCTTATTGTTAAAATATTATTTATGTACTCAGAATTCAGGTATAAAGCAGATCCGTTTCTATTAAAATCAATATACCAATAATTATAACAAAGAATTAAATATTATTTATTAAGTTAGGATCATATATTTCCGGACGGACTTTACTTTATTAATTGTACAAGTTGTGTTAATTTGTAACAGAAAGCGTATCCTCAGAACTTGCACGGCACTGTTTACAGTTATCGGATGGGCGGCGTCAATAGCTCCCTAGAAACCATTTAGGACATCAAGTTAACTGGCGAATACTGTATTCATTGTTTATGTACGGTGACTGGACTGATGCCATTGTTTTCATAAATAGTATTATACTTACATGGCATTTCCAATTGTATAGGTAATCGATCCACCGACTATGTCACCATAGGCAATATATCCAAAGAATCCCATTGATGCATATAAAAATATTATCAGGACCATACCAATATTTAACACTCCAAATGTACTACCGAAATATTGAGGTGTTTTCATTTCATTTTCTAGTGGCATTATCTAAAAATAAAAAGATCCAAATATTTTATATTAATACAACTAAAACACGAATGATTTAGAATCAAATTTCATCAAAAAGTGATTTGACAATTCGCTCTGCCAGCAGCTGTAACGTCAAAAATTATTGAAATTAATTTAAAAATTTTTGGGAGGTGTTGAACGAGCTACGATTTAAGATTGTATTTTTCATTATTCCTCTAGTGGATAAAGTGGTACTTTATATGATGCATAAGTGTGGATAAATCTCCAATTATAATGTACTGAAAACAGTCCATGGTCTGTTTTCAGTGTAATGTTGTTCTGATTGGTTGTGTTCAATCAAATGACCTCAAATTAACTGATTTCATTGGATTCACTCTATTAGGTACGTTGCCATGGATACATTTTGACTTATTCCGATTTTGACGTTTCAAATATTTAATTCACCAAATTTCGTGAAAAAATTTTTTTTGTAAAAGATGAAAATAAAAAACCAAAAACTTGGTTTTTTGATTTTTCACATAAATTTTGAGGTTATGTGAAAAAAGTGCGAATACAAAAGTTGTAGATCTTTTTATTACCTACAACTTTGCCATTTGACTTTTTTCCATAGGACTTGTAGTTCTGCCGGAAATCGAGATAGACCGTTTTTTACCCTTAAAAACTCACCCCCTCCCCTTCCCGACCTCAGATCGCCCGTAAATTATTTTTTCTACAGTCGCGCGTAAAATGACTAATTACTATATTCAAATGAAATCGTAAAGTCGACAAATGCCGAGGATTGTTACTTTACGCTCTAGCGCAAAAAAGGAATCTTCTTCGCTCGCTTATTTAATCAAACCACGCCGTCCGAATTAACTCAATTGGTGAATAATTAACAATTTATCAGATTAAAAATTAAATAAAATTATATGAAAATTGTCAATAATTTTGAAATATGGTCAAAAATGGTCAATTATTGTCAAAAACTGTTGAAAATGGACAATTTTTGTCAAAAACTGTCAAAAATGGTCAATAATTGTCCAAAATGGTCAGTAATTGTCAAAAACTTTTTAAAAAATTTGAAAAATGGTCAAACATTTTCAAAAATTGTCAAAAATTGTCAAAAATGGTCAATTGTTAAAATTTGTTTTTGAAAAATGGTCAAAATTTTTCAAAAATTGTCAAAAACGGTCAATAATTGTAAAAAACTATCAAAAATGGTCAAAAATGGACAACTATTATCAAAATTGGTCAATAATTGTCAAAAATTCTAAAAATTTTGAAAAATGGTCGATAATTGTCAAAAACTATCAAGAATGGTCAATAATTTTGAAAAATGTTCAAAATTTTTGAAAAATTGTCAAAAACTTTGGAAAATTGTCAAAAATCGCCGGTCAATAATTTTGAAAAATTGTCAAAAACTTTGGAAAATTGTCAAAAATCGCCAATAATTGTCAAAAACTATCAATAATTGTCAAAAACTATCAAAAATTGTCAAAAATAGACAATTATTGTTAAAAATTGTCAAAAATAGACAATTATTGTTAAAAATTGTCAAAATTTTGAAAATTTGTCCAAATTTTGAAAATTTGTTGTTAATTATCAAAAATTGTTAAAGTTTTTGAAATATGGTCAATAATGGTCAATAATGGTCAATAATGGTCAATAATGGTCAATAATGGTCAATAATGGTCAATAATGGTCAATAATGGTCAATAATAGTCAATAATGGTCAATAATGGTCAATAATGGTCAATAATGGTCAATAATGGTCAAAAATGGTCAAAAATTTGGAAAAATGGTCCATAATTGTCAATAATTATCAAAAATGGTCAATTATTTTGAAAAATGGTCTGAAATTTTGAAAAATTGTCAAAAATGGTCAAAAACTATCAAAAATGGTTAAAAATTGTCAATTATTCTTAAAAACTGTCAAAAATGGACAATTATTGTCAAAATTGGTCAATAATTGTCAAAAATTGTTAAAATTTGGAAAAATGGCCGATAATTGTCAGAAACTATGAAATATGGTCAATAATTTTGAAAAATAGTCAAAAATTTTGGAAAATTATCAAAAATTTTGAAAATCTGTCAGAAATTCTGAAAAATTGTCTAAAATGGCCAATTGTCAAAAACTATCAAAAATGGTCAAAAACTGTGAATTATTGTTAAAAATTGTCAAAATTTTGAAAAATAATTGATAATTGTCAAAAATGGTCAAAAATTTGAAAAAATGGTCCATAATTGTCAACAATTGTCAAAAACTATCAAAAATGGTTAAAAATTATAAAAAATGGTCAATAATTTTGAAAAACGGTCTAAAATTTTGAAAAATTGTTAAAAACTATCAAAAATTATTCAAAACTATCAAAAATGGTTAAAAACTGTCAATTAATGTTAAAAACTGTTAAAAATGGACAATTATTGTCAAAAACTGTTAAAAATTGTTAAAAATTTTCATCATTTCGAAAAATGGTCAAAAATTATCAAAAATTTGGAAAAATGGTCATTAATTTGAAAAATAGTCAAAAATTTTGAAAAATTATCAAAAATTTTGAAAATCTGTCAGAAATTTTGAAAAATTGTCTAAAATGGGCAATAATTGTCAAAAACTATCAAAAATGGTCAAAAACTGTGAATTACATTTAAAAATTGTCAAAATTTTGAAAAATAGTTGATAATTGTCAAAAATTGTTAGTTTTTGAAAAACTGTCAAAAATTTTGAAATATGATCAATAATTGTCAAAAATGGTCAAAAATTTGGAAAAATGGTCCATAATTGTCAACAATTGTCAAAAATTATCAAAAATGGTTAAAAATTATCAAAAATGGTCAATAATTTTGAAAAATGGTCCAAAATTTTGAAAAATTGTTAAAAACTATCGAAAATTATTAAAAACTATCAAAAATGGTTAAAAATTGTCAATTAATGTTAAAAACTGTTAAAAATGGACAATTATTGTCAAAAACTGTCAAAAATGGTTAAAAATTTTCATCATTTCGAAAAATGGTTAAAAATTATCAAAAATTTGGAAAAATGGTCACTAATTTGAAAAATAGTCAAAAATTTTGAAAAATTATCAAAAATTTTGAAAATCTGTCAGAAATTGTCAAAAACTATCAAAAATGTTCAAAAACTGTGAATTATTGTTAAAAATTGTCAAAATTTTGAAAAATAGTTGATAATTGTCAAAAATTGTTAAAGTTTTTGAAAAACTGTCAAAAATTTTGAAATATGGTCAATAATTGTCAAAAATGGTCAAAAATTTGGAAAAATGGTCCATAATTGTCAAAAACTATAAAAAATGGTTAAAAATTATCAAAAATGGTCAATAATTTTGAAAAATGGTATAAAATTTTGAAAAATTGTTAAAAACTATCAAAAATGGTTAAAAATTGTCAATTAATGTTAAAAACTGTTAAAAATGGACAATTATTGTCAAAAACTGTCAAAAATGGTTAAAAATTTTCATCATTTCGAAAAATGGTCAAAAATTATCAAAAATTTGGAAAAATGGTCACTGATTTGAAAAACAGTCAAAATGGTCAATAATTGTTAAAATTTTGAAAAATGATCAATAATTGTTAAAATTTTGAAAAATGGTCAATAATTGTCAAAATTTTGAAAAATGATCAATAATCGTCAAAAGTTGTCAAAATTTTGAAAAATAGTCAATAAATAATACGAGCCGTTTCCGAAAATCGATTAATATTACTATAAAATTCGATAACTAAAAATCGATTATTTTTTAACATCTCTATAGTCAGTAGATCTTTTTAATGTTAATCATGATGAATAGCGAAAATGGCGATTATTCTAGCACTCCTATTATAACCTAAGATAATATAAAAAAAACTATTTTAATTATTAAAAGGGCGACTGTAGAAAAAATTATGTGTGTTCTTCGAGCGTAAAGTAAAATTGCCGCTTTAGAAAGATCGCATTCTTTCTCAAACGGCAATCTATTACTTTACGCTCTAAATACACAAATAACTATTTCCTTTCATTTTTATAATAATCTCAGCTTTTCCAATGGGTTTCATCCTACTATTATTTTTTTTCACTTTTTATTATTTTTAAAGGCTTCCACCCTGGTCTAATAGCATTCTTATCTTTTTATTACCCATCTTTATTAATAGCCGGGAAATCCTGCAGTCTCACCCAAAATGGGACACGCTGTACAGTTTGTATATTTTATTTATGTAGTCTGAATTGAGTTCTTCAAGAAAATAATTAGTTAGTAAATTCCTAAAAAAATAATAATTGTTCACACAATGCCACCTAGCGATCGTTAAGAAAACTGCTACACTAAAGTTACCTTTTCCACATATACATACGAATTATTTCACAAGATAAGCTAAAAAGTACTAAAGAAATGTAGAGAAATGTTCTGAAAAATACGAATTTTTAAATTTTGTGATTCTAAACCTGTGCGTTTATAAGAGAAAAATGAATTTTGTTATTATTATAAACTACACCATCTAGCGGTGGAATAGGAAAACTAAAAAAAAATCTTATGCTTATGCTTATACTTACTACACCAATAGCTTCTAAAGCGAACAACACCGTGCCGAAATATAGGGGATAATTTTTCACTGCTCCAAACGCTTCTTTCCCTTCAAATGTAAAATCTTGAGTAAACAAGTAGTAAGCGACGATTCCGAAACTTGCAATGGTCACACCATTGGCAATAGTCGATAGTGGAGCTAAATATTTTAAATTTCTTATATAATTAATGAGAATTAGAGGAAGTAGTGCTGCAAGCATCACCCATCGTGCGTCTACAATAATATCATGAGCTTCTAATACTCTTTGTATATTCTCGCCAATAAATACCGTATATACTGTACCAGTGCCTAGTTGATAAATCATGAGAAATATATTTACCATGTGTCTAAAATAAATAAACAATAAATAGAAAAAAACAATAGACCGTTTTAACGGAAGACATCTAGTGGTAGCGGCCATAGATAAATACTATATACGGGGTAGCGGCGACCGTTGTCCACCTATAGATTTATATAGTAATTAATAGAAGCTAACTGTAATTCTAAAAGGAAACTGTAACTTAGATTTTGGACACATGTATCTAAGATTACTGCAACGGTATATTTCTTCGCTTTTTTTAAGGACTCGACGATAGTGAACGAGTAAACAGTGACACTTTTAACGTAATTTTGCAAATCTACCAGTTCTGTGGGTACAGTTTCCTTTTAAAATTACAGTTGGCTTCTATTAATTACTATATAAATATATAGGTGGACAACGGTCGCCGCTACCACAAGATGTCTTTCGTTAAAACGGTCTATTGAAAAAAAATTATATAACAACTCGTATGAAATTATCTACCATTCTCTTTATAATTGAACTTTTGTGTTATAGATGGCAGCACTACCAGAGTTAGCTTTTAGCTTTACTCACAACTGTTATATACAATGCATATCGTTAAACCAATCTGTCTATTAGAGATTGGAACCTGTAAACTGTAAACTCAAATAATTCACATTCGTAAGAATCATGTAAAACTTGTTCTAAATATTCTCGTGGTTAATGTTATGGCTTTACGCATTTTCACGAGTAATTCCGATAATTGAAATGGAAATTATTTCACAATTTCCTCCGGCACAGGCTCAAGCTAGTTTCTACGGAGTCGTGGACTGGATGGTTTTCCCAGTTTTCGACGTTTCTCTGTAAGGCCGCAAGGACTTACTAAAATGTTGGGGTTGATATGTATGTCGGATGTGTCGCTCCATGAACAAGATTTCGGTTTCTTAGTGAAATTATGAGTTTACAGCTTATGGAAATAAATTTAAACGTAATAGTAATAATAATAATATTTGTCCTTATTGGCGATGGGACCGTCAAAGGTCTTGGATTGGAACCAGTATAGTTCGCGTTCCAACTAGTGATGAGCGATATCGTGATTTTAATCACTGAAATGACATCGTGATTTTTTTAATATTAGTTGTTGTTTTAAAACGTGACGTGATCACGACATTTTTGATATTCGGTTTTGAATATACGATGGGAAAAATTGCATCTATTTTCATTTCGTAAGATTATCATTTGCTATTTGTACAGTCTTTTTATAATCCTATCAACAAAATTCGATCTTGTTGACAAATTTTAGTCGAATGAGAGCGATAAAGGAGGAAATCGCAATATGTCTTTTTCCACTACGCAAAAACGTGTTTTTTTACCGAAAAAGCGTCATAACTCGAAAAATTTCCAATGTTTATATTTGAAATTTTTTTTCATGGTTTGTGACTATGGAAACTACCCTTCTACCAAATTTTCATCAAAATCCAACATTTTTTGACGAAACTAAAAATAAAAAACGAAAAATGCAGTTTTATGCATTTTTCGAGCTAATTTTGAGGTTATGTGAAAAAGTCACAAATGAGTTGTAGATTTTTCCAAGATCTACAACTTTTTTTTCTAGAAACACAACTTTGGCCGGAAATCGCAATAATAATGTCTTTTTCCACCCCCAAAAAAAAGTTTTTTACCGAAAAAATGTCAAAATTCGAAAAAATTTCAATATTATCCGAAAATTTTTTTTCCATGCTTTGTGACTATGAAAACTACCTTCTACCAAATTTTCATCAAAATCGAACATTTTTTAACGTAACTAAAAATAAAAAACGAAAAATGCAGTTTTTGGCGTTTTTCGAGCTAATTTTGAGGTTATGTGAAAAAGTCACTAATGAAAAAGTTGTAGATTTTCCCAAGATCTACAACTTTTATGTTCAACTTTTTTTTCTAGGAACTCAACTTTGGCCGGAAATCGCAATAATGTCTTTTTCCACCCCCCAAAAAAAGTTTTTTACCGAAAAAACGTCAAAATTCGAAAAAATTTCAATATTTATCCGAAAATTTTTTTTTCATGCCTTGTGACTATGAAAACTACCTTCTACCAAATTTTCATCAAAATCGAACATTTTTTAACGTAACTAAAAATAAAAAACGAAAAATGCAGTTTTTTGCGTTTTTCGAGCTAATTTTGAGGTTATGTGAAAAAGTCACTAATGAAAAAGTTGTAGATTTTCCCAAGATCTACAACTTTTATGTTCAACTTTTATTTCTAGGAACTCAGCTTTGGCCGGAAATCGCAATAATGTCTTTTTCTACCCCCAAAAAAAAAGTTTTTTACCGAAAAACGTCAAAATTCGAAAAAAATTTAATGTTATTCGAAATTTTTTTTTTCATGGTTTGTGACTATGAAAACTACCTTCTACCAAATTTTCATCAAAATCCAACATTTTTTGACGAAACTAAAAATAAAAAACGAAAAATGCAGTTTTATCCATTTTTCGAGCTAATTTTGAGGTTATGTGAAAAAGTCACAAATGAGTTGTAGATTTTTCCAAGATCTACAACTTTTTTTTCTAGAAACACAATTTGGCCGGAAATCGCAATAATGTCTTTTTCCACCCCCAAAAAAAAGTTTTTTACCGAAAAAACGTCAAAATTCGAAAAAATTTCAATATTATCCGAAAAATTTTTTTTCCATGGTTTGTGACTGGAAACCTTCTACCAAATTTTCATCAAAATCCAACATTTTTTAACGTAACTAAAAATAAAAAACGAAAAATGCAGTTTTTTGCGTTTTTCGAGCTAATTTTGAGGTTATGTGAAAAAGTCACTAATGAAAAAGTTGTAGATTTTCCCAAGATCTACAACTTTTATGTTCAACTTTTATTTCTAGGAACTCAGCTTTGGCCGGAAATCGCAATAATGTCTTTTTCTACCCCCAAAAAAAAAGTTTTTTACCGAAAAACGTCAAAATTCGAAAAAAATTTAATGTTATTCGAAATTTTTTTTTCATGGTTTGTGACTATGAAAACTACCTTCTACCAAATTTTCATCAAAATCCAACATTTTTTGACGAAACTAAAAATAAAAAACGAAAAATGCAGTTTTATCCATTTTTCGAGCTAATTTTGAGGTTATGTGAAAAAGTCACAAATGAGTTGTAGATTTTTCCAAGATCTACAACTTTTTTTTCTAGAAACACAATTTGGCCGGAAATCGCAATAATGTCTTTTTCCACCCCCAAAAAAAAGTTTTTTACCGAAAAAACGTCAAAATTCGAAAAAATTTCAATATTTATCCGAAAATTTTTTTTTCATGCTTTGTGACTATGAAAACTACCTTCTACCAAATTTTCATCAAAATCGAACATTTTTTAACGTAACTAAAAATAAAAAACGAAAAATGCAGTTTTTTGCGTTTTTCGAGCTAATTTTGAGGTTATGTGAAAAAGTCACTAATGAAAAAGTTGTAGATTTTCCCAAGATCTACAACTTTTATATTCATGTTTTTTTTCTAGGAACTCAACTTTGGCCGGAAATCGCAATAATGTCTTTTTCCACCCCCCAAAAAGTGTTTTTTACCGATAAAACGTCAAAATTCGAAAAAATTTCAATATTTTCGTTCGAAAAATTTTTCCATAGTTTGTGACGAATTTCCGTCGAATGAGAGCGATGAAGAGGTCAATATTATGTTCGATTTCGATTATATTTCGATTCACTCATTCGATTCATTGTCGTTTTCGCTGGCTGTGATCACGTCACGCTCTGATTTGCTTATAGGAACTGTGATTTGTTCGTATCAGTGAAAAAGTAACAGTTCGTGAAATATCTCTCATCACTAGTTCCAACTGATTATAGTATCACAGAATACACCAACTAAGTGTGTATTCTTTGATAGTATCATTCTTGGGACGGTACAAACGCTGTACTAACTGGAAGGGGTGATTCGGGTAATTCGAGTTTGCGCACTCGATACGATTCATAAATGCCAGTCGGATCAAGCTTATATTGGTTACTTATGTAACAGTTCAAAATATTTGAAGCTTCCTTTTACCTTCTATTTCCATAAATAATAATTAATATATGACTCATTGTGGAGATTCAATTTATATTAATAAAACAGTAAATTAAAATCAAAAATCGACTTGACTCGTTTTTTTCTTATATTATTGTATATTTATCTAATAATGAAAATGTATGGGTTACTTTATGGACGCACTGTATATTAAGCTAAACTGGAAGGTTTTTTGTTTTAAAGATAAGCCAGAATCTTGTACAGAAAATTATTAGATAATTGTTAAAATTTCATAAATAACATTAAGCAGTAAAATAACTGAATAATTTTTTAATAGCTCATAGAATTATTTATTTATATCATTTACAGATTCACAGTATAATTAAGCTTTTGTGTCGTAGGTGGCAGCACTATCAGCTTTAGCTTTTAATTTTAATTGCAACTGTTATTTACAGTGCTTATCCGTAACAAAGTTGTCCATTAGAGATTGGGCCCCGTAAGCTGTAAACTCAAATAATTTACATTATTAAGAACATTGAAAACTTATTCTGAATATTCTCATGCAGAAAGTCTGTCTCCTATGACAAAGGAAGAGAGAGAATATCTTCATGTCTACCAGACATCAGACTTTTAGATGATAATCTTCTCATGCATAAAGTCTGTTATATGAAAGCAGGAGAGATGTCTTCCTATTCTTGGTCTTGAACTCCTGACTTTTAGACGAGACATTTCCACAATGACTCGTGCAGAAAGTCTGTTTTCTATGATAAAGAAAGAAGAATGAATATCTTCCTGTCTACCAGACCTTTAGATGATAATCATTCTCATGCAGAAAGTCTGTTCTATGTAAGCAGGAGAGAATTTCTTCCTATTACTTGGTCCTGAAGTCCTGACTTTTAGATGAGACATTCGAACGAGTTTTCTCTTTCTTAGTGAATTTTTGAGAAATTTACAGCTTATGGAAGTAAAAATAGACATATAGCTTATGGAAGAGCAGGCCCATGTGTTGTAAATCGAGAGATTTCGAACTGACCGTGGGATGGCGCCAGATGAACGAGAAAGACGTTTTGTATTCGGGAGAGTGAAGAGAGAAAGCGCGTAGTTGAAAAATAGTGCAATAGAGTGGAGCACGTGGGATGGATGTGGCTGGAAAATAGGGACAGAGCAGGTGGGATTGACGAGCGAACAGCCCTCAGCTAGGATTTATAGTTATGTTAGTAAGCGACGATAGCCCCATCCCATCTTCTATAAGCGTCTATTCGTTCATAATAGATAATATACAATGCGGTGGTGGTCCATATGTATGGATAAATTTATAAAAAAGTAAATTAAAATAAAAAAATCGACTGTCTTGGTTTTTTTTATATTACTGTACATTTATCTAATAATGATTGTATGGGTTACTTTATGGACGCACTGTATATAAAGCTAAACTGAAAGGTTTCTTGTTTTAAAGATAGGCTAGAATCTTGTAAAGGAAATTATTAATTATCATTGTAAGACAATTTTTTCTTCTCACCCTGTTATTCTTAAAATAGTTTTCGTTCCAAGTAAAACGAATTAAATCATGGGTATACCCTAATATTTCAGAAATCCATTTCTCGACAAAACAACCAATTGTCTGAAACAGATAAGCAAAATACCAAAATGTCACGTAGTCTTCGAGGTCACGAAAGGGGAAAGAAAGGTTTTAAGAACGATTTGGGTTTTAGTTGCTAGAAGATAACTAAAGTGTTCACTTGAGTCGGATAAATTTAAATATATAAAATATAGTGTGTATTGTGGTGCATGTCAGAAATTAAATAGGTGAGTCTACCTCACAGAGTAATTCATTTTTGCCTGTTATTTGATATTTGAATTTAAAAGATATTTTATCACATAGGGTATGTATATTTGCTAATTATTTTTAATAATAACTTTGTTTAAAGTTCTTTAATATTCAACGTTATCAAGAACATTAATTTGTTGTTGCATTTCCTATTCATCCAATCCTACGGTACTGTGGAGAGTTTGTGCCACTTGCAGTTTAACTCACACTGTATTGTGGAGAGTTTGCGCCACTTGCGGTTTGTCCATTCCTGATACAGGGTGACTTCTCACGTCACCTTTATCTCCTTCCACCCCCCTGTATTGTGGAGAGCTTGAGCCACTTGCAGTGTAACCTTATTTAGCTGTACTGTGGAGAGTTTGTGCCACTTGCAGTTTAACTCACATACCTATACTGTATTGTGGAGAGTTTGCGCCACTTGCGGTTTGTCCATTCCTGATACAGGGTGACTTCTCACGTCACCCATATCTCCTTCCACCCCCCTGTATTGTGGAGAGCTTGAGCCACTTGCAGTGTAACCTTATTTAGCTGTACTGTGGAGAGTTTGCGCCACTTGCGGTTTGTCCATTCCTGATACAGGGTGACTTCTCACGTCACCCATATCTCCTTCCACCCCCCTGTATTGTGGAGAGCTTGAGCCACTTGCAGTGTAACCTTATTTAGCTGTACTGTGGAGAGTTTGTGCCACTTGCAGTATAACTCATATACCTATACTGTACTGTGGAGAGTTTGCGCCACTTGCGGTTTGTCCATTCCTGATACAGGGTGACTTCTCACGTCACCCATATCTCCTTCCACCCCCCTGTATTGTGGAGAGCTTGAGCCACTTGCAGTGTAACCTTATTTAGCTGTACTGTGGAGAGTTTGCGCCACTTGCGGTTTGTCCATTCCTGATACAGGGTGACTTCTCACGTCACCCATATCTCCTTCCACCACCCTGTATTGTGGAGAGCTTGAGCCACTTGCAGTGTAACCTTATTTAGCTGTACTGTGGAGAGTTTGTGCCACTTGCAGTGTATTATTATTTTGCTGTACTGTGGAGAGTTTGTGCCACTTGCAGTGTTTTATTATTTTGCTGTACTGTGGAGAGTTTGTGCCACTTGCAGTGTATTATTATTTTGCTGTACTGTGGAGAGTTTGTGCCACTTGCAGTAGTTATAATATTGTTTGTGGAGAGTTTGTGCCACATATTCCTTACATGCACTGGGGAGAGTTTGCGCCCCTTGCACCTTTCCTAATAACCCTAAATACTTACTATTAGGCATTTATTTTTGATCAAGTGAAGTTTTAACTTTACTTTAGTACTGATATACATAATCACAGTTCAAACACATAAGATGCACCTTGTATATTATTAATACTTTCATTAATTTTGGGGATTTCATCTATACTAATCGTTAGTTAAATAATTAATCATTATTTATGGCAAATTGAATACTCAGAGTGTTTTTCTATCTAATTCCAGGTACGTCATCTCGGTTGTTCAACCTACTTGGACCATGTCCACATGGACTGTTCAATTAAATCCAGGCATCACGTCCAGTGTCTTGTAAATAGTTATTTTCAACATTTAGATTTGTTTTATTATCTATATTATAAACAATTGAATGTAAGTACACAGTAAGTAATTAAAAGTTAAATTCTAATTAAATATATCAATCTTTACAAATTACTCATTCTCCTCAAGTCAAGTTTTTCATTCCTTACATCATTAATAAATTGTGAAAATATAAATGTTTTACTATCACATCAGTGAAATAACTAAATAATTTAATAATTCATAGAATTATTTATTGATATCATATACAGATTCACAGTATAATTAAGCTTTTGTGTCATAGGTGGCAGCACTATAGGCTTTAGCCTTTAATTTTAATCACTACTGTTATATACGGTGCATATCCGTTATAAATGTGTCCATTAGTGATTGGGCCCCGTAAACTGCAAACTCAATAGTTCACATTTTTAAGAATAATGAAAACTTGTTCTAAAACTATTCCATCAGTTTATCTAGTGCAGTGCAATCTCCTCACTATGATTTTTCTAATGAGAATACCGACTATTGAAATGGAAATTAAGTTCCGCGCTAATTTCCACCAGCGGAGGCTCAAACCAGTTTCCCCTGGAGTCTTGACACTGGGTTTCAAATCCGCTTCCTAGTTTTCGACTTTTCTCTGTAAGAAGCTTCAGCTGCTCTTACTAAAACCCATTGGGGCCGATATGAATGTCGGGTGTGTCGCTCCTTGAACAAGTTTTCGCTTTCTTAGTGAAATTTTGAGAAATTTACAGTTTATGGAAATAAATTTTAAACACAATGTTTTGTTCCAAATTGCGAAAGTATCGTTCTAGTTATCGTTCTAGTTAGTTATCGTTCTAGTTAGTTATCGTTCTAGTTAGTTATCGTTCTAGTTAGTTATCGTTCTAGTTAGTTATCGTTCTAGTTAGTTATCGTTCTAGTTAGTTATCGTTCTAGTTAGTTATCGTTCTAGTTATCGTTCTAGTTATCGTTCTAGTTAGTTATCGGGTGTGTTGCTCCTTGAACAAGTTTTCGCTTTCTTAGTGAAATTTTGAGAAATTTACAGTTTATGGAAATAAATTTTAAACAATAGTTTTGTTCCAAATTGCGAAAGTATCGTTCTAGTTAGTTATCGTTCTAGTTAGTTATCGTTCTAGTTAGTTATCGTTCTAGTTAGTTATCGTTCTAGTTATCGTTCCAGTTATCGTTTTAGTTATCGTTCTAGTTATCGTTCTAGTTATCGTTCTAGTTATCGTTCTAGTTATCGTTCTAGTTATCGTTCTAGTTATCGTTCTAGTTAGTTATCGTTCTAGTTAGTTATCGTTCTAGTTAGTTATCGTTCTAGTTAGTTATCGTTCTAGTTATCGTTCTAGTTAGTTATCGTTCTAGTTATCGTTCTAGTTATCGTTCTAGTTAGTTATCGTTCTAGTTAGTTATCGTTCTAGTAAGTTATCGTTCTAGTTAGTTATCGTTCTAGTTAGTTATCGTTCTAGTTATCGTTCTAGTTAGTTATCGTTCTAGTTATCGTTCTAGTTATCGTTCTAGTTGCTCGTTCTAGTTATCGTTCTAGTTATCGTTCTAGTTATCGTTCTAGTTAGTTATCGGGTGTGTTGCTCCTTGAACAAGTTTTCGCTTTCTTAGTGAAATTTTGAGAAATTGACAGTTTATGGAAATAAATTTTAAACACAATAGTTTTGTTCCAAATTGCGAAAGTATCGTTCTAGTTACCGTTCTAGTTAATTATCGTTCTAGTTATCGTTCTAGTTATCGTTCTAGTTATCGTTCTAGTTATCGTTCTAGTTAGTTATCGGGTGTGTTGCTCCTTGAACAAGTTTTCGCTTTCTTAGTGAAATTTTGAGAAATTGACAGTTTATGGAAATAAATTTTAAACACAATAGTTTTGTTCCAAATTGCGAAAGTATCGTTCTAGTTACCGTTCTAGTTAATTATCGTTCTAGTTATCGTTCTAGTTATCGTTATAGTTAGTTATCGTTCTAGTTATCGTTCTAGTTATCGTTCTAGTTATCGTTCTAGTTATCGTTCTAGTTATCGTTCTAGTTATCGTTCTAGTTATCGTTCTAGTTATCGTTCTAGTTATCGTTCTAGTTATCGTTCTAGTTATCGTTCTAGTTATCGTTCTAGTTATCGTTCCAGTTATCGTTCTAGTTATCGTTCTAGTTATCGTTCTAGTTATCGTTCTAGTTAGTTATCGGGTGTGTCGCTCCTTGAACAAGTTTTCGCTTTCTTAGTGAAATTTTGAGAAATTTACAGTTTATGGAAATAAATTTTAAACACAATAGTTTTGTTCCAAATTGCGAAAGTATCGTTGTAGTTATCGTTCTAGTTATCGTTCTAGTTAGTTATCGTTCTAGTTATCGTTCTAGTTAGTTATCGTTCTAGTTAGTTATCGTTCTAGTTATCGTTCTAGTTATCGTTCTAGTTATCGTTCTAGTTATCGTTCTAGTTATCGTTCTAGTTATCGTTCTAGTTATCGTTCTAGTTAGTTATCGGGTGTGTCGCTCCTTGAACAAGTTTTCGCTTTCTTAGTGAAATTTTGAGAAATTTAGAGTTTATGGAAATAAATTTTAAACACAATAGTTTTGTTCCAAATTGCGAAAGTATCGTTCTAGTTATCGTTCTAGTTAGTTATCGTTCTAGTTATCGTTCTAGTTAATTATCGTTCCAGTTAGAGTTTTAGTTATCGTTCTAGTTATCGTTCTAGTTATCGTTCTAGTTATCGTTCTAGTTATCGTTCTAGTTATCGTTCTAGTTATCGTTCTAGTTATCGTTCTAGTTATCGTTCTAGTTATCGTTCTAGTTATCGTTCTAGTTATCGTTCTAGTTATCGTTCTAGTTATCGTTCTAGTTATCGTTCTAGTTATCGTTCCAGTTATCGTTTTAGTTATCGTTCTAGTTATCGTTCTAGTTATCGTTCTAGTTATCGTTCTAGTTATCGTTCTAGTTATCGTTCTAGTTAGTTATCGTTCTAGTTAGTTATCGTTCTAGTTATCGTTCTAGTTAGTTATCGTTCTAGTTATCGTTCTAGTTATCGTTCTAGTTAGTTATCGTTCTAGTTAGTTATCGTTCTAGTAAGTTATCGTTCTAGTTAGTTATCGTTCTAGTTAGTTATCGTTCTAGTTATCGTTCTAGTTAGTTATCGTTCTAGTTATCGTTCTAGTTATCGTTCTAGTTGCTCGTTCTAGTTATCGTTCTAGTTATCGTTCTAGTTATCGTTCTAGTTAGTTATCGGGTGTGTTGCTCCTTGAACAAGTTTTCGCTTTCTTAGTGAAATTTTGAGAAATTGACAGTTTATGGAAATAAATTTTAAACACAATAGTTTTGTTCCAAATTGCGAAAGTATCGTTCTAGTTACCGTTCTAGTTAATTATCGTTCTAGTTATCGTTCTAGTTAGTTATCGTTCTAGTTATCGTTCTAGTTATCGTTCTAGTTATCGTTCTAGTTATCGTTCTAGTTATCGTTCTAGTTATCGTTCTAGTTATCGTTCTAGTTATCGTTCTAGTTATCGTTCTAGTTATCGTTCTAGTTATCGTTCTAGTTATCGTTCTAGTTATCGTTCTAGTTATCGTTCTAGTTATCGTTCCAGTTATCGTTCTAGTTATCGTTCTAGTTATCGTTCTAGTTATCGTTCTAGTTATCGTTCTAGTTAGTTATCGGGTGTGTCGCTCCTTGAACAAGTTTTCGCTTTCTTAGTGAAATTTTGAGAAATTTACAGTTTATGGAAATAAATTTTAAACACAATAGTTTTGTTCCAAATTGCGAAAGTATCGTTGTAGTTATCGTTCTAGTTATCGTTCTAGTTATCGTTCTAGTTAGTTATCGTTCTAGTTATCGTTCTAGTTATCGTTCTAGTTAGTTATCGTTCTAGTTAGTTATCGTTCTAGTTATCGTTCTAGTTATCGTTCTAGTTATCGTTCTAGTTATCGTTCTAGTTAGTTATCGGGTGTGTCGCTCCTTGAACAAGTTTTCGCTTTCTTAGTGAAATTTTGAGAAATTTAGAGTTTATGGAAATAAATTTTAAACACAATAGTTTTGTTCCAAATTGCGAAAGTATCGTTCTAGTTATCGTTCTAGTTAGTTATCGTTCTAGTTATCGTTCTAGTTAATTATCGTTCCAGTTATAGTTTTAGTTATCGTTCTAGTTAATTATCGTTCCAGTTATAGTTTTAGTTATCGTTCTAGTTATCGTTCTAGTTATCGTTTTAGTTATCGTTCTAGTTATCGTTCTAGCTATCGTTCTAGCTATCGTTCTAGTTATCGTTCTAGTTATCGTTCTAGTTATCGTTCTAGTTATCGATCTAGTTATCGTTCTAGTTATCGTTCTAGTTATCGTTCTAGTTATCGTTCTAGTTATCGTTCTAGTTATCGTTCTAGTTATCGTTCTAGTTATCGGTCTAGTTATCGTTCTAGTTATCGTTCTAGTTATCGTTCTAGTTATCGTTCTAGTTATCGTTCTTGGGACGGTAAAAAACCATACCACTGGAAGGAGGTGATAATGGAAATATTGATGTGTTAGTTCAAGAATCATCCCTAATTCGAGTTTGCGCACTTTACAGTACTCAATACGATTCATAAATAATCGTATTCTTACGCTCTTTGCACATTACACGATTTTGCCCGTACGAGAAAAAGCCGTAAGGGCAATTTTTCTTAGTCTACTAATCAGACTTTTCACATTGTAGGGTTACAACACGGGCACGGTTTTTGCCGTATCGTCTCTCCAGCTCAGTGACTCACGTGATCAAATGCACGCATTTATTTTAGACTATTTTTAGTCGTGTGAACTGTGTCCAGTGCGCATAGTTTGTTTGTTTTTTGTTTTAGTTTGTGTGTTCCAGTTGCAAAGAAGAACAATGGACACAATTGACGCGGAAGTTTTTATCTCGCTTGTTGAAGCAAAACCTGTCTTGTGGGATAAAAAAAACTAAGAAAAAATAATGGAAGAAGTAGACTAGAACTTTGAGCAAAATGAAGTAATAAAAATTTACGGCCGGCGTAATTGACAGTTTTTAAATTTTGAATACTTCATTTTGCATCAGAATTTTTTAGTTTAGTCTACTTCCATTGTTTATTTTTCTTATGTTTTTTTTAAATATTTTTGTATGTATTGTTACCGTACACTAACTAGTGTACGGTGGTATTGTTTCAAATTTTAGTTTGGAGTTGTTGGAGTTGGAGTTGTTGTTGATATTTCCGTTTTGAGTTTAATTTTTTGTTAGGAAATTTTTTAATATTTATTCCATGGACAATGGGTGATGAAAAATATCCAACGGATGAGCGAAAACTTTATATATTATATTATTCACATTAAGAGGATCCAGCCAATTATTTAAATCCATTGATTTAAGTGAATACGATTGTGTAATTATACTATAGGAATAAGTCTATGATAGGATTGAAACAGTGTAAATTTAATAAACAACAAAAGTATGGTTAAGTTGTTTAGCGACGTTTCAAGCTGGGCGGCTGAATTTACCTTTTTATTATTATACAGGGTGTCAGTTTTAAAACTTACCTCGTGAACGAAATCAGATTTCAAAAAAATTTCAAAACCGAGAGGGGGGAATAAAATGACATGGGAGAGAACGCGCCCCCATCAAAACCCCTATGCCCCACCTACCCCACCTACAAAAATTTAAATGGCAACCCCCTTCTTGTGATGCGTCGTTAGAAAGCCCGTAGAAAATGCTTTTTAACGGTCTAAGTCATAATTATACAGGGTGTAACAATGAAGCACAAAAATGTACCCCAAGTTTTAAAATTGACACCCTGTATATGTTGTTGATGTACTAACTGGTTGATATTTTATAGAACTGTAATTTTTATTTTCAGTATCTGTCTTATTTTTTTCGGAATCTTTCCCCATTGCTCCAAATTTATTAATGCCAATACTTTGCGAGTGATATTTTCTTTATCGCCAGATATTTCTTATCAGGAGCTTCATTTATGATATTATTTAGTTGTGGTGTAAAAGTTTTTGCCTTTTTAGCTACATGTTTCTCTGATTGACGTTTAAGAAATCTCTATAGATCGATTCCATTATTTATGTCGAGTGTGCTTTTTAGCATAGAGTAGCAAGTCCATAGAGACGATGTTTTAGATTTAGTACTAAGTTCTTACTGCTACACCGATCTTGGAAATTTTTGTATACATCTTTATATTTATTTTGGGACTTTTCGGGCAATAAATTCTGTATGGTACCATTAGCTACTTGACTTATTTCTGGGATAGGAGTGTACAGGTCAGGAACCAAACACTCTGGCGGAAATTCGCGCTATAAAAAAGTGTGCCCAGTTCAATATTGATAAAGGATATAGAAAGGAGCGCTCAGTTTAGTTCTTTCTAGCTTTCATTTTATACTTACGGTGCAACTGAAGAAAACTTCTGAATGAACTCTGGTCCATCTTGAAAAGCTGCTTCTGCTGTAGCTGGATAAGACATTACAGGTACTTTTCTTCTTTTACATAATTCATATTCGCATTTAATTAACATGTGTATACAATGCGTACACAAAAGTCCTATTAGAATCGTGGCAACAACTCCTAAGAGATATCCTGAGTGGTAAAACGCCAAGGGCATAGCCAGGATACCTGTTCCCAAACTTCCTTTGAGGAGATGAAGGAGAGTTTCCATATTTCTGTAAAAACATTAATACTTATATTAAAATCATATGTTTTGAATTTGTTTATAACAGTAGTATTGGTTTCATTAGACATACCAGTACCATCATGTGGCGCCCTCTAAAAAATAAATATATCTCAAAACCACTATCTTTAAATTTCTACGTTCGTTTAATTTACTGTGAAAATTTTTTTATTATCAATATTTTATTATGACAAGTTGCGTCAAATGGTAAAATTTTGAGGTCTAGCATTTTCCATCCATATTAGTTTGGACCATTACTTATTGTATACATTTGTTGCCAATTTTCGTATTTCCAATTATTATTGTGAAAGAAATTAAAAATGTTACGTACATGTGTACGTAATCTCCATTGAAAATACTTTTCGTTGCCAAAATTTAAATGCTGCTGAAATAATTCGAATTGAAATATTTTTCTGCATTCTTTGATGAATAAAAATACACTTCCAAAAATAGTTTAAATTGGCAGACTGATAGGCAACTTTAAATCACTAGTCTGTATTTGTAATACATAATTTCATAATTCCATTACATTGGCTTACATCCAAACATACAGTTAAAATATAAAATTATAGTCAAATTTATCATCCTGAATTATGTTTTTTTCAGCGTATCGTAATGTTTTTCTTATTTATTTAAATAGTTTTTACGTATGGGATAAAATTATACACACTTTACTTAATGTCTACTAATTTATTTACACTCGGTATAATAGTTCTAATTTATTTTTACCACTTGAATATTACACTATTTATCTTCACTATTTCATTCACTGTCCGATTACTAAGAACTTCTGTAAACTGTCTGTGAACTAACTATTTAATAACTGTTAACTAAGTGTCTAACTCAAAAACTCTCGTATATATAATAGTCTTTCTCAATTCTCGAAGGTTCTTGAATTTACCACGCTCCTCGAACCCGTAAACCTAAACTGAATTTTTAAAATTGTGAGACAGTCGAAAAATGGAATTAGGCCGAGAAAATAATTTCGAAGACAGTTGTCTCAACAAGAATGCCTTGCCGAGTTGATTTTAATAAATTTTAACTTATTTTCAAAAAAATTAGAGAAAATTACAATAGTCTAACCCAAGGTATCAAAAATTTTATTATTTTGAGTGCGCTGCAAGTACTATTAATGATACATAAAATAATGTAGTACAAATTCACTAATCATTATCCACAAATAAGTCCGCGAGGCTATATGTCTAACTATTATAGTAAAGTCAGAAAGACCGTTTTTTTTTGTTCCAATTAGTCAATTAAAATAGAATCGAAAGATTATATCATTAACCAACTTGAAAATTTTCCAATGCTTGGTTTCCATTAAAAAATTTGAATTACTTTGATAGAACCGACAAGAGGACCAAAAGATATCATTCTTTTAGAAACAAAAGTTTTTAGATAAATATCCACTTGTTAACTATTCTTACCCAATTGCTTTAATGATTTTAAAATAATTTATTGATATTGATCAATTTACTTAACCAACAAACCTAATATTCTCAATTGATGACAAACAGTTTTTGGACTGATAATACAAATAATCTTAGTTAGATCAATAAATTTTTGGTAAAATGTAATTTTATTTATTAACTAGCTTGTACCCAAGACTTCGTCCGCGTGAACTGAAAAAATTCAAATCTGTTCCAAACTATCAAATACACAACTTCAACTTTAATTTTAGTCAGTTTTCCATTGTTAATAACAATTTCAATTGTTTTGAACGAAAAAAAAATAGTAGCCTATAGTCTGTTTGAAATAGACAGAGAGTATTAAAACCTAATTTATTGAACCCAGCCCAGTGCTGCTATATACCAGACTATATACTATACTAGGGATGGCGATCTGAAATCGAATAATCGATTCCTCGGACCGAATATATCGATTATTTAAATCGATATGTTGTATTGAATCGATTCAGTGAATCGATATTTCACCCTTGAAAATCGACTTTCGATTTTTTTTTGTGTTTTTGGTAGAGCGGCTTTTTTTTTCAATTGCCCCGGCAACATCGCAAGTAGTGATGAGAGCGGAACCGCTCGGATTCCAGTAGACTCGACAGACACTGTTGCTTTTTTTTCAAACTCTATAAGTAGGGATGTTTGAAAAATTAAACGATTTTTATATAAATCAATTATTATTTTGTTATAATCGATTTTTAATTATCGATTTTTCGAGTAATATTAATCGATTTTGTATAAAATACGTGTGTTTAAGGAGTGGATTTTCGAAAACGGCTCTCGTATTATTTATTGACTATTTTTCAAAATTTTGACACCTTTTGACGATTATTGACCATTTCTCAAAATTATTGACCATTTTTTAACATGACATCAATATCTCAGAGTTTTCATAATTTTTTCATTAAATAGTGGAATTAATTAGAAACACTTAGTTTCATTTAAAAAAGTAATATGAGTAGATTCCACAAAGTAAGGGTCCAAACAGTAAATTCATTTTTTAACAATTATTGACAGTTTTTGACAAAAATCGACCATTTTTAACAATTAATTGACAATTATTGACCAATTTTGACAGTTTTTCAACAATTATTGATCATTTTTTTAAAGTTATTGACCAATTTTGACAGTTTTGCAACAATTACTGATCATTTTTTAACAATTATTGACCAATTTTGAAAGTTTTTCAACAATTATTGACCATTTTTCCAAACTTTTTGACAATTTTTGACCATTTTTTTGAAATTATTGACCATTTTTTACAATTATTGGCCAATTTTGACAGTTTTTCAACAATTATTGACCATTTTTTACAATTATTGACCAATTTTGACAGTTTTTCAACAATTATTGACCATTTTTTACAATTATTGACCAATTTTGACAGTTTTTCAACAATTATTGACCATTTTTTACAATTATTGACCAATTTTGACAGTTTTTCAACAATTATTGACCATTTTTCAAAATTTTAACAGTTATTGACACTTTTCAACAGTTTTTGACAATAATTGACAATAATTGACCATTTTTCAAATTTTTTTTTTAATTTTCGATAATTATCGACCACTTTTCAAAATTCTTTACAATTATTGACCATTTTCAGCAGTTTTTGACAATTATTGACCATTTTTTAACAATTATTGACAGTTTTTGACAAAAATTGTCTATTTTTAACTGTTTTTTACCATTATTGACCAATTTTGACAGTTTTTCAACAATTACTGATCATTTTTTTAAAATTATTGACCAATTTTGACAGTTTTGCAACAATAACTGATCATTTTTTAAAAATTATTAACCATTTTTTTTTTAATTATTGACCAATTTTGACCATTTTTCAACAATTATTGACCATTTTTCCAAATTTTTTGACCATTTTTGAAAATTTTTGGCCATTTTTCAAAATTTTAACAATTATTGACAATTTTCAACAGTTCTTGACAATAATTGACAATTATTGACCATATTTCAAAATTTTTGACAATTTTCATATAATTTTTTTTTTCAATCCGATAAATATCGTTAACGAATAAATCTCTTAGGTTTATTATCGGAATATATACGAAAAGCATGTCCATTTTTAAAACAATCCAAAAAAAATCCATTAATTTTGAATGAAGAAAAATCGATTTTTATTTTATCGATGATTCTTTTCCATTAATCTCACACATTCCTAATCCGATACTTTGTGGTAATAAAAAAATAATTGTTATTATTATCGAATTCCCTGAACTTAAAAAAAAATCCCCAATTTTACTGATAAGAGATCCCGGAGAGAGATTGTTTATTTAGGGGTACCTTTCTTGTTGTTTTTCAATAAAAAAAATCGATTTATATTTACATTGTAAAAAATACAAACTTGAAAAACATCGATTTTTTTGAAATCGATCTTTTAGACCTCGATTTTTTTATGTATCGATTCATCAGGTTACGATTCGAATCGATTTAAAAATCGAACTTTTTTAGAAAGAATCGCCATCCCCTTGAGTGGGTCTTGAGCGACGTGAGGTTATATTTCTAATCTGAGGCGTACGACCAATTTTTCTTCGCTCCTGATGGGTTGTTGAGCGTTGCATCCTCTTCTTGTAATGTCATTTTTTATTAATACGTGCACTTCGTGAAACTGCGTTCCGCTGAGTCGGAAACAACCACTAAACACATTGTCTGGAACTTGCAAGTGAAACTTTTTTTCGGTTTGTAGGCAATTAATTGAAAATTTTCGGGAAATTATTCTATTTATGCCCGATTGCACCAGTTTAGCTCAAATGTAAGGCTTAACAAAGTGCAGCTTAATAATAATTCCAATATTTCATTGCACCATGTTTTGCTTAGTAAAGCCACGCTTACGTACAATATCGTATGTCTTCATTTGAATTGCACAGGGATGTTCATTTTTTATTTATTAGACTGTCATAATTTCGGTTGGCAATACCGGTATAAATACTACTTGCTCACTTACACTTAGAATATCTAAGAATCTTAATTATAAATTTGATCAATCTAAATAATTCCTGCCATGGAAAGTGAAAAAAGAATTCATTTCAGAAGAGAAAATGCTTTGCCTAAATTTAGTTAGAAAATATAAAAGAATTATAGATTGCAAAAAGACAGACGTGATAACGTGGAAAGAAAAGGAAGAAGCGTGGAAAAAAATTGAAAAAGAATTCAACATTCAAAAGCCCTTCCGCAAACTTCAAATTTTTTATAACAAAAAAAGGAGACGAGAAAAGTGGTAGAGGCTGAAAAGGAGCTCTTGAAGCAAACTGGTGGTGGGCAACACGTAACAAATAATAACCCTTTAATAGACATTACCCTGTCTATTATTAATGAAAAAACCGTTCTTGGTTTTGTAAATCAATTTGATGACGATTTTGAAACTAACACTGGGCTCTCAACAGCTGAACGCAAACTGGAAATTGTTTATGAAGGATCCAGTGATGGTGAAGTAAGTAATATTATTCACAAATTGGTTATTTTCAAATCGTTGACATATATCTGAATCATGGGATGATCCAGGCCATCTTGCTACAACATTTAAAATTTTCAAGTTTGAGCTGCAAACAACCTGGGTATTGATGGAGAAATAGCCCTTCCCATTTCTAAATATCTCAGGAGAATTAATCTTGATATGTGTACAGTCAATAGCTCCTAATACCCTTGGAAAAGATGCTATATCAAAAAAATTTTGTTCTGTTGGTCTTATTGCATTATCTTCATTTAGCATATTTATGTAGGTGGCCTTCAAACTAGCTATAGCATTTGTAACCCTCTTCACTATTCTACACACAGTTGATTCATGCATCCCAGCAAAATCTGCGACAGTTTGTAAATGACCTCCCGTGGAATTCAATCTGAGACACACCAAGAGCTGATTGATTGGAGATATTGAGTTATTCCTAAAAGTAGACCTTTCATGTTCAAAAAATGAAAAAATCACTAAAAGTCCTTACATGTCCCTAGGGAATCCTAAAAGATGCTCTATTCTTGGTAACAAGTTCAATACTGTATTTCTAGATAATCTATACCTCCTCCTAAATGAAAAGTCATCTAAATTTCGAACATAAATGTGCCTTGAAATACCATTTTCAAGGAAATCTAAAATTTCTAGCTCTTCATCAAGATTTTCTTCTAAATTCATTGTTGTTTAATAAATCTTAAATCAGTTAAATAAACACCAAACCATCTCAAAAATTAGGGTATACTATCAGATACTACTATATCTAATCAGTTTTGGAAATGTCCAAATCGAAAACGTCACAAAACACAGAACGTCAGAATACAATGAACGCGCAATCGCATATCTTCCGCTTAAAAATAAGCCATGGACAAAGCTGTGCTTAAAATTTCGTGCATATAATCTTCGCTTTGATGACGGTGCGGCAAGCTTAATTTTTTAAGCCTGGCTTACTTGTTGTGCAATCGGGCATTAGGGTATTAAAATCGCGTTTTTAATCTTAACTTAATAATTGGACAGTTCTATAAAAATGTAGAAAGTAGCTTTGTCCCATGCGCCTCAAGTTTATTATTATTTTTTACTTTTTAGTTCATCTTAAAAACGTGGTATATTTTTTATTTAATTTATTTTTTACTTTTTAGTTCATTTTAAAAACGTGGTATATTTTTTATTTAATTTATTTTTTACTTTTTAGTTCGGTTTATTATACGGTTTGTTTACGGATTAATAGAAACTATATTGAAGGTTATTCATATACAAATGTCACATTATAACAAATAAAAAAATCTGGAAATTCGGTTGACCCTAAAGGCCATCCCTGTAACTTCCCGCTAAATTCAATTTTCAAACGCATGCGATTTTGTCGATAGTTGCGATGTTTTTGAGATCCTCGAGCTCAAAAATTCAATTTTTTTGTTATTTTGAGCTCTCCGAGCTCAAAGATAAAGCTATTCGATGCTTTTGAGCTCTTTCTTATCAAAGTTCGATGAAATACGATTTTTTCAATTTTCAAACTGCTATAACTTTTGAATCAATTAAAAACAACTTTTTTTTCACTTTTTTTGCAATTTCTCGGAATCTACCGGTCCGAATTGGTTCCAACTTACAGAAAATCTAAGTTTGGTGAAGCCCTTTCGAATGACACCAACTGCGATTAAATCGGTCAAGCCGTTCAGAAGTTATAAGAGGTTTACACGCACACGCACACACACACACACACACACACACACACACACACTCACACACCCACACGCACACGCACACGCACACGCACACGCACACGCACACGCACACGCACACGCACACGCACACACACACACACGCACACACACACGCACACACACAGTTTCATTCTTTCAAAAATATAAATTATTATATATTATATAGACTTGGTTC
The DNA here is from genome assembly GCA_947563755.1 of Lochmaea crataegi. Taxonomy (NCBI): domain Eukaryota; kingdom Metazoa; phylum Arthropoda; class Insecta; order Coleoptera; family Chrysomelidae; genus Lochmaea; species Lochmaea crataegi. The sequence continues at coordinate 9,844,419 of OX387430.1, forward strand.
TTCTGGAATCATTTTCTGTTCTGTTTTTCCGGGTCTATATTTTCCAGTCTATTTTTTCTGGGTATATATTTTCCAGTCTTTTTTTTCTGATCTATTTTTTTCAGTCTATTTTTTCCGTATCTACTTTTTACGAGATTCATGAAAAAAATACCGAAACACGTGAGTACTACACACGGTTGTTTTAACATAATATTAATGTAATATTAAGTATTATCAATAAAAATTATCATATTAAAGTGAAAAAATTTATTGTTTAAATATGCTTCATTTTCAGTTTGAAATTTAAATGATTATTATTTATAGAACAGGTGAACCACCAACAACGTCATAACATATTTTAAACAACAGAATGTTTCTCTTTGAATAGTAATAATGTTATTTTAAATAAATAAAATTACACATTGTTATTATCTTTAAAACTTAATGTATTCCACGGGTGGATTAATATTTATCAGTTCTAGTTGATAAGAGGTTCTATTTTTTCGTAAAACTGTAAAAATATTTCATATACAGGATGTTCCAAAGTTCTGGTCTTTGACGATTGCGATGATCTGGTGAGAAATCCATAGTTTTTCTTTCCGGTAATCGATTCAGGATTAATGTCGTGGATCCATGCATCTTCATTGTATTCAAACGCTCAAGCAGTGATATTGATGAAAAGTAGCGATCAAAATAAAGTCAGTTTCCTGGTGGAATTGGTTTCGAAAGATGAATGATTACTGCTACCACAACATCGAGGGAACTGCCTGGAAGAGGTGAAAGTGGACCATAGGTCATGGTAGGTTGTTGCTACGAATGCTTTTAAGCCTTGAGGTCTTGGCTTACTTTTAATCCACGTGGAAACGTGCCACAAAACGGGATCATTTGCTCGTCGATTGAGTAATACCCTGGCTGCCTTCCCAATGTATTGCAAGCACCCTTGACCTGGTCCAATATTTGTTGAACTTTCCAGAGGGAATTTTCATTCATTTCATTCATTTTCATCGTCTCTCCAGTACATGTGCAAACGTGGGTACGATATACAGCCCATGACGAAATGAACTCCTATGATTTTTTTTCTGCTGCACCTGTATTTAAAACATAAACAGTTTTACGCATGTGGTAATTATTAGTACAGGTAGGAATCTGCCCAAAAAAAAACATCATTGAAGTAATCTTGGAAGTACTCCAAAGGTGTTCTAAGAGCTACTGGCATTCGTGTTGGATAGACGCGACCAGGATTCGAACCCTATGCCTACAATTATTCATTTCACGCAGTCAGACCTCTAAACCACTCCGCTCCGAAGAAGTATATACTTTGCAAACGAATGAAGTTACAGAATTTATTTTTCTACATCACTTTTGACGTCTACTACACTACACTACACTACAAAGGAAACAATGCTTACAACTCTATATTACCTGGTCTATAAAAGTTGATTTTCTATAGTGACTAGGCATGTATTCAGATGCAAACACTCATTATATAATATCTTATGCGTAGATTGCGTAGGTGATAAAAAAAGAAGGAATTTAATTATTTTAAATAACCGTGACCGAAAGCATTGTTTTATTTTTAAAAAGGCCTAAATTGGATGAATTATTTTGTGTTGATAATTATTTATGATTATATATATTTTAACGCTATTGTTCAACAACAATTAGCCGCCTTACAAAGTTATTATATTCAATAGTGATTCCCAGTCTGACATTACAGTTACAAAAACAAGTTTAATAATACACTGTGTTAATCAAATGGTTTTTTTTACAACTGCTATGAAAAGTGACGTATTTCTCACACCTTACTTGATTTCAAAACCAAATATTTCTCATACTGTGAGAAATAATATTTCTCACGGCACTTTGCCCACGCCACATATATTTATATGGAGAATCAAATAAAATCGACAAAAACTTAGTCATCTTTAAATACCTACTTAGTTGTCACAAAACTGTCAGATTATATTAGAAAATATGTAAAAAATTTTAAAAAATTGTCAAAAATTTTGAAATATGGTCAAAAATTGCCAAAAATTTGGAAAAATGGTCAATAATTGTCAAAAATTGTCAAAGTTTTGAAAAAATGATTATTAATTGCCAAATATTTGAAAAATGGTCAAAAGTTTCAGAAAATTGTCAAAAATGGTCAAAAATCGTCAAAATTTTGAAAAAATGGTCAATAATTATAAAAAACTGTGAAGAATGATGAATAATTGTTAAAAATTGTCAAAAATGGTCAATAATTGTCAGAACCTGTCAAAAATGCTCAAAAATTGGCAAAAATGGTCAATAATTGTTAAAATTTGGAAAAATGGTCAAAATTTTTGAAAAATTGTCAAAATTGGTCAATAATTGTCAAAAATGGTCAATAATTGTCAAAATTTTGAAAATATGGTCAAAAAATTTCGAAAAATGGTTAAAAATTGTCAAAATTTTGAAAAAATGGTCAATAATTATAAAAAACTGTCAAAATGGTCATTAATTGTTAAAAATCGTCTAAATTTTTGAAAAATTGTCAAAAACGGTCAATAATTGTCAGAACCTGTCAAAAATGATCAAAAATTGTCAAAAATGGTCAATCATTGTTGAAGTTTGAAAATATGGTCAAAAATTTTGAAAAAATGGTCAATTGTCAAAAATTATCAAAATTTTCGAAAAATAGTCAAAAATTGTCAAAATTTTGAAAAAATAGTCAATAATTATAAAAAACTGTCAAAATGGTCATTAATTGTTAAAAATTGTCAAAATTTTTGCAAAGTTGTCAAAAATGGACAATAATTGTCAGAACCTGTCAAAAATGCTCAAAAATTGTCAAAAATGGTCAATAATTGTTAAAATTTGGAAAAATGGTCTAAAATGGTCAATAATTGTTAAAATTTGAAAAAATAGTCAAATATTGTCAAAATTTTCGAAAAATTGTCAGAAATGGTGAAAAATTGTCAAAATTTTGAAAAAATGGTCAAAGTTTTTGAAACATTGTCAATAATGGTCAATAAATGTCAGAACCTGTCAAAAATGGTCAATAATTGTTAAAATTTGGAAAATGGTCTAAAATTTTTAAAAATTGTCAAAAATGATCAATAATTGTCAAAATTGTCAAAATTGGTCTATAATTGTCAAAAATGGTCAATAATTGTTAAAATTGAAGAAAATAGCCAAACATTGTCAAAAATTTTGAAAAAATGGTCAATAATTGTCAAAAATTGTCAAAATATTTGAAAAATGGTCAAAAATGGTCATTCTATTGTGCATAAGAAGCAAGCTTCTATCGGCGGTCCGACGACCGCTCACCTTTTCTTTTTGTTTTACTAACCATAAAAATAAATATTATTTACTTTACTTGTGTTCTTTAAATTTGTGCAGTTGTAGAAAAAGTATAGTGTGCAACATGTAAGGAAAGTACTTTTCTCACTCGCCGCCCTTTGGGCTCGTGCCACAAACTTCCACACTCGTGAAAAAAGTTGAACTTTCCCCACTAGTTGCACAATATACTATTCTCTTATTTTATTTCCTACCAAAAATGGAACATTGTTTATATATAGTGGGAAAAATACACCAAGTCCTTTTTCTTTCTCTATTTTTTACATATAAAATGTATGAAACGTCGTTCGCACATAGTACCTACCTAAATATTAATATTAGGCATTCCAGATCACGTGATCTAATAAGGATGTTTATGATAAGTATTTTCTTCTGGTTTTTTTTTGTGAAACTTTCTTACATTTAGTTTATGATAATAACCAGTTCAAAGTGAAAATATTCATCGTAAAATAGCATTAAATAGTGTTGAAAAAGTATCATTTTTTGAACTAAATTCGCGATTTTTTAAGTAATTACTGAATGATCCAGCGAAATTTTTGTTCTAACCTGCTTTATTTAAGGTAAGCTATCAAACAAAATTAAAATTAACATAAAATTCCGAGGGTCCCGAGGTCTACCAGAACCAAAAATTGCACAAGGAAAAAGGCTGAATGTGATAAGAATTGGAAAGTTTGGTGGAATAGATCGAGTTAATACATTATTCGTAACAGTAGTTCATTTCAGTTTTTACGCTCAAGTAAGTCAAAAAGAAATCACTGAAATTTTTTTCACACTGATTACGTTTTAAAAAAACGCATGTAAGTATTTAAAATGTATCTTTTCCGAATTTAATATGTTACGTCAAATAATCTGTATTTTGCTTACTAATGGTCCTATTAATTTTCAATAGGCACGATTATATTTTATTGAATTGATATAATCTTTAAAATATATTATGTCCGTCATCAATCACCTCATCATTTTGATGAATGGCAAAACGTATGATGAGAATTTTAATCAAAATTTTATACCAGGTCATCATTATACCGATAAGATGCTTTATTTCGTCATTGTTGCCATGGTAACCAGCAAATTATCTGAAAATGTTTCATCCACATGAGCATGTGGACGTAAAATTAATAAGTGGAAATTTTCCGGCACATGACAGGTATCATCTCCCGCAATACGAATATATCCACTTTTTGGTATTTGATGGAGTTAAATTTTCCACCTCTTTTCTAATTTACTCCTTCCTTCCTTTCAAAGTAAAAAATGACAGTTCAAATAACGAAAAACGTCAAAACTCGCGTACACACAGGCTTCTATTTATTTATGGCTGACGTCTAAATACAAATTATTTTCCTTTTAAATAATTCTGGTATAAAATTTTCTTACCAAATCCCCAAAGTGCTTGAATTAATGCGGGAAATTTGACTCATACATGGATTTTCCTTGAAAATTTCACACCTCTACTTTTTAACCAATAAGATGCCTTAATTTTGACTAGTTACCATGGCAACTAAAAAAATTTCCGGAAATTTTTTCGAGGCGCCACTATATTTAAGTGGAAATTTTTTGACAGTTGAAACCATTAAATAATGTAGATATACCTGTGAATAATGCAAAATTTCTATAAGAATCTTACAACTTTTCGACACAAAAATTCAAAAAACTGTTTCCATGCACTTGATTTTGATTTTTTCCAAATTATGGTGTGAAATTTTCTTACCGAATACCACGCAAGCTTATATAATATTTTAAGAAAATTATAATATAATTTTCAAAATATTCGTGCCCTCAAGAAAATTTCCAGGAATAATTTAAGCTCTTGAGATATTATAAGTGAAAATTTCCTCCATACCTCCAGCTGAGGTAAAAAAAAATTTCTTTCCAAAACGCGATATTTCCTTTCAAAGTAAAAAACCCACACTGTGTTAATGACAGTTCAAATAACGAAAAACGTCAAAACTCGCGTTACACACATTTATTAATGGCTGACGTCTAAATAGAAATTGTTTTCCTTTTAAATAATTCTGGTATAAAATTTTCTTACCGAATCCCCAAAGTGCTTAAATTAATTGCGGGAAATTTGATTCATACGTGAATTTTCTTTGAAAATTTTATACCAGTTAATTTTAGCCAATCAGATGCCTGCATTTTGACATGTTGCTATGACAATAACCTAATTTCTTCGGAAATTTTCTTACCGAATCTCCCGCGAGCATGAATTAATATTCCGGAAATTTTCTGAGTTGCGAATTTTTTAAGAAAATTCGCACTTCGAGAAAATTTCCGGAAATAATTCGTGCTCTAGGGAGATTATAAGTGAAAATTTCACACCTCTACTTTTTAACCAATAAGATGCCCTAATTTTGACTAGTGGCAACTAAAAAATTTTCCGCAAATTTTTTCGAGGCGCCACTATATTTAAGTGGAAATTTTTTGACAGTTAAAACCATTAAATAATGAAGATATACCTGTGAATAATGCAAAATTTCTATAAGAATTTTACAACTTTTCGTCACAAAATTCAACAAACTGTTTCCATGCACTTGATTTTGATTTTTTCCAATTTATGGTGTGAAATTTTCTTGAGGGCACGAATATTTTGAAAATTATATTATAATTTTCTTAAAATATTATAATATAATTTTCAAAATGGTCGAAAATTGTTAAAATTTTGAAAAAATTGTCAATAATTATAAAAAAATGTCAAAAATGGTCAATAATTTTTGAAAATTGTCAAAATTTTTGAAAAGTTGTCAAAAATGGTCAATAATTGTCAGAACCTGTCAAAAATGGTCAAAAATTGTCAAAAATGGTCAATAATTGTTAAAATTTGGAAAATGGTCTAAAATGGTCTAAAATGGTCAAAAATTTTTAAAAATTGTCAAAAATGATCAATAATTGTCAAAACTGTCAAAATTGGTCTATAATTGTCAAAAGTGGTCAATAATTGTTAAAATTGAAGAAAATAGCCAAAAATTGTCAAAAATTTTGAAAAAATGGTCAATAATTGTCAAAAATTGTCAAAATATTTGAAAAATGGTCAAAAATGAAAAATGGTAATTTTATTGTGCATAAGAAGCAAGCTTCTATCGGCGGTCCGACGACCGCTCACCTTTTCTTAAAATATTATAATATAATTTTCAAAATATTCGTGCCCTCAAGAAAATTTCCAGGAATAATTTAAGCTCTTGTGATGTTATAAGTGAGCTGAGGTAAAAAAAAATTCACAAACTTATTTTTGATTACGCCCTTTAATTAGGTTTTGTTTTAAATCTATATTGATATTAACTTACGTCGTGGGATGTTCCACTTCTCTACAGAGATAGGGGTCATATTCGCCAGCTTCCATGGATTTCCGAATGTCATTCAATTCTAGATGGTGAATACCATGAATACCATCTTTTTCTTTGTGAGTTAGTTGTTCTCGAGAACTGATTGCTCCGGCAAAACTGAAACAAGAAATATTATTTATAATTTAGTTATTAAATAATACTTCAACCAGTGAGATGAAACGTTTTTTATGTTCGACCCAATCAGAATAGGTTGATCTATGACACCGTTGAGAATCCATAATCTAGTCCATAATGATAAAGTAATTTGGACTCCTGTCAGTGTCAAATTATTTGAAAATTAAACTTCAAAATAACGATTTATTTTAAACAGAAAATACACAAAACGCAATTTTTTCATTTTAAGAATGCAAACATTATAGATATTTATACTAAATTATAGTTTATTTCAGAAAGGTATAGAGTAATAAAACCTCATTAGGTATGCAAAGGGAGCACAGAGTGACCCAACGAATATTTAAGCCACTTTCATAGTCAAAATTATTTCTTTTTATCAAGTGCAAGTAGTACCACCCGGGTTCGGGTCAATATATGGGTTTAGCCTATTGTTTCCATTCACAAACACTGAAAATGGTGTGCCAAAGGCGTGCCGGTAGGATACTCGTAAAAAGGAAAGAATTTTATTTTAACAGAATAAAAATTAGGTATTATGTACATATTATTAGGTACACTTATTTTTTATTGAACATTATACAAAAAATACATTATACAGAAATTAAATTATAAAAAATCAATCAAAATCAATCAATCACGCAATTACTTGAAATTTTAATATTACAAACAATACTATTTCAAGACCTACGCCTATGGCCGACACCGAGATTGAGCCGAACTGGACGGAATTCCCCATTTTATTACTCTATACCTTTCTGAAATAGACTATAATATTAATGACGCAATCCGTATTGTTACTAATGTTTATTCCTGATGACCAAATTTTTGAAAAGTTGTCAAAAATGGTCAATAATTGTCAGAACCTGTCAAAAATGCTCAAAAATTGTCAAAAATGGTCAATAATTGTTAAAATTTGAAAAAATGGTCAATTGTCAAAAATGGTCAAAAATTGTCAAAATTTTGAAAAAATGGTCAATAATTATAAAAAACTGTCAAAATGGTCAATAATTGTTAAAAATTGTCAAAATTTTTGAAAAATTGTCAATAATTGTCAAAACCTGTTAAAAATGCTCAAAAATGGTCAATAATTGTTGAAATTTGGAAAAATGGTCTAAAATGGTCAAAATTTTTGAAAAATTGTCAAAAATGATCAATAATTGTCAAAACTGTCAAAATTGGTCAATAATTGTTAAAATCTGAAAAAATTGTCAAAATTTTTGAAAAATTGTCAAAAATGGTCAATAATTATCAGAAACTGTCAAAAATGGTCAAAATTTTTGAAAAATTGTCAAAAATGATCAATAATTGTCAAAACTGTCAAAATTGGTCAATAATTGTTAAAATCTGAAAAAATTGTCAAAATTTTTGAAAAATTGTCAAAAATGGTCAATAATTATCATAAACTGTCAAAAATGGTCAAAAATTGTCAAAATTTTGAAAAAATGGTCTAAAATGGTCAAAATTTTTGAAAAATTGTCAAAAATGATCAATAATTGTCAAAACTGTCAAAATTGGTCAATAATTGTTAAAATCTGAAAAAATTGTCAAAATTTTTGAAAAATTGTCAAAATTTTTGAAAAATTGTCAAAAATGGTCAATAATTATCAGAAACTGTCAAAAATGGTCAAAATTTTTGAAAAATTGTCAAAAATGATCAATAATTGTCAAAACTGTCAAAATTGGTCAATAATTGTTAAAATCTGAAAAAATTGTCAAAATTTTTGAAAAATTGTCAAAAATGGTCAATAATTATCATAAACTGTCAAAAATGGTCAAAAATTTGTTGAAATTTTGATAAATGGTCAAAAATTGTCAAAATTTTGAAAAAATGGTCAATAATTATAAAAAACTGTCAAAAATGATCATTAATTGTAAAAACTGTCAAAATTGGTCAATAATTGTTAAAATCTGAAAAAATTGTCAAAATTTTTAAAAAATTGTCAAAAATGGTCAATAATTATCAGAAACTGTCAAAAATGGTCAATAATTTGTTGAAATTTTGATAAATGGTCAAAAATTGTCAAAATTTTGAAAAAATGTTCAATAATTATAAAAAACTGTCAAAAATGGTCAATAATTGTAAAAAATTGCCAACATTTTTGAAAAATGTTTAAAAATTGTCAGAAGTGGTCAATAATTGTCAGAACCTGACAAAAATGGTCAAAAATTGTCAAAAATGGTCAATAATTGTTAAAATTTGGAAAAATGGTCTAAAATGGTCAAAATTTTTGAAAAATTGTCAAAAATGATCAATAATGGTCAAAACTGTCAAAATTGGTCTATAATTGTCAAAATTGGTCAATCATTGTTAAAATTTAAAAAAATAGTCAAAAATTGTCAAAAATTTTGAAAAAATGGTCGATAATTGTCAAAATTTTTGAAAAATGGTCAAAAATTTACGAAAAATGGTCAAAAATGGTCATTCTATTGTGCATAAGAAGCAAGCTTCTATCGGCGGACCGACGACCGCTCACCTTTTCTTTTTGTTTTACTAACCATAAAAATAAATATTGAGTTACTTTACTTGTATTCTTTAAATTTGTGCAATTGTAGAAAAAGTAAAGTGTGCAACATGCGGGGAAAGTACTTTTCCCCACTTGTTGCACAATATACTAATTTCGCTACAGGGCCACTCCACTTGCCAATGGGAAGACACCTTCAGAAGAGTTCCTCCACAGGCAGATCCGCACACATTTGGACGCCCTGAAACCGACCAAAGTAGTGCAACCAGCAGTACCATCCAGACCAGCACGACATTTAAGTGTGGGAGACCGAGTGCTAGCACGCTACTACGGAAACCACAAAAACTCGTGGAAACCGGGAACAGTCGTAAAGAAATTTGGTCAGCTGCACTTCTCAGTAAACCAAAAGAAAGTGGCATTTGCGGATGAAGTTGACTCTCCAGCTGAAGAGCATCAGCAGATACCAGACCTTGGCAACTTGGTAACAATTCGAGCAGGACCAAGCCAAAGCTTAGAGCGATCAATGCCTGCTCGTCCTCCAGCCTCTCCATCCAATGAAGACCAACAGCCACGCCGTCCTGCCAGGTCCTCAATATCTAAGAGACTACATCCTAGACTGAAATAATTCAAGTGTGAGATAATTGTAGTGACTATAGTCATAAGTTGTTTAGTATTAGTAGTAAGTAAGAAAAATAGTTCTGTCAACCTGTCAGTCAATATTAGTGTATGTAGATATCAGTGCGAATTCTTCTGTAAAATATAAACCAGTTTATCATATATATCATTTATACTACCTCGGTCTCAACAGGTTGAAGTCACCAAGAAGAATCTTTGATAGATCTTTCCGATGGTCAGATCTTCTCTTTTTTCTCTATTGTTGCAACTACTTTACCTATAATATATTTATTACAGTTAAGATTTAAACTGTTCTAAAAAAAGCAAATTGTAGCGTAGGTATAGCGACAAATTTTATTTTAGAATAAAAAGAGCTTGTCCAGCCCTGAGTATAATGCAATTCCATTTTCGTTATGGTTTACAAGGTTTCAATGTAACTATAAATAAAAACTAGAAACGAGAATGATTTCGTGTTTAAGATTGTTGAATTTCTTGTAATTCCAACACTCGACCTTCTTGAGCTTCGTGAATTTTATATATTTATCAGACGGACAAGTAAAAGTGTCGATAAATTATGATGAAATAAATAAAGGCAGAAAGAGAAATAAGTATTCTTTATTCCTCCAGAAACATTATAGAATTCTACTGACAAAATTATAAAATAACTGAACACAGTTATTTCTAGTTTTTCAAAAATTAGCTTCGTCGGGATAACCTCAAATACTGTTCTCATTCCTAATCCCGGCAAATAATACAGTCCCATTTCGTTTCTCAGTATTCTACGAAAAATCTGAATTTCTAGAAAGAGAACGATTTTGGCAATACTGCAAAGGCCGCAATTAACTCCATGAGGGGACTGCAGGTAATGAAATGGCGGACCAGTCAGCTAAAGAAGGCTCTAAAGGAACCGTTTTGTGGTATCACAAAAGACTGCATAAGAGGGGAAATCGGGAACTGGCTAGATAGGGAACACCAACTCAAATGGAGATTGACACAAGGGCACCTCCAAACAAAGAGATTACTGAACAAGGAAGACCAGGAACTCTCAACCAGGCTACTGCAACTGGGTAAGAGAGTTACCGACCTGGTGACTGGACACTGCACCCTTAGGAAACATCTGTACAAAATGGGCAAAGTTAGTGAACCTATGTGCACAAAATGTGAACTTGATGATGAAACACCTACTCACATACTCTGCTTCTGCGAAAAGTTACAAGTACTTAGACGGAAGCATTTCGGAGAGGAATTAATACAACCATCACAACTACTGAAAATCCCTCCAGTCAAACTAGAGGCCTTTATAGAAGACACGAAGCTTCTGGAATGCAAGAAGATAACATGGGAAATGGTAAATGAATGAATGAATAACTCCAAATCACCAGCACGGGCTTCGTTCTGAACACACTGCTCAAGATCCAATAATTTCTCTTCGCGCAATTGTCACCAAAACCTCCGAGACTGCTTTTGGATGTCCAAAAGTCTTTCGACCAAGTCCGGCACGCTGGGCTTGTGAGAAAACTAATGGAATGGGTATATATTTTCTAACATTTTGTCAAATCAATCTTACTCCATATAAGTTAAAGTTGGACTCAGTCTCGGAATCTTTCACCACGCTGGCTGGTGTCTTCCAGCGTTCCATTATTGCTCCTATCATTTACCTTATCTACACCTACGACACACCAAGACCAACGACCAACTCATATGTATGATAGATAACATTAAAAGACTGGAGACAAACACTCGAGATCTGCTAAACCTATATTCAGATTGGTGCTGCAGGTGGAGACTAAATCCACAAAAATCACCCAAATGCGAACGATACTTCCGCATCTCACTCTGGAGAAAGGCTCGTTTTAAAGAAGGAAGTCACCTATTTGAAGTTGAGATTTACTCACACTCTCAATTAGAACAATGGGACGAGTCAAGCTGTTCTGCGAAAAATTCGGCAGAACACCTCCAAACACACTTTTACACACTCACAAGACATAAGCTCCCTGTCAGAATACAAATACCGCTAAAGAACTTTATTCCATACAATAGCACTTTTCAGTGCACCTGCAGAAACATTTTATGAATCATTATAGGGTTACCTTCACCATCCACTAGGTACAGGATGGTAGGTGCAGGCTTTCTGTGGTTTTCCTGCATCTTAAAAGAGGGATAGAGATGGAATAGGAGATTGCTTTCGATAAACAAACATACTAACAGAATAACTGGTCTAACTTCTGTGCATTTCTATACAATGTACTTTAGTTGAGACACCAGTTAACCTTTGACCCACTGACTGTGGGAACGAAACGTGAGCTTAGGCCACATGAGACCCATTGTACGTCCTCCCGAGGTCATCGTCCATCCTATCCTATCCTTTTCAGGAAGGTGGACAGGTCACTAGGACACATATCCTTTATATTGGCAGGAGTAGGACAAGACTCACCGAACACACACTTTCTCATTGACGATAACTCGGGCACTCGCATAAGACATGCCTGACAGTTTCGTCTTCCTGTTCACACATCCTGCATAGAGGTGTGTCCACTAGCCCCATTGTATGGAGGTACTTCCTTAGCTGACAGAAATCCTACTGTTAAATATTTCTTCGACGCCAGCTTCCCAGGGTGGGCCCAGGGTGATCCTGGCAAGACTGCATCCCTTGATTTCATCCCATCTCTTTAGGGATTGAGCATGGGTGTGAAGTTTAGCTAGTTCCGCAATTACCGAATTCGTCAGGCCGTAGGTGTCTCTGGGTCCTAAAAGTCTTAGTCCAGCCACTTCCCTGGCTAAAGAATGCGGTTACTTTTACTCCTGTCGTGCCACCTCAGGATAATATTGTTATCTACCGAGGCGTTAGATAAATCTTGCCCTGATGTAACACGTTGTCTGTTCAAGGCTAATAAGGCTTGTCTGCTATCAGTGCAGATTATTATGTTTATGCCAGAAATTCCTTTTCTGGTTAGTTCTTTTGTGGCAATTAAGATACTAGCCAGTTCTGTTTGAACCACGCTGGTATTTTTTCCCATTCCCCACTTAATTCTTAGGCTTAATGATCTGGAGTAGACTCCACATCCCGAGCTTTCTTTAGTTTTTGAGCCGTCTGTGTATCTTGCAGCATCTGACAACCTAAATATGTTATGAAATAAGTAACTTTTAAAGTTGAAAATTATTCGGGTCCGTATTTAAAAAAATTAAGTTGATGATGAATGCGGGAATCCGAAACGTCCGATGGATATGAAGATGGCATGATGTGAAAGACAATAAAAAATGACGCTGAATAAGTGTCTGTGTTTTAATATCTTTTCAAATGGCTCTACAAAAAAATAAATAAAAACAAAAATCCGAGAAATCACTTGTTTTCAATTATCTCAAAAACAAAAGAAAATGATGAAATAAAACAATTTAATTTGTTCAAATCTTCATTATAATTCTGTGAAGGTATAATGATTTTTTTTAATTTATACAGTGCATTAATACGGAATTTTATGGATATTGACAAAAGTATTATAATTTGTTTACATGGAAATAAAGTACAAAAAGTGTTTGTTATTATTCGTAGAATTCCGTATTTAGGCACTTTTTGTAGGTACTTTATTTCCATGTAAACATATTATAACACTTTTTTCAATATCCTTAAAATTCCTTATTAATGCACTGTATACATTAAAAATAATTTCATTATACCTTCACTCGTTTGATAAAGCTACTGTGTACAAATTTTAAATAGAATTATAATGAAGATTTGAAATTAAATTGTTTTATTTCATCGTTTAGTATGGATCTTCATCTCATCTATTCAACAAAAGAAAATATTTGAAATCTGATCGCGTCTAATTATTGTCCCCTAAAATGCGCAACTTAACCGTTTTCCTAGCTAGCGTTTTCGAGATCCCATTAATACGCCTCGAATTACCAAATTTAATAAATGTGTGTGTGATTTGTAAAGCTCAGATTATAGGCAAAATGCCTTTTTTGCCTATTCTAGATGATTTTTGTATATTATGCCTTTTTTTCGTAAATTCCGCCTTTTTGTGCCTTTTTTAAACTTTTATGCTACCCTACTGATGATGTTATTCATATTCGGTACTTCATTTTATTACTAAACCTTTCTGTAATAAAATTTAGGGCTAGTAATAAAATATTAATGGTTTGTTTGTTAATGATCTTTTGGGAAAATTTACCTACCTATTTGCGGATTAAGAAGAGGCCTAACAAATGGGAAATCCCTAATGTTTTGACCTTTATATCAGTTGTACAGACGGTTACTGAATCAGAGTTTAGTTTTGTTGCGTATACCGAAAAGTAAACAACACACATTTTCAAAAGTTTTAGACGTTTTGTGAGTTTATTTAGAAAGATGACTTCTAAGTTAAGTGCTTGGATCCGACCATATCCGGAACTATCTCTAGAAGGAGATGGAGCATTTTGTAAACCGTGTGGCAAATCAGTAAGTTTCTCTCAGTCACCCTCATAACTACATAATTATTAAAATTAATTTTAAGTGAAAGAAAACAGAGTTTTAAAACAGAAAATATAGAGAAGCACTTAGTTGTAGCTATTAATGATAAAATTTTAAGTGGTTACAATGTTTAATTATTAATTAACAATTGTTTAGTTATGTTGTGCAAATATATTTGTGTTAAGTTAATGTTAAGTTAATTCACTTTGTATATTAAAATAAATTCTTAATAACTTATTATTAATAATCAGGGAATTAAAAGCATTCGCCTATATGTTAAGATTTCTGCCTTTTTCAATAAAAATCTTTGCCTATATAAGCGCCTTTTTCTTCAGTTTTTGTTGCCTATAAATCCGTGCTTTTTGTGATTTGGTTTCCATTGGCTGCGGATACTAATTCCTTTTGCCAGCTTAACATTTTGCTCAAGGATGTGCATATTTTCCAAAGTAAATTTTTTCTTACACTATTCTACAATTAAATTTTTTTATTTATTTTTTTTTATTTTATTTTTTTGTCCATTTTTATTTTTTTTTTCTATTTTTTTTATATAACAGGGACACTTTGCGCTCAGTGGTCGATCAGAGCGACTACAAAAAACAAGAGGACTGGGTTACACAATAGGGATAGATATATACATTTATGGATATAAACAAATATTCTAGTATTTAACAATTTAAATATTAAATATAATAAATAATCCTTTAGATATCCTAAATATACCTACACTGTAACGATATTGTTATAAAATACGTGGTTTTCTTTTATTCATTTTTATTTTAAAATTATCTTCTTGCTCCTACATTTAATACAATTTATTTTCATTTAATACATCAATAAATAAAAAAAGTATAAATTACCTGCTATAGCTTTCAGTCCTGCTATCTCCAACGAACCCATGATTCTGATAATTACTCATACTTTCCACATAAAGTCTTAACTCGGCTCCAATATCTTTGAACACACAAAAATCACCAGATCAGTTCCACTTTACAAAAAAAACTTGAGCGAATTTGAAATCCAAATCCAACTAAAAATATCACCGATCCCGTCTAATTAAATTTGAATGAAATTTATTTATAGTATTTTTTTATTTGGCGCTTGATATTCACTTGATCCTGTACTCATATTTATTTTTATTATATTTGAATCCTGTACTGGTAGATGGCGAGAGTGCGACAGTATTTAAGCGTACAGGGTCGACGTTTTTTCCCACTCCTATTTCATTTTAATGAGTCGAGATAGGTATTGAAATATATTTGTTTATTTAATCTCACCTACACTACTGTTTGCTTTTTTTTTCTATATTTTTATTACGAATTTCATTGCATTGACAGATTCGTTATTGATTGACATGATAACAGATATACAGCGTTATTCATAACTAATTTGTCCCAAAATATGGCAATTAATAAAATATTGCTGTGGAAACAGATACAATTTTTTTTTATTCTTGCTCACTGTATATTTATCAATTCTGATCAAAATCGGGATAGAGGCATAACTTTAGACAGGGAACATTATTTTACATTGTGTTACAGGCGGCGACACATGAATGATTCCTGATGATGAATTTGATTAGAAAATATGACATTAACATCATTGAACATAAAATGCTCTTTTCTATTACATAACTGAATTTTTTTAAATATCTCATACAGGGTTAGATACAAAAAAGTGTGAATTTTTTATAACCTGAACCCAATTCTTCTCAAATTTTGAATAAGGCAACAAATGGTTAAGTGTGTTTCGACCTTTAACCCTACCGAGTAGGTTAGTGATCAAATAGCAGGAGTAGAAAGAGTTAAACTACCCTCATTTTTTCAAGCTATTTTTTGTCCAAAGAGTCTCATCAGATAACATGAAAGACCATATGACTCTCGCACACTTGGACAAAAATGCAATAGCTGAGATTGAAGACTTCCTAGAGTCACCTCCAGCCACAGACAAATACGGCAAACTAAAAGAAACTCTTATATCTAGAATAACTGAATCCAAAGATCGTCAAATCAGCAAACTACTTGGTGGTCAAGAAATGAGTTGATAAAAACCATAACCACAGATCAAGGCAAAGCACTTACCAACTTAAGTGGAATCAAGAGAATTCCTTCATCTCCATATCACCCACAAGCAAATGGTATGATTGAGAGATTGCACCGAACACTAAAATCAGCACTAATGTGTCATTCAAATGAACCCTGGCCTGAGCTACTTCCAACAGTACTTCTAGAACAGCAATAAAAGAGGATTTACAAGCTAGCCCTGCAGAAATGGTATATGGCACCCCACTGAGGCTGAGACCATGCCAAGAAGAAAAGAATGTCAGCTAAAAAACATGCAAGATTGTTCTCATGTGTTTCTAAGAACAAATTCAGTCAGAAAGCCGATAGAACCACCATATCAAGGTCCAAACCCTGTAATTGAACGCAACAACGATCACCTATTCAAGATCCTCATTAATGGAAAAGAAGTATGTATTTCAACAGAAATACTTAAGCCTGCTTTAACATCCTTCAATGCCTTCTCTGATCCTATAAACACTCATCCATTTGCTGACAATTTATCAACTCTCAAAACCTACTCCAAAAAAATCACATTCCAGGAAACTTCTCCTGCTCCTTTCACCGTTCCCAATCGTGACCAGCCTCACCAGGTCACTAGAGAACAGCAATAAAAGAGGATTTACAAGCTAGCCCTGCAGAAATGGTATATGGCACCACACTGACGCTGACTGGTGAATTTTCCATAAATGAAGAGATGCCAGCAGATCCGCAGATGTTTTTGGAAAAATTTAGAGAACACATTCGCAAGCTTCGCCCAGTTCAAAAGGCACACCATGCCAAGAAAAAAGCATGTTTCAACTAAAAAACATGCAAGATTGATCTCATGTGTTTCTAAGAACAAATTCAGTCAGAAAGCCGATAGAACCACCATATCAAGGTCCATATCCTGTAATTGAACGCATCAACGATCACTTATTCAAGATCCTCATTAATGGAAAAGAAGTATGTATTTCAACAGAAAGACTTAAACCTGCTTTCACATCCTTCAATGACTTCTCTGATCCTATAAACACTCATCCATTTGCTGACAATTTATCAACACTCAAAACCTACTCCAAAAAAATCACATTCCAGGAAACTTCTCCTGTTCCTTTCACCGTTCCCAATCGTGACCAGCCTCACCAGGTCACTAGAGAACAGCAATAAAAGAGGATTTACAAGCTAGCCCTGCAGAAATGGTATATGGCACCACACTGACGCTGACTGGTGAATTTTTCATAAATGAAGAGATGCCAGCAGATCCGCAGATGTTTTTGGAAAAATTCAGAGAACACATTCGCAAGCTTCGCCCAGTTCAAAAGGCACACCATGCCAAGAAGAAAAGCATGTTTCAACTAAAAAACATGCAAGATTGATCTCATGTGTTTCTAAGAACAAATTCAGTCAGAAAGCCGATAGAACCACCATATCAAGGTCCATATCCTGTAATTGAACGCATCAACGATCACTTATTCAAGATCCTCATTAATGGAAAAGAAGTATGTATTTCAACAGAAAGACTTAAACCTGCTTTCACATCCTTCAATGACTTCTCTGATCCTATAAACACTCATCCATTTGCTGACAATTTATCAACACTCAAAACCTACTCCAAAAAAATCACATTCCAGGAAACTTCTCCTGTTCCTTTCACCGTTCCCAATCGTGACCAGCCTCACCAGGTCACTAGAAAACAGCAATAAAAGAGGCTTTACAAGCTAGCCCTGCAGAAGTGGTATATGCCATCACAATGAGGCTGCCTGGTGAATTTTTCATAAATGAAGAGATGCCAGCAGATCCGCAAATGTTTTTAGAAAAATTCAGACAACACAATCGCAAGATTCGCCCAGTTCAAAAGGCACACCATGCCAAGAAGAAAGGCATGTTTCAACTAAAAAACATGCAAGATTGTTCTCATGTGTTTCTTAGAACAAATTCAGTCAGAAAGACGATAGAACCACCATATCAAGGTCCATATCCTGTAATTGAAGGCATCAACGATCACCTATTCAAGATCCTGATTAATGGAAAAGAAGTATGTATTTCAACAGAAAGACTTAAACCTCATCCACTTGCTGACAATTTAGCAACCCTCAAAACATACTCCAAAAAATCACATTCCAGGAAACTTCTCCTGCTCCTTTCACCGATCCCAATCGTAACCAGCCTCACCAGGTCAATAGAGAACAGCAATAAAAGAGGATTTACAAGCTAGCCCTGCAGAAATGGTATATGGCACCCCACTGAGACTTCCTGGTGAATTTTTCATAAATGAAGAGATGCCAGCAGATCCGCAGATGTTTTTGGAAAAATTCAGAGAACACATTCGCAAGCTTCGCCCAGTTCAAAAGGCACACCATGCCAAGAAGAAAAGCATGTTTCAACTAAAAAACATGCAAGATTGTTCTCATGTGTTTCTAAGAACAAATTCAGTCAGAAAGCCGATAGAACCACCATATCAAGGTCCATATCCTGTAATTGAAAGCATCAACGATCACTTATTCAAGATCCTCATTAATGGAAAAGAAGTATGTATTTCAACAGAAAGACTTAAACCTGCTTTCACATCCCTCAATGACTCTTCTGATCCTATAAACACTCATCCACTTGCTGACAATTTATCAACCCTCAAAACCTACTCCAAAAAAATCACATTCCAGGAAACATCTCCTGTTCCTTTCACCGTTCCCAATCGTGACCAGCCTCACCAGGTCACTAGAGAACAGCCTCACTATGTCTCTAGAGAACAGCAATAAAAGTGGCTTTACAAGCTAGTCCTGCAGAAATGGTATATGGCATCACAATGAGGCTGCGTGGTGAATTTTCCATAAATGAAGAGGTGCCAGCAGATCCGCAGATGTTTTTAGAAAAATTCAGACAACAGAATCGTAAGCTTCGCCCAGTTCAAGAGGCACACCATGCCGAGAAGAAAAGCACGTTTCAACTAAAAAAACATGCAAGATGGTTCTTATGTGTTTCTTAGAACAAATTCAGTCAGAGAGCCGATAGAACCACCAATTCAAGGTCCATATCTTGTAATGGTTCGCATCAACGATCACCTATTCAAGATCCTCATTAATGGAAAAGAAGTATGTCAACAGAAAGACTTAAACCTACTTTCACATCCTTCAATGACTCCTCGGATCCTATAAACACTCATCCACTTGCTGACAATTTATCAACCTTCGAAACCTACTCCAAAAAAATCACATTCCAGGAAACTTCTCCTGCTCCTTTCACCGATCCCAATCGTGACCAGCCTCACCAGGTCACTAGAGAACTGCAATAAAAGAGGATTTACAAGCTACCTGCAGAAATGGTATATGGCACCCCACTGAGGCTGCCTGGTGAATTTTTCATAAATGAAGAGATGCCAGCAGATCCGCAGATGTTTTTAGAAAAATTCAGAGAACACATTCGCAAGCTTAGCCCATTTCAAAAGGCACACCATGCCAAGAAGAAAAGCACATTTCACTAAAAAACATACAAGATGGTTCTCGTGTGTTTCTTAGAACAAATTCAGTCAGAAAGCCGATAGAACCACCAATTCAAGGTCCATATCTGTAATGGTTCGCATCAACGATCACCTATTCAAGATCCTCGTTAATGGAAAAGAAGTATGTATTTCAACAGAAAGACTTAAACCTACTTTCACATCCTTCAATGACTCCTCGGATCCTATAAACACACATCCACTTGCTGACAATTTACCAACCCTCAAAACCTACTCCAAAAAAAACTTCTCCTGTTCCTTCCACCGATCCCAATCGTGACCAGCCTCACCAGGTCACTAAGGAGGGAGTACATGTGGCTGTTCCAACTAAACGCGCCAGAAAGCAGACACTAGTGCCTAGACAAGACGAGGCCTGTGGCTGAATGCCACGGAGGTCGTAAAAGAAAAAGAAGAAGAGATTTTGAGCTAGATATTAGCGTACACGTTGTATTTTGTACTTTTTACAATACATTTAATTTAATAAAGCCTATTAGCTCTGTTAGTTGGTAGCAAACATTTGTGGTATCCACATGAGCACAGCTAGCGGTGACATCTATCGGTCGTTAAGTTTACCAATTATAACGATAGTTAACCTGCAGGTGCATCTCTATAAGGACCTTTTTCAGTTTTAATACGATTATTATAAACCACCAAGACTACGTATTGGCTGACTTTATTTCTACATAACAAACTATTATTGAATTAATAGCATGCAAGGTTTTTTCCATTGGTAAAAATGCATATATTTGAATGGATCTACTTGAATTCTATTGGTATTTTTTTTTTGGTTTTTTTCTTTCTGAAATAATAGTGGAATCATTGTGTTTTGGTAATTCCCAACCACTAAAAAACATATATACAAATTATATACAACCGATTAGTTTAGCAACAAGAAATGTAAATGTAAATTTAAAGAAAAACACACCTAGTATGTTGAAAGTCGAACTCAATATACGTAATTCGGAGGTTTTTATTTAGAAGGTCATCCAGCATGAATGAAGGGTAATTAGAAAGGTATTGAAACGTAGACCAAAAAAACTTCTCCAAGATGTTTACATACATATAAATAAATAAATTTTATTTTTGTAGAAAATAAACGTTTTACCTTTTTATAAATACATTTCAAATTTTGCGCCAAAACGCAAAAATGGTAATGGCGTCTGTCTATGACATCACTATTTCGTAAACACTTAAAATACTTGATAGCTTTGATAATTTGAATTATTTTATGCGACCCTCATGAATTCTAATGTGTATCGATGCTGTTCCACGTTCCAATAAAAAAAAACAGAAATGTGTGGATAAATCTTGCAAGCAGAGAACAAGCAACGAGTTCCAAGCTATGCAATACTTACATGGAAGTTTTAACATTTCGAAATACAGCTGAACAAGTCATTGTTAGACAAAAAAAACTCCCAGCTTCAACAGATCGATTATAGGCAAATTTGAACTATTTGGCTTGTTCCATAGCTAACATTTATTTATTGTACTTTTTGTAATACAAAACTGAGATTCTTAATAGTTTATAACGAGGATCTATCACATAAACTGTTCAAAACCAGCAAACAAAATAACAATATTAAGTATTGTTTACAAAAGTGTGACGTCACAAGCTTCTGGTCGCTGTTTGATCTAAAATACCAAGGCGGATTGTTATTCTTTGTATTAACATTTTTACTAAAATAAATATAATTGCACATGTAATGTAAAAATCGATCAAGCATCTACGTTTCCTATATAATTATTTTAGTGATTTTTTACGACTGTTATCACGCCTATTATGATGTTAATGAGATATTAATTTGGAAAAATAAAATAATTTTCCATGGACCAAAAGCAGGATATGAAACACAAAAATAATTTACTTAATTACAGTTACAGGATGGTTATATCTTGCAAATATACCAACCCCGTTTAGCTTAGAAGTGTAATTCAATGTCTGTCGGGGCATATAGCCCGAGAAGTAGTTCTTCCTTCTTAGTTGAATGGTTATTGTTTTTTGAAAAATAATCGTTATAATAGTATTAATTCTATTATCTTCGATCTACAAAAATAATAGCCGTGGTGATAATCTAGAAAAGGGGTCGGCAGCCTACGACTGTCACGCTTGGTTGTTGGTGTATAATATTTTAAAATAAGGTTTCCTTTTTGTAAATTCAAAATAATCTATGGAACTGTACACAAGCTGGCAACGTAGCTCGACCGAGCTAAGTGATGGCAGACGATGCTAGAACGACGCGACCGCGACGGGACGTTTCGAGAAAGAGATGACTCGAGCAGGTGATTCTCGGCTATTCGAACGCCCGGTGAGCGGCATTGCCACAGTTATACGGAAAACTTCTAGGAGGCGGATTTACCGTTATATAATCGTATATCTAGTTAGGGTTAGTTTAGTTTAGTACGAGCTCTTCCGAAATCAAAGTTTAGTGGTAAAAGCTGTACCAGATGTTGTTTTGTACAGCAGAACGGAGACAATCCGACGAGCAGTTGCTCAGTATACAAAGCAGGCAACATGCTTTACAAAAATTAGTCAAGGGAAAGATCAAGCAACCGAATGCAGTTTTAAAAATGCTCAATCTTTGGCAGAAAATGGAGGACCTTTCACTGATGGGGAATTTATGAAGCAAACGTTTCTGAGAATTGCGGATATATTGTTTGATGATTTTCTTAATTAAACTGGTCCGGATTAAAGATATACCAGCGGTATATAGAGAGGCGAGTTAACCAAAATATTTCCAAATAATAATATAATAATTATAATTTATCCACAATCACATTACAATTGGAGTTTTATCCACACTTATGCATATAAAGTTCCACTTTATCCACTAGTGGATTAATGAAAAATACAATCTTGAATCACTTACATTGTAGTTATTTATTATTGATATTAACATTAACATTTATATTAATAAGCATATCGAAACTAAATAGCAACCATTCAACACCTCCCAAAATGTTTTGAAGTGAAAACTTCTTTACGCACGCTGAGCACTTTTTTGGGTGAAGAGAAAACATGGATTTTTCGTCATCGTCACGCTTTTATGCAACACACAATACTTTGGACATTCATCACGTTTTTATGCAACACACAATACTTTTGGTTACGCAACACAATTAACAATGAAGAGTATATAGTGTTGCATATATCATCGTCACGCTTTCCATGAGCTATACGTATATTGAGTATATATGTGTACTTTTTTTGTAAAAAGTACCATTTACGATGGACTTACGATAAAATTGTTAAAAGGGATTCATTTATTGGTGCTGTCGGCAGTTTTTTAGATAATTTCAATAATTTTTGACGTTACAGCTGCTGTCAGAGCGAAATGTCAAATCACTTTTTGATGAAATCTGATTCTAAATAATGACTGTGATTGTGGATAAAACGTTGTATTGCATTCGTGTTTCAGTTGCGTTTTATTCACTTAAGAAAATTAAACTTAAACTGTCTTGCGAGGATAAAACACTTATACAATAAATAACTATTATGTTTATGAAGCTAACTACCCCAGAGGGGGAATCGACTTGTTTGTAAATAAAAAAATAAAAAATTAAACGACGAAAAAATTCAAGAATAAATAAATAAATATAACATTATTTGAATTTAGGAAATTAAAAAACAAATACGAATAATCCAATTTCAACAATGGTGGGTTTAAAAATATTTTGTTTTTACGTCGCAAAATATTGTAAATAACGTTGACGATTTTGTAGGAACATCAAAATATTTACCAGCAGTAGTAAAGTTAAATTAATTTAATAATAAATGTAGTAAAAATATATTTTATTTCCAATATCAGCACATTTTGCATTAGACTCATGAATGCAAGCGTTGTAAGAATCGTGGTTAGTATTTTTCCTTCCCCTTCTTGAAAAATATCCACCACTCAATAAGGGGAAGGTAATAAGCTATGTAGTTTGAATGAGGCAGCTTTTGGTGCAACCAATCGGAAGTCTACAATTTATATTTCCATTCACAAGTTGAGTGCCAACATTTGCGCTACATTTTCAAAATATTGCGTTCCTTTTGTAACTAAAGGTCGAAACACACTTATCAGCTCCTCATAGGAACAGCGACTGATCATCACCAGTAGATTTTATTTCTTATGTGTATTTAAATGTAAGCGCGCATATCTAACAGCATCAGCACAGCACCGACAAGGCACATCAACGCCTCAACCACAACACATTTCTCAGAGAGAATATTTTGCGGACGGCGTGCCAATACAATATCTCTGACAATATAAAGTAAAGCCTATAGTCGGATATCGCGGCGGTGCCGATCCCGTGTCTAGGCGTTAAGTGAGCGCATACACAACCGTCGAGTTGACCACTCGACGGTGATGATCAGTCGCTGTTCCTATGAAGTGCTGATAGGTGTGTTTCGACCTTAAACCCTTTTAAACTGAGCTATTATGCCACTAGTAGCATTTGGTCCAAGATTAATTGATTGATTAGTTCAGTATATCCAGTCTAGGGTTTCAAGTCATCAACAACTCGGCTATTAGTTGAACTGTTGACTAGTTGCCTTTATCAGGCACACAATATCCTTCTTGGGATATCCTTCATCATGTGTGATGCTATTTTCTACTCTTCCCTGCAAAACCTACAAATAGGTTATTTGCCATTGGTATGCAGGTGCTTCATTATGGTTCCGTGTCCTCTGCCTAATCCTTTAATGTATTTATCCAAATACATGCAACACCCCGTATAGTATATTCGCCTTTTCGCCTATTTTTATTAATATTTTTGGGTACGTCGAATGAAATGTATCTGTAGTTCTTTTTGTAACTCAAATTCCGAGTTAATAGCGTTTAATTTTCTTGACGACACTCTTCCTAACAAAACAAAGACTTGTAAACAAATTATCTCTTAAATAATACATTCTTGTGCGTTGTTATAATTTCTGTCTGGTACCTAATTTATGGAAATTTACTTATAAATACGCGTGTCTGCTCTCTAACTGCTTAACATAAAGATATTACGTAAGGTATTCCTGCTTGATGTAAATCGGTAAAAAAGGGAATCACAGAAAATAAAAATATTCTGTTTTTATAATGCTCTTGATATATGAGTTGTTCGAAAAGTTCGTGCAGCGCCACGTATCGGCCGAGCAAGCGGAACTAAAATCAGTGTTTCCAACTCTCCAAAAATTTTCTCCCCTAAGCTTAAATCAAAAACCCCTAAAATCATAACATTTACATGAAAATACCCCTAATTATCAAAAAAATCTTCAATAATAAATTAATAATTATTATGAAACTGAAATCGGCAGAAAACTTAAAATTTTTAGAATTCTTTCCAGCAAATTAATTGTTATTGGGAAATTTAAAAAAAAATAGCATCTATATTTTAGCGTTAACCCGCTAGGTCAACAAATAAATGTGATTGGCTAGATTAAATTACTCCAGGCCAGGCCCTAATTTTTGAACCTATATTTTTCTTAATAAAAAATGTAAGAAGTGAAGAAATCCCTAAAAATATAACACCCCTAAAAAAATCCCATCTCACTTATTTACTTCCTAAATTTGGGGGGAAACCCCTAAGCTCGGAACACTGATCAGCACCATCTAGTAACCATCAATGACAGTAGTATCATTTGATCAATTCAAATTTTTTTAAAACTTTTATTGAATACAAGTATGGAGTATGGAGAGTAATGCAATTCAAATAAACACACAATTGAAATGTTATCCCTAACAATTCCCCAAAAAATTCTTCCCCCTAAAAACTCTCTGTATAGATTTTCTCTCCCTGAATTTAGGGAGAAAATCAACAAGTTGGCATCACTGACTAAAATTTATATTCCAATCAAATGATTTATTTGTCTTACACAGGGCCCTCTCTAGATTTAGGGTTGCGCGATACACTAGAAAGTATCGATATTAGGTATCGATACGGATCGGAACGTAAAGTATCGATACAGTAGAATATCGAATATTAATTTATCGATACTGGAAGTATCGATACGTTAACGATCCGAGATTTGACTAATTTTGACGTTTTTTCGGTAAAAAACACCTTTTGGGGGGTGGAAAAAGACATTATTGCGATTTCCGTCCAAAGTTGAGTTCCTAGAATAAAAAGTTGATTATAAAAGTTGTATATCTTGGGAAAATCTACAACTTTTACATCAGTGACTTTTCCACATAACCTCAAAATTAGCTCGAAAAACGCAAAAAACTGCATTTTTCGTTTTTTATTTTTAGTTTCGTTAAAAAATGTTCGATTTTGATGAAAATTTAGTAGAAGGTAGCTTTGATAGTCACAAACCATGAAAAAAAATTAAAATTGAAGTATTGGAAATTTTTCGAGTTATAACGTGTTTTCGGTAAAAAACACCTTTTTGGGGGGTGGAAAAAGACATTATTGCGATTTCCGTCCAAAGTTGAGTTCCTAGAATAAAAAGTTGATTATAAAAGTTGTATATCTTGGGAAAATCTACAACTTTTACATCAGTGACTTTTCCACATAACCTCAAAATTAGCTCGAAAAACGCAAAAAACTGCATTTTTCGTTTTTTATTTTTAGTTTCGTTAAAAAATGTTCGATTTTGATGAAAATTTAGTAGAAGGTAGCTTTGATAGTCACAAACCATGAAAAAAAATTAAAATTGAAATATTGGAAATTTTTCGAGTTATAACGTGTTTTCGGTAAAAAACACCTTTTTGGGGGGTGGAAAAAGACATTATTGCGATTTCCGTTCAAAGTTGAGTTTCTAGAATAAAAAGTTGATTATAAAAGTTGTATATCTTGGGAAGATCTACAACTTTTACATCAGTGACTTTTCCACATAACCTCAAAATTAGCTC
The DNA here is from genome assembly GCA_947563755.1 of Lochmaea crataegi. Taxonomy (NCBI): domain Eukaryota; kingdom Metazoa; phylum Arthropoda; class Insecta; order Coleoptera; family Chrysomelidae; genus Lochmaea; species Lochmaea crataegi. The sequence goes on from OX387430.1 coordinate 9,871,048, forward strand.
GAAAAACGCAAAAAACTGCATTTTTCGTTTTTTATTTTTAGTTTCGTTAAAAAAAGCACGACATCATTTCACAACGTGATTGAAAAATCACGATATCGCTCATCACTATAGATAACGCCATTTGCCGCTACCACTAAAAATCCCGTATCGCAAGGTATCGATACACTACAAATGTATCGATACTTGGAATGCATCGAAAAGCATAGTATCGATACAAAATATCGAGTATCGGAAGTAAAAGTATCGATACACTGGAATATCGGATAGTATCGCGCATCTCTACTAGGTATTACTTGTAGGGGGGTTATTTACTTGATTTAAAGTTAGATGAAATCTTTAAAATACCAAATTTCGAAGCAATTTAGTTCTAATTATTTCAAATTGCAAGACATCTGATAAAATTTCAAACAGTTACGGAATAACGATTTTATTAATGAAAATAAATGTTACAGTTAATATTAAACCCGCAGCACAGAACAAGAGTAAAAAGGAGGATTTTGAATAGTTCTCCTTTGCCGTTTCCCGAGGGTTAGAATCCAGTCAGCTCTCAGTCGGTGTAATACTGGTTGCAAACTTGACTGGTGCACAACCTGATCCAGCCTGTTTTGTACAGAGGTACAAAATTTTAAATTTTTGGCTTCAAAATATGACTATTGACCGAATAAATTAGGTGAAAAGTTGATAATTAACGAGGTAAAGTTCAAATATGTTGTTGTTTGTATTGGAAATATTCAGAACTCACTTCAATAATAGTACTGATTAAATTTGAATAGTTGAGATGTTTCTGACAGATTCCACTTGACTGTTTGAATAAGTCAATGATGAGATAAAATTCTTATGGCACCAAGCATTTATATCTGGATTGAGATCAAAAACTTTTTTATTCTGCGAAAACCACTTCAATCCCTCATAACAATAGAATATAAAAAAATGGGACAACAATTTAATATTTTTGGGCTGATGCCCCTGACTTAAGCCTCATAGGCCTGTAATAGATCGGATTGTTGTTAATAAAAACTCTTCTTCTTCTTCATAACATTTTCACATTGATTTACATTTATATTTAAACTCCGGCCAGGAATCTGACCTTAGTGGAGTTTCTATTTTTCAAATGTAATTGTAATGTCATCAATATTAAGACTATATATATTTATGCTTACTAATACTTTTAGATCATTGTTGATAAACATATCTAACCAATATTATAAAATAATTAATTAAGTAATTGCTATTTCGCTAAATTTAATTAAATTATAAGAGGGGCACTACATCCCCACCCCCATAGGGGCCATCCAAAAATTACGTCACACGTTAAAGGGGGAGAGGGTATCATCGGAATGTGATATTGTGTGACAAGGGGCAGGGGGGTCAAAAGCTTCGTGACGTCACATAAAATATACACGGAATTCATAAAGTGTAAAAATTACGTTTCTTCATTTCATATTAAAAATTTCCAGACTGACATTCTACTACATACAAAGTGTCCCATAAATAAGTACCGTAAATTAGAGGCATGATAGATATCGTTAGGAAATATCTAAAATACCCAAATGCAACTTTCCTCTAACCTTCTCAGTTTGTGAGATAAAGGCTGTTGAAGGGTGCAGAAGAAAATTTACAACAAAAAAGTGTCTTTCTGCAATAAAAAGTTAAAAATCTAGAAAATGGAGTGTTGTATCGAGTTCAACAAAGAGTACCTTTTATGTAGGAAATTTAATAAAGAATTGCAGATAAAAGTCTTTTGCTCTAAATACAGTGTTTAAAAATATAGTACAATGAAAGTTTACGAACCCCTCGTACCACGCCACTGGTTTATTAGAGTTTGACAGAATTAATACTGAAAGTTGAAGAGATAATAACCTACAAAAAATTTTAAATTTGTACTTTCATCCACCGAGAAGATTTGCAATAATATGTGTATTTCTTCTACACCCTTCAACAGCCTGTATCTCACAAACTAAGAAGGTTAGAGGAAAGTTGCATTTAGGTATTTTAAATATTTCTTAACGATCTATCATGCCTCTAATTTACGGTACTTATTTACGGGACACCTTGTATGTAGTAGAAAACAACTGAAGCTAATAAATAAATAAATTAACCTCTTTTCGAAACAAGAATCACTCAAATCAGGGTTACCGCAGGTAATAATAAAATTGTAATTAGCTCAACAATTGTATTACAACAAAATAGTAATCTCCACAAGGGCATCATTTGATATCTAGTAAATATTTATAACAATATAAATATTATCGACCTCGAACGAGGTGAATAGCGAGAATTCATGATTCGCATTATACTGTGGTATTTCTCACCTAGAGAAATGGCAACAGGTTTGCCAGAAACAAGCAACACTGCACTGTTAGACCAGTCAATTTTTCTTTAAATTGATTCCGATTCCTCTATATACCACTAGCAAATAAACCTAAAAAGCCAACTTCAAAAACTCCCATCCCCTTTAAAAAAAATCGAATAGACCAGTCATAGAGACTGAAAACACAAATAAATGAACCTCAATTAAAAATGTTACCGTACGCCTATGGTAAATGGAAATTGTTACAAATTAATCCCCTTTAAAAAAAATTATACGTCCATAATTTAGAAATTTGTACTAATAAATGGATCCTTTGAAAAAAATTAATCGTACGCAGATGGTTTAGAAATTATTACAAATAAATTGATGCCTTATATAAAATATTCGTACGCCTCTGATTTTTTTAGAAACAAATTAACAATTTAACCTTTGGGGATTTTTTTCCAAAAAAATGCCAGTTTTTCAAACATTTTTTCACACAAAAATGCTAGTTTTTTGGGGGGGATTTTCCCACTAAGAACGCTTGATTTTTCAGAGAAGTACGCTACTGGGAATATTGCTAGTTTTTTGTACATTTTTCCCACAACAATACTTGGTTTTTTAAAGAAATTTCCGTAGTACACCACTGGAAAACAGAGTTTTCTCCCACAAAAATGCTTTTTTTGTCTAGTTGGTTGGCTTTGGCGGAAACCAATTTGCCAGATTCCTTTTTTTTTTCTTTTTCAATTTATTAAACAAAGGTAAAATTTTATTTTTACTTTTTTTAATTTTTTTTCATTTATTTTTTTCTACATTCATTTATTATTATTGTTATTTTTTTTTAATGTTCATGTCTGCACTTATTTTTTTTGTGTTTGTTAATTATAATTATTTATTTATTATATACATTTATTATATTCAGAAATAATTTGCTACTTGAATGGCAAACTTCTTACGAAAATATCATACAGGGTAAGTAAGAACTATAAAAGTTGCCAAGCTAAACTTCCAACTATAAGATGGTTCCAGGGAATATCAAATAGAGAAAAGATTGACATTTTAAACAGAATCAGATCAGGACATGCAATGGACCCCCCAATATATAAACATAATATAGGAATCGCTGAAAACCCCATATGTGCCTGTGGATAATAATATGGTGACTTAACCCACGTAATTATAGAATGTTCCTTATTACAAGGTAATCTGGATATTTTTTATAAGGAATTGGTAGATCTTAAGTTGTATTTCCCTATAAACCTAAATCTAATTGTATTCAGTAAAAATACTAATATTTTATATTGTTTATACAAACATATTAAAAGATGTAAGATTAAATTGTAATTAACCACTAACCCCATCTTGTAAGCGCTCTTGCGAACAAATGTATTAAATATTGTACGTGCATCGACGAAAGGAAAAATAATAGCTAGTTTTTTATATCTTTTTACAGAAAATACCCCTTTTTTCCGAGAAACTTTCGTAGTACGCCAATGATGATAAAGTGCCTTTTTCCATAAAAATAATACAATTTTCTTAAAAAAAATTGACATTTTTTAAAGAAAAACGCAACTGATAATCATCAGTTTTCACTCAAAAAAATATTGTACGGTGGAATGAAATTTTGGCTAATTAATAAATGAATCCCTTTAAAAATGTTTATCGCCCATGGTATAAAAATTTTTACAAATAAATTAGCTTCTTATAAAAATGTAATTGTACGCACATGGTAGATGAACCATATCCATACCTTCGTTTATACGACTCGGCAATTTATAATAAAATTAGTTGTATTGTAATGTACATAACAATGTTTATGTACGGTGGTAATGTGTCGAGTGATTTATTTACATTTCTTATTTAAATGATCGGAATTTTTCCAAGTTACATAAAATAACAATTTTTAATTTTTACATCCAAGTTTATTTATTTTTAATTAATATTAATTATCGTTGTGGTCATAATAATGGAAGTTATTTCGTTGTTATATTTAAGTTATTTTCCTTATACAGAGTGTCCACGTTTGTTTTCATTATAACTATTACTGCAGAGTAGGATTTAACTCTCCCAAGGCCCGGGAATAAAAAACGACGGGGGAACTAGAAATCCCGGAAAAACTCAGGGGATAGTTAAATTTTTAGACAGTTTTGATGAATAATTCTGGAAAACGTCGTAAGTCACAAGATATGATGATATAGGAGGGGGCCCTGCAGGGTTTCTGTCACCAGACAACCTTCGCACTAAATTCTAATATAACCTCAAACCGAAAAAAACCAACCCGATAACACTTCTAACAATTGCTTTTAAATTATTACAGTATCCAACTAATACACACCATATTTACCAAAACCAATTGACTTTTGTTCTCGATTTGTATTTAAATCAGTAAAAAATTATATTTTCTTATGAAAAGGTCCTGTTAAAGACAACATGGCATACCACGGAATGATGATGTCACTTAGAAACGCTCTATTAATAAAAGACATATGCACGCCATTGGGCGGCGTTTGCCATCAATGAGATTAATAATCTCTCTCTTTACATTGACATTAGAAAGAGTACACACCAAATCATTACCATTTTATGACACAATTTCATTACGTTTAATTATTATTGCGCGCAATACTATCAAAATTTGCTTATTTTTAAAAATTTTATCTTCTAAGTATTTTTCCTAGAAGAATACTGAAAAATAGTTTTGTATTCATCACATATAATAATGTAGATTTTTACCTGTCCTAAATAATAAAGTGCTTAATCTGCTATGCAAAGAATTACAAACAATGATTGCCATTTTCACAGATTAGTGGATAAAGGGGATTGAAAATGATTTCTTCAATTGGTTGTTTTATCTAATTGTATTTTTATCTAAAATTCAAAAACGTGTTTCTATTTCTGTTAACTATATTATTCAATATTACCGTTTACCATCGAACTTTATTTATTTTATCCCCTTATTTAACTGCTTTTTCAAAATTATGGTGTAAATTGACATGTGGCGCCATCTTCATATGAGTAGCGCAGGCTACTGTACATCTTCTTCTTTCTCTAAAACCTTTATCACAGATCTGTGATCTGAATGTATTAAAAAGTGTCCATAGAAAGGAAGCAAATTAAGATGGCGCCATAGTAGCAAGTGGAAAGATTTTAAAAACAGCGCCATGAATTATTAGAGTAAGATACAAACTTAAAAAAAGGAAATACTACGTAAATAATTGAGATTTTAAATACTGCATATTTCTCAACTACACGTCACGAAAAATACTAAATTTTTCAACCCAGCACCCTTCACTCGGTTTATAACCCTAAATTCACATCATTTCCATTAGCTACACGACTGCCATTTCGGTGAACATTCGAATTATAATTTGCTGTTTACAGGTGGACACTTTTTTAACTTATCACCCATACAAGATAGTGCTCCCTCCTTCTACCCTCCATAGTTCTGTTACACACTTTTAGTGGACGCCATTTTATATGTGGCAAACAAAGCGAAAACAGCGTGTGTTTCGTTCGTGAATTTTTAAGTGAAAATTATCAAGATTGTGATTTATTTTTGAACTGAATAATGGTGAATTGTTGTGCTTACGGATGCCGAAGTCGCAGCGATAAAAAGGAGGTTGGAATTTCATTTCACAGGTAAACAAACAATTATATACAATGGCCCTTGTAGTTTTGTTCCTTTTAAATGATTAAAGAGTTATCCCTTACAATTTAATCTTAAGTATATGTAATAACGCAGTCTTTAATTAGCCTAATTATGGTATTTCGATAAAGCGTTTTAATAATTTTCATTCTAAATATGCATATATAACATATTTTCTTTATTATTATATCAGTGGCCAATTTTTAAGTTTCTCCAAACTAAATCTAGATATTTACGGACTTTTTTTATTTTTTGTTACAGCTTTCCTACAGATGTGGAAAAATGCAAATTATGGATAGGTAACATCAACATTAAGGATTGGGAACCAACTAGAAATGATAGGCTTTGCTCAAAACACTTTGAGGAACGTTGGTTTTATAAAACTGATGCAAGTTCAAAATTACGCTTGCTCTATGAAGCTATCCCAACAATTTTTCCCCAGCTGTCCACATATCTGCAACCCAGGAAGGTATGTACCTACATAAACAATAATAATAAAACATCTAGTTAGTAGTTCTAAGGAAAAATTTAATTCAAAATTTTTTGTGAATTGAAAATATTTATATAAAAATATTGTTTTTTCTAGATAAAAAAGAGAGCACCAATAAAATATATGCAAAGTACAGAACCCGGTACTTCCACTTCCTCAACACAGTCATTAAACCAAACTGCTGATTTTCCTTGTAAAAAAAACTGAAAAGGAAGCTATTTCAAGAAACTGTTAAAAGCCAAGAGAAGACTAGAAAAGTTAGAGTATTGAACAAATCTTTGAAAATGCTAAAAAGAAAGGTAGTTGTGAAGTGAAGTAAGAGAGGATGGTGTGGGAAATTGTATTCCATTGGATCAAATCAAGTGAAACTGAATTTGTAAAACCAGAAGATTGTATAAATTCTACAACACCTGGTGTTAACGAGTTAATTTCTGACCAAGAAGTTGATATAATACATACCATTTGGGAAGATCACGATTACATTATTAATAATCTTACAATGTCAGAGTGCTCATCACAAATTGTTACATATATCGCTGGCTTTGTATCACAAAGTTTACAAAAAATTATAAAATGTGAAAGTTGCAGTGTAGCATTAACAGGAAATCGTGCAAATTTTTTCTGACGACGTGATTAAAATTTGTGATACCTACGTATGTTTAAAAATGAGTTACATAAAAAATTTGTTCTAATGTTATCCAATAGAATCATATCAGAATCTCTTCGTTGTAATTTATTTCTAGATTTGAAAAACCATTTTCTGGAAAGTCCAGTAAATCACATTTATTTTTTAATAAAATCTATTTGTACAAAATATATTAATGTTCGTGTACATTATTATATGACAAAAATACTATCCCAAAAGTCAGATCCTATTCGAAGTCAATCGACCAAGCTTATTTTATTCAAAAGACAGTAAATAATAGCAAATATTTATTTAATTGGATTTTTATTTTTGTAAAATATTTAGTTAGTATGATAGTATTTTTTTGTTACCATAATTATTATACCGATTAAACATATATATGTGTAATATTGCTTAATTTTATTGACTTTCGTTCATTCTTACAATGTGTCCATACCAGTTCAATTGCTTGTTTTCAATCTTCGTTAAAATTGGTTCCTGCTTCAGATGGTCTCTGATTTCTTCATTTCTACGTCGGTCATATTTGGTAACTCCTGCGATTTTTCGCAAATATTTCATTTCCACTGCATTTATCGAAGATTCGTGCTTTTGTAAGGTGAACCACGACTCACTTCCAAAAGTAGTTACTGGTTGGGTTATGCAGTTATAAACTCTTAATTTTGTTTTGTCGATTTCCTTCTTCCCCATTACGGTTTTATTAATACTAAAATGATATCCTTGTGGCCTTTCTTAATTTATTATTTATATCTGCAACTATCTTTATGTTTAAATTATTTTTCTTCCGCATGTTTCATTTGCTATGTAATATATTATATCTTTAAAAACTCTCCATCTTTCTTCTAAATTAGTGTTTTTTATTGTTAGTTCTGCCTCTGTGAACTGTATGTTCGTTTTATCTTGGTATTTCCTCCTTATTTCTTAATATTTAGTTTATAATATTTTTTATCATTGCAGTTTAAGTTTATTTTTATATTTCTGCTAATACCAAACTATGTTGTGTTCCTAATTCTGCTTTTTTATCCGACCTAACACTTTTAATTAATTTAATTCTGAATTATATACTTATATACGATGTAATCAATTATACTACTTGCGCCTCTTTCAAGTGCTTGAAGCACCTGAAGTATTTAATAAACTTCAATTTAAAATAAAAAACTTACTTGTGAGTGTATATAAAAGGAACTTAGATATTTTGCAAATTCAGATACAACTGTATCGTCCTTTTTGCCTTTCGTTTTGGCTTATTTAAAACGGTATCACTGTAAATGTATAAAAACTTGCATAATTGCATGTATTAAAAATAATTTTCATCGAATGAATGATTTTTGAGTGAAAGACCATATTAGTTAAGTTTTATTTTCTTTTTTTTATAAAATAAAATTTTCATAAAATAAATTTAAAATTGTTTCATCCCAAGTATTATTTCGAAGTAATTTTTTTTTCAGTTGGTACAACTATATTGAACACCTGTTACACATCACTGGGGCACTTTCAGGGTGAGTACACAGGGCCGTATTTAAATCTAAATCAGATGTTAAAAACTTTATTAAAAATTTTATTTAAATAACATTGAATTTTGGCGCCCATAAAGAAAAAGAACAGTAATTAGATTTCTTACACATTAAACCCATGAACCCAAACCCTGAGAAGCTGAGTTTTCATAAAAAAAAAGGTGAGTACACTGTATAGTAAATTGAAATTGAAAAATTTGAAAATTATTCCGGGTACAATAAAAATATAAAAAAATTATAAAATATATCAATATATACATGTACAGTATTACCTATTTACGATCTAGCTTTATTTATTTACTGAAGAATAATTGGTAATCCTCTTCGAATTACAACTGCTTTTTCAAATTTATTGTGAATTTTGACGCGTGGCTCCATCTTCATATGAGTCGCGCAGGCTCTTGTACGTTAATCACAGAAAACGTGCTCGATAGTTCAACTGATTCAAGTAAGATGTCGGTATTATCGCACTCATTTCAAATGTACGAGGACTCTAGACAAGTATAACATAAAATTATATCATCGTTACTCTGGTTTCTCTTCAATGCGAATAAATCTTTCGCCTTTTACTAAAGATTTCCGTGGAGAGGAGCAATTTAAATGAGTCTATAAATAATTTTTTATAGCTCGACTGATTCAGTCGGGCATGTATTTAAATGAAAGAATAATATATCTATTACACTACTACTGGATTGCTGTAGATCTAGATCAGTCAGTAGTAAAATTTATTAAACTGTGATTGTAGTTTATCAATATTATATCTATTACACTACTGGATAAGCAGTAGATCTTCATCAATAGTAAATTTATTAAACTGTGATCAATTAATGGAAAAATCAGTGGTGAAATGTAAATGCTCAAAGAACAGAGTATTGTTTGCTCAAAGCCAGTTTTGTTTGTTTTTATTGCCTTTAAAAATTATTTTAAAATCTGCTTATTTGAAAATTTAAAGAAGGTTTCTGACGCTGCTAAGAGTGCTATTACTGTTGAAATGAAACGTGTCAATTTACTTACTGCCCAAATGAAGAGATCTTCGTGAAAGTTTTTTATTTTCTTTTGAAACTTGTATTTTACGTGTCAGTATTATGCGCCTAATCCAGGGTTAATAGCGATTGGTGCAGTCCTACTTTACATCTGTCAAAACTTCATCATATTGATACAAAAAAAAATTACATTACATCATCACAACCTAACCAAATCTGGAAAAATTGACTTGAAAATGAGATAAAAACGAAAAATTTCCCACTTCTGAATAGGATATTTTCCAATAAATTTCATTATGTTTTGATTATTTAAAAGTGGGCCGATCCCGGCGGTACTGCAATGCCGGGCCAACCCGCGACGGAGGTGGAGCAAGCCCCTAACCCTCCATCAATTTCCAAAAATCAGTTTAATATACTGGCCCCGCATGCGGGGCGTATCAGATATTAAGCTGATAAGAACAGATACTACACTTTGATCTTAGCCAGAGGCCGAGAAGCGATACCTATAAATTGACTTCCTAGAGTGCACATAGGCGACACTAAAATATATGTCGGTGAGTATTAATAGTAACTAAGCACTGCCATCTGCTAGAGTATAGTTGTACCAATCCAATTGTGCACCCATATAGGCAACCAGTATTTCGATATAAAATTGAAACAATCTAGGTCCTCAATGCTTATCCAAATTTAATAAATATTAATACACGCTTAGTTTTTCAGAAAAAGAATAATTTAAATCATAATGTTCAGTATTTTTTAAAATCACTGACCTTTGTTAGAAAAACGACTTGGGTTGTTTGATCGATGAGGCACTCTCCCACTGTTTATGTTAATCGAGCAGAAAATTCAATGAATTCATTCAAAATAAACGAATTATATAATAATATTTGATACTAGGGTTGCGCGATACACTAGAAAGTATCGATACGGATCGGAACGTAAAGTACCGATACAGTAGAATATCGAATATTAATTTATCGAAACTCGAAGTATCGATACGGTAACGATCCGAGATTTTCTTAATTTTGACGTTTTTTCGGTATAAAACACCTTTTTGGGGGTGGAAAAAGACATTATTGCAATTTCCGGCCAAAGTTGAGGTTCTAGAAAAAAAGTTGATGATAAAAGTTGTAGATCTTGAGAAAATCTATAACTTTTTAATTGGTGACTTTTTCACATAACTTGAAAATTAGCTCGAAAAACGCAAAAACTGCATTTTTTATTTTTGGTTTCGTTAAAAAATGCTGCTTTGATAGTCACAAACCATGAAAAAAAATATCAAATTGAAATATTGTAAATTTTTCGAGTTATGACGTTTTTTCGGTAAAAAACACTTTTTTTGGGGGATGGAAAAAGACATTATTGCGATTTCCGGCCAAAGTTGAGTTCCTAGAATAAAAAAATGAGTATAAAAGTTGTAGATCTTGGGAAAATCTACAACTTTTTTACTAGTGACTTTTTCACATAACCTCAAAATTAATCGAAAAACGCAAAAAACTGCATTTTTCGGTTTTTATTTTTGGTTTCGTTAAAAAATGTTCGATTTTGTTGAAAATTTAGTAGAAGGTAGCTTTCATAGTCACAAACCATGAAAATAAATTTCAAATTGAAATATTGGAAATTTTTCGAGTTATGACGTTTTTTCGGTAAAAAACTCTTTTTTTGGGGGGGTGGAAAAAGACATTATTGCGATTTCCGCCCAAAGTTGAAGTTCTAGAATAAAAAGTTGATCATAAAACTTGTAGATCTTGGGAAAATCTACAACTTTTTCATCTGTGACTTTTTCACGTAACCTCAAAATTAGCTCGAAAAATGCAAAAAACTGCATTTTTCGTTTTTTATTTTTGGTTTCGTTAAAAAATGTTTGATTTTGATGAAAATTTAGTAGAAGGTAGCTTTGATAGTCACAAACCATGAAAATAAATTTCAAATTGAAATATTGGAAATTTTTCGAGTTATGACGTTTTTTCGGTAAAAAACTCTTTTTTTGGGGGGTGGAAAAAGACATTATTGCGATTTCCGCTCAAAGTTGAAGTTCTAGAATAAAAAGTTGATTATAAAACTTGTAGATCTTGGGAAAATCTACAACTTTTTCATCTGTGACTTTTTCACGTAACCTCAAAATTAGCTCGAAAAACGCAAAAAACTGTATTTTTCGTTTTTTATTTTTAGTTTCGTTAAAAAATGTTCGATTTTGATGAAAAATTGGTAGAAGTTAGTTTTCATAGTCACAAACCATGAAAAAAAATTTTCGGATGAAAATATTGAATTTTCTTCGAATTTTGACGTTTTTTCGGAAAAAACATTTTTTTCGGGGGGTGGAAAAAGACATTATTGCGATTTCCGGCCAAAGTTGAGTTCCTAGAAAAAAAAGTTGAATACAAAGTTGTAGATCTTGGGAAAATCTACAACTCTTTCATTAGTGACTTTTTCACATAACCTCAAAATTAGCTCGAAAAACGCAAAAAACTGCATTTTTCGTTTTTTATTTTTAGTTTCGTCAACAAATGTTCGATTTTGATGAAAATTTGGTAGAAGGTAGTTTTCATAGTCACAAACCATGAAAAAAAAATTTTCGGATGAAAATATTGAAATTTTTTGGAATTTTGACGTTTTTTCGGTAAAAAACATTTTTTGGGGGGGTGGAAAAAGACATTATTGCGATTTCCGGCCAAAGTTGAGTTCCTAGAAAAAAAAGTTGAATACAAAAGTTGTAGATCTTGGGAAAACCTACAACTTTTTCTTTAGTGATTTTTTCACGTAACCTCAAAATTAGCTCGAAAAACGCAAAAAACTGCATTTTTCGTTTTTTATTTTTGGTTTCGTTAAAAAATGTTCGATTTTGATGAAAATTTAGTAGAAGGTAGCTTTGATAGTCACAAACCATGAAAATAAATTTCAAATTGAAATATTGGAAATATTTCGAGTTATAACGTTTTTTCGGTGAAACACTTTTTTGGGGGGGTGGAAAAAGACATTATTGCCAAAGTTTAGTTCCTAGAATGAAAAAATGATTATAAAAGTTGTAGATCTTGGGAAAATCTACAACTTTTACATTAGTGACTTTTCCACGTAACCTCAAAATTAGCTCGAAACACGCAAAAAACTGCATTTTTCGTTTTTTATTTTTAGTAGCACGACATCATTTCACAACATGATTAAAAAATCACGATATCGCTCATCACTATAGATAACGCCACTTGCCGCTACCACTAAAAATCCCGTATCGCAAGGTATCGATACACTACAAATTTATCGATACTTGGAATGTATCGAAAAGCATAGTATCGATACAAAATATCGAGTATCGAAAGTAAAAGTATCGATACACTGGAATATCGGATAGTATCGCGCATCCCTACTTGATACTGCACTTTCTCTAATTTGAAGGTGAAGTGTTTTGCACATTAACTTTGCGATTTTATGCTTGCAACATCCAATTACACAGAAAACGAGAAGTCTATTCAGATTAAGAAAAATCGCAAAAAATACCTGCTGATTTCAGCAAAAACAGATAATTAACAAATAATTCGCTTAATAATGAAATAATGTTTGCTTAAACTGTAGGTAGGTAGAATGCACATACATACTGTTACGCGAGCTACTGCAATAATATTCTCACTTAGTGCCCCCAGTGAAATCCCCGTATGAGACGACTATGGCTCCTCCGCCCAATTTTCGAGAAGCATCCAGAATACGAAACATCGAGAATATCCAATGCGCCCGCGAGAACGCCGAGATACTTCGAGAATTACGGCGTGCGAGTATAAATAGGCCACCAGCTTCGCTGCAGGATTGTCAATCAGTCAGTGTTGATACCGAAGGAAAGTAATCGCGCATCGATAAAGTGTTTATTAAGTGACTCTCATATAAATTATAATTAGTGTGTTTAGTGTATTAGATAAATTATTAAATAAGGACCGTATTACATATAAATCTGTAAATATAAATTAATTGTAAATATAAATTAGAATAAACGTTACAATACTTTAATCAAAGAATAATATAGTAGAAGCTTTATAATCTATTTCATTTTAAAACTGGAGGATGACTCAAGATATATTCTATATTATAATAATTGGATTGGTGATGATTATGGGTATAAAAAATTAGTATTGCCACATCCTCTATTTGTGATCAAGGATTGTTATATTATGATGTTTTTTTTTATTGAAGAAAAGACGCATCCACAAAAAGTTTATTATCAACGGAACTTAAAAATAGGGGAGGGTAGGTAACAATGAGACGCTTTTTTTTTGTTTTCATGTAAGTTAAATTTTTATATGGAAAACTAAGAGTTTTATGGCAAAAATGGGTTGTCAGAGGTGTTAAGGATCGGGGGTGACGGCTATTTCAATGGCAGTACTTCTTAGTCGGTAGATAATTACTCTGCACGTTAGGAAAGCATTTGTCTCATTGTTACCCAGGTATAGGTAACAATAAGACGGTAGGTGAGGGTAACAATAAGACAGTAGTCTAATTTAATGTATTTTTTAAGAAGAAATATTAATAACATTTAGAACTCGGAAACTTCATTTATTAAGTAGGTACAATAAGAAGTTTTACAAAACATATTTTTAATATTAAAAGTAAAATTAACGAATGTCAATTAAAGCAAAATTGATTTCAAAGGAAAAATAAGAAGTTTGCCTCTTCGTCTGACCATAGTTTCTCGGTGGAGGTAATATCAATCTTATGTCATTTTTGGAAATGTGAGATTTATTTAGAACTTTTTCACTTCTTCTTAAAAAGGAAATTAAAAATTCATCTTTATCCGCTGTAAAGGACAACAGTTTTCCAACATAGTAAATAATTGTATATTTTTGTTGTTCTATTTTAAATTCTACGAGAACATAATCTCCCACCTCTGGATTCCGTTCTAACTCCTTAAAATTCATTGGGTCTGCTTCCATCTCAATATTATAGTCTGAAGAACCATCCGATTGCCACTCTTCGTCTTCATCATCGCTGTCATTAATTTTTCGTTTTACTGTGTTATTTTTTTGTTGCTGCGGTTTTTTATTACTATGTCTTCTTTCTAACTCGGCTTTATCTGGTGTATCCGTTGGTATCATGCTTCTTCCTTTTTTTCTTCCTTTTCGGTTTTATTTTCTTGCTTCAGCTTTAGGAAACCCACGGAAGTCTTCCGGTGAGATAAATTGACCAGATCCAGACGCATTTTCTAAGTTTACTTGTTCACGAGGTGGACTTGAGTTAATCACTTCCACATCAGAAATAGGTCTATCAGTTACGGAACTTGGTAGAAAATCTACTTCCGTAAATATTAACCTATCAAAAGGAAAAATTTCACATTTTCTGAAGGCCGATGTAATAGTCCCTGGTAACAGACTTTTTAAAAGAATCTCAGACTCAAGCAGCCACTTCATATATTGAAAGTGGATTTTCTGAGTGATGCATTAACCAATTAACTACTCCAGCATTGTAAGCTAAACAGAACGCTTCAAAGACACCGACGTCCAAAGGTTGTAATTTGTTTGTTGCGTGAGGTGGAAATGTTACTATTGTGATTTGTGAAGCCGTTTTCTTTTGCGAGATTTAACACATCCATTGATAAGTGACTCTCATGATTATCATAGAGAAGTAAGGTAGGATTGTCCTTGGAGCTGCAACTATGATGGATAAAATGCTCCATTACTTTAATAAATAAAGTTGAATTCATCCATCCAGATGCTGCTGCGAGACCTAGAGTTTCAGTTGGTTCTCCAGAGATCATGTTCTTTATAGTGTACCTATAATAGGAAACATGATAGTATGCTAAATATTGTTCCAATTTATTATCAGTTTCTTTCAAAAACTCTAGAAGAATAGTGGACAATTTTCACCTACGTTGATTACTGTAATAATTAACCAAATATTAAGTTCTAGAGATAAAGTTGTGTTACGTTTTTCACATCTAGGCCGAACATTTTGAGAAACTAAATAATAGTGTGTTAGGTAAGTACAACTAGTATCTTCAAAAGCACAAAAAGTATAAAGAGGTGCCAAAGACTCCAAACCTCGACTGTATGTACTCAATTAAACGATCAATTATTATATAAGTAGATTTTTATCAATTTACCTAAATTATATAAAAATTGTAGAACAAAGATATACCTCTATTAAATGACCCTATCTGTGGTGGCTTTTGAGGCAACTTATAATGTTACTCTTCTATTGGATTTATGTTGGGAAGTTGTGTTTAAGTTAAATTCCATAAGACGTAAAATTCTTAATTCCCTTTTGAAAGAGTTTTTGGATTAATCCAACCCACCCTTACAAGGGGCTTGGAGACTATTTTATGGAGTCTCCGACCAAAAAACATTACACCGTAATCGCACATTGCACATAATAATGACCTATGTGCAAAAACAAAATCAAATCATTACGCATTACACATAACTCAGTGATTTAAAAAAAAATCATTACAATCACCATCGCACAGTACGTACATTTTGGTAAAGGAAATTAAGTTTACGTCTTACAGGGTCCAATCTCTAATGGACGATTATTAAAAAATTTCATACAATAGAGATAAATACATGTGATCAGGTTTACAGGTAAATACTGATAGTGGAGTCGTCTATGAAACAAAAGTTTTATTATTATCTAATGTATTATCATAATAAATACAATTTCCTTCTATTTAATCATAAATCGAGATAAGTACCTACGCAATCTTACTTTTCAAATGAAGCTTCTTCCATTGATGAAGTGTATGTATAAATCAATGTCTCGAAAACGTTTAAAACTTTTAATTGCTAATTATTATTTTAGAAATAATCTTCACCAAATTATCAGATAGGATATAAGTAAACTAAAGAAAAACTAAAATTCTTAAAAGAGATGGGGAAATTAACTGAAACTATTCATCATTTCGTTTGCATGTACAATTTGTAGGACATCCTTGTTTCTACTGCCACACAATCAAATTTCTTTCCTTCTTCTTCCAATAAAATTGCTACCCCAGCTAATTATTCAACCGAAGCATTCTTAAACTACAACAAGCACAAGAATGGTGCTTAATAGTTCATTGCGTTAGATCTTGTTTAAAATATTCAAATTTAGCGCTCTTACAATCTTTCAGCCGCTCACGCAAGCGCGCCAATGGAGGAGGGCGCGAAGGAGGGCAATCTGCATGATAGTTATGGAGGGTAGAAGGAAGGAGCACCATCTTGTATGGGGGACAAGTTGAAAAAGTGTCCACCTGTAAACAGCAAATTATAATTCGAAGATTCACCGAAATGGCGCTCGTGTAGCTAATGAAAATGATGTGAATTTAGGGTTATAAACCGAGTGGGTTGAAAAATTTAGTATTTTTCGTGACTTGTGTAGTTGAGAAATATGCAGTATTTAAAATCTCAATTATTTACGTAGTATTTCCTTTTTTTAATTTTGTATCTTACTCTAATAATTCATGGCGCTGTTTTTAAAATCTTTCCACTTGCTACTATGGCGCCACCTTAATTTGCTTCCTTTCGATGGACACTTTTTAATACATTCAGATGGTGCTCCTTCCTTCTACCCTAGTGATAGTTTAAAGATACCAAGGAATATTTCTATTAAATTATTTAATATTTTTTTCTATTAGTTGTAATTATATCTTTTACAGAATTTTTATTACTACTCCTATATAAATGAGAAAATTTTTCACTTATAACAGCTTACGCCATCCTGAGGAACCTTATAGAACAATGCTTATATAGACATTACAAATGCAGAGTACTTTTTAAAATGCATTCATTGCATATTGAATATTCGATTATCACATAGATGGCAACAGCAGTACCGACTTGTGTTAATTTAACTCCTACATGGATTCAGCCTCCAACCAATCATGACCAACTTTATACAAACATTGGTGTATTTCGAATAAACGTCGTTTTGTAGTGGTTTGACTTTGACAGTGACAAAAGTTCAAATATGTCTCAAATTCGTTTTGTGGTTAGTTACCATGGTTTTTAATAATATTCTAACAAAATGAACTGTTAACAACTCTTCCAATTCTTAAGTAAATATCTAATTTTAATGCTAAATTAAGAAGGTTCATCGTAATAATGTCAGAATCAGAACCGTACGTCTCTTGTATTAAAGTAAAAGGAATACAGCTTTTACCTCCTGTGGTAAGTATAATGTATAGTTGGTGTTATTAAGGTTTTCATACTTTTTTTACAGATAACTGAAACACGCCGCTTAGAAATACAAAAAGAGAAACATCAAGCCATTAAATTAGAAAAACGACTAAAACTCTGCAGGGATTTAAAGAAGAGCCTCGAAGAATTCATAGCCCTTCATACTTCAGCCGAACCTTCAGATTTAAGTGAAAATAGCCATATAAACGACTTAGGAATTGAATCTGCACGAAATAGTGCACAACCCAAGAGAAAACAAAAACTCACCAGAGATATTCTCGATGTTACCGAATATAACAATGACGGCATCAGATTAATTAATATTAATAAAGATTTGGTCACTGGTTCTAAACAAGGTCAAATTGAATGTGTAGGAGGTCACCAATTAACAGTTAATAGCTGTGGCAGTGATGCATATGATACAGATTCATCTTTAAACAAATCCACTGAAGTTGCTGTCTCTTCGGTACAATCTAGTGCTAGAGATCGATTATCACGTCTCTCAAGTGCTTCATCAAAAAAAAATGTGGATGAGGTAAGTTTTTATTTAACATAGTATCTCTGAATACGGAATATGCTCTGCAATTAGTAATGGTTGAGTGCCGATGTTTTCAGAAAACTGTTAAAAATAACAACAAAATGCATTTTTGCAAGTTTCAGTCAGCGCACTTGCGGGGTGGTAAGCAAATAGGGGTGTTGGTTGGGTAAATATCTTCTATACATACATTTTTGCTGTGACTTTCAGTCCTTATTAATTTTAAAGTAAGTAGGAATGCTGTTTTGTTTTCTATTGTGTATTTTTCCTTAGCAGGTTCTGCCTGTAGAATCAGCTTCAACCTCAAAACCAAGAAAAAAATCAACATATACTAAAATACCAAAAATACCAAGAATTACGAAATCTCCAACCTCCCCTCCAAGAAGACTGATCAGAAGCAATTCATACACTTTGGAAGCTCCAAGTCCAATACTTTTAGCTCACCTTAAAAAATGTAATACAGAAAATGATTCAAATGCTGAACAGTTGAATCCAACTTTATCCAGAACTTGGACCTCCTTAGAAAACAATTTTATACCATTAGAAAACAGTGAATTTAGTAGTTTGAATACTGTGTACAATACAGATGTAACTAGCAAGGAAAATAGTACTGAAATTGATTTAAATGAATTGGATAATGAAGATCAAAGTCTCCAAAAAGAACAAAAAACTCCTACAATTGAGGTAAGTTGACATATTCCAAAAACCCTATACATAGTGAAATTTTTTATATGAACAAAATGATCCAATTTTTAATAAATGTTCAAAAGTTATCACCAAAAGAAATTTCAGTCAAAATTCACTTTTTGCTCTGTATATTAGTAAACAATGGTAGTAGACACTTTTATAAGTATATTTAACAGCAGATATAATCTCAACCAACATTTAGTTTTTATTAAAATTATTGAAAAAACTTTTTTTATGATTTCAGGTAGTACAAACTGACATCTCAGTACAACAAATATTAGTGAATGCCAATACTGAGGACATTGAAACAGTTAAAAGTACTTTTAATATATCAGATCCAGGATGTCAATTGATACAAGTTTTAAAAAAGATACCAGAAGATTATTCCAGACAAATTATCGAACTTTTAGAAAGACAAAAGTTAGAACATCAGACAAAAGTTGATAGTTTTGAAAAGCAGTTTAGTAACCCTGTGAACGATCATTCAACGCCGAAAAAAGATGAAAAACCAATTGACACTGATTCAGAATTATCATCTAATAGGTCTAATTATTACACTCCATCAGAAACTATGACACAGTGTGGCCAATTTTGTCAAGTAAACGAAAATGAAACAGGCGATGACACCGCTCGATATCAAAGATACAGCAGTATACCTCGCGAAAAATCTGACGATATTTCTTTACTTCCTGAAATAATTGATGATAAATTAAAAATACCGGAAAAAGAGTGGAACACTTCCGCTTACAATAATAGTTACATAAATAAACAAACTTTTATCAATGATTTTGTTTCGTCTGATGATACTATGACAAGAAAGGAAGAAAAAAGGCCCAGATCTAGTAGAAAATTGTTTTCAAATAAATCTCGTCATGTTGATAACGCAAAAATGGTAAGGTTTAAGTTTTGTCGCAAAAGGTTATTTTTATGTCTTCACGAAATTTTTCTACTAAACAAACTGACTCCAGTCTCAATTTAGACGCATGTTTTTTGGTTTCAATTTATTTGTATTTTGTTTTTCAGAAATGGGCAGCCGATTTAATTTGTGCACATGTTAGAGGTTACCTGACACGAAGGCTTCTAAAAACGTTGAGGGTGCAATCGTTAATTGATACCATTAAAGACGCTTTAATTTGTGCTTTAGAGTTACATAAAGCTGAGCAAATCGATGAAGCAGATGTTGAATTACACCGAAGGCTGATGAATCAGGTAAAAACAAACTTCTATCAAATTAAGGAAATTTATATGCTTGTCTGATACTTAATTTTAATTCCCTGCAAGTTAACTCTTGAATTTTTTTTTCTCAATATTTTTCGATTTACAGTCTTTCAATCTATTAACTGTTTAAAATATCGGAAATATTTCTAAAATCGAAAAATATATAGGTTGTCCCATTTGGTGACGGTTTTTCGACGGGCTGGAACAAAACTATAAAAATAATATATTTTTACAGATTTCTGCTGCTTGCTACGCATTCCACGACATTTTCTTTTCTATTTCCTTACCTGAACAGATGGCCTTAATATCCACAGATAGAAAACGATTGATAGAAAAATCCAGAAGACCATCATCCGCCCCGGACATTCGCCGATCACTATCGAATTCTAGTCGATCTTCCACAAAGAGTTTTCATTCGCAATCTCAGACTTTGATGAAAATTTGACGAAGTATTTATATTAAATGATTTCATAAATGCCAGTATTGACGAGTGTGGTTGATCTAGATCTGCACAGAATAATTTACTCGATCCTTGATAAAGGACTAACTTTCAGTTATTAAAAAAAATTATATTGCAAAATTCTTATTTTAATTTAAAATTGTGTATAATATTTTTAAACACATATCTTACGTAAGAAGTAACCCAAAACGCAATTTTATGAAAATTTGTTGGTGCCTTATTCACCTGATATTTTTATATATTTAATTTTTGTAAGTTGAAAAGATATTTATTAATAATTGATTTTTAGTTGCATTTTTATTTCAATATGAAAAATTGGTTCTAATGTATTTTTTGTAACTTTAATCTACCAGATTTCGTAAATAAAAGTGCTCTCAGTGTTCTTCAGTCAACTGTCAATTGCGTCAGTAATCTTACGTCAAAAACATTTATTTATTTAACTTGGTGCTTTCATATTGCATCTGAAAGTGAAAAGATCACTCGATAAACAGTAACGTTTTATATAATTCTTTTTATACTGTTCTTCGTTTCAAAATTAATATGTGACGTATCGACACCTATATAACTTGAAGAAGAAAATGTACTGTTTTGTAAGTTTAATTTTTATCTATAAATTGCAATTCGATTAAAGTTTATTCTACTTGGCAACAAATTTTCTTAAACTTTGGACTCCAGGACCAGAAAATACTAAAATTTTCAATTTCAATTCAAAATTTACACTCAAAACGTCGATTCATCATTTTCTATTCATACAACACTCCTTCGCCGGCACTTTTGAACGAAGAATTAAGGTCGGGGCACACGTACCGAACCGTACGAGATCCGTGTGTCGACCGAATGTTGACTGAGGCCCAGCTCGTCCAGTCAAGATTCACACCCACCCGTAACTCGTTTGTAACGAACTTTGGTTTCGTTAAAAAATGTTCGATTTTGATGAAAATTTAGTAGAAGGTAGCTTTGAAAGTCACAAACCATGAAAAAAAATTTCAAATTGAAATATTGGAAATTTTTCGAGTTATAACGTTTTTTCGGTAAAACACTTTTTTTGGGGGGTGGAAAAACACATTATTGCGATTTCCGGCCAAAGTTGAATTCCTAGAATAAAAAAATGATTATAAAAGTTGTAGATCTTGGGAAAATCTACAACTTTTTCAATAGTGACTTTTTCACATAACCTCAAAATTAGCTCGAAAAACGCAAAAAACTGCATTTTTCGTTTTTTATTTTTGGTTTCGTTAAAAAATGTTCGATTTTGATGAAAATTTAGTAGAAGGTAGCTTTGATAGTCACAAACCATGAAAATAAATTTCAAATTGAAATATTGGAAATTTTTCGAGTTATAACGTTTTTTCGGTAAAAAACACTTTTTGGGGGGTGGAAAAATATATTATTGCGATTTCCGGCCAAAGTTGAGTTCCTAGAATAAAATGTTGATTATAAAAGTTGTAGATCTTGGGAAAATCTACAACTTTTTCAATAGTGACTTTTTCACATAACCTCAAAATTTGCTCGAAAAACGCCAAAAACTGCATTTTTCGTTTTTTATTTTTGGTTTCGTTAAAAAATGTTCGATTTTGATGAAAATTTAGTAGAAGGTAGCTTTGATAGTCACAAACCATGAAAATGAATTTCAAATTGAAATATTGGAAATTTTTCGAGTTATAACGTTTTTTCGGTAAAAAACACTTTTTGGGGGGTGGAAAAATATATTATTGTGATTTCCGGCCAAAGTTGAGTTCCTAGAATAAAATGTTGATTATAAAAGTTGTAGATATTGGGAAAATCTACAACTTTTTCAATAGTGACTTTTTCACATAACCTCAAAATTTGCTCGAAAAACACCAAAAACTGCATTTTTCGTTTTTTATTTTTGGTTTCGTTAAAAAATGTTAGATTTTGATGAAAATTTAGTAGAAGGTAGCTTTGATAGTCACAAACCATGAAAATGAATTTCAAATTGAAATATTGGAAATTTTTCGAGTTATAACGTTTTTTCGGTAAAAAACACTTTTTGGGGGGTGGAAAAATATATTATTGTGATTTCCGGCCAAAGTTGAGTTCCTAGAATAAAATGTTGATTATAAAAGTTGTAGATCTTGGGAAAATCTACAACTTTTTCAATAGTGACTTTTTCACATAACCTCAAAATTAGCTCGAAAAACACCAAAAACTGCATTTTTCGTTTTTTATTTTTGGTTTCGTTAAAAAATGTTCGATTTTGATGAAAATTTAGTAGAAGGTAGCTTTGATAGTCACAAACCATGAAAATGAATTTCAAATTGAAATATTGGAAATTTTTCGAGTTATAACGTTTTTTCGGTAAAAAACACTTTTTGGGGGGTGGAAAAATATATTATTGTGATTTCCGGCCAAAGTTGAGTTCCTAGAATAAAATGTTGATTATAAAAGTTGTAGATCTTGGGAAAATCTACAACTTTTTCAATAGTGACTTTTTCACATAACCTCAAAATTAGCTCGAAAAACACCAAAAACTGCATTTTTCGTTTTTTATTTTTGGTTTCGTTAAAAAATGTTCGATTTTGATGAAAATTTAGTAGAAGGAAGCTTTGATAGTCACAAACCATGAAAATGAATTTCAAATTGAAATATTGGAAATTTTTCGAGTTATAACGTTTTTTCGGTAAAAAACACTTTTTGGGGGGTGGAAAAATATATTATTGTGATTTCCGGCCAAAGTTGAGTTCCTAGAATAAAATGTTGATTATAAAAGTTGTAGATCTTGGGAAAATCTACAACTTTTTCAATAGTGACTTTTTCACATAACCTCAAAATTAGCTCGAAAAACACCAAAAACTGCATTTTTCGTTTTTTATTTTTGGTTTCGTTAAAAAATGTTCGATTTTGATGAAAATTTAGTAGAAGGTAGCTTTGATAGTCACAAACCATGAAAATAAATTTCAAATTTAAATATTGGAAATTTTTCGAGTTATAACGTTTTTTCGGTAAAAAACACTTTTTTTTTGGGGCGCGGTAAAATATATTATTGCGATTTCCGGCCAAAGTTGAGTTCCTAGAATAAAAATATGATTATAAAAGTTGTAGATCTTGGGAAAATCTACAACTTTTTCAATAGTGACTTTTTGAAATAACCTCAAAATTAGCTCGAAAAACGCCAAAAACTGCATTTTTCGTTTTTTATTTTTGGTTTCGTTAAAAAATGTTCGATTTTGATGAAAATTTAGTAGAAGGTAACTTTGATAGTCACAAACCATGAAAATAAATTTCAAATTTAAATATTGGAAATTTTTCGAGTTATAACGTTTTTTCGGTAAAAAACACTTTTTTTTGGGGCGCGGTAAAATATATTATTGCGATTTCCGGCCAAAGTTGAGTTCCTAGAATAAAAAGTTGATTATAAAAGTTGTAGATCTTGGGAAAATATGATCCATTCTGTCAAATGCCTTCGAGAAATCTGTATATATCTCGTCTATAGGTCCACCTGCATCTATCACTTCAGATAATAACTGTGTTATCAAAAGTAGAGATATAAGATTACAAACAGAAGGATTGATACGATTATAAAGGACCATCTCGAAGACTTTGGAGAAATTTGACAAATTTGAAATAGGACGATAGTTGTCAAAAAATAATAGTTCAACTTAGTCCACTTAGTGGACGGTCTGCTCTTTGGAAATTAATTTTTCTAATTTTGTAAAGCGTTTAATAGTATTGAACTATTATTTTTTGACGTCTATATATCACGCTTTACTAATATGACAATTATTTACAGTTAACTGTAATTAAGTAAATAGGACGATAGTTGTTAATTTGAGAAGGATCACCAGATTTTAATTTGGGAATAATTTTAGCTTCCTTCCATGTATCTTAATAGGAGATCCTATCGGTCCAGTAAGACAGAGTTAAGGAGTTGAAGCACGGATGTGGGCTTGCTTTGATCTTCAACATGGCCATGCACTTATGCCTACTGTTGAACTGTATATCTTTTTATTTTAAACAGGTGCTTTCGATCAATTTCATGCAAAATAGGTGTCGATTCCACATAATATATTTAGAATTTAAAATATACTTGAAGTTTATTTAATTTTTTAATGTAAGCTAATTAAAATTAGATTACCGAGTTAGAAGTTCACTCTTGTATCTATTTTCATTATTTATACAAAGCGTTCAGAGTGAATTAGCTAGCTTTAACTGACAATCTTCAAGTAACTTCCATTTTTCTCATATTATTATAGATTTTTTATATTTTGTTTGGTACTGATCTCATTTTACGTTAAGACAATATATGATATTAAAATAATAATATGTTCATTTGAATGCGAAACAAGAACAAAGTGAATCCAAGTGTTTTTTTACTAAGGTTAAATTTGTTAAATATAATGTACGTCTACTGCCAAGATGTCTTCCGTTACCCACATTTGTCTTTTCTTGGCAGTCTTCAATCATACATTCTGATTACACAAGTCCACTATAAATTCACGTTTAGAGGCGCGAATTTGACTCGCTCACCATTCCCACGAATTTGATTAATGACTCAGGACGAGCAACCATATCGCGAATTTTCTTTGAGGTTGCTACGGCGGGTCATTTCCTTGGCTGAATGAGACAAGCATGCAAAGCAGAGCGAGCCGTTTGTTAGTGCGAGTGGTTCCACTGTCCATTTTGATTATTATCGAACGTTAGAAATTACTGGCACAAACGAGTATTTAGTCGCAAGGCGCATTTGAGCACGTTTGACTCATCATGAAGCAGTCTCAAGGTGAAGCGGCTTCTAGTGCGAAACAGTTATCCATTTGGAGATAAGCAGCGCGCGCTCTAAACCGACTAGACGTTGGAATCACCCAGCATCTGCCTCGCGAGTCGTGTTTTGGATTTCCCGTCGAAGGAATTGATGCGCAGTCTAAACGCTCTTCAATATTTCTATCTTTTATATTCTGTGCGTTGGGCTTTATTGGAGATACGCCGCAAAATCACTTACTCTAGCAGTGGTTTACGCTTCAGCTTCTGTTTTTTTTTTAAATCTGATGACTGAAGAATCGCATTTTTTGTAAATAACATTTCCGGGGATTGGGAATGAAACTGTTTGAAATATTGTATATATATATATTATCAAAAACCCAATTACCATAGTGTATGGTGTAGGGTATACTTTTACAATTATACTTGTTTCAACTACATAGTATTAGGCGTAAGACATATATCCATTTTTTCATCGATGCTTTGGTCCAGATAGAATTTTATTCATGTACAAATTTAGCCCATTGTTTTTTATCTTTTGCCATTGTTTTTGCCTCTGTCCATGTTTTTCCTTTTTCTTGCAGTATGCCTACCATAACACCATCCCATGTTTGTTTTGGTCTTCCCTTTTTCGTTCTTTTTTGTATTTTTGATTGCCATACTTTTTTAACTGGTCTTGTATCGTTCATTCTTTGTAAATGTCCCCACCAGCTTAATTGTCTCTTTTCAATGAATTTAAGTGTTGATTCTATGTCAAGGTCTTCTCTTATTTTCGTATTTCTTAGTTTGTCTTTCTTTGTGACTCCTTTAACTCGCCTAAGATACTTCATCTCAACTGCTTGTATTCGACTCTTTTGTCTCTTTGTTAATACCCAAGATTCACATCCGAATGTTAATATTGGCCGGTAAATTGTTTTAAATACATTCAACTTCGTTTTCTTATAAAAATTGTAAATAATAATGGACTTAGTCCCCCTCTTTGCCTTAATCCTTCTTGTGTTGAAAATGATTCTGATGCTTTATTTTTGTATATTACACAATTTCTATTATTTTTGTAAATGTTTTTGATTATGTCTATTATTTTGTAGTTTACCCCCCTTCCTTCTAGTACTTTCCATAACTTCTCCCTTGGTACTTTGTCAAAAGCTTTTTCCATATCTATAAATCCCATATATACCTCTTTTTCTTGTTGTGAGAACTTATCAATTATCTGTTTCACCGTAAATATGTGGTCTTGTATGCTTCGCCCTCTTCTAAATCCACTTTGCGATTCTTCGAGAGTATTTTCTATCAGTGGTCTTAGCTTACTGTCTATAATATTCTCGTAGACTTTCATAGCTGTACTAAGTAGATTTATTCCTCTATAATTATTGCAGTCTTGTCTATCCCCCTTTTTATATATTGGAACTATTAAGGCTGTCTTCCAATCTTCTGGAATCTGTTCTTCACTCCAAGCAGTGTTGTATATTTTCAATAATATTTTTGTTCCTGTTTCCCCTAAATTCTTGAACATTTCTGATGTTAATTTATCAATTCCTGGAGATTTTCAATTTTTCAATTCATCTATTATTTCCTGTAATTCTTTTAGTGTTACAATGTCTTTATTTTCTATTATTGCATCCTTTTTTTTGTTAATGTCCTGAACTTGGTTGTCTGCTCCTAGTAATTCCTCAAAATACTCTTTCCATCTATCAATTACTTCGTTTTCATTTCTTAGTATATCTCCTTTTTTATTTTTTATCCAGGTTATTTCTTGTGTTTTTTCCTTTCTTAATGACTTCAATGTTTTGTAAAACAGTTTTTGATTTGATTTACTATTGCTTTCCATTTTTTCGCCAAATTCTTTCCACTGATTTCTTTTAGCTACTGCTACCATCTCTTTTACATTTATCCTCTTCTCTTTATACATTTCATAGTTTTCCGTTGTTTTGTTATTTATATACATTTTCCACGCTTCTTTTTTTAATTTTACTTTTATTTTAATTTCGTCCGTCCACCAAGCTGTTTGTTTTTACTTATTATTTTTCTTGCTACAACCACATTTCTTCTAAATTACCATTTTTCATTATATCACATTTATTTAAGAACTTTCCTGATAATGCTATTTTGTATTTTTCTGCCATATCTTTGTTTTGTAGTTTGTATGATCTGACCGATTCATATTCTATTGTTTTTTCTAATTTTTGTCTATTATGGTTTGTAATTTCTACTTGTTCTCTTATTTTTGTTACAAGTAAATAGTGGTCACTTCCTATTTCCGGTCCTCTTCTAACTTTGGTATCCAATACTTCCTTTCTATTTCTCTTTTCCACTAATATATAATCTATTATTGACCTTTCATTTCTGCTTTCCATCACACGTGTATATTTATGTATGTCTTTATGTTGGAAAAATGTATTAGTTACAATAAAATTGTGTAAGATGCAAAAATCCAGCAGCCGTTCTCCATTATTATTCCTAAATGTTTCACCATGTTTTCCTATTACTGCTCTATAAATGTCATCTTTTGTTCCCACTCTGCTATTCAAATCTCCAAGTATAATTATTTTTCCTTTTGCATTTTCTGTAGCCATAGTTTTAATAGTTTTTTGAATGTATTTTTTCCAGTATTCTCATTCTATTTGTTTCTTTATCCCATCTCCATTCTTGCCCATTTACCGTTACCTTATTGTATCCCGTTTTTACGTCTTTTCCCTTTTGACTTTCTAATTTTGCAAACATCCTTATCTCTTTTTGTTTTTCTCTTTCCTTCTTGGTCATATCATTATTTATAAAAACTCTTTCTTCTTTCCTCTCCTTTAATTTAGCTTTATTTGCCATAATTTTTTCTTTATCAGCTTCTTTTTGACATTCCACTATACACATTTTCTCCCCTATCTTGTTAACTGCTTTAGGATCGATATTTATTTTTAGTTGTTGACTCAAAAAGTTTCTGACATTTTCTACCAATTTCGACGGCTCATTAGTATCAAGTTTTAATCCATTTATCATCACATTATTCTTTCTTCTTTCTTTATCTATAATTTCCATCGTTTTTTTAATCTCTTCCATTTCTGTTTTCATTTCTGCATTTTCTTTTTTAATTGCTTGGTTTTCTTTTCTCAATACTTCGTTTTCAACTTTCAGCTTTAATATTTCCTCATTAAACAGAGCCTGTTGATCTTTGGTTTCTTTGATCTCGTTTTTAATCAGTTATTGTATATTGTAATTATTTATTATTATGTTAATTAAAATGTGAGTGTCTTGTCGGTGGCCTTAAGATCCATTATCTATCTAGGTGAGAAATAATACAAAATGACTAATAAATCTCTTTTTATTAAGCTTTTTGTCGTTTAACTGAAATTAACACAAAAACAATATCGTATATTATATATTATTTACATATCTAAAATATTGACGCCTACAAAATTTAATAAATATAAATAACATGGTATCAACTTGACTACATACAGCCAACAAGAAAATTGGATAAATATCAAAAAATTATTTTTACACCCGTAAATATTATTAATAAAAATCGAAAAATAAATAAATTAACAAGTTTTGTGTCCACTGAGTACTGGGAGTGAACTACGTGTACTCGTTTTGCCTCGCATCGTCGGCGCTTACACCTGAGGAGGTTTTTGTGTCATACTCTGATTCATTGATTGGTTCGGCACCACCAGTCAGATGCTTGACGACATCGGCACCTCAGATTTTAGGCTTTTTGTGCTCTTGGTTATACCGTTTATGTGAAGAGACCAGTAGCCCTTATCAGGCTCAACAGTCTTTTCACTAGGTCCTTCTTGTAGAAATCCTCCCTTGGATACTCTAGTCCTATAAGTCTTTATCTCAAATGTATGTCGTGCACTTGCACTTCCTCGTCTTGTCTCCGGCATTTGTTATAAAGGTGATTAACGATTATTCGCAAATCCACCAATAGGAACGCAAAACTTCTGCCGCTGGAGATGTCAGTTATGGATATTGTTTTGAGGGGGCGTAAATGCAATTTGAATAGACTATAGGCAAAAACAATGTCGTAATTCTGCAGTGACCGAGAAGATCTGACCAATGGAAAGATCAAAGTATAAAAGATACTCTTGGGAGACTACAACCAAGTTAGATCAAAAGAATGCCAAAGGCAGAGTAAGACGAGTGTTTGATTACTTGTTAGAGAAAAATGTTTTATAAACTATATTAGCGAATGTACCGATTAAGACAATTTAAAGATATCTATCCAAATTAGTCCACAGTAATCGTCTTTCAACAGTAAAAATTATCGGGTGGACGAATACTGCAAATCTAAAATTAATGAAGTATAAGACAATATATTCAAAATAATAAAATTACATATATTAACGATAAAGGCACGTAATAAATTTTTTATCTATAAATATGTATTTATTATCACTAAGTATGGAATGATTTTTTCAAAAAAATAACAAAAAAATGGTATTTACATGTGATAGTAGCAAAACCCCATAGTTTTTGATATTTAATTAATTAATACAATAACTGAAAGTATTCCATTTGGATTTTCCACACTATTTAAAAAAAATACGTTATGCTATTATACCTACAGATGGGAAAATACTGCAACAAAAAATGCCTTATTATGATAAGATCCAAATAACCAACTGTACAAAAAATTATACTTTCAATATATCGTAAAAACTATGGGAAATCTGCACGTGTTGGATATAACTATACGTTATGGAAAATTGCAAATTTAATCATAATAATTGGTGTATACCTCTCTGGTTCAGTCCTTACCTTCCTATCTTTTCTAAAACTCTTTCTTGCTAGGCTATTAATATGCTATCAGTTAGGCCCGATACACAGCTACGCGGAAGCACGCGGATACGCGTTGAATTCATAGCGACACGGAAATCAGCAGACTGACAAGGTAGAAAAATGACTTCACTGCAGTTAAAGGCTATCGCAGAGTCAGCAGACTGAGAAGGTAGAAAAATGACTTCGCTGCAGTTAAAGGCTATCGCAGGAGTCAGCAGACTGACAAGGTAGAAAAATGACTTCGCTGCAGTTAAAGGCTATCGCAGAGTCAGCAGACTGACAAGGTAGAAAAATGAAATCGCTGCAGCTAAAGGCTATCGCAGAGTCAGTAGACTGACAAGGTAGAAAAGTGACTTCGCTGCAGTTAAAGGCTATCGCAGAGTCAGCAGACTGACGAGGTAGAAAAATGACTTCGCTGCAGTTAAAGGCTATCGCAGGGTCAGCAGACTGACAAGGTAGAAAAATGACTACGCTGCAGTTAAAGGCTATCGCAGGGTCAGCAGACTGACAAGTAGAAAAATTACTTCGCTGCCGTTAAAGGCTATCGCAGGAGTCAGCAGACTGACAAGGTAGAAAAATGAAATCTCTGCAGCTAAAGGCTATCGCAGAGTCAGTAGACTGACAAGGTAGAAAAATGACTACGCTGCAGTTAAAGGCTATCGCAGGGTCAGCAGACTGACAAGTAGAAAAATGACTTCGCTGCCGTTAAAGGCTATCGCAGGAGTCAGCAGACTGACAAGGTAGAAAAATGAAATCTCTGCAGCTAAAGGCTATCGCAGAGTCAGTAGACTGACAAGGTAGAAAAATGACTACGCTGCAGTTAAAGGCTATCGCAGGGTCAGCAGACTGACAAGTAGAAAAATGACTTCGCTGCCGTTAAAGGCTATCGCAGGAGTCAGCAGACTGACAAGGTAGAAAAATGAAATCTCTGCAGCTAAAGGCTATCCCAGAGTCAGCAGACTGACGAGGTAGAAAAATGACTTCGCTGCAGTTAAAGGCTATCGCAGAGTCAGCAGATTGACAAGGTAGAAAAATGACTTCGCTGCAGCTAAAGGCTGTCGCAATTTCAGCGTGCATCCCCTATTGGAACTAAGGAATACTAAAGGGGCGTCCGTCACCTTGTACTCCAAATTACGCGAAGTCGAATCGTTCTTTTGATGAGCTTGTTGGGAGGAAGGTTGATATTCACAAAGTACAAGACATCCACAAGATCACTATTTATCCAATTAAACGGGAAAGTGATTTTAACTTCGTCCGCATGCGCCTACCGCGTGGCTGTGCATTCACCAACCGGTAGGTGGAGTTCACTTAGCGAAAAATGCCAATAATAGTACTACGGTGATACAAATAAAAAATGGGAGGAATTAGGCGACCAATAGTTATGTTATTTGAATTATTTTTGCTTTTAGGTACAAATAAAGATTGCCAAATGTATGAACACCGTTTTCAGTCACAGCGTGCCAAAGAGTGACTAGAATGAGTGTTTTATAAGAATTAATTGCCTTCTCCCAAATTTTCAAGTGATTAAAAAGTGTGTCATTGTAAAAATATATATGAAAAAATACTTTGGGTTTATCTGAGAATAAAAAAATCAGTTAAACACGACTCCGTTGTTTTTAAATAATTTTTGTTGTTGTGCAGAAAACAATGTACATCAACAGATTTTGGACATACAAAGAAATTGGGGATACAGATTACTTACAAAGCAAAAGAAGAAAAAGGTAGTTCCATATTGAATGAATCCAATAGAGGACGGAGGAAAGGAATATTAGCAATAAGTAGGAAATAGTGGAAACACTAATCGGATCAAATGTCAAACTACAACGCTGCAAACGGTAAATGGAAAGAGATGACAACAAAAGAATCGGACAAACCCAATTAGGCCTTGCTCATCCTCGAGTCTTGTTTATAAGAATCAGTGGTGACAATGTCGACAAAATCTATTGTGTACAAACTGTAGATTTGCTTTGATGTCTTGAAAAAGAATTCTTATTCCCAGTTTGTAGTATTTTCCCATTCAGATTTATTGAAAACATACGGAGTCTTGTCGTCTCTATCAACATATCAGTTTTGTACTTGTAGGTAAAAACACATTTAACAAGGTGTGTGTGAGAGATGTTAGGATCGATGTATTCCAAAGAAAATAATCATAGATAAGATAAACAATGACTAAGGCATGATTTCGTCTTTAACTATGTAATGGTAATGTGAAATACCGGTCCTATTCTTAGGAAGACTCTTCTTAATATCGACCTTAGTTCAGCCTTTAGGTCAAAACACACTATCTCACATAGATGGGGGTAATATCGTGAAATGTGTACACCAAACTGAAAAATCAAGAAAATATATTAATAACAGTTCGAAAAACGTTGCATGTGTGAAATGGAACATGACAGCTGTCAATTGTCAAAGCATTGTATAGCTACTGCCCTTAAATTATGTGCATTAGTCCATACGTCATCTGTTGTCTCTATGTAGCTCAGTAGCTTTCAACTGAGAGTGTGGTATTTTTAATGACTCAAAGGTCGACGTAGGTCGGAATAATTCGAACAGGATCGGTGTTACAGATCAAACAAGTCAGGTAGGTATAGTAAATTTTATACCCATTTAGAATAAGACCATCCTTATTTATTATTAATAAATCGGTTGAAACAAAAAATTACCAACAAAAATGAACGTCGTAACTAATTTATTAGATGTCACGTTTTTGAAGTTATGTCAAATTTTGATTTCATATTTCATGTCATAACGCAAAATAAGATATAAAAATGCGATATTCTGATGAATCCAAAAAACTTATGCTTAATGTAGTAAGCTATTTTCAAAACGATTTAGGATCTCGATTTAAGGAAATTCAAAAAGCGTCCGAAGCACTAAAAGTTCCAGTAAGCACATTATATAATCTTGAAAAACCAAACAGAGCTACAGATTTCGAATTTAGAAGAAATATGTCTGCAAGCGTTTCCCGGAGCAAAACCCGAATTACAAAAAATACCCTGCATTGTTTGAGGGAAGTAATTTATAAAATGTATGCGCGAAAGGATAAAATCACAGTAGAAACTATTTTACGGCAATTTATCGAAGAGTCTCCAGAAACTAAGATTTCCAGAGGTTCGTTATATTTGGGAATTAAAAAAATGGGTTTTCATTTCAAAAAACAGGATGGAAGAAAACATTTATTGGAAATGCCTGCAGTCAGATTAAAAAGAATATTATTTTTGAACAAATACCATGCTGCTAAAAGCGAAAAGCTCTTTACACCTGTTTTTCTGGATGAGACATGGGTTTTTAGTAAAAGCGGGGACAGAAGAATGTGGCAAGATGGTACTAAACACAGTGATTTAAAAATAACTGGAAGTGGGACACGATATGTAATTGTTCATGCCGGTAATAAAAAGGTTTTGTGGCAATTGCATCGCTTATTTTTAAATGCAATAAAAAATCAGGCGATTACCATGATAACATGAACACCGAAAATTTTGAAAATTGGTTTAAACAGCAACTAATTGTAAACTTGGAAGAACCATCGTTAATTATAATGGATAACGCAACGTATCACAGTCGCCTGGATGAAGAAATCCCAAGAAAAAGTTGGAGTAAAACACGCATGTTAGAATGGCTCAAAAAAAAGAATATTCCTTTTCCAGATCTCATTTTAAAGGATGCTGTTTGGAATATAATTGAAAAGCAAGTTTTGCCAGAAAAAAATTATCATTTAGACAAATACGCTGCCGAGCATGGTCATTGTGTTCTCAGGCTACCACCCTATCATTGCCATTTTAATGCCATCGAAATGGTATGGTCAGAAACTAAAAGGCATTATGACCAAGCTATTACGAAAACTGCAAGGTCACCTACTGAAGTCTTAAAAGTATGGAATGACGTTGTAAAAAACGTACCGGAGCAACACTGGCAGAATAAATCATACAGAGAAAATTATTTCTGAAGCATGGGAAGTAGAAAACAAACTGGACCTACTAAACATCGAACCTATGGTGATCTCTGTATCCAATGAATCCGATGATGAACTATCACTTTCCGAAAGTTATTCTGATTTAGAAACTTATTAAACTTTGCCTTGAAGATCACGTTGTCATTTTTTTTAAATCTAGAATTTGTACTTAATCGAACTCTGAATTGCCATATTTTTTTAAAAAAACTATGTATCTAGTTAATAAAACAATGTTTTTAAAATTAGTGCGCTTCTTTTATATTCTTTTATTATGTCAACATCTTTAGAATTTTATGAATTTCATAAAATTAATTTGTATTATTACAAACCGCCACTGATAATATGAAATTTCAAGTCACTACGCCAATGCAATAAGAAATATGTCAAGCATTTGACATGACAAAGGTCATAGCCTAATTTTTTTCATGCGGGTTCAGATGGTTCAAGAAGCCGCATACGTTAAGTTACTAAAACGGCTGGTACCTCTAAATAGGTATTAATTTTACTATAGGTATCTATTTAGTATCAAACACCTTTGACAATTGACATAAATAGCCTGTCAAGCTAATCGTAGAACCAGACGTTATTTTATTGTTCGATTCTCCGATCATTTTGGTACACGATTTCATTTATTTCGCTTCTTATTTAATCCTACAGCATTTGCAATAATAAAAAAAACAAACCATTCTACTTACCCTGCTATCAGGCATTTTCAACAGCCTTGTCAAGACTAGCAACAACAGCGACGTCCACGCTTCCCTATGATTTTCGCTTTGAAGTCTCAAGAAATACTCCAGTGCCTCTTGACATACCGTTATTAAAGTAGCTTCGATAACGGGCCAATGCTGTTGTCTACCTTCGTCGCAATACATTTTAAATAATATTCGCAACAAGCAAGCGAGACTCTGCGTTTCTTGTTTTAGGAGGTTAGGTTTGGTTGAACCCTTGAAACCGGCCTTCCAAAGTAGATTCCTTTGTTCGTGGTTGATATTGAACGCCTTCGCAAACCTTCAAACAAACATATACATTGCTAGTGAAAAAGAGGGGAGGTTGAAAGATCTGCGAAAATTTCCACAAAGGAATTCGTACATTGATAAATTTAGACATTGAGAGTTCTTTTGACCAGGCGCGTTGTGTTGGGAAAAAATGAACTAAACCATAGGTAGTTCTAAATAACCAACTAAAATGTATTATTCAACTGTTTATAAGTTTATTTAGAAATTACTTACCGATGGGACTGTAAAAGGCACTCTGTTAACTGCAATAAATGCGGACTGCTCAAAAGCCTGTACATTCCTTGTTCTTCCCTTTGACATTCCGTCAAGGATCCTCCACCTGTCATATCAGCAGCTGCGAACGCCAAAGTTTCCGCGTCTTCTTTTCTAGATGTCGCCGGATAGAAAACTATATTATCAATAGTTTGAATTAATTCCAGTTGTACGACGTTTTTTATTGCTAGACTATTAAAAACTTCAGCGTTATCGATATTAACGTCTTGATGATAACTGGATCGTTTTAAAATACCTACACGAGATAAAATACTTTGTTAGTGTGGGAAAATGTACTACAAATTATAATTGTACCTTTATTGGGTCCTACATCGCCGTTTTGCTCAATCACAGCCATAGTTTTCATAGATTCCGGTTTCCAAGTAAGCAGCGCTGTCGGTAACGTAGAATTAAATATATCCAGCATGCACTGGCACGTCTTTTCCCAAGTCTGTTCGTTAAATTTATTTCCATTTGAGTTTACTAGATTTTCTAAACAATTCGTACCGGATCTCGCTAATTGTTCGTTATCCTGTTGTACGCACCAATGAAGTTGAGAATATAATTCCTCCAATAGAAGGGGTCCTAGCACGTCGAAATATTGCGTGAAAACGTCGACTATAGCGTAGAGGGCGTGGTTGCATGTCGTCGTCATCCATTCGTCTTTTTCGGGTTGCTTTTCTGGTAATTTCATATTATCGAATATCCTGAAAATATCGAGGTATAATACAATAAAATCACTAATTATTATTCAGTGTTCTATGATTTTTGACAGTAAAAGTAATTGGTGGAAATAATAAAGTGTTTATAAAATTCGCCTGCATTTATTTCGATATATCGGAAAGTGCAGCTAAAATTAATCAAATAGAATTTGAATTGTATCAACAAAAGGAAAAGTACGTAGTGCTACAAAAGAAAAAAAAACAAAAAAAACGTTAGATTTTGTAAAATCAATTAAATAAATAGGTTAGTGTTAGGTTATTAAAATAAAAAGCAATTGATTTAAGGCGAGTCCAAAACAATATAATTTGCGACGTTGTCAAATTTAAAAAATAAAGGACAAAATAAAGAAAGAAATTAGATATATATATAATAAGTGGCTGGATAGATCAAGTATCTCCGAAGAGTAGATCTGGGTATCTTGGTCTTACGCTACCACGAAAATAATATAATTAAATAGTAATTGAATACAAAATATAAACAAAATGGATAGTGATGATTATTCTACAGAAGATTCAAAGAAAAGAAAAATGGATGCTGTATTTGAAGTTAGCAAGAGGACTAGCAGAATCCCAACTAAAAGTAAAAAAGATGAAAAGTTAGATCAAATCATAGCGTTAATGAAGGAAATGTCTGCAGATCAAAAGGATATGAAATGGGAACAACAACTGATTAAAAACGAGATCAAAGAAACCAAAGATCAACAGGCTCTGTTTAATGAGGAAATGTTAAAGCTGAAAGTTGAAAATGAAGTATTGAGAAAAGAAAACCAAGCAATTAAAAAAGAAAATGCAGAAATGAAAACAGAAATGGAAGAGATTAAAAAAACGATGGAAATTATAGATAAAGAAAGAAGAAAGAATAATGTGATGATAAATGGATTAAAACTTGATACTAATGAGCCATCGAAATTGGTAGAAAATGTCAGAAACTTTTTGAGTCAACAACTAAAAATAAATATCGATCCTAAAGCAGTTAACAAGATAGGGGAGAAAATGTGTATAGTGGAATGTCAAAAAGAAGCTGATAAAGAAAAAAGTATGGCAAATAAAGCTAAATTAAAGGAGAGGAAAGAAGAAAGAGTTTTTATAAATAATGATATGACCAAGAAGGAAAGAGAAAAACAAAAAGAGATAAGGATGTTTGCAAAATTAGAAAGTCAAAAGGGAAAAGACGTAAAAACGGGATACAATAAGGTAACGGTAAATGGGCAAGAATGGAGATGGGATAAAGAAACAAATAGAATGAGAATACTGGAAAAAATACATTCAAAAAACTAAATAAAGAAACAGATATTCATGGTAACAGAGAAAAAGACACAGCAACGGAATTGGATATGAATAAAGTAAAATCAGCAACGGAAATGTGGAGAATTGGAACATGGAATGTAAGAAGTATTTTAGGAAAAGAAAAAGAATTAGAAGAAGAGTTTGAAAATACAAACTTGAGAATACTAGCTATAACAGAGACAAAAAAAAAGGACAGGGGATAGTGAAAATGGATAATGGTCATATACTCATATATAGTGGTATTGAAAATGAGAAAAGAGCGGCAGCAGGAGTTGCATGCATAATACATAGAAACTTAGAAGAACAAATTACTGGATGGAGGGGATGGTCGGAGAGATTATTGGTGATGGAAATGAAAGATAAAAATATGAACACAAAAACTATAATAATTGTATATGGACCAAATGAAGACGATACAGTAGAAAATAAAGATACGTTTTGGGAAGATCTAACTATGGCTACAGAAAATGCAAAACGAAAAATAATTATACTTGGAGATTTAAATAGCAGAGTGGGAACAAAAGATGACATTTATAGAGCAGTAATAGGAAAACATGGTGAAACATTTAGGAATAATAATGGAGAACGGCTGCTGGATTTTTGCATATTACACAATTTTATTGTAACTAATACATTTTTCCAACATAAAGACATACATAAATATACACGTGTGATGGAAAGCAGAAATGAAAGGTCAATAATAGATTATATATTAGTGGAAAAGAGAAATAGAAAGGAAGTATTGGATACCAAAGTTAGAAGAGGACCAGAAATAGGAAGTGACCACTATTTACTTGTAACAAAAATAAGAGAACAAGTAGAAATTACAAACCATAATAGACAAAAATTAGAAAAAACAATAGAATATGAATCGGTCAGATCATACAAACTACAAA
The DNA here is from genome assembly GCA_947563755.1 of Lochmaea crataegi. NCBI lineage: Eukaryota > Metazoa > Arthropoda > Insecta > Coleoptera > Chrysomelidae > Lochmaea > Lochmaea crataegi. Next base: position 9,909,257 of record OX387430.1, read on the forward strand.
ACAAAGATATGGCAGAAAAATACAAAATAGCATTATCAGGAAAGTTCTTAAATAAATGTGATGTAATGAAAAATGGTAATTTAGAAGAAATGTGGGATTATTTCAAAAAAACCGTATTGGAAACCGCTAAAGAAATATGTGGTTGTAGCAAGAAAACTAATAAGAAAAAACAAACAGCTTGGTGGACGGACGAAATTAAAATAAAAGTAAAATTAAAAAAAGAAGCGTGGAAAATGTATATAAATAACAAAACAACGGAAAACTATGAAATGTATAAAGAGAAGAGGAAAAATGTAAAAGAGATGGTAGCAGTAGCTAAAAGAAATCAGTGGAAAGAATTTGGCGAAAAAATGGAAAGCAATAGTAAATCAAATCAAAAACTGTTTTACAAAACATTGAAGTCATTAAGAAAGGAAAAAACACAAGAAATAACCTGGATAAAAAATAAAAAAGGAGATATACTAAGAAATGAAAACGAAGTAATTGATAGATGGAAAGAGTATTTTGAGGAATTACTAGGAGCAGACAACCAAGTTCAGGACATTAACAAAAAAAAGGATGCAATAATAGAAAATAAAGACATTGTAACACTAAAAGAATTACAGGAAATAATAGATGAATTGAAAAATGGAAAATCTCCAGGAATTGATAAATTAACATCAGAAATGTTCAAGAATTTAGGGGAAACAGGAACAAAAATATTATTGAAAATATACAACACTGCTTGGAGTGAAGAACAGATTCCAGAAGATTGGAAGACAGCCTTAATAGTTCCAATATATAAAAAGGGGGATAGACAAGACTGCAATAATTATAGAGGAATAAATCTACTTAGTACAGCTATGAAAGTCTACGAGAATATTATAGACAGTAAGCTAAGACCACTGATAGAAAATACTCTCGAAGAATCGCAAAGTGGATTTAGAAAAGGGCGAAGCATACAAGACCACATATTTACGGTGAAACAGATAATTGATAAGTTCTCACAACAAGAAAAAGAGGTATATATGGGATTTATAGATATGGAAAAAGCTTTTGACAAAGTACCAAGGGAGAAGTTATGGAAAGTACTAGAAGGAAGGGGGGTAAACTACAAAATAATAGACATAATCAAAAACATTTACAAAAATAATAGAAATTGTGTAATATACAAAAATAAAGCATCAGAATCATTTTCAACACAAGAAGGATTAAGGCAAGGAGGGGGACTAAGTCCATTATTATTTACAATTTTTATTGATGAAATAATTAAAAAATCGTCAATCAAAATGGCAAAACTACACGTTGGATACAGACATTTAGGAAGAGTGGATATATCAGAAGCAGCTTTTGCAGATGATTTAATAGTTATGGCAGGGAAAGAGAAGGATTTACAAAAGAATATGGAAATATGGAGCACGGTATCTGAAGAATTTGGAATGACAGTTAATCAAAGCAAAACCAAAGTTATGGTTATAGGACCGCAACAAAAAAATTTGAATATACAATTAGATGGAATAAAAATTGAGCAAGTTAGAAGATATAAATACTTGGGAGTAGAAATAGAAGAAAATGGAACGCAGGAAGTCGAAATTACCAATAGAGTACAAAAAAACGATGAATCTTTATCACACGATGAATTCGACATTTATAAATAAAAAAGAAATTTCCAGGAAAACGAAGTTAAATATATTTAAAACAATTTACCGGCCAGTATTAACATTCGGATGTGAATCTTGGGTATTAACAAAGAGTCGAATACAAGCAGTTGAGATGAAGTATCTTAGGCGAGTTAAAGGAGTCACAAAGAAAGACAAACTAAGAAATACGAAAATAAGAGAAGACCTTGACATAGAATCAACACTTAAATTCATTGAAAAGAGACAATTAAGCTGGTGGGGACATTTACAAAGAATGAACGATACAAGACCAGTTAAAAAAGTATGGCAATCAAAAATACAAAAAAGAACGAAAAAGGGAAGACCAAAACAAACATGGGATGGTGTTATGGTAGGCATACTGCAAGATAAAGGAAAAACATGGACAGAGGCAAAAACAATGGCAAAAGATAAAAAACAATGGGCTAAATTTGTACATGAATAAAATTCTATCTGGACCAAAGCATCGATGAAAAAATGGATATATGTCTTAAGCCTAATACTATGTAGTTGAAACAAGTATAATTGTAAAAGTATACCCTACACCATACACTATGGTAATTGGGTTTTTGATAATATATATATATATATATATATATATATATATAAAAGTAATTGGTTTTGGGACTGCCTGGAGACACTACAAGATCGGGGCAGTCATAATAGATTGTCCTTAGCCTGGGTACCAGTGCACTAGGATCACAAGGGCAATGAAGAGGCAGACTAACTAGCCCGAGAAGGGGCATGATGTGCTCCCATTGGCACAGAACGAATAGCCGTACTTGATAAAATTGCAATCTAGAACTAGGAACTAGGCGCCTAGAATGAGGCAGACCAAATAGTTCATCAAAGAACCATCGCCAAAATTCACGGAGTACCTACTGAGCATACTGTGCTACTGCGGGGGCCCGACTAGGTTAAGGTTTTTGACGATAGGGGAGGAAAAACCACAACCCTCCCAATATATGAAGGACCTGAGGTTTGGCATTCGAAGTCTAGTAATAAGGACGGGTCTAGACAAGGAACTCTAACATAACAGGATCACAATAGATCTGCAAAGGTCGTAGTGGAGAGGCTCTCAGATGCTCATAAGCCCCATATTTATCTATCCATTTAATTGGTTTTGCATTGAGAACTCGGGAATGTTAACAAAGTTGAGAATACGAGTATAAACTTACCTAAATAGAACTTTAAAGAGATCTTTCCACCAATGAGGACTGAAGGTATCACCGTAAGTTTTGATTACTTCGAAAAGCACTGTTAAGGCTCGAGTTCTAACATCGAGTTTACATCTATTGACTACACAGGATAAAGAAAAAAGAAGCGGGAACCAACCACGTACCCATACTCTATCTTCTTCTGATACAGTCACGTCGGTTTCAAGAACTACAAATTAAAATAAATGGTTATGAAATTTATAACAGTTGTTCTTCTTCTTTGCTGGACGTTGGTAAGAAGTTCTTCAGCGACCAGGTCCTCAGCTACCCTCTATTTTCCTTGCATACTTGAGTGAAGCACATTACAACGATCAGGAGCCGAATTATCGACTGAGAAAACAGATATTTTTGTCTTCGATACTGCAATGACGAAGTAAACAAGAAAGTAGAGACAAAATATCTGTTCTCCCGGAAAGCTTCACTCCCTCAGTCAATAATGACCCCTGGATCTGTGTTCCAGAAGGTAAAATGTTCCAGACACCAGTTAACAAGAAACAAAGCATAAAGATCAGTTTAAAATCACAAATCCTACTAAAATACATACCTCCATGTTCGGCAAACAGACGAGGAGCTCCGTTTACACTACAAGCACAAGCTCTCACAAGTCTGATGGCTTCCATACTCGTATCTGGGAATCTAGCGTTACATGCAAACTCTGATAAGCACTTGACGGCGTCTTGGAACGAATCGATCATCGTCGGAAATTGCTTTTCATATAATTCTATAATTATTTTTCCGGTTGTTTGGAATGCCAGTTCGACTATTCCTTCTTCTTGATCACCGGCAGCCAAGTGGAAAACGGAGAATATGTTCTTCCAACCTAAAATATACGAATACGAATTGTTTAACATATCTTGGCGATCGATAGAAGTCTTGTAATGTATTTATCCAAATAACTACATAATCATACCCGAACGTATATTTTTGGCTTGCGAATTGACCATTTGGGCAACACAACGTACTACCATATCTCGAACTGTAGGCGATACGTTATTTTTCATGATATACTCGAATGGACGGAGAAAATCTTTTTGGAATCTAAAATTTGAAAACTCTCCTTTTTCTATAAATTTCATAGAGAGCTGTCTTAGACTGTCGACGGCAAAAAAGCAGATCTCTTCGTTGGAGTTACAGCCTACCGTATTGAAATGCTCTCCAAGCACCTGTAATATGATAAATATTATCAACTGTCGACTATGTCAAAAAAGTTCCGGGAATTGGCAAACGAAACATAAAATATGAATTATTCATCCAATACGGTCTTCAAAGAGGCATACGTTATGCAAATTTGAGTGGATGATGTGTGACTTCCTTGAGAACGGACTCGAACTTATCAGACAATGGTGTCAGGCAGTGGGACTCAAAGTAAATCCCACCAAAAGGAAGCTTTCCCATCCTTATTTTTAAAGGACTAGATATGAACTGGAACAAATCCTCAAGAAGACATAAATGATTTAATTGTGTGCAAAAGTCTGGCATGAAAAAAAATTGGGGCTGCTAACCTAGTACAATGCGCTGGATCTACACCCTGATGGTAAGATCTATGGAGGGGTAACCTGGATAGACAGGACAAAAATAGACCTCACACCTCTACTAGGGAGAAGCAAAAAAAAACGCAGATTAGAATGATCAGAAAAGGAATAGGGAGAAAAACCCTGGGACAAACAGTGAGCTCACCTCACTCTCCATGCCATTCTTCCATAGAAGCTCTTTGATATAGCATGACCAAACAATTAAATTTTGTAAGGCACTTCAGGCATAAACTGAACTCTAAAAAATAATGGACAAGCGAATCCACCAATTATGCTCTCAAGAACCATACCATCAGGGGCCTGATTATTGACCGAGGGAATAAAACTTCCCGAGAGATATTTCGTCTACTGCAATGACAAAGTGGACAAGAAAGATGAAGACAAAATAAATGTTCTCTTGGGAAGCTCTACTCCCTCAGTCAAGAATATGGCTCCAGGTTGTATACTGATGGATCAAAAACAGCAGAACGGACAAGAGTTGTAATTTACTGCCCCAGACTACGATACGCCGTACCCATGGGGAATTCACTCGGCATTTTCATGCAATATAAAGATGTGAACTGGCCGAGCAGTAGCTCGTTTCATACCCAAACAATCATTTAAAATGGTACGAATTGGTCCTTGAGACACATAAATTTCAGTGGCTACATCTTTCAGACTTACACGACAATGTTTAGTCACCATTTTCTTTATTTTAGCGATTATTTTAGTTCAGTTAAAAACAGCGATGACTGGCCAAAGCGAGGCAAATCTTCCACCACATCTCGGCAGCTTCTGAATGCATGGAATCGGTTCATCGTAAGCCTTATATAACATTTTCAGCGCTTCGGCACACGAAATTCCATTTGTAATTCAAAATTTAAGACATATTGGCGGTTAAACTCCGCGTTAGTATAGAGGGCAAGTTTTGCCAACTTATCGGAAAATATAATTTAAACAATTTCTTCAAGCGGACTTTTTAAATCATCAATTTCCGGTACTTTCTTGATAGAATATATCTCAAAATAAAAATTTTAGTATAAATTAATGTTTACTAACCTGCCATATTCTAGACCATTGTAATCGAATCCTTCCCATATTGTAATAGGAAATTTCTACTATTTTTTGTAACGAAAACATCCTAGGATGTCCGGCATAAGCCAATTCTTCGAGTGAAACTTTACACAAAGCTTTGACGAAATCAACAATGGCGTCACCATCAAGTCTAGTAGATCCGGTGAATATTCTGTCGACAGCAACTACTACGCTCTGAGAACTCGTTTGACCGATGTGTTCTTTGGAACTGGGATCAGGAGGTTTATGACCAGGACCTAAGAAATGTACATTTAATCTCGCAAAGATAAAACGTTTCTTTTTTAATATTCAAAAAACAAGGCAAAAAAATCTAGGGTTATGGTCGAAGTATGGTTAAAAAGTGACAGATGCGTATCGGGATATCGGAAATGTCCGTAACTGTACATAGACAGTAACTGTCAACGTATCGGTTCTGTGCATGCTCAGTTCCATACCGATAGGAATACGATTGGAATTTTGATTTGTATTCAAGTCTCTAATATTCCCAACCTTACAAGACGAATAGTAAATTTAAAATGTGTAATAAAGTCGAATATGAACATTTAATTGAATAATTACCTGATAAAAATTCCGGCCGAACCCCGGTCCCTATCAATTGAGCTAGTTCCAATTGTGATATGCATTTAAGGATGTCCAACCAACTCGTTCCCAAATAATTTCCGTCGGTGTGGGCTACCATGATAAGAGTTTTGATTGTATCGATATTTTTGGCTTTCATATCCATTATCGGAGAATTTGCGGTAAGGAGAGTAAACCTTGCCAAAGCTTGGACGTATGCGTCTCTTTCTAATGGCATGTGAAATATACAGACGATTCTTATGGCACATCTAAAATATGTTGAAATATTATCATTTTCTAGGTTTTTCCTTCTAGTTTACTAGTTGTTATGTACTTGTTTATAATATACAAATTGATACTTGTCATATATAATTTTAATAGTTGTCATTATTATAATTTTTCTTTATCATAAAAGTCTTTTAATAGAGTATTTTTGTGTTATTGGGTTTGCTTCAACAGGTTATGGGCCCAGGAACGCAATAAATAAATATACCCCAATTTTTGTCGTCACAGATTTAGTTGACAAAATGGATTATACAAAAGTACAAATTGGACTTTTAGAAGGTAAATCAAATTGATCTACGTGGAAATTTAAAATTTGCATATTACTAAGAGGTATTATTGGAGCTCTAGAAATTGTAGAAGGTACACTAAAAGAACCTACAACTTTAGCAGAAAATGCTACGGAGGCAGAAGGTATCAAGTACAAAAAAGAGTTGAAAGAGTACAGAAAAGTAGAAAGCAGTGCAATGATTATCCTAACAACCAATATGACCGAAGATACTTTAAAGAAAATTATGAGATTTTCAACAGCAAAAGAAATATGGCAAGAATTAAATAGACTATTTGATGGCGCAACAGAAGAAAAAGTTTATGATCTCTGTTTAGAATTCTTTAGCTTTGAAAAAGAACCAAATGACGATGTAGCTACACATATGTCTAAGCTTAAAAATCTTTGGAATGAAATGAAATTAGCAGTTCAAAAAGAAAATGCAATTGAACTACCAGAAGTGTTGCTAATTTGTAAAATTTTAGGAACATTACCAGACAATTATTTCTCATTTAGATCTAGTTGGATGTTAATATCCAAAAATAATAGAACAATAGACAACCTTACGAATCAATTGTGTGTTTATGAGAAAGCCTTGAATGAAAAAGATAAAAATAAGGCGAATCAAGAAGTTCTTTTTACTGGTACGTCTTCATATCCAAATAAAAATAAGTTCAAGAATTGGTATTGCAAATATTGTAAAGAAAAAGGTCATAAAGTTAAAATGTGTCCCAAATGGCGTGCTGATGGCAAACCCCCTAAGCCAAGTACTACAAATTCAAAAGCTAACGTCATTCTAGTCTGTTCAAATGAATGTTTTAATTCATAAGAAGTGGTTCGTAACTGGTATGTAGATAATGGTGCTACAAATCACATTACATTTTGTCCAGAATTATTTGATACTTATGAACCTTTCACAACAGCTCATCAAGTGATAACTGCAAGTGGTGAATCAATTGAAGCCCTAGGAAGAGGAACAATAATTTTTGAAACATTGGTCAATAATAAAAAAAACAGGTTCTGGTAGACTTCGCGACCCTCGGAATTTTATGTTAATTTTAAATTTGTTTGATAGCTACCCTTAAATAAAGTAGATTAGAACAGAAATTTCGTTGGATCATTCAGAAATTACTTTAAAAATCACAAATTTAGTTCAAAAAATGATACTTTTTCTACACTATTTAATGATATTTACGATGAATATTTTCACTTTAAACTGTAAAGGTTATTATCTTTAACTAAATTTAAGTCTGTTTCACAAAAAAACCGGAAGAAAATACTTTAATTTTGCCAATTTTCAGAAATATTTTGAAGTATATTATTTTCACTCGACACTTATAGGTTATAAACCAACACACTCAAATCTTATGTCTACGATCACAAATCATGATTGTTCTGTGATCAGGTGATAGCTAAGCGGCGTTGTCAAATGGTGTTTATTTTCTTTTAGTTGAATTAATTTTGCATTGTAATAGATTACAGGAATATATAAAAATATAAAATAATTTGCATTTATAATCATAAAAATTGAAATATTAAGCATCCTTAGAATATAATGTTTATCTTAGATTTGCTTTATTTCTTACATTAAATGTAAGAGTTTATAACAAACTTACTGCTGTACCTAATACAGTTTTATAGCAATATAGTGAATAATATATTAAATTAATTTATACAATATTCAATTATGTAGGTTTGGTTAGGTTTAGTTTGGTTTGGTTAGGTTTGGTTTGGTTAGGTTTGGTTTGGTTAGGTTTGGTTTGGTTAGGTTTGGTTAGGTTAGGTTTGGTTAGGTTAGGTTTGGTTAGGTTAGGTTAGGTTTGGTTAGGTTTGGTTTGGTTTGATTAGGTCTCAACACGTCATACTTTCTACTATCGTTAAGATTACATTAGCCATAATCAAAACCTCAATCTATATAGGTACATACATATTTATTAGCTTCCCCTTCTCGAAAAAAAATACATATAATTTGTATTTCACATGAATTTTGAAAAAATTCATGTTGAATATAAAGTATTTAACTATTTTTCAAATAAAATATTGTGATATAGTGAAAAAATATTGTTTTTTGGATTTTTCTCTATAAATTCTGAATCTTCCACAAATTTTTTAGTAAAAAACCTTGTGTAAAGCATTTCCTAGCCGTAACGAGTTACGGAAATGAGAACTGGCAACATTGTTCAATCCACCATCTGATTTCTAGACATAATTGTCAAAAATTGTCAAAATTTAAGAAAAAATGGCGGATTTTTAGTACTTTCAATTGCGATTTTCTCTTTCAAAAGTACATGATCCAAGAATTTTTTTCTTTTAAAATGTTCTATAGAAATAGGGCTTTCTAATAAGAAAAAAATCGTTGCAAAATTCCGAGGGTCGCAAACCTTACCGGACCCAAAAAAACACACTAATTCTTAGTGATGTTTGGCTTGTACCAAAAATCAAGAAAAATTTGTTTTCCGTTCTCGCTGCTCAAGATAAAAAAACAAATAGTCAATTTATCTCCAGAGCCACAAAATGTTTTCTAAAAATTGATAATATAGTTGTTCTTGAAGGTTACAGAAGCCAAAATTCCGGATTATTTAAACTAAATATAAACACTATTACGAAATTACCTGAATTGAATAACATATCAAATCAATCACAACTACAGTTATTTCACGAAAGACTAGGTCATCAAAACAAAAGACATGTGAAAAACTTAATAGAAAGAGAATTTGGAATCAAAGTATATCTCGATAGCGAAATATGTGAAGGATGTGTGTTTGGAAAAGCCAATCGAAGAAAATTTGGTACAAGAGAACATGCAACTCTACCTGGAGAACGTATTCATACGGATGTATGTGGTCCATTTTTAAATTCTATGTCAGGGTTTAGATACTACGTTTTATTTAAAGACGATTTTACTTGTTTTCGTGAAGTATTTTTTATCAAACATAAGTCAGAAGTTTCTTCTAAGCTGCAAGAAATGTTGCTTCAGATAAGAGCTTCAGGTCATACAGTGCAAGAACTGCTTTGTGACAATGGAGGAGAGTTTGATAATAAAGAAGTTAAAGAGATTTTAGCTAAGTATGGAGTAAAACAACGCTTTACTATGCCGTATACACCGCAACAAAATGGTTCTTCAGAAAGAGAAAATAGAACGCTGGTAGAAACAGCTAGAGCTCTTATGCACTCCCATGAAGAAATTCCTCAAGGATTGTGGGCTGAGATGATAAATACAGCTAAATATATTCTCAATCTCAGTGGTTCTTCTAGAATAGAAGGAAAATCACCAATACAATTATGGACTGGGAAGAAACCAAGCATTAAGCATCTTAGAATTATTGGAACTACATGCTATGCTCATATACCTAAACAACAAAGAAAGAAAATGGATAAAAAGGCCATGAAAGGTATTTTAATTGGCTATGATGGTGTAGATGGGTATCGCATATGGTGTAGAGAAAATAATAAATTAATCAGGTCACGTGATGTAACTTTCCAAGAGAACATTCTCCAAATTAAAAGTAATTTCAAATTAGAATTTGTTCGACAGAAAAATGAAGAAAATCGAGATGTTAAGGATAATGATATTCAAACAGAAGAAATCTTGAAGAAAACAGAATTTATAAGTCAAGACGAAGATAATGATGATGGTGAAATAGAAAATTCAGAACCGCAAATAGATGAAACAAGAAATCTACGAAATAGAGCATTAATAAAACCTCCACAACGTTTTGAAGACTTTGTAATGACTTCTTTAGCAAATATAACTGAACCTTCAGAACCATCTTCATACAGAGAAGCTATAAACAGCTCTGAGAAGGAAGAATGGCAAAAGGCAATGCAGATAGAGATGGAATCTTTACAAGAAAACCAAACGTGGACTTTGGAAGAACTCCCGGAAGGAATTAAACCACTTCCATGTAAATGGGTTTATAAAGTAAAGACGAATCCCGACGGCTCCATTGATAAGTATAAAGCTCGACTAGTCATAAAAGGTTTTGCTCAAAAAGAAGGCGTAGATTATGATCAAACATTTAGTCCAGTTGCGAGATCTAGCACTATAAGACTTTTACTTAGTGTTGCAGCAAATGAAAAGTTGAAACTCACTCAGTTCGATGTATCAACTGCTTTTCTTTATGGAGAGCTAGATGAAACAATATACATGCGTCAACCTGAAGGATTCAATGATAACTCTCAAAAGGTTTGCAGATTACACAAGAGCCTATATGGGTTAAAACAGGCGCCTAGGTGCTGGAATCAACGTTTTGTTAAATTTCTAAAGGAATATGGATTTATAATGAGCGAAGCTGATCCTTGTCTTTTTATAAAGCTACATGGAAAAATCAAACTTTTACTTGCTCTTTATGTAGATGATGGCCTGTTAGCTTCTAATCATCCTAAGCATACTGCAGATTTTGTTGAAAAACTGAAATCTGAATTCAAAATTACCCTCAAGCCTGCTTTATATTTTCTAGGTATAGAGATATCTACCAAAGACAATGGTTCAATAAAAATACACCAAAAGTCCTATCCTAAGAAAATTTTAGAAAAGTTTGGCATGGAAAATTGCAGACCAGTTTCAACACCTATTATTAAGGACTATTCTCAATCAGGGAAAGATCAAGATGAATCTCTAAATTTTCCTTATAGAGAAGCTGTTGGTTCATTAATGTACCTTATGCTATCTACGAGACCAGATATATCTTATGCACTAGGAGTTGTTTCTAGATCGTTGGAACATCCCAGTAAAGAAGATGTTATTAAGGTGAAACGTATATTTAGATACCTTCAAGGAACATTGGATTATGGAATCACTTATAAACCACACCATCTGCAAGGAATCATAAGAATATACAGTGATGCTGATCATGGTGGTGATACACTCACTGGTAGATCAACATCAGGAATTGTTTGTATTTATGCTGCAGGTGCGGTATCATGGTTAAGCCAAAAACAAACTTCAGTAGCAATTTCCACAACCGAATCAGAAATAGTTGCTGCAAGTGAGGCTGCTCGCGAAATAGTTTGGATTAAACGTCTCTTGACAGAAATAACTAACTTATCAGCTGTACCAGAACTTCATATTGACAATGAACCAGCATTGAGGTTAGCTCAAAATCCCGAATTCCATAGACGTACCAAACATATTCGAACAAGGCACTTTTTTGTACGGGAATTGGTATCAGCAGGAGAAATTGCCGTTAAGAAAGTACATACTGAGCATCAGTTGGCTGATATGATGACCAAAACCTAGATTAGTACAGCTTTGTACAAATATAGGATTAAACTAACTTAGTGAAGAGAAAAACCACTTAATGAGGGAAAGTGTTGAAATATTATCATTTTCTAGGTTTTTCCTTCTAGTTTACTAGTTGTTATGTACTTGTTTTTATAATATACAAATTGATACTTGTCATATATAATTTTAATAGTTGTCATTATTATAATTTTTCTTTAAACATAAAAGTCTTTTAATAGAGTATTTTTGTGTTATTGGGTTTGCTTCAACAAAATAAACCATATTGGTACTTGCAACATTATCTACAAACCATACGTTGTTTCCTCCGAACAAAACAACTTACGAAGTGTAAAAACACAAATTGTCTGTGTCAATATAAATATAACAAAAGGTTTACCTTATTCCATCTAGGCACAAAGCGGCTACTTCTGGATCATCACAGTCTTGTAAACCAACGCTAAACGCAGCTAAAAACGACGTCCAAGCCATCTTAAACATTGGTCTGACGTGTTCTAAATGTTTCGCTAAAGTGAACGGAGTTTGTACGTGCGAAACAGACTCCATAAGATTCTTAGCAGCAGAAGAAATAGCTTCCATCTCCATGTTAAATAAGATTTTCCTTCGTTTTTCGCTATTAAACTGTTGTTTACCAGGTTTATTGACGGGATTTTTCATTTTGATTTCGTGACCGGCTATTTCATCGTATATTTGAGACAGATATTCTTCAGGGACGTCTTTACTTTCTGTATTGCCTCTGTTCAGTTTGATATATTGCTCTTTTGTCATTTTGTTTTTTACTTGGGGGGAATGAAGGTCTGTGGTTAGCATGATTATTGAAAAACCGAGCACGTAGGCGGTGTCCGCTGTTGCGAAAAGGCCGTTATTTGGATTGCATTCGCAGTATCTGCTAGCGAATTTTTCCATTAGTCTGTCGATTTTCTGCGCTTCGCCAGGTAACCTACAACAATAACATTTTGTATGTGAGCTGAGCCCATTCGGCAATTAAACTTATTCGCGAAATATACACTTTCAGAATGGAGTAAACGAACTAAAACGCTATTGAGTTATTAAAAAAAAAACATTACCTGAATCCATCTAGAAAGTGACGAAGGGCCGCAACAAAATCCATATTCGTAAAATTCATTTGATCGACATACACGTACATAGCCTGCTTGCTCAAATCATCGTTATCACCCAGAAATTCTCCGATAAAAGTTTTATCCAATCTTTCGTCGTTGTGTAAAAATTTCGCTACATCTTGGTGAGTTGGTCCTAAAAGTCCTTGTTCCTGCAAGTAAGATATTCCTTTTCGAGGTTTCCTGTTGAACATGTCGATGCCGGTTTCCCATACCTTGAAAAGATTGAGAATATGTTGCCAAACGCTGAAGGCGATTTTTTTTGGTGTCGTTATAAGAAAAAAATGGTGAATTGCACCGAGTGTCTGATTAAGAGAGGTAACCCGTGTGTATTACAGATTTTTTTCTAAGCTGAACGATAAATAGTTTCTGAGATACAGTGGGTTCTCTCTCTTAATCACACACCCGGTACATATTATGATGGTGACGGTGAAAAGATAGAGGAACTCACTCAATTTAACTAAAATTCATATTAATTGTTTGGCTTAGAATATTCGACAGTTTAATAATGAAAAAACTAACAAATATGGGTGACTGAGATATCATAAGTTGTATAATGTCTTTCAGGCAGTTTAAATTATAATAAATAATAACAAATATTTTGAATGAATGCCTAAAAGTTTTGACAGATGACCTGACGGAACAAAAGCCCAAGCTAGTGGAGCAAAAAGAATGTAGCTTCTGTAGAATGAAAGAAGAAACCTCCATTCTCATACTTGAGAATTGCATAGGAATTCAGAACGCTAGGGAACAACACCTAGGAGATAGATAGATAGAAGAGGGGTACTTACCTAAAATAAGTCCTGGGGATATCCTAAAATTCCTTCAGAATAGGACTTGAGGAAGTACTAGTCTCTGAGACTTTCCTTAGGAACTAAGTAGAAGATAGGGGGCACAATAAATCATTTACATTATTCGCTACAAGAATCTGCTGTACCCACTTTAGAAAAGTAGTTTTGAAAAATCGAAACAACAAAAATAAAATCAGTTGATCTGGTAGTTGGGACGAAAAATGATCAGACCTGACTATTTCCAAAACATATTCTAGTGAACAGCACCTTGGAAGGAAGATGAAGACTGAAGCCTGCAGATACCTTAAATTTCCTTCAAGAAATAGGACTAAAGGAAATGCTAGTCTCCGAGACTGCTCCTTAGGAACCGAGTAAAGCAAGGGAATGCCCACTTCCCAAATAACATACATTCCAAAACATAATTTTTCTTTGAATTCTAGTCAAAGCCAGACTTTTCCAACTACCAAATTATTTTTTTTTGAAATCAATCATTTTAATGTCCACATTTTGAATATAATTATATAAGTGAATTCCACTATATGAAAACTGAATGATTCTAATTAAAATAGTTCTTACCGTCCCAAAATAATTAGGAAAGCATGCTGTATCGTTTTTCGTTAGTGTCATATGCTGAAAATTGAAAATAGCTAAGCTGGAACAAAGCTACTAAATCATAAGAGACGCTTTTGCAGTTAACCAATCATATCTGCTGTTGATATCTAGACTATTATTCCTATTATTCATCTTCACTTCGGTCTAAGTTGCCAACCCAAAAATTTTGGAATTTTCTTCCACTGGGGAAGTAACATTTCAGAACAAATTTGTCATGTTTTGGTTCGCGTTGTTTATAAATATATGTAAACTGAGCCTCGGCTCTTCAAAACAGATAATTGCATCCAAATATCGATATATGTAAAGATCATGTCCGATTGGCTGAAATTTAGGTTGGAGCTCTTGATTTTACGTAAATAATCAATACCGTCATTAGATAAGATATATGTCGCAATTGACATTATTGACATGCGATATTTGAATGCAATTTCCTGTTTTGATGGCCGAGGCTCAGTTTACTATATTTATAATCAACGCGAAACTAAACATGACAAATTTCTTTTGAAATTTCCCTTCCCCCATTTTTTGGGTTGGCAACTTGGACCGAAGTCCCCTATTCATTAGCTTAATATAATGACTGCAGTATGTCAAGTATTAACAAGTGAACTAAAGTAATCATAATAGAGTCATAGTGTTATTCAGTGTACAGGCTTAGCCTGCCACCTTCCAACTTATTTGCACTAATCGCCCACGTACATATAAACTACCAATATACTCATGGATTGTAATTCTTTTTACTACTACCTATCCAAACCTAATAATTAAAGGAAACTTTTTACAATCCATTTAATAAAATTCTTGTAATATGTAACGTTTACCAATAAATGTAACATCTCTTTGTTGAATATTAATAGGCTTGCTCCATTATCAACTACACAGTTAGGAAATGATGATAAATGATTGATTAACTTTATAGACCGGTAGCCCATGACACATGTAGGCTTCATTGTTTCGAATGGAAACCGTTTTCACCATCGAGTTTCATGTGAAAAACAAGTAGAATAGGGCTATTCCCAAAGGCCCAAAGTGGATAATCGAAGCTATAGTAGAAGTGGACATTGAAGATCTTAGAATTTCACGGAACTAGAACAGCTTATGAATGCTGTGTACTTGGATGCATTCATTTTTTTTATTCGGTTATTTAAAGTCGGTCTATTTCTGCAATTGAGGCTAATCACCGACGCCTACCTCTAACCGGAAATTTTGCCGAATCCACTAGTGTTCCAATCGTAGGGATCTTTATCGAGCCCAACATCCATCGACTCGGGACGTCGGTTTTACGTCTCATCCAAAAGTCGGCATATCTACATTTTACATCGTGCGAGCTGTGATATGCTACAGACCCTAGTAATCTAAGGTGTTTCGCTGCAGGCTGTAGGGGCGTAAAGGCGGAATTATAAACTTTACGTTCGCATTCAGTTCGCAGTTTGCGACGTTCGCGTCGTTTCCATTCTGCAGTTGGTAAATTTTTGCATTTATAAACCTCACAACTTTCAGTTGGCAGTTAGGGATTTGATTGGTTGAAAATTATTTTGACAATTTTCATAGAGTAACAGACATTTTTTTCAGTAAAAAAACAATATTGAAAAAAACACCCACGGAGTCCGTGAACAAACCTAAACAAAACAAAGAAAAACCATTTTAGAAGTGAAGAGTAAAGTCAACAGTTGACAATGACGTTTCTCACGTGGTGCATAACTTTCGTTTTGATTGGTTTATACCTGAACTGCCAACTGCGAACTTAAATCTTGGCCATCTCGAACGCGGACGCAGCGTAACGGGCGTAATGGAAACTGCGAACTGAACGCGGACTGACTTTATAAACGTAATTGTGAGATTCCTTTAGTTTAACTTCAACTGAACTGCCAACTGCCAACTACGAACTGAACGCGAACGTAAAGTTTATAATTCCTACTTAAGGGTTGATAAGCAAGGGTTAAAAATGGACCTTATTCTACTTGTTTTTTACATGAAACTCTATGGTGAAAACGGCAACCATTCGAAATAATGAATCCTATAGTAAAATTAATACCTATTTAGAGGTACCAGCCGTTTTAGTAACTTAACGTATGCGGCTTCTTGAACCATCTGAACCAGCATGAAAAAAATTAGGTTATGACCTTTGTCATGTCAAATGCTTGACATATTTCTTATTGCATTGGCGTAGTGACTTGAAATTTCATATTATCAGTGGCGGTTTGTAATAATACAAATTAATTTTATGAAATTCATAAAATTCTAAAGATGTTGACATAATAAAAGAATATAAAAGAAGCGCACTAATTTTAAAAACATTGTTTTATTAACTAGATACATAGTTTTCTTAAAAAAATATGGCAATTCAGAGTTCGATTAAGTGCAAATTCTAGATTTTAAGAAAATGACAACGTGATCTTCAAGGCAAAGTTTAATTAGTTTCTAAATCAGAATAACTTTCGGAAAGTGATAGTTCATCATCGGATTCATTGGATACAGAGATCACCATAGGTTCGATGTTTAGTAGGTCCAGTTTGTTTTCTACTTCCCATGCTTCAGAAATAATTTTCTCTGTATGATTTATTCTGCCAGTGTTGCTCCGGTACGTTTTTTACAACGTCATTCCATACTTTTAAGACTTCAGTAGGTGACCTTGCAGTTTTCGTAATAGCTTGGTCATAATGCCTTTTAGTTTCTGACCATACCATTTCGATGGCATTAAAATGGCAATGATAGGGTGGTAGCCTGAGAACACAATGACCATGCTCGGCAGCGTATTTGTCTAAATGATAATTTTTTTCTGGCAAAACTTGCTTTTCAATTATATTCCAAACAGCATCCTTTAAAATGTGATCTGGAAAAGGAATATTCTTTTTTTTGAGCCATTCTAACATGCGTGTTTTACTTCAACTTTTTCTTGGGATTTCTTCATCCAGGCGACTGTGATACGTTGCGTTATCCATTATAATTAACGATGGTTCTTCCAAGTTTACAATTAGTTGCTGTTTAAACCAATTTTCAAAATTTTCGGTGTTCATGTTATCATGGTAATCGCCTGTTTTTTTATTGCATTTAAAAATAAGCGATGCATTTGCCACAAAACCTTTTTTATTACCGGCATGAACAATTACATATCGTGTCCCACTTCCAGTTATTTTTAAATCACTGTGTTTAGTACCATCTTGCCACATTCTTCTGTCCCCGCTTTTACTAAAAACCCATGTCTCATCCAGAAAAACAGGTGTAAAGAGCTTTTCGCTTTTAGCAGCATGGTATTTGTTCAAAAATAATATTCTTTTTAATCTGACTGCAGGCATTTCCAATAAATGTTTTCTTCCATCCTGTTTTTTGAAATGAAAACCCATTTTTTTAATTCCCAAATATAACGAACCTTTGGAAATCTTAGTTTCTGGGGTAAAAGTCTAGTTTAGTGAACCAACGCGGATTTTGACGAAATATTTTTTTTTAAATTAATTCGAGGTCGCTGAACACGAAAATGAAAAAAGAAATCGGCGCTCTCTTACCAAAAACGAGTTATGAATTTTTGAAGATGAGTTCAGATCAGCACTGCACTGGTTTTATTGTCATATAACAACTGATTTAAATGATGCATTATAAAGTCTACACAATGTTAATTACACTATAATTACTTTTTACGATATTCCTGTCACACACACATTTAAAAAACACTGATATTGATATTCATTTCTTGCAAATTCGTTTTTTAATTCCACAATTATTATATCTTTTGACATTTTCATGTAACATGACTGACATATAAGTTTTGGTCTGTTTCCGCTCAGTCGCACAACTTGTACCTAATAGCAAATCCAGCCATTAGATATTTAGCCACTTGAATTAGTTGCTGAATATTTTCGATTTCATGATCGTGACATAGAAGATATAAACAAGATGAACATCATGAACATACACCCATTTTTCCGATAGCTGGCGCTGTATTTGGCTCAACTTTCGTTTAACTGAAATCGGTTATGGAAAAATTATATGAACAGCCATCTACATACTGTGAGAAAGGCGCGCCGGATCGACGTTTCGCAATTAGTAGAATTTTCAAATTTTCTAAAAAGGGGAAACAGCTTCTGATAACCAAAGTCTTATAATATTAGCAGTATGTTAAAAATTTGATTTGGAATTACACCTGCAGCAACTATTTTCGTTGTCAGCAGTGTTTATAGAGGCCGAACAACTGAGGAGGTGATTTTTTTAAAGAATTAATTGATGAGTGCAATTCAGAGAAAAAAAATTGTTCAGCATCCTCAATGATCAAATTGAATGGTTCATTATCCTTCAAATAAATGATAAATATCAACCAAACTTATCTCAAAACTAACCATCTTCCTAAAATCAACATCTCTCAAAATTTGAAAAAAAATGTTTCAGCTGTAATACGGCGCTAGCTATCGGAAAAATAGGTGTATGTTCATGATGTTCATCTTGTTTATATCTTCTATGTCACGATATGGTCACGATCATGAAAACGAATATACTCAGCAACTAATTCAAGTGGCTAAATATCTTTTATGGCTGAATATGCTATTAGGTACAAGTTGTACGACTAAGAAGAAACAGACCAAAACTTATATGTCTGTCATGTTACATGAAAATGTCAAAATATATAATAATTGAGGAATTAAAAAAAGAATTTACAAGAAATGAATACCAATATCAGTGTTTTTTAAATGTGTGTGTGAGAGGAATATCGTAAAAAGTAATTATAGTGTAATTAACATTGTGTAGACTTTATAATGCATCATTTAAATCAGTTATTATATGACAATAAAACCAGTGCAGTGCTGATCTGAACTCATCTTCAAAAATTCATAACTCGTTTTTGGTAAGAGAGCGCCGATTTCTTTTTTCATTTTCGTGTTCAGCGACCTCGAATTAATTAAAAAAAAAATATTTCATCAAAATCCGCGTTGGTTCACTAAACTAGATTTTTTCCCTCGATTTAAGGCAATTCAAAAATCGTCCGAAGCACTAAAAGTTCCAGTAAGCACATTATATAATCTTGAAAAACCAAACAGAGCTACAGATTTCGAATTTAGAAGAAATATGTCTGCAAGCGTTTCCCGGAGCAAAACACGAATTACAAAAAATACCCTGCATTGTTTGAGGGAAGTAATTTATAAAATGTATGCGCGAAAGGATAAAATCACAGTAGAAACTATTTTACGGCAATTCATCGAAGAGTCTCCAGAAACGGAAAAAATCTCGAGATCCTAAATCGTTTTGAAAATGGTTTACTACATTAAGCATACGTTTTTTGGATTAATCAGAATATCGCATTTTTATATCTTATTTTGCGTTATGACAATAACATGAAATCAAAATTTTACGTAACTTCAAAAACGTGACATCTAATAAATTAGTTACGACGTTCATTTTTGTTGGTAATTTTTTGTTTCAACCGATTTATTAATAATAAATAAGGATGGTCTTATTCTAAATGGGTATAAAATTTACTATACATGTGTCATGGGCAACTGGTTCATAAGAAAATGTAATAAAATATTGGCTACTGCACAGCTTTAATCCGTTTACAGGAGTTTAGTTGTATAATAGGAGAAAAAGAATATAATTAGTATCTAAGCAACTAAAAGCTTTGCATTTAAAGAAGTCTACTAATTTACAACATTTACAGTATTTATTTAACTAAAGAATACACCATCAACATAAAAATAATTATTTATATATCTCCAAATAAAAACTTTTTTTAAACCTTTGTTATATATTGATGAAATATTTCTTAGTTAAATTCGAGCACTTTTTTACTTACTTCCTTTTGTTGTTTCAAGACTTCCAACTGTTCCGGTGAATCTAAAATCTCTTTATTTCCCCCACTTTCACTAGAATGCAGACTGTTGGAAGATCCACCGTGTGATTTAATAGATACATTATCATTCTCCCGATGCTCTTGTTCGCCCACAGTCGATTGCAAATTTGGATTTACGTATAAATCTTTACTCCATTCAACCATACATTTTAATATCGATACGAGACATTCTAAACCTCGTAGTTTCATTGCTTTTTCTTGATTCGGCGATGCGCCGAGTTCTATAGAATGTCGACCCTGCGCGACTTTGAACAAATCATTGACTAGACGTTCGAATAAGTTGGCCGCAGCCAGATCACAGTCGTAATTTACGTAAATGTCTACCACGCTCTGAGCGTCGCCGCATATACGAGTCAGAGCTTGGATAACCATCCACTGAAAGAAAAATATTTTTTTAAGGTTACCATAGTTTTAGCGAGTTACTGGTTATGAAAAGTTAACATCGTTCAAATTTTTGACCCAATACAGTAGAAACGCTGAAGCTTTTCCATCACGTGATCCAATCTACGAATTATGCAACACATATTTTCTACATTCTATCTTCTTCTATCAATATAAATCAAAGATAACAACGTTCGATCGATTGTCTTCTACACAAGACCAACTACGAGACATACGTAATAGTTTCTTTAAATTTGCCGTAGTAATCGTAAAAAGAGACAACGATATAATTGACGTAACGTGAATAACTGATCGTACTAAAACTTGAATTTGACACTACCGCATTTGAGGTTAGTTTACTGACTTGTTTTCAGCGATTTTTTGGATTCAAAGTGTATCAATTGTTAAAATCAGTTCTTGTAAGAACTAATTTGACTTTTTATTCCATTTAACATTGGTAAGTACTAATTTATTACATTAACAACTTGTAAACTTTTGACATTTCATAACACCTAAAATGCCGTGAGACGGGAATATTACAATGCTTATTTCACTACTTATTGGTGGTAAATAGTATTTATAATTCTCTACAATTTGTAAATCTCTGCAGAATTTTCAAATTTGCATGAATCAAGTGTCTGATTGTACTTGTAACGGTCAATTAACCAACAGTTATTTTCAGAAAATGCCTGGAAAGTGGCTTAATTCACGAGCACAGGAGTTTGTTATGAACTTGATTGAATATTTTGAGATGGAAAAAAACAACGGCGGACCCTTTCAACCTATTTCATCTGTTTAGGAGGTATTATACTAAAGTTAACATCTATTTAAGGACATTTCTATTTAATATTATATTTCAGAGAGTGGCAACTGCATTGAAAATATCTGTGAAAACGGTATGTTCCCTTATAAAAAGTAAGGAAAATATTCCAACTTTCCCAACGTCACTCAGTCAAACACCTCGATTAAAACTAAAAACAGAGGATTTACCCGAGGGAACCAAAATGGCAGTACGGAATACCTTATATAATATGTATGAACAAAGTAAGTAAACAAACATGTGAAACAATAATACAAGAACATGGGAGTTCTTAAGCCTTACATTACAGTCAGCTTACACTTTAAATAAAAGAGAAGTGAAATCATAGTACCTTAATAATTAAGATTACACATCATAGTGCATGTAGTATTATCCATACAGTGAGATTTTTCACCAGCAGCTTATAGTGTGGTTATGAAAATCTTAGAAAACTAGTAGGTAATTTAACGTCGGCCCAGCTTTGTAGTGGAACGCTTCTGATGCGATAATTATAACCAAGCAAGGTCGAGCACGGTTAGTACTTGGATGGGTGACCACTGGGGAAACACCGTCGTAGAGCCCGTACAGCCTGCAGCGAAACACCTTAGATTACTAGGGCCAGTAGCATATCACAGCTCGCAGGCATTATACCAATGAGCACGAGGTATAATGTAGATATGCCGTCTTTCGGATGAGACGTAAAACCGAGGTCCCGAGTCCATGGATGTTGGGCTCGATAAAGATCCCTACCACTGGTTGGAACACTAGTGGGTTCGGCAAAATTTCCGGTTAGGGGTAGAGTGCTCCCGGCGTCGGTGATTAGCCTGAGTTGCAGAAATAGACCGACGTTAAATAACCGACAAAAAAGTTATGAGTAATGAAAGCTTTAGAATACAGAAAGTTGTGCATATTTTTAATTTGAATGTGTTTCTACATGTGCTGATTTCTAAGTTGAGTACTGTCCATAAATGTTTACCAATTTGAATGTTCTGAGTGTAGATTGTGTTTCACAATTTAGTTTTCTAATTTAAATTTTTTGATGTCACATACGGAGTTGTTCTATACATTATTTGGTACAAATAATAAAAAAATCTGAATATCAAAAATTTGTGTTCAAGTTTAGTATGAAGTAAATATAAAAAAATCTTTTTTTTGTTTGAGATAATGATAATTTAAATTTTCTTATTTTTTCAGGGAAACATGTTACTGTTAAAACCATAAATGATGAACTAAAAAATAAGGAAATTCTTTCTGTTGGAAATACCTCTTTATTGGAATTATTGAAACATTTGGGATTTAAATATAAAAAGGAAGATAACAGAAGAGCATTAATAGAACGAACAAATATTGCTAGCCAAAGAGCATGCTTCCTTCGAAAATATAGAGAAAATAGTGATAGTGTTTTTTCAAAACAAATAATATTTTTTGATGAAACATGGATATATGCAAAAGGAACTAAATTAAGTTCTTGACAGGACAGTAATGTTAAAAGTGTACGTAAACCAGGAGGATATGACGGTAAACGTTTTATTATTGTTCACGCTGATTCATCCAAAGGATTTGTGGAAGATGCCAGCTTAGTGTTTTCCTCTAAATCATCGTCGTCAGATTACTACGGTGAAATGAACGGTGAAATATTTACAAAGTGGGTTACGAAACAGTTAATTCCGAATTTAGAAGAACCGTCGTTAGTGGTAATGGACAATGCGCCTTATCATAGTATACTAGCAGAAAAGCAACCTTCCACTTCGTCAAAAAAAGATGAAATTATCACTTGGTTAAAAGCCAACAATATTGACTTTAATGAAAACCTCTCAAGACCTGAACTATTACAAATTGCTAAAATGAACCGGAAAGAAAATGTATATGTTGTTGATGAATTGTTCCGAAAACATGGTCATGAAGTCTTAAGGCTACCGCCCTCCCATTGCGAATTTAATGCCATTGAGCTTATTTGGGCCCACTGCAAAACATATTATAATAAGTATATTGGCAGAGACGGATACGGCGATGAAAGGGTCTTGAGTATGTGGAAAGAAGCATTGGAAAATTGTAGTGCAAATGTTTGGGATAATTGTGTTAGGCATACCGAAAAAATAATCGAAGACTGCATACATATTGAACCAGTGATAATAAATACTGGTGAAAACAGCTCAGATTCCGAAATGGATGAACTATAAAGCAAGATTTGTCATATTTGATGTGTTTTTTCGTTTCTAGTACCTATATGTGTTTACATTTTATTTTTGATGTCTTTTGCGGATATTTCTGTTTTTTACTTTTAATATGAGGGTTTCCATTTGATGTGTTGCCCTGATGATGGTAATATATTCATCGAAACGTCCACCTTCAAGCTGTGTGGGAATCTTATTCTATTTACAATCTATAGCCCATCCAAAAAAATTATTATAATAAAATCAGTTTAGAAAGTGTTATTTTAAAAGTTTTAGAGGACACCCTGTCAGTAGACTAAACATTACGTCAGTTTCATGAACTTCATAAATTGTATGTACTTATATAAAATACAAGATATCCTACAAAAAATCAGCTCTCCACTAATAAGCCAGCATGGTTAATATTAATTTTGGATTTTGTAACTTATTCGCCCAGTATATCGATAGTTTTAATAAATATGTCGATGTTAACCATATAAATACAATAAATACAATTAAAAAAGTTAAATTTCTTGTTTAATTACCAATTCGTAAAACGCCGACCTTTGGAATATTAGTCATAACGATTATTCCTATTGAGTTGACACAAGTTTTGATTTAATTCATATGAACAATATTGCTGACGTAACAGTCACGTGATGGAAAAGCTTCAGCGTTTCTACTGTAGGTAACTACTAAAATGTTAAATCAGTGACCACAGTAATAACTTGGTCAAGAGGTGGGTAACAGTTACCCTGGTCATTGGCAGTGGTTCTAGCCCCCACCCTTGTTTATAACCAGTAACTCCATAAAAATCGCTTTATAGGTTATAGTTGAAAATACTCAACTCCAAAAACATTCATTATATACATACTTCTATAATGATAAATGACCGACCGAAGGTTTGGTTTCGGTTTAGTCTCAATATGGCCGCGCCGAAACTCACTGTTCGAGTATTATCTTGCATCGTTTGGGCGAGTTCAAAAAATAATTGATAAAGCAATAGTGGACCTTATAATTGTAGACAAAAGATGCACAGTGGCGGCCGGAAGTTGGAACAATGATGACAAGTGACATTTGAAGCACATCCTAACAACCCATAAGAAGCAGATGGATTCTTGGCTCTTAAAAACTCCCATATTTCGCTTTTCTTGCACAATAAGACAATTTAATTGTTGAACAAGTCAATGTTGTATATCGTGTTTTTATTAACTTTATTACTGTTAACATAAAAGTACCGAAATACGTAATGCTCAGTTGATTGATTACTTCGGCACCACCAGTCAGAGGCTTAGAGTCACCGGTACCTCAGCCCTTAGAGTTTTTGTGCTCTTGGTTGTACGGATTATGTGAAGACACCAGTAGTCCTTATCAGGTCAACTGTATTTTCACTAGGTCTTTCTTGGAGAAATCCTCCCTTGGTCTATGGTGGAGTCTATGGCCATAGCCACTGCTGTCCCCTTCAAGCTACGCCACTGCATTTACATCTGTCATACTGTATAGTAAGTAAACGAAAAACTTACCTTATGTTCAAAAGAAGAATTCGAAGTCTCCAAAATATTTAAGAATATCTCCTTAAAAAACACCTCGATTTGCATCTTCAAGTGAAGCTTAAAATTAGAAAGTAGAGCTAAAAATATCGCCAAAGACAATTCGAAAACTTTCGGTATCGAACTAACTCCATTTTTAGATAGGGCAACGCACAAATACTGTTTGATGGCCGTTATAAACATTTCGTTGGATCGAAATACCGGACCAGCGTTTTGAAGAATAGAAAGGAGCAGTTGGAGGGATAGTATTTTAGAGCGGAGTTCGTGGGATTTCGGATCGGGTGTACCTTCCGGTAATGGTTTCATTGAAAGTTTACAAAGTGCTCGAAATACTAGAAAGGCGTCCTTTTGAAGGATATGAGTGAATTTTGCTGTTACTGCTGAATCGTTTTCGCTTTGTGTGTCCATGCTTTCTTGGGAAGGGATTCTGAAATAAAATATAATTATTTTTTTATTGATAATAACCGGTTATTAGCGGCGGAATTTATAAATCCTTCAGACTAATTAGTCTAACATCGTTTGATAATTACATTAGAACGGAAATTCTAGAGAGACTATCTCTCCACCTGTATCAACATGCTTACAGGGCAGGCACATCTACGGAGACCTCACTTGTACAACTGACGAAGGATATCCGAGGTGCTCAAGACAACCAAGAAACCGCAGTATGTGCATTTTTGGATATAGAAGGAGCTTTTGACAATACTCCACACGAGGCTGTCAAAATATCATTAAATAGAAGAGAAGTAGACAGCACAACATCCAAATGGATGTCGGAACTGCTCACCACTAGAGTAGCAGAGACGAGGACCAGCAAAGACATTGTCTCCATCTGTACAACCAGAGGATGTCCACAGGGAGGAGTGCATCCCCATTAATGTGGAACCTGAAGGTTGACGAACTCCTGTGTGGTTTGACACTAACTGAATCTTTGGACAAAGTTTTGGAAGAAGACACTGTGTCCAGCTCTGTAAATAGAGGCTTAAGCCAGTTTTGACAGTTCTATTCAATCTGGTGCTAGAAGGTATAATAAGAGACAGCTTAATAGATCCAAAAGCGATAATATATTATAAAAAACACCAAGTGATAGCCTATGCAGACAACATTGCAATCATAACAAGATCACAAAAAGAGCAAAAGCAAATCTTTAGAAATCTGGATAATAATTCGAGACAGTATGGCCTTTATATAAATGAAGAAAAAACTAAATATGGTAAAAACTATTTGTTTCAACAAGTAAATCTTTTTGAATATCTGGGAGTAACAATGACAGATAAAAGCGATGAAGATATGGAAATAGACAAAAGGATAATGAAGATTCTAAGAAAAATTTACGGAGGAATTAAGGATGCAGGGCAGTGGAGAAGAAGAACAAACAAAGAAACATTACAAGTAAAATTCAAGCACAACGACTTTGGTTGCTGTTTTATATACAAATATTATTTCAATAAAACGTTTGCTTACAATAGTATTTGAAAAATATTCATGGATTTCAAGAGAGCGATAAAGTTTTGGGGGTTGCAGTTTTCTCAAATGATGAATGTCTTTCTATTTTGAAGGTTCTACTACCAGTTTCATATAGTGGACGCTTTAATAAAGCTTTCAGCTTGAAAACAGTGTAAACAATGAAATTAAATTGAACAACTTTGTCCATTACACAAGAAAATATTTGACAGATCAAATGAGGTCATGGTTAACTTCTTCAGAAGTATAAAAACGTTAACTGAGCAGTTTATTTTCAACCAACCTGAATTTTTTTCATGTATGTTTGAGCATAACTTCCTTGGTAATGAGCCGATTTCAATGATTCTTTTTGCGTTGGTTCAGTATAGCACCTAGGTGGTCCCATTATAATTTCAGATGTATGGGACTTTTAAGACACAGCCAAGCTAATTGGACAAATTCCTAACAGAAAAATATCCATGATATGATTGCAGTAGATCTTTTAGGTCTCAGTGAATGTCACCCCAGTTTATTTACATGCAGCCGAGGAGGGGTGATGGTTGAAAAAGGTGAGAAATTGTTTTTCACGATTTTCAGCGTAAGCACTGTTTTTTGTCAAAAAATTCAAACATAAAAACTGCAGATATTTAAATAATCTACAGCTTTTGTATGAAAAAGTTTCTATAACTACAAAATTGTCAAGTAAAATGCGAAAATCCTATTTTTCTGTTTTCCATTCCTCAATTTCAGGATTACCAAACCTGGTACGATTGTAGCTTTTTCAATATGCTAGAATATAAAAATAGTATATTACATTACAAGGCCAGGAATTTCAACTTTATGCCCATGTAGTGTTACTATTTTTCTTACTACCTCGGTCAAAAGTACGAAAACAACATTAGGTATTTGTAATCAAATTTTGAGGTTATATATTGTACTTCTTGGTGCGATGGGTAAGCGCGTGCCTTCCACAGTGAGGGTCGTCGGTTCAAGACCTACCGACATTACTGTACGTTTTATTCAATGATTCAACACCAATTATCATAGTTTTGCAGAATATAATTAAAGCGATATATAAGTCAAAAACCAAAAGGTAGGAACTATATTAAAGGTTATTCATATACAAATATCACAACAATGACATACACTGATGTTTAATTAAAAAATTTATGTGAAAAGTCAAAGTACTCAAGAGGCAGATGGTGAAAAACTTCAAAAATCCAGGCGTTAAGAATTTTCTGCTGCTATACAATGCTTTCCTCCAAATTTTTGTTTTTCATAGGATTGGTTTTCTGGTAAGGTAGGCGAAAAGTAGTTTAGATGACCAATCAATTAAATTTAAAATATTATATCATTAGCTTGTTATGTTATGAGCACTGAAAATATTTGGTTTCTGGTCATTTTCAAGGTAATTAATATGGTAAACAAATTACCACAAACAAGCACATTGCATTTTAAAATTCATTTTAAATAAAACTATTTAGAAAATAAATTATACAAGCCTACCTTGTCATTGATGATGTAATACTATGGGTTTCATTTTCAGGGGAATTTAGTATTTCAACTTGTTTGTTATCTACAACTTCTAGCATTACGTTATCAATAATATTTTCCATAATTTCGGCAACAACAACGTCTCCTGTTAACTGTAGATCACTTTTAATCTGTAAATTACGAATATATAAATCGAACATTTTATATTAAATGATTTTATGATAATCCACAAATGATTGAATTTAATATTAAGCCAAGCAATATGTACAGGTAATGTCCGGTTTCTACTAGGATTTTTGTCAAAAACTCACTATTTTGATGCTCTATTGCTTGGCCTATATTAGATTAGAATATTTATGCTTGAAAGGAATGGTCCTTTGTTGATGAGTCTTACATTTTGTTTTGCGAGATTATTGTGCTGGGTATTTATTTGTGATGCTATTTTTTTAGTAAATGTAGATTTGTTTATCGACATACTATTAGAAGAATGTGATCTCTTAAAAAATTATTTGAGGCTTCAACAGGGTTTCAAGAGATGAAATGTCAAATTTCCAGTATGAACAACAATGGATTTAATTACCAATTTATTACCCCACATTCCATGAAGGAATAATGTATCCATTACTTTGACAAAAAAGATAGGCAGGTGCCCAATTAATAATTATTAAACATATTTATTCTTATTTATATAGCTTTTTACATTGCTACTAAAAATGTTATTCATTTACTGTTCTATTAAAGATACTTTATTTGAAACCTGTTTTTTCTGTCTCTATAGCCCTATTGTTCTATTTTATTAATCATTCATAAACATCACAAAAGAAAGGAAAAGAAGCACCGTTAAGTTAAGGTTAGATTGTGTACTAGCGTACAAAAATAGGCGTCAAGTTTGCAGTAGTTCATTTGTATCACTATAAATTAGACGAATACAGAAAGTATCCCAGAATTGCCAATTTTACAATTCCATAATCACAAAAGTAACAGATAGATCATCCTAAGCTATCGATTAAAAAATTTACAGAAAATTTGCTACATAAGCAAACATGAGCAACATATTTTCAATTTGATAAGTCATATAAGGTTCTTAGCCATGTAGTAGTTGGAAATAACAACAATTTATGTGTGGCTGCTTATAAATAGTTAAATTTGGCTGATTTCAGTTTCAGAAGGCCATATTTTACATTTAACTGCCACATCGTTTAAATGTGATTATTTAAGGAAAACTTTTGTTATCAGCATTTTATTTCATCATTATAACAAACCAAAAAAGTATTTTGATAAAAATTCATTATCAGCATTTGTCATTTTACATTCAAGGAATTGGTCAATGAATATGGGAATATTTTAAAAATATTTGAATGATTTAGTTCACAGGATTATAATAATTATAATCCAGAATTCAATTTTTGAATACCATTTATTTTAAAGTATAGGTCATTGATTGATTCAGAAGACTAGCTGAACGAGTTGCCTGTTTCACTTATTGAAAAATATAAAACTACTCACTTCATTATTATCAACTTTCAAAGATTTAACAGATTTTGAATCAGTATCATTGGACACCTTAGAATCATTTAGACTTGTATTGTTATTCTGTATTTCAGCATTAACTTCAGCTTCTAAAGCTTGATTTTCCATTCGAGTGAAGATGACATTTAACATTTGCGTTAAGGTGGCTCTAGCAGTAGTTTGATTAACCAAATTTTTGCTGGCAAGGAAAATATTATAACAGGTCCGTACTGCCATAAGAACAGTGCCTTCGTGAACTTCAACATATTGACTTGTAACGACTGTTAAAAGGGCTTTAATAATTTGAAGTTGAACACCTAAAATCACATAAGAACATGTTATAGTTTGATGAAAACTAATACTAGTTATAAATAACCAGGCATATTTTATTTGATATACATAGCACTATTTACCTTCATCAGTTTGGGGTCCAGTAAAACAACTGCAAATAGTTTCAACTATTCTGTCAATTAATAGCTTTCCTGGTGTTGTGGAGTCTGGAACATTTGCAGTTAAATGACCATAAGCTATCAACTTCTGCAGACAATCCAAAGCTGTAACAACTATCCTTGCTGATTTGCTTTGACAAGCAAGTTCAAATGGAAGAAAATATTTCTCTGTTGTAAGAATATTGGCATCTTCACTTTTTGGTTGAGGAAGAGCATCGGAGATATTTTCTTCATTTGACGTTTCTGCCGTTTCCTTTTTAAGTTGTTCTAAAACAATAAAATTATGATTTATAGTTCTGCAATAGTTATTAACAATTTAATATATTAGTGTTATTGAGGTAATAATGTTTATAAAGATATTCCCATATACCTACATAAAAAACTAGATACATATTTAATTAATATCCACTAAAAGCATAGTTTAAGCTTTAGTTTGTAACTAATGAATTAAGAATCTGTGCTTAAATTAATTATTATAATTTTGTGACTCAAATCATTTGACATTCATTTACTTAGTTAGTTTTTTGAAACAGTATTGAGCTACTACCTGTTCCCAGGTAAGTATATATATTTTTTGAAGTCTGTACACAATAATAGAACTCTTCTCATTATTTACTGTTCAAACTGCCAAATAATCACAATATAAAAGATAGTAATTCTCGTCAATGTTGACTGTCTGTAAAAATATTTATTTAAATTATTTCTTATGTACTCCCAACATCATTGGCTAATTTGACTATGTAAACTAAAAAAGTGTCTTATCAAATTGAAGCACTTTATTATAGGCTACAATAGAATTGTAAGTGAAATACATGCTGTTTCTTCACTAATTCTTATCAATTAGGTAAATTCTAGTTATTTGGGTCAATGTATTGATCAGGTTTAGGAAGTATTTGCTAATAAACAATTAAAATATATCATATGGTCATTATCAAATTTTTGTACTTAAGAAATTGAGGGTATTACAAAAAACCGCTCTCCATAAAATATTGTTGTTGCATCACTTTTTAGTAATTCAATTAACAATTCAGTTTCTATAATAATTACACAATCAATGATAGTTTTAAAATACCTACAATCAATATGCATACTATGATATGGGAACTAATAAAAAGTCTGAAATGACAAGTAAACATGTTTAGGAAATAATGCACATAAAAATAAACTATTTTTGTTTGTTTAAAATATTATGTAAAGCATAACTTTTGGATATTCTTACCTAGGGCAGTTTCACAAGCTCTTTTAAGTTGAGAATGATATGATCTTTTTATTTCTTTATCATTTAGAATTTTCTCAAGAGCTCTCAAAATGAACATCTCCTTGGTTTTTAAATTAGATTGCATTTTGTAGAAAAATTAAAACACTCAAATGTAAAAGCCCCGAGATTTATCCAAGGGTTTCATTGTTGTTCGTGACGTGTAGGAAAACTGAAAATCTGCTTGGATTTAGAAATACAATATTGAAAAATAAATATATTTACGCAAGAATTATCACTAAACTATAATAAATAATAAGAATGTATTATTCCACGTAAGCACACCTAGTTAATTTTATTATTAGTATATTTTAATTTTTTATCCAAGTTATGTCAACATTTAACTTAACACTTCACATTTTACGTTTTGACACTTCCTTGCTTCCTTCACTTTAGAGACAGTTGACAGTTCGTGAATGACACGTGCAGTAAAATCAGTTTTGCCAACTAAGAAATGAATATGTGACTATGAAATTCCTCTACTTTCTGCTATGGAGACTTTCCATACTATCAAGAGTGGGAAAGCAAGGATGGAGTATGGATGATACAGGAGAGACAGGAATAAGAGTGGTGGGAGATCAACTGAGGTAGGAATGCGCGATACTATCCGATATTCCAGTGTATCGATACTTTTACTTCCGATACTCGATATTTTGTATCGGTACTATGCTTTTCGATACATTCCAAGTATCGATAAATTTGTAGTGTATCGATACCTTGCGATACGGGATTTTTAGTGGTAGCGGCAAGTGGCGTTATCTATAGTGATGAGCGATATCGTGATTTTTTAATCATGTTGTGAAATGATGTCGTGCTACTAAAAATAAAAAACGAAAAATGCAGTTTTTTGCGTGTTTCGAGCTAATTTTGAGGTTACGTGGAAAAGTCACTAATGTAAAAGTTGTAGATTTTCCCAAGATCTACAACTTTTATAATCATTTTTTCATTCTAGGAACTAAACTTTGGCCGGAAATCGCAATAATGTCTTTTTCCACCCCCCCAAAAAAGTGTTTCACCGAAAAAACGTTATAACTCGAAATATTTCCAATATTTCAATTTGAAATTTATTTTCATGGTTTGTGACTATCAAAGCTACCTTCTACTAAATTTTCATCAAAATCGAACATTTTTTAACGAAACCAAAAATAAAAAACGAAAAATGCAGTTTTTTGCGTTTTTCGAGCTAATTTTGAGGTTATGTGAAAAAGTCACTAGTGAAAAAGTTGTAGATTTTCCCAAGATCTACAACTTTTATAATCATTTTTTTATTCTAGGAACTCAACTTTGGCCGGAAATCGCAATAATGTCTTTTTCCACCCCCCAAAAAAAGTGTTTTACCGAAAAAACGTTATAACTCAAAAAATTTCCAATATTTCAAATTTGAAATTTATTTTCATGGTTTATGACTATCAAATCTACCCTCTACTAAATTTTCATCAAAATCGAACATTTTTTAACGAAACCAAAAATAAAAAATGCAGTTTTTGGCGTTTTTCGAGCTAATTTTGAGGTTATGTGGAAAAGTCACTAATCAAAAAGTTGTAGATTTTCCCAAGATCTACAACTTTTATAATCAACTTTTTATTCTAGGAACTCAACTTTGGCCGGACCCCCCAAAAGTGTGTTTTACCGAAAAAACGTTATAACTCGAAAAATTTCCAATATTTCAATTTGAAATTTTTTTTCATGGTTTGTGACTATCAAAGCTACCTTCTACTAAATTTTCATCAAAATCGAATATTTTTTAACGAAACCAAAAATAAAAAACGAAAAATGCAGTTTTTGGCGTTTTTCGAACTAATTTTGAAGTTATGTGAAAAAGTCACCAAGCAAAAAGTTGTAGATTTTCTCAAGATCTACAACTTTTATCATCAACTTTTTTTTCTAGAACCTCAACTTTGGTCGGAAATCGCAATGTCGTATTCCACCCCCAAAAAAGATGTTTTTTACCGAAAAAACGTCAAAATTAGGAAAATCTCGGATCGTTAACGTATCGATACATCGAGTTTCGAGAAATTAATATTCCATATTCTACTGTATCGATACTTTACGTTCCGATCCGTATCGATACTTTCTAGGGTATCGCGCAACTCTAAACTGAGGGCGGATGAAGTAGGGATATTCGATATACATCGATGCATCGAAAACATCGATGTTTACAATGCGATACATCGAATCGATCCGATGTTTTGAAACGCTATCGATATACTCGACATACTTTTGGTAAAATTAACTCATGTTTTATGAAAAAAATCGAATCGATGATAACCAGTTAATTTTATAAAAACTCAAGTTTGACCACTAAAATTTTACCTAAAATCTTTCTTTCTGTTTATTTGTTTTAAAATAGATAAGTTTATTTTTCAATAATAGACCGACATTAACTAGCGTCTAGCGCCACCGTTTAATTATCTAGCCCGCATGCACATTTCATGATCAGTTTGCCATCTAATTTATCAAGAAAGGCAAGGAAAATCATTGAAAAAGCTATACAGGAGGGAGAGGGTAATTGGAATGGTTATTTTTCCTTCCCAAGTCAACAAAGACCAAGCGCCCTCTTTGTTTTGCAAATATTAAACGACCTACCGTTCTCTCGTCCAATAATATTTTCAGAGTTTATCGAATTTCCTCTATTTCAGTCTATTTTTTTAATAAGCGTAAAATATGTGGAATGAAAGGATATGTTAGGGAAATAATAAGCAGTAATTAATTTACGATTTAATTTCTTTTTAAACGATTCACATAAAATATTGATAACAAAATTCTTCTGGGAACTACTGACTTATTTCCAAAAAAAAAGATATCAAATTCATGCACAAAGTCTAAAAATAATACTAAAAAATTAGAAATCTACTGCTATCGTCAAACTCTCATATAACACTTGGCACATGAATTCTCTATCACTCTTCACAAGCAGGCAATAAGTTGGAAGTTGGACAAAGTTGATCATTAACGCCTGTATAGATGTTTTTATATATTTAAGTATAGTAGGAGGGATACTGGAAAATTTTGAAGATTTGAAAATAATTTAAATTAAAAAAAATTTTTTTTGACCAAATTTGTCTCAAACTTTTAATACCTCAAAAATGAAACTATACTTCCAACACACAGATTCATTTCCATCGTTTTTCAACAAGATACTTTTTTGTATACATTAATTTTAAAGCAAATATCAGAAAGTGAAATGTTAATTTACTTATAAAAAAATGTTTACTGT
This sequence comes from Lochmaea crataegi, assembly GCA_947563755.1. Taxonomy (NCBI): domain Eukaryota; kingdom Metazoa; phylum Arthropoda; class Insecta; order Coleoptera; family Chrysomelidae; genus Lochmaea; species Lochmaea crataegi. Next base: position 9,943,671 of record OX387430.1, read on the forward strand.
ATGAAAAGTTTCTGTGTGTTTTTGAGGAATTAGAAAATATTCCCTTTGTTTTCGATTTTTGCGACCAAACCCTGTTTTCAACTTCTTTGTTCCATCGTCTGGAGAAAAATCCAGATTCAGGTATTAAGGCACCAAGTCACACAGTTCCTTTGGAACTATAAATACTGTTTTTCTTACTGTGTTCACTTGTATTAGTGTTCAAACCTTCTACTGAAATATAAGAGGTATATTTAATACAGAAAATAATACCGAATCGCGATACCACTTTCGGCTCTAGCAAACATTTTTGTCAAAAATACTAATCAAATTGAAGTTAGTTTAGGCAAGTAGAAAAGAAATATTTTTGTTTAACAAATTACCGTTTCAGTCCCCATGACGCGACAAGGGACACATAAGTTATTTATTAATAATAATATAGTAAATTGTAATAAGGTAGTTGTTATTAAACAATGACTGAACTTTATAACAAACCCAGTAAAATTGGCATAAGAATGAAGAAATTTGGATCTTAGTCTGAAAATGTTAAAACTGATTTATCCTTCTGGATATTTGGATACTGTAACTAATTCTTTGAAAATATAATGCATGTGTTATAAAAGGAAGCAGCATATTCAAGTTAGATTTGTGAGTAAGAATAATCTTCACTAACATACTTAATGCAAAAAAGAAGAGTCTGGTAAACTATAGGAAATTTTTCAACGAATAATCTTCAAAATTGTTGGAAAATCTGTCAAAAATCAGGGTTCTGTATAGATCAACGGATCCAAAAGAGAATTTTTATGATTTTGCATTTCAAGTCAATATATTGAATGTATTGACTACTATTATAGTTGTTATAAACCTGTTACCCGAAGAAACAAAGTGACATATTATGTCATATCAAATTTTGTAAATAATGAAGGTTTCAGTGACTAGGAACTGTATTTATGCCAAATTATTAGCCTGTTTATTGATTTTCTTTTCTACTAGTAGAAGTATCGATATCATTCGGTAATATTTGAAATGACTAGTTTATGCAATAAAAAAAATTTAAGTTTAAACTAAGTAGACTTTTTCTCTGTTTACATTTAGTTACCTACAAAAAACTCTAAAGAGAAAAAATCTTAATACTGCTATAAAATCTATTCTATGGATGTTGAAAATAATAAATTTTCAAAGAATAGATTTTTTAGATTTTATAATATTTGCGGTAACAATGTTGCATTCTCTGATTATATTTGTATATAATTTAGATTGAATATTATACTATACTTTCAATTTCATTTGATTTGACTAGAATACAATTTGTTACAACAAAAAATATATATATACTTTGTTTATTTGAATCACACTACATCAGGTATCTAGAATTTGTATTGCTCGTTTTCGTTATTATTTTTATAAAAATAAAATATTTCAACTTTAACGTGATTCAGATAAACTTAGTTCTACAGTTTTAGTCTATAGTAGGCAACAGCGGCTATGGAAAATTATTTGTGTTTGTAAACAAAAAGAAATGAACACTGATCAAAAACACTATAATTTGAGCATAAAATATTATCTAAACAATCACATTCATATAAATAAATGACGTCTCACTATAAAAAAGATGAATTGAAATGAAAAAGATTTAATGAAGTTAAATAATTTTACTAAAAACAAATCACCGAAAGAAATAACTACTTAAAAAAGGTTTTTACTTCTCAAAATCACAGTTGACACTGCAGTCTACATTTAGCACAGCATTTCTAGAGTCCTTATATACAGATTATTTAATATACTAATCTTTCAACTATAAAATAACACTCCACAAAATCTGTTTTTTCTACGGTTTGCGTTGGCAGGTATATTTCTCAAAGTTGTCAAAGTGTACAGATTTTATAGGTAGTGTTTTTTGACAGGGAGTCATTATAATATCTATCGGTTTCACTTATAAATTAAGTATATATAAATAATTTCTTGATAAGGATCAGGTGAATATTAGAAAAAATATAATTTTAATTTTTTTTTAAATTTTCATATGTCGATACCCGTCAATTCGTCATAAATAAATGTTTTGTATTATAATCAATTGACAAGTACTTTAATTTTTTGTTAATACTGATTCACTGTGCAGACAGATCTAATTTGCGGAATAACCAGAGAGGAATTTTGTCATAAAAAAAAAGGTGTCAATTTAAAAATTTCTCTCGTGTTATTGATGCACACTATATCTACGTCCCTACTTAAAATTAAATAAAACAATAGGAATAAGATTTCTCTCCTAAGCTTATAAAAAGATGTTAATATTTGGTTTTCCTCTATAGGCGGCCATTGGATAGTAAATAATGAGGTGTTAAATCTGATACTCTTACTTCCAATGGTTTTAGGGGTCTTACCATAAACAAGAATATTCTTAATGTAAGTGTGATTTCCTAAATTTTTCTTCGATATGTTTGATTTGTATAATTTTTCTTCCAAAATCTACTACTTTGTTTTTTTTTGAGTATATTAGGTATACACTATAGTGTCTGGACTTAGCCAAATTGTATTTGTAATAGCTAATTCCACTTTTATAGAGTGGCGCCGAGTAACACTAACAAAAGGCATGTTTTTTTTTATTCACCGGTAGATTCACCAACTTAGTTTTTATATTCATTGGTGGAATTCAGATTGAAGAAATGACGCGTTCATTTATTACCAAAATTGCAACCGCTGTTTCGAGGTGGAGGAAAAATTTGGTGGTTTACAAAATGACAGCTCAACCTCAAAAAAGTAAAGATTTGAAGCGGTTACAGAGCTATTATTAAAGAAATAGACAAATAAATATAAATCAATTTAGAATTTGATAATAAAGAATTGACTGCACTATTAACAGCGTCAGAAATTGAAGAAATTTCAAGTGGTATCGATTGTCAGTTGTCCAGATATAATGATGAATGATGTAAGCAACAACAACTGCTTTTTTTATGTGCCACTGGTGACTCTAACATGTCGGTGCAGCGGAGACTGCAATGATGTAAAAAAACGTGCCAAAAGTCTTCATCTAATACAGGGCTATCAACTGCCAATTATGTTAAAATATCTATTTCTATACCTATTTAAAACGGAAATTATTGAAGAAATGAATAATTTGTTGATAAAAAACTAATATAAAAAAAACATAGACTTTATAATCAAAAATAACCGAGCATTTGAAACATTTGAGACAAAACAGGATTTTAAGGCAAGGTGGAGCTCTAAGTCCATCTTTATTCAATATTTTCATGCACCACATAATAAAGCAAACCAAAAGAGATACACAGAGGCTTTCTGTAGGTATGAAGCAACTTAGACCAGTAAAAGTGAATGTGCATTTGCTGACGATCTAGTTATAATGGCCAATACAGATAAAGGTCTGAATATATGAATTAAGGAAGTATAATCGAACAAGTTACCTACTTTAAATACTTAGGAGTAACAATTGACAGCACTGGTAACCAGGAAAGGGATATTATGGAAAGAACAGAAAAATCCATAAAAACTTACCACATGCTGAAACCTAGATTTATTAATAAGAAGGAATTCTCAAAAAGTACCAAAATATGCCAAAGTATTCCAAACAGTTTTTAGACCGATACTTACTTATGGCAGCGAATCGTGGGTAGTGGACCAAAAAATGAAGAGCAGAATACAAGCTTTAGAAATGAAATATCTGAGATCTGTGAAAGGAATAACAAAACGAGACAGAATAAACAATGTAGACATAAGAGAGGAGCTAGAAATAAAATCCATGATAGACTATATAGAAGAAAGACAACTAAGCTGGTGGGGATATCTACAGCGAATGGAGGATACTAGTCTGGTTAATAATGTATGGGGGCAAATGTGATTGTTAAAAGAGACCAAAAGAATCCTGGGATAACAACATAGCCAAAATATTAAAGGATAGAGGAGGATGATAGAAGCAAAGAATTGGCAACAAATGGAAGATAATGGAACACTTTTGTTGAAGAAACTTGAAATTTCAAGAAATCTGCCTATACCGAAAGGTAGAAAGGAATTTGATTATTATATATTTATATAAAATAACATCACCTTTTGCGACTTTTTTCCAAACATCATTTAACATTTTAACAAAAACTTACTTGCCGAACTTTCAATAAAAATGAATCGTCGGTTACAGAGTTATACAGATCCCTCTTTTGTGTTATGTTTATTCGATTCATTGAAGGAAAAATAAAGGTAACTTCAAAAATAAATAAAATACTCATTATAATGGTAAGTGTATAAGAAATCTTTAGCCGTAAATCTAGTCCTCATAAGTTAAATGATATAGATTACGTTATGTAGTTTATAAAAGTCTTACTTGACCTTAAAAGTCCCTTGCTTTTTTTACTAAGACCAATTATAAACAAACTGCTGCTAGTACTAAGTTAACGATGGGACTAGAGCAAAGTTAAGAATAAGTAAAGTTTACTGTTTTTTTATAAACTCACCATAAATCAGAAAAACTATAGAAAGTGGACAAATATATTGACAAAACTGAATAAAATAATGGAAAATGAGTATAGAAATTAAGAGTAGAAGAAAAAAATCTAAGGTAGGAAATTGTACAAAAATATATTCAATATTTATTATCACGACTATAGTATATATATCTTTTAAAAAACTGTTGGGTATTTTTGGAAGAAATATCATTTTATTTGAGCATAATGCAGAATAATATATTTTTTAAATATAGTATTATAGTTTGTGAAAAACTTTTCTTATTCAGTGACAATTCCCCTATTTGTACCGACTGTCGCCCAAAGTTCCTTCTAATGATCCTAACAAGATCTCACAGTTGAAAATATCAAATTTTCAGCTGATCCATTGTCTGTTAAGGAACAACCGGGTTCCAGCCGGCATGGAAAACCTTTTTCTAAGAGACTCCCTGCGAAGCCGACTGTAGAAACACTGAAAAATAAGTTTCTCAACCATGTATGATTTCCTGCACGCTGACGTAGGTCCCCGTTACAAAACCTAATAGTCCAAACACAATTAAAAACATGTTTTTCCATAACCGCCATCTCCCACGACCCAAACCGGGATCTTCATAGAAAGTAACCAATTCGATGATACTAGGGAATATTAATCCCAACATCGACAGACATACAGCACCTACTAAAGATATGAATGCTCCAAGATTTGGTATTAAAATTGCAAGAACTACTGTTAATGTTACTAAAGAAAATCTTATGCTGTATTCTGCCAATGCTTTTCTTTTAAAGTTATTCCTTACGGCCTTCCAGATAATTTCCATTGGTACATAGAATTGCAGAGCGTAAGTGAAGAAAATAGCTATGGCAATCATCAATTTTACGGATTGGGCCAATCTGCAAAAAATAAATCATTTAAAATTTAAATTAAATATATTTTTATTTGGAGTGATACGTTTAAACTGCATAAAAAAGAAGATGTCTAATATTGATAGGTTGATAAGTGTTGTTATAATATTTAATTGGTAACAATTTTTGACAAAGTTGATGATGCTCCGATTGATTGGTTAGTTCGTCACCATCAGTCATAGGCTTCGAATCCTCGGCACCTCAGCCTTTAGGCTTTTTGTGCTCTTGCTCAGGCACAACAGTCTTTTCACTAGGTCTTTCTTGGAGAAATCCTCCCTTGGGCAGGTAATCTAGTCCTAGGAGTGCAATCCCGGAACCTCGACTTGGTGTGGTGTCCCCAGATAACAACTCACTTCATTTATGTTTGCTAATAAAATAAACTTTTACTGAAATATACTTACATTTGGCCGGGTGGTAGATTCAAACTGATGCTTCCTACTTGGACTTCATCACCAAATTTCAAATATCCAAAGAATCCAACTGAAGAATAGAGCATTACAGCAAAAGTCATTCCAATGTTAAGTACACCAGGACAACCGATAAAATGAGTAGGATTTTTCATGTTATTTTCCAAAGGCATAACTACACCAATACCTTCCAAAGCGAAAATAGCGGTACCGAAGAATGACGGTAGAGTAGTGACACTACCGAAGTGAGGTCTTGAATTAAGAGGTGGAAGATCGTCAAAAATATAATAGAAAGTAATACCGATACCAATCGCCATAAATATATTAGCTATCATGGATAACGGTGAGAGATATTTGAGGTTACGAATCATGATCATCAAAATCAAAAGTGGTAACAGTGCCAGCATGTATAACCTTACGTCGTAGTGGTAGGTAACTGGAAGGTATTCGTCAACGACTTGCTTCAAGTTTTTAGCTACAAACAGTATGTATACGCAGCAGCAGCCCAATAAATCTATAACTAAGAAAAAGTTTATCATGGCTTTAGCAAACTTGGCCCATGCTTGGAAAGGTTTGGGACCTAACAGAAAAGCAGCTTCGGCAACTTCAGCAAAACTGAGAGATGGTACTTTTTGACGGTGGTAGAGTACATGAGCACATTTTACTAGAATATGAACGCAATACGTGCAAATTATACCGATGAGGAAGATACAAATTAGGCCGAAAAATAGACCGGCGTGGTAGAACGCTAGCGGCATAGCTAAGATACCACTTCCAAGAGCTCCTTTAAGAAGATGAATAAGTGTATCCAGATCTCTGAAAAATAAAAAAAATTATTAATTGGGTATTTTTAATGTCAATGGATACGATTAGATAGTCTGATTCCCCACGATCATTATAAGCTCGATGTTCGTTCGTTATTTTTATTTTTCGCACATTCAAATTTCACTTTAAAATTGGTGTATACCGCGGGGCGCATGAAGCCCGTGGCTTCTCGAATATTCTAGGATGATCGGTGAGATTTCTAGTAGCTTCGCTGCGACCATCTATGTGTCGATAGTGGCGTCACACGTTATTTTATTTGTATTTTATCGTTAATGTAAGAATTGTGCACATTTTTGGTATTATCGGGGCGCTTGAAGCCCGCGGCTTCTCGAATATTATTATTATATTCGAGGGTGCTCGATTAAGATTGGTCTGATTTCTAGTAATTTCTGCGACCAGCCAGTGGCGTCACGTCATTTTATTTGTATTTTATTGTTAATGTAAGTATTGTGCATATTTTTGGCATTGGAGGGGCGCATGCTGCCTGTGAGCTTTCTGTTGGTCAGCCCTTTTTTGGTATGGATTTTGTGGGCATAAATAAATAAATAAATAATAATACTTACGTTGTGGGATGTGGTACACTTCGATGCTGGAAGGGATCGTAATCACCAACTTCTGGATCCGCCCTCCTATTATCCACCAATGGTACAGTGGATCCATTTGCAGACTGTGTAGGAACTTGATTTTGGTCACACTTAAAACTGTAAATAGTACAAATTAGATACCAAACCCCACTTGACAAATTCTTATTAGGTTCTTGTTAGTGAAAACAAAATAGAATGTTTTGATTCAATACGAATTTCGGTAGAGGATGTATACAGTAGATCTTTTGAGTATTTATAGATTTTACAATGGTTTTGACTTAGCTACTTAGTCGATGTACTGGAATGCAATGATCTTCGGCTATTTTTAAAGTTCTTAGAATACATTTTCAGTGTGTCATATCATTTGTGCGGATTTTATTGAACAATTTAAAATTTGTATTTTTTATGATTATTTTAGACTAATTCGTCTTAGAGATTACAATGTTTAAGATAAAAATAATAAAATGCCAAGTCAAATAAAACATGTTTTTTAATTAGATTTGTAGGTACTAAACGGTTATGCATTTATGAAACATTACAAACAATAAAGAATGTCAGCAGTACAAAAAAAATTAGAGACATATTGGCAACAACATTAATAAAAGTTTACAGATAATACGATACACATACAAAACATACTCATTCACACCATGTTCTTCAACTCTTGATTTTTAGGACCTCTTATCGCACCGAAAAAAAAAAAGTACGTTGTACAACTCTATTCCATACACTTTTACAAACAAAGAGGTTCCCCTGCATATAATTGGAAAATTAATCGCGAGCATCATTGGGATCCTTTGTACGATATTTTCAGCCTTTGTAGTCACAGGTAGATCGAGACAGTAATAATTTTCAATCTCTTCCTTCTTCCTGGTCATCAAAACCACTACCACCCAAAAACCTTTTTCGCCTGCTTTATTCGAGTTTTTGTTTCTGGACAGTTCGTTAAACAAGTTTGGAAAAACCCAAACATCCCTCATGATCTAGAGCTGGGCTACAATTCAATAATCCAAAACAATCAACGCACAAATCGTCAAGAAACTTCTAACCGCTTTAGTCAAATTTTTAAAATGGCTTCCACTCACTGGAGATTGGATACTGGTTTCCGAATTGTTCTAAAATAAACCCTGAACGACAAACTGCAGGTGTCAGAACGATCCTGCTAAAGCCCAATTTTTACTGCGCAAGCTCCGGATAGTTCAAGAACAGTAATAAAGCTTGTATGTAGTGCCCAAAACAGCACACCGAATGCAAATATATTCCTCTGTGCAAAATCACATATCGCAGATGGCTGGAATCCAACTAGTGGAATCCAATCATCAACGAACATTGTTGCTGAAGTAAAAACGGCGTAGTGGGGGGTTCGATATGTGTCTAAAAAATATATTTTTTGAATTTTGAAAACATTAAGTTACAAGTGAATTTCTCAGAATAAGGATAGAAACTTTTTTTATTACAATATTAAATAATTAAAATTTGTAATTCAAAAGAATTAAAATTTGTAATTTAAAAGAATTAAAATTTGTAATTCAAAAGAATTAAAATTTGTAATTTAAAAGAATGAAAATTTGTAATTTAAAAGAATTAAAATTTGTAATTTAAAAGAATGAAAATTTGTAATTTAAAAGAATGAAAATTTGTAATTTAAAAGAATGAAAATTTGTAATTTAAAAGAATAAAAATTTGTAATTTAAAAGAATTAAAATCTGTAATTAAAAAGAATTAAAATTTGTAATTTAAAAGAATTAAAATCTGTAATTAAAAAGAATAAAAATTTGTAATTTAAAAGAATAAAAATTTGTAATTTAAAAGAATTAAAATCTGTAATTAAAAAGAATTAAAATTTGTAATTTAAAAGAATAAAAATTTGTAATTTAAAAGAATAAAAATTTGTAATTTAAAAGAATAAAAATTTGTAATTAAAAGGAATTAAAATTTGTAATTAAAAAGAATTAAAATTTGTAATTTAAAAGAATTAAAATCTGTAATTAAAAAGAATTAAAATTTGTACTTTAAAAGAATAAAAATTTGTAATTTAAAAGAATAAAAATTTGTAATTTAAAAGAATAAAAATTTGTAATTTAAAAAAATTAAAAATTTGTAATTTAAAAGAATAAAAATTTGTAATTTAAAAGAATAAAAATTTGTGATTTAAAAGAATGAAAATTTGTAGTTTAAAAGAATAAAAATTTATAATGTAAAAGAATAAAAATTTGTAATTTAAAAGAATATTGAAACGGCAATTTACTTTCCGAAATACTGAGTTTACCTCTCATCTATAAATTCAAAATGATTTATATTAACGTATAAATCTTTTGGTCTATAATTTTTTTTTCAAATATTTAGTTTGCAGATATTATTAATGGGTTACTAATTTCAAATAAAGCCATAACACATCTTATATGTACATTTATCCATGCTAATATTTGTAGAAAGAGTGAATTTATGATCGTAAATATTAATTATGTGAAGCGGTTTTATTTTTACAATTATTTGGCATAAGATGTCATTGCATTTTCTGTACACCTGCTAAAAATCTTATCAACTCGTTTTCGCTTCTGTACACTTATATTCAATTTCGAAGTAAGAAGAATGTACGTTTACTGAATATATATTTTCAAAACATCATAACATTTTATAATTAAGTTCCTAAAATTTAAAAATTGTTCAGGTGTTAACATACTAATGAACAGACATACATGTACACCCGAGAAACAACTATACATAATGATAATAATAAATGTCTTTATTGTTTTCTTGGAAAGAAAAATACAATTTAAATAGGTAGTGAAAGAAAAGAAAAAGTTAATTGCTTCACAATGAAAATGCACTTCCACATGTACATGTGGTTGAGCTAAATTTAAGAATAAGTAGAGACCACTTTCAACATACATTATGATTACTTTAAAATTCAACATTTTTATGTTGCCTTTAAAGACGATATTTGTTTCTGTCAACATCAAAAATACAAAGTTTTAACAAAGTCAAAGAATACTCAACAACAAGAAGTGAAGCCCGGCGAAAATCCTTTGATGCTGGAGATCCATCTCTCTCCGACACACGCACGTCTCTGCTGTTAAATACGTTTGTCGGTGATAGGTTCTGAGATTTGTGAAAAGAAGAAGCGCTGGGATTGCTACGGGACGACAAGAATTATGAAATTTAGTTTATATTTATTTTGAAACAAAGATGAAATCTATGAAACGTCTTCTCATACAAATGTCTTGTTTTCTTTTATTTAAGCTTTGACTTTTGGATGTTTCCAATACTGTTTAAAACACGCGTGTAGAGTTGAAATGTAGCTAGTCCCAATTGCATTAATCTTTAAATACTCTAAAAAAAAAACGGCGGTGAATTTAATATAAGGAATGGATGATCGAACAGGATGCAAAATGGTATGGGGATGGATGTATATGGGTGAAATGTAATAAAAAAAATAAAAATAATAATAATTACTTTCAGCTGAACTGAAGGAAGGAACAAATTTTTTCAGTGTCTATCATTCTCTATTCTGAACAAAAGAAGTACATTTTGGCGGATCTGGAAAATTCATCGCATGCGATTCACCTCCATCTATTTACCTTTCCTCCTAATATTATAGAAATTATTGAAAACCTCAGTTAAAACCTATTTATAGCTTAAGATATAATAAAAATGTTTTCATATTAAAAAAAAAACTGTAGACTGTATCTCGTAGATATGAACAGCCGTCCACCATTGAAGGAGCATTATACTCCAAACTTAAATGAAAATTTTCTGACATCTTCATCTAAAATACATCATTTCATCTAGATTTTTATACTATTGGTAGTTTAACCACAGAATACACCAGCAAACAAGAAGCGAAGCTGCCTATGCTTTTTTTGTATGCGCATGTCTAAAAGGCGCCATTTTTATAATAAAATACTTCATTTTTGTGACCAAAAGTTGGTGTATTCTTTGGTTTAACCTTCATTTTCCCTCTGTCACTTCTTCTTTTTTAGTTTTTAGGCCAGCTTATAGTTTGGTCTATCAATTGTCATATTTTTTGGCGCTAAATGTAATGCTGATTTCATAACCTAAAATTTTTACATTTATGTATTTTTTTGAGCGATCTAAAGATGTTTTTACCGTTGTCCAGAATCTCTAACAGTTTGACTTTATATATTTTCTTATCAACTGATTTTAAAGACCCAGGATTCATATACATGTTTAACTTTATAAAAAGATGAAATGCCGAGACATGGTTAAGAATGCAGAGAAAATTGCGACCGAATCCATAGCAATTTGCTCTACTACTAATTTTCAATAAGAATAATAATATTCGTTGCTTAAAAAGCTTCCATACAACAGTCCAATCATCTCTTTAGAAGCATATTTCTTTAGCATGTTTCTGATATATTCAGTACTATCATGGTGATATTTGCTTGACCAATATTTCTCGTTTTCCATTGCTGGCTGTCCCATAAATCTATTATTTTCATGGAAATGTTCAAAGGCGTATCAAGCTCAAAACATGGGAAGAATAGTTCCATAAAGCACCGCCAGTTTGCACAATGAGTGATATTTTTTAATAATAATGGATACGCCTTAGGAAATTGCTGTCTACTCTCCATCCACTTAGTTGTCTCTATTTCTTATTATGATTAGGCTAAATATAACAATACATGTCTCCCTTTTGGTAAAAAAACCTAAATATAATTTGGCGCATAGTTATACAAAGCGTGCCTTTCAATTTTTTACAAAACTAATGAAAGAATAAAAACTTTCGTACAAATTGGTTGACTAATTTTCAAAATTCATACACTGTTGCATGCATCCACCCAATTAATAAGAACATTTCAGATCCTCCAGTTGATTAAGCACAGTGTCAGTCTATCTCATAATTCGGCCCCAGGTTGATTGATTCCCGTTTAAATGGATATGGATACTTGGGATATTGAGGAGTATCCAAGTGCCACTGGCACTAACAGGAGGACAGCCTCCGAACATGAATGGAATAACCCTCCCTTTTTCAGAAGAGGTGAAGTACCTAGGAGTCATCACAGGAGACTCACATGGAATGCACACCTCACCTATGTTACCTCAAAAGCAACAAGGACTCTCTGGACGTGCCGCAGGTTTTGAGGGAAAACATGAGATCTGAAACTGAAAATATCATATCTAACGGTTGTTAGACCAATTATCACCTATGCTGCACTGGTTTGCAGAGATGCAAAAAGTGCAACGACTCGCCTGCAAAAGATCATACCTAAGCGTAGCCTTAGAGGTAAGCTAGACCTTCCTCCTCTATATGTATGGAGGATCGCTTCGTAAAAGACCTACAGGCTAAATTTTTGAAACCTGGCGATCTAACGTGACATCTTGAGATACTAAGAGTGGGAGCAACCCAATACATGAAGATGCTCACGGACATTATGTAGAGCTGGTACTCCTTTTTTTGGACTCGAACCGAGGAAGATGTCCAAAAATGGGAAAAGGAACTTAGGGCAGCCTACTGGAGAAATACTCCAGGTGCTTCACAACCATACGTTGAAGGTAGCAAGTCTAGGTGTTAAATTGTTTGAAAAGCATACAAAGATATAATTTACATGGGATTTGTACCAACTGTGTTGCTGCGGCTCAAATTTTAGAATAAAGGTAATGACAGATCCTGATAGTGTCATCCAATGTTTGTTTGTGAAAGCTTAAAAGGCAGCAATCGTATATTAATTTTTTTATGGTTATTAGGAGTGAGATAAATAGTAGATAAAAAAATCGAATACAGTGAATTGTCCCAGATCTAAATTACTTTTTTGGTAAATTTTAAATAAAATATAGAGTAATTGTACCGTTGCTTGTCCAAGACTGTCCCGAGGCTCCCACAGCAGCATCAAACCACATCACATGCGGTATCAGCGTACTTCTAGCAGCTCCGGTTTAAGATGCCAATAATCTTACAAAACTATCAAAATATAATCAACACAATACTATGGCCAAACCATGTATAAATGCGTGGCTACCCTGGAAAACTTGCACATTCGGAAAAAACAATGTCAAAAAAACGAGACCAATTTGGAACAAGATTAGTAAAAACCGGCAAATAAAGATTTGGTGTTCGAAATACACAACGCATCGCCAAAAAAAACTAACAATGTATTATTATTTTATTAGAATAAACCTACTTATGATTGGTAACCGACTTATACCAAATAAAAATAACCAAGAGATAACGAAGCATGGCTTTTGGTAACCAATCTGTCTAAAGGGAAAACCTAGAGATGATTAAAAGAGCATAATGATGTTGCGGATACAAGAGAAAGTGATAATATTATCAACAATAATGAAGAATCTAAAAAGATAACTATAATGTCCACTATATCTAATACCATAACCCATAACGGGAGCTATGTTGACAATACCACGATGTAAGCACTGCTGGACCTCCCCCTGATTCACATAACAATAATGGGGAAGGCAAAAATGGGGCTTCAAAAGTAATTAACTTCAAGGTATTATGCAAGATCGAAGAGAATGGACAGATGATAACATTAAGGGTAAACCTGAGGATAACTAGTGCTTAAATGTACTGTGCGTGGAAAAGATCACAAATAAAGGTCTCACTTTTGTATTTCGGGCGGAAATGTATAGTATCTTGCACTGTGCGATGAAAATAAGTACGAGGGAAGTGCACGGATATACACAGATAGCCAGGTGTCATTGAATCTAATAACTTATCAACACCAGAACTCACACTGGGCAAAAACAAAGAAGGAAGTTGAATAATCCCCTCTCATGCTCCATGGAAAAATATCTACGCAAGAGCTACTCAAAATAAGCAGGAATCAAGTCAGAATATTAACGGAGCTGTACAACAGACAATTTTCTAGTAGACAGTGTGGCAAAGGGATAGAAAAGGACAAACATATTATGTCAAAATATGAAGCATCAAACGCAAGAGAGGCAAGTTTCGTGCAGCCTAGGCTTTCTCCCGAAGACTACAGCAGTTAATTGATGAGGAATCTGAACAGGCTGGTACAGGGGTCTAGAATTACGGAGTGAAACCTAATAATTAACTGTATTATAGTGTCAAAATACGAGGCATCGAACGCAAGAGGGAGGCAAGTTTCGTGCAGCCTAGGCTTTCTCCCGAAGACTACAGCAGTTAATTGATGAGGAATCTGAACAGGCTGGTACAGGGGTCTAGAGTTACGGAGTGAAACCTAATCGTTAACTGTATTATAGTGTCAAAATACGAGGCATCGAACGCAAGAGGGAGGCAAGTTTCGTGCAGCCTAGGCTTTCTCCCGAAGACTACAGCAGTTAATTGATGAGGAATCTGAACAGGCTGGTACAGGGGTCTAGAGTTACGGAGTGAAACCTAATAATTAACTGTATTATAGTGTCAAAATACGAGGCATCGAACGCAAGAGGGAGGCAAGTTTCGTGCAGTCTAGGCTTTCTCCCGAAGACTACAGCAGTTAATTGATGAGGAATCTGTACAGGCTGGTACAGGGTACTAGAGTTACGGAGTGAAACCTAATCATTAACTGTATTATAGTGTCAAAATACGAGGCATCGAACGCAAGAGGGAGGCAAGTTTCGTGCAGCCTAGGCTTTCTCCCGAAGACTACAGCAGTTAATTGATGAGGTTTCTGAACAGGCTGGTACAGGGGACTAGAGTTACGGAGTGAAACCTCATCATTAACTGTATTATAGTGACAAAATACGAGGTATCGAACGCAAGAGGGAGGCAAGTTTCGTGCAGCTTAGGCTTTCTCCCGAAGACTACAGCAGTTAATTGATGAGGAATCTGAACAGGCTGGTAAAGGGGACTAGAGTTACGGAGTGAAACCTAATCATTAACTGTATTATAGTGTCAAAATACGAGGCATCGAACGCAAGAGGGAGGCAAGTTTCGGGCAGCCTAGGCTTTCTCCCGAAGACTACAGCAGTTAATTGATGAGGAATCTGAACAGGCTGGTACAGGGGACTAGAGTTACGGAGTGAAACCTAATCATGAACTGTATTATAGTGTCAAAATACGAGGCATCGAACGCAAGAGGGAGGCAAGTTTCGTGCAGCCTAGGCTTTCTCCCGAAGACTACAGCAGTTAATTGAAGAGGAATCTGAACAGGCTGGTACAGGGGACTAGAGTTACGGAGTGAAACCTAATCATTAACTGTATTATAGTGTCAAAATACGAGGCATCGAACGCAAGAGGGAGGCAAGTTTCGTGCAGCCTAGGCTTTCTCCAGAAGACTACAGCAGTTAATTGATGAGGAATCTGAACAGGCTGGTAAAGGGGACTAGAGTTACGGAGTGAAACCTAATCATTAACTGTATTATAGTGTCAAAATACGAGGCATCGAACGCAAGAGGGAGGCAAGTTTCGTGCAGTCTAGGCTTTCTCCCGAAGACTACAGCAGTTAATTGATGAGGAATCTGAACAGGCTGGTACAGGGGTCTAGAATTACGGAGTGAAACCTAATAATTAACTGTATTATAGTGTCAAAATACGAGGTATCGAACGCAAGAGGGAGGCAAGTTTCGGGCAGCCTAGGCTTTCTCCCGAAGACTACAGCAGTTAATTGATGAGGAATCTGAACAGGCTGGTACAGGGGTCTAGAGTTACGGAGTGAAACCTAATCGTTAACTGTATTATAGTGTCAAAATACGAGGCATCGAACGCAAGAGGGAGGCAAGTTTCGTGCAGCCTAGGCTTTCTCCCGAAGACTACAGCAGTTAATTGAAGAGGAATCTGAACAGGCTGGTACAGGGGACTAGAGTTACGGAGTGAAACCTAATCATTAACTGTATTATAGTGTCAAAATACGAGGCATCGAACGCAAGAGGGAGGCAAGTTTCGTGCAGCCTAGGCTTTCTCCCGAAGACTACAGCAGTTAATTGATGAGGAATCTGAACAGGCTGGTACAGGGGACTAGAGTTACGGAGTGAAACCTAATCATGAACTGTATTATAGTGTCAACATACGAGGCATCGAACGCAAGAGGGAGGCAAGTTTCGTGCAGCCTAGGCTTTCTCCCGAAGACTACAGCAGTTAATTGATGAGGAATCTGTACAGGCTGGTATAGGGGACTAGAGTTACGGAGTGAAACCTAATCATTAACTGTTTATTATAGTGATTCTTATATGAAACTGTTTGAAACAGATTCGGTTAAAGAAAGAAGAAACCAGGGAGATTGTTAACAGATTGGTACTTATAAATAAAGGAAAATTTGTCATTTTAAATGTCAAGCAAACATTGTTAGTTTTTTCGGTAATATACTGTGTTTTTCGAGGAATAAAAGGAGAATCTCACCAACTATAAATCAAAATATTCATTTACTACGTCACAAACCAACGTTTCCTGTAAATTTTTTGTTAAAAGAAAAAACAGATGCGACAAACTACAAAACAAAAAAAAGGAAGATGGCAATGGTTTGACAATGTTAAGCATGATAATGCTGCTGAAACAAGCACATGATCTGATAGTTTTCATTTTGAAGGTTTTTTTGATCAACAACATATTATAATTCTGCCCAAAAAACCAGTTGAACTTAAAAAATTTAACCGCGTTGATAATAATATGTAAATTATGACATTAATATCATTTAGAAAAAAAAATTATGAAGTACGAATAAAAATTAGACGCGAAATAAGATTAAACTGTGTCGCTAGTTATATAATTTGTCGCCTCAGATAACCTATCAAAAAATCAATATTTAATATAACTGATAATAACCAAATTACCTTTGATTTATACTTGGCAAAATATGAATAGGATAAAGCGCCCTAACTATCTCTAGCCCACAAATATACATGGTTTCAAAAAATGAGAAAAATCATGTTAAATATCAAAATAAAAATTTCAATTAAAATCCAATCACCAAAAATAAAAGGAATAACTAGAATAAAATTAAACAATAATTTTTTTTTTTAAGAAAAATATGTTGATAATATATTAATTTCAATACCTTCAAAAGGAAGCATTGTGATGTTCGATGAATGAATATATTGTTGAAAAGCTGGAGCTTTATTACTTACTTAGTCATAATAACTGTGTTTACACCACCCTTTTTCTGGTCTAATTGGGCTATTATAGGCTGAAACAAGAGAAAATCATTAGCATCTAACAATCAAATAATTTTTTCTACACCTAACAAGTAGGGTTGTCTGTTGTCAATTTTGTGAAGCCCTGTATGTTTGATATTGAAAATTGTAGAAAATTTAGGATTTGACAAAAGTAAACAATGTGGTTCAAGTCAAAACCAACATCTCAAAGTTAAAATAAGTTTGCCATTAGGGGTCATCCATAAATTACGTCAAACAATAAAAGGGGGGTATCACCGGAATGTGACATTGTGTGACAAGGGGCAGGACGACGTCACATAAAATACACACTAAAATATGTGACTTTATGAAAGATTATTTAATAAAAATAATTTTTTCTTTTCATTATTTTTAAATACATGCATAAAATTGAAGCATGCGTGAGGTCACATCAAGGGGGAGGGGGTTCAAAAAATGCGACGACCTGTGATAAGAACGGGTTAAAAAGTCCTAAAATTCGTGTGACGTAATTTATGGATGGCCCCCTTATTCCGAGACCCTCATTTTCTTAAACAGCAAATTTGTGAAAAAATTGAAGTGTTAATCAGTGTACCGTAACTCGAGGTTACATCCACGTATTCGAGTTATTCAATGAATCACATAATTAAAAACAATTTCAGAATCTAAATTTAGAAATAAACATTCTAAAAATACTTATTCAGGTAAATACCGGAATCTTTTTCGGGGGCCTCTCGATATAATTTTACCAGAGGTTAATACCCAGGCCAGTAATAAATTGGTTCAAGGTTTGTAAGCCACCCTTTATGCTAGTTTAATTCTTTAATATAAATCGGGGTCAATTTAAACGGCAATTTTGTTAAGTAATAAAACACGACCAAAGTACAAATCGTAATTCATAAACAAATTAAGCCTTATTATTTGTAAAACAACGGCAACGTGTAAAAATTTTCGCCTATTAGTACTTTACTGAGTGTCGCATGATAATTTTACAGTCCATTATCTCGAAAAGTGTTCAACAAACGAAACTGAATGCGATTATCTCGAAAATTAATCGAGATAGAGATCTCGAAAATTAATCGAGATAGAGCGAAATGGGTACTACCTTTATATTATCTGAGTGAAAAGCTCTCAATAATAATTTCAAAATCACCAATGTTGGAAGTGCGTATACAATTTGGCTGTTTACCCTTGAAAATAGTCGATTATCTCGAAAACTAATAAGGGCTTCACACGAGAGCGAGATTTTTCTCGTCTAGTCTCGTTCTCGTCTCGAAAAAACGAGACGAGACATTTTTGAAAATATTATGGGCGATACCGAGACCACATACAGCGCAACCCGAGAGTCGTTTTTGGTCTCGTTAAATTTTTTATGAAGTTTTTATTAGAAAAATTAGAAAAGATCTACATAGAGAACAATACATTTTACTATACACTGTGTTCATTTGAAAAGGACCCACCCTTATTATTCCAAAAATGGGTCATATTAGAAAGAAATGCCGAAACACGTCAACTTTTAACTTGAGGGGGACACTTTTTGGCGCTAATGTCATAAACGTCAGATTTACCCCCTCTCTACTGGAGACACCCCTTACATTTTTTCAAATGGCATTAGGTATCAAGTCATAACTCATTTAAAAGGTCTGGTAAATCTCTATACAATCATTTTGTTTTGCCTTTGATACCAGCCTTCCATTGTTATTTAATCGTTGTTTAAAATTGGCTCTTTTTCAACTTTTATTGCCTGAATGTTGACGGTGGTCACTTTGGACACATTATTAAATAGCAGTTTTTTCTTGTTAATAGTTGTCTTTTTACTATTTGTGTACTATTCTTCAAAGAGTCTTTCCATCATAACACAATACGGGGGCAACCACTTTCATAATTTTTTACTTGAAAAAAAAATTCATGCATTAGAGGGTTAAATGAGATGTCGAAATTCTCTGAAAAACACTTCTGAAATCGGAAGATACACATAGACGAAAATTTTAAACATTTTTATGAATCTTTTGACCACTACTTATATAATCACCAATAGGAATCTATTTCGTCTGGATTCAATTAGGTACAATGAAAAAGTTGAATGTCTTTTCCGATTTTGGACATTCTGACTGGAATTCAATTCGCTATAACTATCTCTTTCTTACCTTTTAAAGAAAGTATTTAATTCAGAAGTACGTATTGAGTTTTACTGTTACTTATTGCTTGGAGAATACTTAGATGTGCAGTTTTGTTCTGTCTGACCGAAGGTAAATGACCCCCAAGAATATTCATTTTTATTATTCGGTAAAGTTACAAAATGTTTTTGTTTTAACGCAAATAAAAGACTAATGGATAAATAATGTTTATCAAAAGGTGTGGGGTATTGTTTAATACAAGTTTTTTATATTTTGCATATAGAGCTAGATAAAAAATGTACATAACTTTTTCAAAGATAAATGCGCGAACATTTTCTCGGCTAAATTCCATTTTTCGACTGATTCACTTTAAAAATTCAGTTTAGGTACAGCTTTGAAACACTCCGTCGGGCGCATATAATCTCACAGATTCATACCGATGAAATTTTAATGTATTGCTTCCAATACTCTCCACTCTAATTAAAGTGCAACGAAAAAAAATCTTGCTCATGAATCTGAGAGATGCATTGCGCCCAAACTCGGGAAATCTACTATTGCTATGGTTAAAGGAAGCTGTCTGAAATTTTGGCTTCAAGTTAACTAATCATGACAGTAAATTTTGACATTTCAACTATGTTGTTATATGCAACTCTTAAAAGACAACCCTCGTATTGGAGTCCCAACCAATTTTTAAACATTTATGTTTCGAATATAGTACAGTTTAAAGAAAAGACAAACAAGACAATTAACAATTATATCTTGCAAAATAGATTCAATTTTATTTATCACTTGAATGTATAATTTATCAGTTATTCTAATTTATTTCCTAATTGAATAATCAAACTACATGTATATTATTTTAACCTCGAAATCATTTCCTTAGACATGAACAAAATGATTTCTTAAATCCATTTTCGACATATATATTTATAGACATCCGGGATATAAATCAAATCCGGATATTGAACCTACTTAACTGATTTATGTGCATTTAATTATTTGTGCATTAAAGTGTACAGATTGTCCTAAAAAGAGATTTAATTATTTCGTGTCCGATGATTATAAAATATTTTAAAATCATTAATTATCTTTGTGTCAAAATGTCTTATAAAATGTCAGTTTTATCTTTCTAAATTAAATTGTACTGTACTAATATGGCCTTGTAGGTTTATAAAATTAAACAAAAAACAATAGTAGGCATTAAATACGGCAACCATATTATTATTTTTGTACAAATTGATAATTTACTTAAGAATAATGGCATATTTATCGAAAAAACTAATCGAAATCTTAACGTTAGTTGGATATGGTGATCGCAAACGTTCCCATGACGAAGCAGGTCATCTTTTTAACGATTTAAATCCTGAATGCCATCCTATAAGTAGATCTACAGTGACGAAATTAATAAACAAATTTAATGAAACTGGTAAAAGGACATTCCAAGGTCTCGTAGACCAAAAAGTGCTACTAATGAAGATAAAACTTCAGATGTTCTATTCAAGAAAACCCTAAAACATCTACAAGTGTATTATTATTTGTAGACGTCAAAACATTTGACATTTGCTATAAAATATGCAGAATTAAGTCTCATTCATCGTCCTAGAATTTCATAATGTTACAAAGTCACTCAACTATAAATTTTGGGAAAATGTGCTTTCTAGAACATTCTAGGAAGGTCGTTTTGTTTGCGCATATGACGAGCGTGGAAAATTCAAGAATTTTCGAGTCGAGAATTGATAAAGACTGTATATACGCGAGTTTTTGAGTGAGTGGACAGTTAGTAAAAAGTGCCACTAATGAAGATAAAACTTCAGATGTTCCATTAGATGTTCAAGAAAACCCTAAAACATCTACAAGTGTATTATTATTTGTAGACGTCAAAACATTTGACATTTGCTATAAAATATGCAGAATTAAGTCTCATTCATCGTCCTAGAATTTCATAATGTTACAAAGTCACTCAACTATAAATTTTGGGAAAATGTGCTTTCTAGAACATTCTAGGAAGGTCGTTTTGTTTGCGCATATGACGAGCGTGGAAAATTCAAGAATTTTCGAGTCGAGAATTGATAAAGACTGTATATACGCGAGTTTTTGAGTGAGTGGACAGTTAGTAAAAAGTGCCACTAATGAAGATAAAACTTCAGATGTTCCATTAGATGTTCAAGAAAACCCTAAAACATCTACAAGTGTATTATTATTTGTAGACTTCAAAACATTTGACATTTGCTATAAAATATGCAGAATTAAGTCTCATTCATCGTCCTAGAATTTCATAATGTTACAAAGTCACTCAACTATAAATTTTGGGAAAATGTGCTTTCTAGAACATTCTAGGAAGGTCGTTTTGTTTGCGCATAAGACGAGCGTGGAAAATTCAAGAATTTTCGAGTCGAGAATTGATAAAGACTGTATATACGCGAGTTTTTGAGTGAGTGGACAGTTAGTAAAAAGTGCCACTAATGAAGATAAAACTTCAGATGTTCCATTAGATGTTCAAGAAAACCCTAAAACATCTACAAGTGTATTATTATTTGTAGACGTCAAAACATTTGACATTTGCTATAAAACATGCAGAATTAAGTCTCATTCATCGTCCTAGAATTTCATAATGTTACAAAGTCACTCAACTATAAATTTTGGGAAAATGTGCTTTCTAGAACATTCTAGGAAGGTCGTTTTGTTTGCGCATATGATGAGCGTGGAAAATTCAAGAATTTTCGAGTCGAGAATTGATAAAGACTGTATATACGCGAGTTTTTGAGTGAGTGGACAGTTAGTAAAAAGTGCCACTAATGAAGATAAAACTTCAGATGTTCCATTAGATGTTCAAGAAAACCCTAAGACATCTACAAGTGTATTATTATTTGTAGACGTCAAAACATTTGACATTTGCTATAAAATATGCAGAATTAAGTCTCATTCATCGTCCTAGAATTTCATAATGTTACAAAGTCACTCAACTATAAATTTTGGGAAAATGTGCTTTCTAGAACATTCTAGGAAGGTCGTTTTGTTTGCGCATATGACGAGCGTGGAAAATTCAAGAATTTTCGAGTCGAGAATTGATAAAGACTGTATATACGCGAGTTTTTGAGCGAGTGGACAGTTAGTAAAAAGTGCCACTAATGAAGATAAAACTTCAGATGTTCCATTAGATGTTCAAGAAAACCCTAAAACATCTACAAGTGTATTATTATTTGTAGACGTCCAAACATTTGACATTTGCTATAAAATATGCAGAATTAAGTCTCATTCATCGTCCTAGAATTTCATAATGTTACAAAGTCACTCAACTATAAATTTTGGGAAAATGTGCTTTCTAGAACATTCTAGGAAGGTCGTTTTGTTTGCGCATATGACGAGTGTGGAAAATTCAAGAATTTTCGAGTCGAGAATTGATAAAGACTGTATATACGCGAGTTTTTGAGTGAGTGGACAGTTAGTAAAAAGTGCCACTAATGAAGATAAAACTTCAGATGTTCCATTAGATGTTCAAGAAAACCCTAAAACATCTACAAGTGTATTATTATTTGTAGACGTCAAAACATTTGACATTTGCTATAAAATATGCAGAATTAAGTCTCATTCATCGTCCTAGAATTTCATAATGTTACAAAGTCACTCAACTATAAATTTTGGGAAAATGTGCTTTCTAGAACATTCTAGGAAGGTCGTTTTGTTTGCGCATATGACGAGCGTGGAAAATTCAAGAATTTTCGAGTCGAGAATTGATAAAGACTGTATATACGCGAGTTTTTGAGTGAGTGGACAGTTAGTAAAAAGTGCCACTAATGAAGATAAAACTTCAGATGTTCAAGAAAACCCTAAAACATCTACAAGTGTATTATTATTTGTAGACGTCAAAACATTTGACATTTGCTATAAAATATGCAGAATTAAGTCTCATTCATCGTCCTAGAATTTCATAATGTTACAAAGTCACTCAACTATAAATTTTGGGAAAATGTGCTTTCTAGAACATTCTAGGAAGGTCGTTTTGTTTGCGCATATGACGAGCGTGGAAAATTCAAGAATTTTCGAGTCGAGAATTGATAAAGACTGTATATACGCGAGTTTTTGAGCGAGTGGACAGTTAGTAAAAAGTGCCACTAATGAAGATAAAACTTCAGATGTTCCATTAGATGTTCAAGAAAACCCTAAAACATCTACAAGTGTATTATTATTTGTAGACGTCCAAACATTTGACATTTGCTATAAAATATGCAGAATTAAGTCTCATTCATCGTCCTAGAATTTCATAATGTTACAAAGTCACTCAACTATAAATTTTGGGAAAATGTGCTTTCTAGAACATTCTAGGAAGGTCGTTTTGTTTGCGCATATGACGAGTGTGGAAAATTCAAGAATTTTCGAGTCGAGAATTGATAAAGACTGTATATACGCGAGTTTTTGAGTGAGTGGACAGTTAGTAAAAAGTGCCACTAATGAAGATAAAACTTCAGATGTTCCATTAGATGTTCAAGAAAACCCTAAAACATCTACAAGTGTATTATTATTTGTAGACGTCAAAACATTTGACATTTGCTATAAAATATGCAGAATTAAGTCTCATTCATCGTCCTAGAATTTCATAATGTTACAAAGTCACTCAACTATAAATTTTGGGAAAATGTGCTTTCTAGAACATTCTAGGAAGGTCGTTTTGTTTGCGCATATGACGAGCGTGGAAAATTCAAGAATTTTCGAGTCGAGAATTGATAAAGACTGTATATACGCGAGTTTTTGAGTGAGTGGACAGTTAGTAAAAAGTGCCACTAATGAAGATAAAACTTCAGATGTTCAAGAAAACCCTAAAACATCTACAAGTGTATTATTATTTGTAGACGTCAAAACATTTGACATTTGCTATAAAATATGCAGAATTAAGTCTCATTCATCGTCCTAGAATTTCATAATGTTACAAAGTCACTCAACTATAAATTTTGGGAAAATGTGCTTTCTAGAACATTCTAGGAAGGTCGTTTTGTTTACGGATATGACGAGCGTGGAAAATTCAAGAATTTTCGAGTCGAGAATTGATAAAGACTGTATATACGCGAGTTTTTGAGTGAGTGGACAGTTAGTAAAAAGTGCCACTAATGAAGATAAAACTTCAGATGTTCCATTAGATGTTCAAGAAAACCCTAAAACATCTACAAGTGTATTATTATTTGTAGACGTCAAAACATTTGACATTTGCTATAAAATATGCAGAATTAAGTCTCATTCATCGTCCTAGAATTTCATAATGTTACAAAGTCACTCAACTATAAATTATGGGAAAATGTGCTTTCTAGAACATTCTAGGAAGGTCGTTTTGTTTGCGCATATGACGAGCGTGGAAAATTCAAGAATTTTCGAGTCGAGAATTGATAAAGACTGTATATACGCGAGTTTTTGAGTGAGTGGACAGTTAGTAAAAAGATAGTTAACAATATAGTACAGAGTTAGTTCACAGAAAGACAGAGTGAAGATAAATAGTGTAATATTCAAGTGGTAAAAATAAATTAGAACTATTGAGTAAAGTGTGTATATAAATTAAGTTTAATACAGTGTGTATAATTTTATCCCACCCGTTAAAATTATCTAAATAAATAAGAAAATCATTACAATAACTTTCCCTTTTTCCGTTTCAGAGATAACGCACCGAAAAATTTCAATTTACCTATTAAAGAACCGCCTATTTGACCGATCAAAATCCCTATTTAATGAGTTATCCTCATTATTTGGTTGAGCATTCGATTTTTTTTTGACGCCTACAGAAGCCATTAATGCTTTCAGAATACATGTTTTCAAATAATTTCAATCCGAAAAATTGGTTCAAGGGCATTGAGAAATATATAAATAGCAGCTCGTGTAACTTTACTTAAATATTGTGCTACATTAAAAAAACAATGTTCCTGAAGGAAGCCAACCTATTTAATAAAATATAATTTTGTTGATACTTTCGTACTGTCGTAATGGCCATAGTAGTAGAGGCACATTTGAATAATGAAAAAAAGCTCTAATTTAGAGATGAGACAAGTTAAAAAGTAATACTGGGTGTCCCAGAAGTTTCTGAACCATTTTAACTGCAAAAATCTCGGAACTCAGAAACGATAGGGAGGTGAGGTTTTCCATGTACAATTTCTTCTTATATAAAGTTTTTTCAGTATAAATATTCAATTAGTGAAATCTTATATAGGGTGTTTAAGAAATATTTTTTAAATGCAAATATCGCCTAATTTCTTTAATTAAATTAAATTTTTGAAAGAAGCACGACTTAGTTAAAATGGTCCAGAAACTTCTGGGACACCCGGTATTTTAGATATAAATATCGGAAGTGGTTTTAGATTAGAATTTATCAAAAGATAACTGCGCCAAATATTTGTTGAATGGTGTTTGTTCGGCAAAAGTGGCATATACAGGGTGCAGCATCGAAAACGAAACCGATAGAATATCTATATGAGAATTGTTTTGGGGGGAAAATGCATAAAACAGATCGATTTTTATTTCAAAGGGGAGATATTTCGATCGTGTGGTTATTTTATTCATTCTACATAAAGGTGTGCATAGGGCAAAATGTAAGGAACACTGTAACGTACTAATTTGATTTATAAGTGGCCCCAAAAACAAAGTAGGGGGCCACATTACCACCTTCTCCTCTAATATTTAAAGCAGAGCTTTCCAAACTTTTTTTCTCATAGACCACTTTCAAAATTTTGCTGGATCCAGTGGACGGTACCATATTCCCAAAATTCGACAAAAAATGTGAAGATTAAACTATGGAAATTTGATTTGGGGCTGAGTTCCAACCACGAATCAAGTTTTCGAAAAAAAAAAAAAAAGTTGAGAATTGATTGGTTAATAAGGTTAATTATTTAATTGATTGTGTTGTGAGTGGATGTCAAAAAAGTAAAGTTGGCCAATCAAAAAAGTGATTCAATCCAACTTTTTTGAAATCTATTCACAGCACAAGAAACCAATCAATTCTGACTTATTTAATTTAGAAAACTTTCTATTCGTAATGATAAAAAATAAAAATAGTATATTTTCTGTTGTTGTATCTATTCAAATATATCATTATTACACTATTAATTATTATTGTTATAAGAGTCGCAATATAATTAATAAATTAATAATAACGTAACTTCTGCAATGATAATCACAAAATAGTCATAATTTTAAAGGGAGGGATGATATTTGAAAGAGTGTAGTGTTTTTCTGGAGGAAATTGTAAGTATACCTACATATTTATTAGCAATAAAATAAAAAAATCGAATGGGATACAAAAAGGGCTCAGTTCACGTCTGGTATCCCGTTTAAACCGAACGCCCTTTCAACAATTTCGTAACATCAAATACAATATAGAATTATGTTTGGTAAGTAGACAAAAATAATATTAATAGCTTTCAGAGTTTAGCTCCGCAACATAACTTTAAGGGGATATACGATTAGATCTCTGCACTATAAGTTTTACGTCAACTATACCCTCTTTTAAATTTCACTTTACTTTACTTTTCTTTTCGAAATTTCGGAAACAAATGAGTAACGTTTATCCTTGGCATTCGTATTTATATTGGTGAAGAATCAAACAAAAGCTTATGCAAGATAATGATAATATGCATAATTATTTTCATTGTGTTTTTGGTCACCATTTTTCCAACATGGCGACTATTCGAGGTGGCAAAGTAGAAATTCGGAAAGAAAATTACTGATTTTCAAAACTCCCGGAAAATTTTCACACAAAAATGACTATTATTATTTAAATAAACTTTTTACGTTTAGCATCAATAAACAATTTATAGACACCATTCAACCGGCAGTATTACGTTTCAGTAAGAACAATGATATAAAATATCATTATGTTCAGCAATTTTTTTTCCATTGCATTTTTTTATACATATTCGCGATAACAATATGTACATGGAAAATTTCAGCGGAATGTCCTCCAGCAAAATATTTATTTTCGTCTGACACCGTCGATAACAATAACAAAAGTTGCAAATATGGGTTATTGTAAGCACGCTACGACGTAATATAACCTTATTGTGTGTAAAAAAAATATCAAGATCATCATAACAAATTCATAAACGCTTAAATAGGAGACGTTTTTGTTGCAAAATTATTAAAAATATGTATTTATAATTCCTGCAGTTGTTTGTTGCTGAAAAGTCTCGCACCAAGGGATTATCTTTGAAAAGGATAAAGGGAAAGTTATGAAATTCTTCGAAGTAACATTGTTATTGTGATGAAGTTTTTGCAGCTTAAATTAATAGAAAAATGAAAGAGAAAAAAAGAAGCCTCTTTGTGATACGTCACTCGACCTAGGGTGCTATTTCAAAAAATTCAAGATGACATACGCTAAACGCTGACGTCAAATCTTTTGACATTTTCTCTAAAATATGCAGAATAAAGTCTCATTCATCGTCCTAGAATTTCATAACTTTCCCATTATCCGTTTCAAAGAGTCAGCAAGGAAGACGAATACGTCCTTGAGGTTTTGCAATTGATTTTGGATAAACTATAACATGCAGTCCATCTCTTACGTACATTCAAACGCAAGGAAGGTATCTTAGGAAGGATAACGTCAGTTGATGTATCTCCAGGCAACAATCCTCCTTGGGTCGAATTCTCGACTGAAGAAGTAGAGCTTCCGAGAGAACACATATTTTCATTCATCATCATCATCATCATCATCATCATCATCATCATCATTCATCTTTGTTATTTATTTCGTCACTACAGTGGTAAAGGCAAAATGTTTGTTCATCTCCAAAGGAGCAATTCGGTAGAGAGAAATTAGGCAGCAAGATAATACTAGCAAAATAATTGCCTGCGAGTTACGAACTTATTTTTTATATAACAACAATAATAATTACTTTTTAATAGGTACCTATATTGAAACGTTATTTTCTTTAGAATTCAAACGACCTTTCGAATAACCTTTTTATTGTGATTGTATAACAAATTTATTTGAATAATGTAAACATTTCTTTTATGAATATATGAATATATTTTCTGAAAATACACGAATTACCATATAGAAATAACTCCAGAGAAAGAGAGAGGCAGAGAATGTCGGAATTGAAATGTTGGCAATATAACTTGATATCAATAATAATGTCGTAAAGTTAGCAGTCAATAAAGAGTAAGATGTCACAGATAATAGTTTAATACTATTATAACGCCTTACAAAGTTTCTGAAAAATATTTTTCAAACAACAGAGACCGTTCACTAAGAAGCAACAACTACTTCTCGGGCTATATGCCCCGACATACATTTAATTACACTTCTAAGTTAAACGGGGTCGGTCTATCTGCAAGATATAACCAGCCATTCTAGTTTGTGAATAGAAGGAACAATATCACTTGTAGACCGGTTTCGGCGTATTTGCGCTTCATCAGTACAAGGTAGATGTCTTGTTGTCCCTTCTAATTACAAACCAGAATGGAAAACTTAGAAGTGTATAGTTCTTTTCACGATCTAAGAAACTGACTAGACTTAGGCTTGAGATGCAATAAAACCATAAAACTTTTTCGCACTATACCTGATGAAAAAGAAAAAGTACTAAGTAAATTAATTTTTACAATTTATTAATTTATTTTTCTTATATTCCACTTACTAATGTGTAAAAAAAAGTTCGTTTAAGAATTATATAAACAAACAAAAATTTGCAGTAATGATATATTTTAACAGTATATAATACTTACATTTAAGAACAAAATAAAACACACCATATCTTACTCTAAATCAATTTTTTGACCTCCTGCAAATTGCACTAAAATAAAGTATTTATAATAAGAATGACCCAAAAGTCTTATAGAGTTTTCGGGTAATAATTTATACCTCACGGCTAATACTTTTATGGCTTTATTGCATGTCATTATCCCATCTCAGGTCAGGTCAGTTTCTTAGATCGTGAAAAGAACTATAGTTCAATGTATGTCGGGGCACATAGCCCGAGAAGTAGTTGTTGCCTCTTAGTGAACGGTCTCTGTACTTTGAAAAAATTTTTGTAAAAATATTTTTGAGCGTTTTGAATGTTATTTTTACAATGGAGTGGACAGAAAAAAAATGCATGGAACTTATTAACGTTGATCAACAAAAAGATTTGTTGTGGAACGCCAAATATCATTATAATAAAATTAAAAAGCGAGACGCCTGGGTAGAAATTTTCCAAAGTTTAAATATTATTGATGTAGAAGAATGTAAAAAAAATTGCATCCTTATTAGCCTCATTTCGGCGGGATCTTCAAATAATTCGATCCATATACTAATTTTGATTATTTTCTGTGCAACTTTCTATATTTGTTCAATAAATAAAAATAAAGGTGGTATTTATTATTGAAAAGTAATGTTTTGAATAAGTAAAGTATTTTGTTTGTTAACAAATTCGCACGTTTGTGATAGCGGTTCAATGTCACAATTTAAAATAGTCAACAAACAAAGGATACAAAACAGTAATTTTTTTGGCATAGAAAATTTAATCATGTTAAAAAAAACTAGAAGGCAGTTTTTGAAACATATAATAATATTCATGTTTGATATCCAAGATAAACATTTCAATCCGAGCTGGAAAATATCTGTAAAATTTACAACTAATTACTTTTAAAAATAGATAAACGTAAGTGCCAAATTGTATAAAATAAAGAAAAATACTAGTTACTTAATCTTTTAAAAATAGAAAATACAGATGTTTATTTCCTATTTAGTTGAGAAAATAATTTATAATTCCTTAGCATATACATCAACTGCGCCATAATATTGTGTATATTTTTGCACCACACGTTTTTTTGTACATCTCCACCGAACTTTTCCATTTGTCAAGACATCAGCCTTTCGAAATTTAAAATTTTCAATCACGATTATATTGTTTATATATTATAATTTTTTTGCTTTTGAACTAATTGTTTCAGCCATTGTAAAATAAAGAATAGAACAACCGATATCTATGACAAACGATATAATAATAAGGTCCTATCTACCTGTAATGGATTCAAATCAAAATATTTACAAATGTTTCATAAGTATTTTTTTTGGAAAACCCCATTAAGTTATTTTGGCGCAACCCACCCTCGCTTCCCTTCCTCCCTACTCCTTCAGTCCAAAGGATTAACTCAGGTAGATTGGCGCAAGTCTCTGAAACTGCACTAGGGATGTGAGATTAAAGATTTTTTTGAAAAATTTGACAAAAATGGTCAAAAATTGTCAAAAATGGTCAATAATTGTCAAAACTATCAAAAATTGTCAAAAATGGACAATTATTATCAAATTTGGTAAATAATTGTTAAAATTTTGAAAAATGGTCGATAATTGTCAAAAACTATCAAAAATGGTCAATAATTTTGAAAAATTGTCAAAAATGGCCAATAATTGTTAAAAACTATCAAAAATTGACAAAAACTGTCAAAAATGGCTAATTATTGTTAAAAATTGTCAAAATTTTGAAAAATAGTTGGTAATTGTCAAAAATTGTTAAAGTTTTTGAAAAATTGCCAAAAACTTTGAAATATGGTCAAAAATCGTCAATAATTGTCAAAAATGGCCAAAAATTTGGAAAAATAGTCACTAATTTTGAAAAACAGTCAAAATGGTCACTAATTTTGAAAAATGCTCGATAAATGTCAAAATTTTTTCAAAAAATTTGAAAAATGGTCAAAAATTGTCAAAAATGGACAATTATTATCAAATTTGGTAAATAATTGTTAAAATTTTGAAAAATGGTCGATAATTGTCAAAAACTATCAAAAATGGTCAATAATTTTGAAAAATTGTCAAAAATGGCCAATAATTGTTAAAAACTATCAAAAATTGACAAAAACTGTCAAAAATGGACAATTATTGTTAAAAATTGTCAAAATTTTGAAAAATAGTTGGTAATTGTCAAAAATTGTTAAAGTTTTTGAAAAATTGTCAAAAACTTTGAAATATGGCCAAAAATGGTCAATAATTGTCAAAAATGGTCACTAATTTTAAAAAACAGTCAAAATGGTCACCAATTTTGAAAAACAGACAAAATGGTCAATAATTGTTAAAATTTTGAAAAATGGTCAATATCTGTAAACATTTTGAGAAATGGTCAATAATCGTCCAAAGATGTAAAAATTTTGAAAAATACTCAATAAATAAAACGAGCAGTTTCCGAAAATCGATTTAAACACGTAATATATAAAATCGATTAATATTACTATAAATATCGATAACTAAAAATCGATTATAAGAAAATAATCGATTTATATAAAAATCGATTATAAGAAAATAATCGATTTATATAAAAATCGATTATTTTTTAACATCCTTAAACTGCACGAGGTCCGTACGATCACCAGGTTTATCTCCTTTGGATTATTTTTCTTTTTACAATCAATTAGGGTATTGCCTCGCTCAAGGAGGGGACATTTTTGATTTTTATATTTTTTTTATGTGTATTGTAATTTGGATTAATTTTATAATTTATCTTAATTTTTTAAAATTAATAAGATTTTAGCATTTACCTTTTGTTTCGATAAACAATCACATTTAATTTATTTTAAGCAATTTTAAGAAATTCCTATTGGGAAATATTTAAAATTGCCAAAAAACAAACAATGACCGATTTTTTTACCGGAAGATATAATTCTTTCCAAGGACAAAAATTGACAAAAACTGTCAAAAATGGACAATTATTGTTAAAAATTGTCAAAATTTTGAAAAATAGTTGGTAATTGTCAAAAATTGTTAAAGTTTTTGAAAAATTGTCAAAAACTTTGAAATATGGCCAAAAATGGTCAATAATTGTCAAAAATGGTCACTAATTTTAAAAAACAGTCAAAATGGTCACTAATTTTGAAAAACAGACAAAATGGTCAATAATTGTTAAAATTTTGAAAAATGGTCAATATCTGTAAAAATTTTGAGAAATGGTCAATAATCGTCCAAAGATGTAAAAATTTTGAAAAATACTCAATAAATAAAACGAGCAGTTTCCGAAAATCGATTTAAACACGTAATATATAAAATCGATTAATATTACTATAAATATCGATAACTAAAAATCGATTATAAGAAAATAATCGATTTATATAAAAATCGATTTATATAAAAATCGATTATTTTTTAACATCCTTAAACTGCACGAGGTCCGTACGATCACCAGGTTTATCTCCTTTGGATTATTTTTCTTTTTACAATCAATTAGGGTATTGCCTCGCTCAAGGAGGGGACATTTTTGATTTTTATATTTTTTTTATGTGTATTGTAATTTGGATTAATTTTATAATTTATCTTAATTTTTTAAAATTAATAAGATTTTAGCATTTACCTTTTGTTTCGATAAACAATCACATTTAATTTATTTTAAGCAATTTTAAGAAATTCCTATTGGGAAATATTTAAAATTGCCAAAAAACAAAACAATGACCGATTTTTTTACCGGAAGATATAATTCTTTCCAAGGACAAAAATTAACTTTAACCAAAACGGAAACTAAATTTGGAGAAAGTACATTGAGTTTTTTTTGTTTTATAATTTCTTTTCACAAATAAAAGTATTTATAATAATAATATGTAAGATTTTTTTTTCGAAAATATTGAATTAAGAAGCCATTGTTCTTTCTAGTAAAGTTTCTTCAAAATCAATTGCGGAAGCTAAAGCGTGTTCGACTCCATTTTCAACTTTTTTTCTTTGATCTGCATTGAATTTGGATAAAATAATCTGTTCAAATTTCATTTACACCGTGTCAAAACAATATTCTCATCCGACAACAGCTCCATCTGCGGGCGTTTTTCCTTCGTATTGGAGGATCAAAATTGTTGGATGTCAAGTGCAACAAAGGAGGCGTCCATTAATTACGTGAGGTATTTTTGAGGATATTTCGACCCTCCTTCCCCCTTGTAGTAAGATTTTTCTCGACCCCCTCCCCTAATCGTACGTGGGATTTTTCAAAATTTGTGTTTTGGGTGTAAAAGCGTTGGATTTATTAAAAAAAATTGCTTAAATACTTTTATTTAAGAATATTACCGTAATTAAAATCACAGTGATAAAATTTAAAATTAGATAATAAATACTTTATTTTAATTTAACTTTGTTGCAATTTTACATCGTTTTCTCCTAAAAAAAATTACGTGTATTTGCCAAGACCCCCCTCTCCCTTAAGTGAGATCTGGTAAGATCCTCTCCCCACCCCCCTGAACACCTCGCGTAATTAATGGATGCCCCCAAATAGGAAAGCAAAATATTTTTCGCTAGCTGTGTTGTCAGGTATAGCGGAAAAATATTTAAAATTTATTATTATTATTTTGTAATATTACATAGCGGAAAAATATTTAAAATTTATTATCATTATTTTGTAATATTACATAGCGGAAAAATATTTAAAATTTATTATTATTATTTTGTAATATTACATAGCGGAAAAATATTTAAAATTTATTATTATTATTTTGTAATATTACATAGCGGAAAAATATTTAAAATTTATTATTATTATTTTGTAATATTACATAGCGGAAAAATATTTAAAATTTATTATCATTATTTTGTAATATTACATAGCGGAAAAATATTTAAAATTTATCATTATTATTTTGTAATATTACATAGCGGAAAAATATTTAAAATTTATCATTATTATTTTGTAATATTACATAGCGGAAAAATATTTAAAATTTATTATTATTATTTTGTAATTTTACATAGCGGAAAAATATTTAAAATTTCTTATTATTATTTTGTAATATTACATAGCGGAAAAATATTTAAAATTTATTATTATTATTTTGTAATTTTACATAGCGGAAAAATATTTAAAATTTATTATTATTATTTTGTAATATTACATAGCGGAAAAATATTTAAAATTTATTATTATTATTTTGTAATTTTACATAGCGGAAAAATATTTAAAATTTATTATTATTATTTTGTAATATTACATAGCGGAAAAATATTTAAAATTTATTATTATTATTTTGTAATATTACATAGCGGAAAAATATTTAAAATTTATTATTATTATTTTTTAATATTACAAAGTATTAAAAAATCGACCAAGTAGGGGCTGAAACTAGAAATTGAAATTTAGTGATTGATGACTGGTCTATGACGATTTCGGTTGTTTCTATTTTTACTACGACCCACTGAGCTATAAATGGTTATACATACATTAGTCACCTAGTTAAAAGTCTTCTGTCACGTGCAGATTGAATGAAAACTATTCACTTCTATCTATTATGATTCAACCATTAACCATTTTGTCAATGATCATTAAAAATGATAAATGACCGTTAAATTTTCGCAATGTTCATTTCCGCAAAATTAATTGACAAAAAGTAATTTATTTGTAGATAAATTAAATCGTTTAAAATGTATCCTAAAATCCTTGAGAAACTTGAGAAATATCTTAAGAGGTATTAAAAAAAAACTGGTCTGTCTAATAAGTGTCGCTATTCACCACAGTTGCAGTGGCGCTCGCAGATAATAATAATAATATCAATAAACTAGAAGATTCGACAATTTCGTTTTCGCTTCTAGAATTCGAGGGTTGTCTTTTATATTTTGCATCATCAGATTGGGACAACTATAACACCTGCCTGAAAGAAAACCTAGCACATATCCAGAGGAAAGGAAGGGCTAAGCACCATCTCGATCTGGAAAATGAGCTTGAGGACCTGCAATAATCGATGCATTTGAATCGAGCTGCCCTCTTCAAAAACAACGAAGGAGCAAAGATGCACCCTGGTGGAATAAACATCTGTCAGAATTAAAAGCTCAAACCCGGGACCTTTTTAAAAGAGCAAAACTCACCGGAGTCTGGTAGAGATACACCGAGGTGAGAAATTCCTACAAGGAAATTAGAAAAGCTAAAAGAGATAGCTTCAGAAAACTCTCTGAAGATATAAACGATAGATATTTATAGATAAGATAAGATATTTCATCCTTTGGAACCAATTCTGGAAGCAGTCGAAAATTCCACGAACCGCTAGAAATCTTGTTTCTACACTAAGAAAAGCCAGCAGAAAAAATCGGGACCACGAAAAATCTTGCAGACTCAAGTTATCCCAGTTTCGCGAAATTTATTAATCTCTTGCGGTCTAAAAGTTTGCAAAAATTCAACGAACAGCTTCGAATATTGTTGCTATACTAAGAAAAATCCTACACGAGCCAGCATAAAAAATCAGGACCCTGGAAAATCTTCCAGACTCAAGTTATCCCGGTTTCGCGAAATTCATTTTTCTCTTTAATGAGAAAATATATTAATCCATTCACATAATAATTAATAAAATAAAACAAAAAATGCGCCAAAAGTTTTTAGTTGCAAGAAAAAGTATTTTTTAATGTTTAGCTAGTTTTAAAAACGTGGGATATTGAAAAAAAAATTTATTTCGTTTTGCATCCTTTGGAACCAATTCTGGAAGCAGTCGAAAATTCCACGAACTGCTAGAAATCTTGTTTCTACGCTAAGAAAAGCCAGCAGAAAAAATCGGGACCACGAAAAATCTTGCAGACTCAAGTTATCCCAGTTTCGCGAAATTTATTAATCTCTTGCGGTCTAAAAGTTTGCAAAAATTCAACGAACAGCTTCGAATATTGTTGCTATACTAAGAAAAATCCTACACGAGCCAGCATAAAAAATCAGGACCCTGGAAAATCTTCCAGACTCAAGTTATCCCGGTTTCGCGAAATTCATTTTTCTCTTTAATGAGAAAATATATTAATCCATTCACATAATAATTAATAAAATAAAACAAAAAATGCGCCAAAAGTTTTTAGTTGCAAGAAAAAGTATTTTTTAATGTTTAGCTAGTTTTAAAAACGTGGGATATTGAAAAAAAAATTTATTTCGTTTTGCATCCTTTGGAACCAATTCTGGAAGCAGTCGAAAATTCCACGAACTGCTAGAAATCTTGTTTCTACGCTAAGAAAAGCCAGCAGAAAAAATCGGGACCACGAAAAATCTTGCAGACTCAAGTTATCCCAGTTTCGCGAAATTTATTAATCTATTGCGGTCTATTAATTTGCAATAATTCCACGAACAGCTTCGAATCTTGTTGCTATACTAAGAAAAGTCCTACACGAGTCATCAGAAAAAATCAGGACCCTGGAAAATCTTCCAGACTCGAGTTATCCCGGTTTCGCGGAATTTAATAATCTCTTGCGGTCTATTAATTTGCAGAAATTCTACAAACAGCTTCGAATCTTCTTGCTACACCAAGAAAAGCCCTAAAAAAACCAGCTGACAAAATCGGGACCACGAAAAATCTTGCAGTTTCAAGTTATCCCAGTTTCGCGAAATTCATTAACCTCTTGCGGTCTAAAAGTTTGCAAAAATTCAACGAACAGCAACAACGAATATTGTTGCTATACTAAGAAAAATCCTACACGAGCCAGCATAAAAAATCAGGACCCTGGAAAATTTTCTAGACTCAAGTTATCCCGGTTTCGCGAAATTCATTTATCTCTTGCGATTTATTAATTTGCAAAAATTCTACAAACAGCTTCGAATCCTGTTGCTACACCAAGAAAAGCCCTAAAAAACCCAGCTGAAAAATCAGGACACTGGAAAATCGTGCAGATCGTGTTATCCCGGTCTCGTAAAATTTATTGATCTCTTGCGGTCTATAAATTCGCGAAATTTCCTCGAACAGCTTTAAATATTGTTCCTACACCAAGAAAAGCCCTGAACAAGCCCGCAGAAAAAATCACGACCCTGAAAAATCTTGCAAACTCGAGTTATCCGGTTTCGCTAAATTCATTAATCTCTTGCGGTCTAAAAATTTGCAAAAATTCCACGAACAGCTTCGAATCTTGTTGCTTTCCTAAGAAAAGTCCTACATGAGCTAGCAGAAAAAATCAGGCCCCTGGAAAATCTTGCAGACTCGAGTTATCCCGGTTTCGCAAAATTCATTAATCTCTTGCGGCTTATAAATTTGAAAAAATTCCACCAACAGCTTTAAATATTGTTCCTACACTAAGAAAAGCTGATGAAATAAAACAAATTAATTTGTTTAAATCTTCATTATTTATTTTGAACTGACGTTCAAATTAAAATTAGTGACGCGTTTCGCTACACAGTAGCTTTTTCAAACTAGTTTGGATCTTCATCAAGTAAAAGCCTCATCTATTCAACTAAGAAAAGCCCTGAACAAGCCAGCAGAAAAAATCACGAACCTGGAAAATCTTGCAAACTCGAGTTATCCCGGTTTCGCTAAATTCATTAATCTCTTGCGGTCTAAAAATTTGCGAAAATTCCACGAACAGCTTCGAATCTTGTTGCTTTCCTAAGAAAAGTCCTACATGAGCTAGCAGAAAAAATCAGGCCCCTGGAAAATCTTGCAGACTCAAGTTATCCCAGTTTCGCAAAATTTATTAATCTCTTGCGGTCTATTAATTTGCAAAAATTCCACGAACAGCTTTAAATGTTGTTCCTACACTAAGAAAAGCCCTGAACAAGCCAGCAGAAAAATCACGACCATGGAAAATCTTGCAAACTCGAGTTATCCCGGTTTCGCTAAATGCATTAATCTCTTGCGATCTAAAAATTTGCAAAAATTCCACGAACAGCTTCGAATCTTGTGCTACACTAAGAAAAGCCCTGAACAAGCCAGCAGAAAAATCAGGACCGTGGAAAATCTTGTAGACTCGAGTTATTCCAGTCTATTAATTTGCAGAAATTCCACGAGCAGCTTCGAATCTTGTTGCTACACTAAGAAAAGTCCTACATGAGCCAGCAGAAAAAATCAGGTCCCTGGAAAATCTAGCAGTCTCAAGTTATCCCATCAGTTTCGCGAAATTCGTTAATCTCTTACGGTCTAAAAATTTGCAAAAATTCCACGAACAGCTTCGAATATTGTGCTACAGTAAGAAAAGCCCTGAACAAGCCAGCAGAAAAATCAGGACCGTGGAAAATCTTGTAGACTCGAGTTATTCCAGTCTATTAATTTGCAGAAATTCCACGAACAGCTTCGAATCTTGTTGCTACACTAAGAAAAGTCCTACATGAGCCAGCAGAAAAAATCAGGTCCCTGGAAAATCTAGCAGTCTCAAGTTATCCCATCAGTTTCGCGAAATTCGTTAATCTCTTACGGTCTAAAAATTTGCAAAAATTCCACGAACAGCTTCGAATATTGTGCTACAGTAAGAAAAGCCCTGAACAAGCCAGCAGAAAAATCAGGACCGTGGAAAATCTTGTAGACTCGAGTTATTCCAGTCTATTAATTTGCAGAAATTCCACAACAGCTTCGAATCTTGTTGCTACACTAAGAAAAGTCCTACATGAGCCAGCAGAAAAAATCAGGTCCCTGGAAAATCTAGCAGTCTCAAGTTATCCCATCAGTTTCGGGAAATTCGTTAATCTCTTACGGTCTAAAAATTTGCAAAAATTCCACGAACAGCTTCGAATATTGTGCTACACTAAGAAAAGCCCTGAACAAGCCAGCAGAAAAATCAGGACCGTGGAAAATCTTGTAGACTCGAGTTATCCCAGTCTATTAATTTGCAGAAATTCCACGAACAGCTTCGAATCTTGTTGCTACACTAAGAAAAGTCCTACATGAGCCAGCAGAAAAAATCAGGTCCCTGGAAAATCTTGCAGTCTCAAGTTATCCCATCAGTTTCGGGAAATTCGTTAATCTCTTACGGTCTAAAAATTTGCAAAAATTCCACGAACAGCTTCGAATATTGTGCTACAGTAAGAAAAGCCCTGAACAAGCCAGCAGAAAAATCAGGACCGTGGAAAATCTTGTAGACTCGAGTTATTCCAGTCTATTAATTTGCAGAAATTCCACGAACAGCTTCGAATCTTGTTGCTACACTAAGAAAAGTCCTACATGAGCCAGCAGAAAAAAATCAGGTCCCTGGAAAATCTAGCAGTCTCAAGTTATCCCATCAGTTTCGCGAAATTCGTTAATCTCTTACGGTCTAAAAATTTGCAAAAATTCCACGAACAGCTTCGAATATTGTGCTACAGTAAGAAAAGCCCTGAACAAGCCAGCAGAAAAATCAGGACCGTGGAAAATCTTGTAGACTCGAGTTATTCCAGTCTATTAATTTGCAGAAATTCCACGAACAGCTTCGAATCTTGTTGCTACACTAAGAAAAGTCCTACATGAGCCAGCAGAAAAAATCAGGTCCCTGGAAAATCTAGCAGTCTCAAGTTATCCCATCAGTTTCGGGAAATTCGTTAATCTCTTACGGTCTAAAAATTTGCAAAAATTCCACGAACAGCTTCGAATATTGTGCTACACTAAGAAAAGCCCTGAACAAGCCAGCAGAAAAATCAGGACCGTGGAAAATCTTGTAGACTCGAGTTATCCCAGTCTATTAATTTGCAGAAATTCCACGAACAGCTTCGAATCTTGTTGCTACACTAAGAAAAGTCCTACATGAGCCAGCAGAAAAAATCAGGTCCCTGGAAAATCTTGCAGTCTCAAGTTATCCCATCAGTTTCGGGAAATTCGTTAATCTCTTACGGTCTAAAAATTTGCAAAAATTCCACGAACAGCTTCGAATATTGTGCTACACTAAGAAAAGCCCTGAACAAGCCAGCAGAAAAATCATGACCATGGAAAATCTTGTAAACTCGAGTTATCCCAGTCTATTAATTTGCAGAAATTCCACGAACAGCTTCGAATCTTGTTGTTACACTAAGAAAAGTCCTACATGAGCCA
Organism: Lochmaea crataegi; assembly: GCA_947563755.1. Lineage (NCBI taxonomy): Eukaryota > Metazoa > Arthropoda > Insecta > Coleoptera > Chrysomelidae > Lochmaea > Lochmaea crataegi. Next base: position 9,983,591 of record OX387430.1, read on the forward strand.
GCAGAAAAAATCAGGTCCCTGGAAAATCTTGCAGTCTCAAGTTATCCCATCAGTTTCGCGAAATTCGTTAATCTCTTACGGTCTAAAAATTTGGAAAAATTCCACGAACAGCTTCGAATATTGTGCTACACTAAGAAAAGCCCTGAACAAGCCAGCAGAAAATCAGGACCCAGGAAAATCTTCCAGATTCGAGTTAAATTCATTAATCTCTTGCGGTCTATTAAGTTGCAGAAATTCTACAAACAGCTTCGAATCTTGTTGCTACACCAAGAAAAGCCCTAAAAAAGCCAGCTGAAAAAATCGGGACAACGAAAAATCTGGCAGACTCCAGTTATCCCTGTTTCGCGAAATTCATTTATCTCTTGCGATCTATAAATTTGTAAAAATTCCACGAACAGCTTCGAATCTTATTGCTACACTAAGAAAAATCTTACACGAGCCAGCAGAAAAAATTGGGACCCTGGAAAATCTTGTAGACTCAAGTTATCCCGGTTTCGCAAAATTTATTAATCTCTTGCGGTCTATTAATTTGCAAAAATTCCACGAACAGCTTTAAATGTTGTTCCTACACTAAGAAAAGCCCTGAACAAGCCAGCAGAAAAATCACGACCATGGAAAATCTTGCAAACTCGAGTTATCCCGGTTTCGCTAAATGCATTAATCTCTTGCGATCTAAAAATTTGCAAAAATTCCTCGAACAGCTTCGAATATTGTGCTACAGTAAGAAAAGCCCTGAACAAGCCAGCAGAAAAATCAGGACCGTGGAAAATCTTGTAGACTCGAGTTATTCCAGTCTATTAATTTGCAGAAATTCCACGAACAGCTTCGAATCTTGTTGCTACACTAAGAAAAGTCCTACATGAGCCAGCAGAAAAAATCAGGTCCCTGGAAAATCTAGCAGTCTCAAGTTATCCCATCAGTTTCGCGAAATTCGTTAATCTCTTACGGTCTAAAAATTTGCAAAAATTCCACGAACAGCTTCGAATATTGTGCTACACTAAGAAAAGCCCTGAACAAGCCAGCAGAAAAATCACAACCATGGAAAATCTTGTAAACTCGAGTTATCCCAGTCTATTAATTTGCAGAAATTCCACGAACAGCTTCGAATCTTGTTGTTACACTAAGAAAAGTCCTACATGAGCCAGCAGAAAAAAATCAGGTCCCTGGAAAATCTAGCAGTCTCAAGTTATCCCATCAGTTTCGGGAAATTCGTTAATCTCTTACGGTCTAAAAATTTGCAAAAATTCCACGAACAGCTTCGAATATTGTGCTACACTAAGAAAACCCTCATATAAACGAAGTCAATAGATGACAGCACAAGTCATATGACTGGTTAACAGTCGTACACCGACATGCTATGTAAATAAACAGATTAATAAATATTAAAATTGAAAGTATTTAAGGAGTTTTACTGTAAATAAAGAATTAAATAAGACAATAATTAATAAGATAAGAAGTGTTTCATTGTATTTTAGAATTGACGTAAATTTATAAATAAACTATTTTATCTTCAAAACTTTTCGAAAAAAGTTGCGAAGGTCAGTTTACTATTTTTAATTGTTGTTTTGTTCAATTCACGTTTGATAAAAACTTTCTAATGGCGATGCGTTATACGGGGTGAAAGAAAAAAATGCAAAAGATATTTTTATACAGATCTGGCCACTTTTTTACCGACCATAGCATAGTGTTTGATAAATATAAAATATTACAACTAACGAATTCTAAAACTTTCACTAAATCAATCAGTTAAATGTATTTTTCATAGGTAAGGACATTAAATTTTAACAGATGAGAAACCTGACGATCGTACTGAATTTATATATAAACTTCTTCTCTCTCTCTCTCTCTCGAATCGGCTATTATAAAACAAATTGATTACATCGACATTGTGAATGGAAAAGTACCAGATTGATTCTGAAATTGTTTTCTATTGGCATTTGAACGACCGGTACCAGTATAGCAGACCATACACGTAAAAAATATATTATAAAGAAATGTATGGAATTTCTTTGTATCAAAACAAGATAAATTTTGATTATTTAATACTTGTGTAAAGATTCTCACTACTCCGGTTATACCGTTGTTATTTTAAATTAAACACCTGGTATATTTTTAACTTTTTGAATTGCTGATTTAGTTACAAACAACTTTTTATAAAAGGTACTATACAAAATTTTTTGCAGCCATTTCAATTACCTCTTAGCATTTAACAAATCATTTTATATTATCTGTAATTGAGGAAATCAATAGCATGATAAACGATGAAATAAAACAATTTCATTTGCTTAAATCTCCATTATAATTTGAACTAACGTTCAATTTAAAATTACTGGCGCGTTTCGCTACACAGTAGCTTTATCAAACTAGAAGATATAATGAAAAATTTTTAATTTATGCATTTATACGGAATTCTAAGGATATTGACAAACGTATTATATGTTTAAATGGAAATAAAGTACAAAAAGTGCCTAAATACGGAATTCTACGAATATTAATAAAGGTATTGAAAAAGTTTATCTCGAAATTTATTCACAACAATAATGGAGATTTGAGCAAATTAAATTGTTTTTCGTTGACCGTTTATTAATTTCGATATTTATGAATTATTTTATTTAAAAAAGGATGCGTTAATGGATGTCATTAACGCACTCTGAGATTTTTACACAACGTGATTTTTACGTGAAATTGAAAATGTATGGAGTCAATGACATTCTACGTCATTGGTATGGAGTTGACATTATTATCTCCTGATAGTCTTTGTGGAAAAGTGAATTTTGTCACAAAAAAGAGTATACAAAATATTGTAATTAACTCGTTTGTTAATGGGCGATTAATAAACTCAACTATTAAAGGCACTCACTCGCTGTCGCTCGTTCGTGCTTTAAACAGTTTCGTTTATTAATCGCCTTCATTAACAAACTAGTTTATTAAATAACTATTATTTCATCGTTTAGTATGGATCTTCATCAAGTAAAAGCCTCATCTATTCAATAGCATACCTTATTCCGCCTTTATTTTATGTTTGTACAGTCATTAAAATTTTATATAAATTCTTTTGCGATTACGTTAAATGTGAATTCAATGATAAAAACGAAGTCGATTTTTATTACAGCTCTAATCAATATTTTACATTTTGTTATATCACAGCACATTTTATTATATTTAACAATACTTTACGATTCTGTTAATAATTATAATAATAATAAACATATGTGAGTCTTCTACACGTTATCTACATACAGTACGATCGTAAATTGTGCCCCCCCCCTCATAACTTCAAATAAGAAGAAATTATACTATCACTAGTAATAGTGGCAAGCACCTGACTTCAATTGTGTGATAGAGGGCGTTACTATCTTTAAAATTTGTAATGGAAAAAAATACCTCATTTGGAAGATATTTTAATTATTTTTACGCCCATAAAAACTCAATTATGGGTTTTTAGTGGTTTTAATGACATATCGTGAAGTAAATAAATGCATCACATTATAATCTCAATAACCCTCGTATTTATTTTATTATTTTATGAAAAGATTTTTAACAACAAAATAAGTTAATCTGCTTGGCAGTAAAAGGGCCTATAAGAGAATTCTCTTCTCTAACATTCTCTAGCATTTCTGGGGTTATTTCGGTACATACTTGTGAAACGAATGTTTAATTCGTTGAGTTATATACACTTTCGATTTTAAGAAATATAATGGAGTTAGGTCAGGTGAGCGCGGTGGCCATTCAATTGTTCCTCATCTACCGATCCATCTATTTCTGAAAGTTTGGTTAAGAAGGGGCCTATTATGTAGTTGTCTAAAATTCCAGCCTAGTATTGCGTGTGCAGGTCACGGCGAATGTGAGGATTAGTCTCACTCCAGTATCGCTCATTCTGTCTATTAACCTTGTTAATATTATCACTGATATCGCCCATCTCTAATGTCAATCTAGTTATGTGAGGCTTATCTGAGCATGGAATAATACCATTCAAAAGTAATCTGAAAAATTGTTGCGGGTGTCAAAAAATAATAGTTCAATACTATTAAACGCTTTACAAAATTAGAAAAATCAATTTCCAAAGAGCAGACCGTCCACTAAGAAGCAACAACTACTTCTCGAGCTATATGCCCCGAAATACATTGAATTACACTTCTAAAGTAAACGGGGTTGGTATATCTGTTAAGATAGAACCAACCATTCTGGTTTGCGATTAGAAGAAATAACATCACTTGTCGACCGGTTTCGGCGTATTGCACCTCATCAGGACAAGGTAGATGCTATTCGTCCAGAAGTAGTTGTTGCTTCTTAGTGCTCTTTGGAAATTGATTTTTCTAATTTTGTAAAGCGTTTAATAGTATTGAACTATTATTTTTTGACGTCTATAGATCACGCTTTACTTATATGACAATTATTTACAGGTAACTGTAATTAAGTAAATTGTTGTGGGTGATTCCTCATTTAATTTTAAGACGAAAAATTCCTATAAACATGATAGTTTGTGATACAGGGTGCTTAAACTGCTTAATGTGTTTATTATTTTAATAGAAGTGATAAACATAAAAGTAGTAAATTTCAGAGCAAATGTTCAAAATGTGCAACTCCAGCTAAAATACCAGCATCCGAACGACGTCTAATGGTTTGCGGAAGAAGTTCGAAAAATCCAGGAGTATGGCGAATATCATTACAGCCTCATATGATGCGATTTTGAAGATCTTGTAATTTTAAGATCGGAGTGATTTTAAATATCCCCACACACAAAAATCCAGGGGATTGTGTTCAGGTGACCTTGGGAATCATGGGTGTGGAGATCCTCGTCCTATCCAACAGTCAAAACTCTCGAACGATTACCGCAAAATGTGGAGGAGCACATTTTCTAGAAAATGAAAATATGTATTACCGTTTCAAGGAAAAATGGTCCTAATAAATAATCGTCGATAAAACCAATCCAAACATTGGTCGAAAAGTAGCGTCACTGAGGAAAAATTATGGTCGAAATAAATTTCACTTATAGTCAGAGCTCGTTTATTACAAAAAGTTAACACCCTGTATCTAATTAACGACAAAACATATCATACTTGTTTATACGAACTTTTCGTCTTAAAATTGACTGATTAATGGCCCACAACAATATTTCAGATTACTTTGGAAACACCCTGTATAACCAATACGAATAAGATTTGAGATAATGAGAGTGTATTTTTTTGGTTGACCAACTGATATTGTGTAAACTTTACTGTTTTTCTTGGACAAAATATTCCATTCAGAAAATACTTTAAGGAACACTATAGTGCTGTACGGATTTTTCAGTAGCGCTAATTTTAAAAATGTTTGTTATTTTACAAAATCACTTTGAAGCTTGTTTACGATATAGTTTAATAGCGGATATTGTGCAATGGGCATCAAAAATTTTATATGTATTAAATGTTCAATTTAGTCGTATATTCCAAATTTAAAACGGAAAATAGATACGTATGTGAATAAATTAGATTTATCACTCAGGAAATTTTTATCAAGATTTTGGCCTGTAGTGCCCCTCGTATAATTAAAGTAAATATAGGTTATTAATGAAATACTGGAGTCAGCTGTTACTTTTATAATATTGGATAGATATGTTTATCATCAAAAGTATAAAAAGTATTCGTAAGCATGAATATATTTAGTTTTGATATTGATGATATTACATTACATATTATTATTAGAAAAAAATTGGTGATAACTTGAACAGCACTGAGGTCAGATGTCTGACCGGAATTAAAATACAGTATGTCGCTAATGTATGGAATAAATTCATTATTTCCAAAATAAACGACTTTTGGAAAAAAATCCAAAAACAGGTCAATTTTAGTTTTTGAATCGTCATTATATGATGTAGATGTAACGAACACACATACACATCTATTAGTGTTAAATTAGAATTTAGTACTATTATCAGTAACATATCCAAAAACAGAAATATTTTTTGAGTACACTACGATGTTTTATTTCCAGTGGCGGTCATTACAATAATTTAGTTCAATGAATCAGAATTTATGATTAAAATTTTACCAAATAAACAGTTTTGGGCGACCCTGTCGAAATAAATATTCAAATAATTACATTGTTGTAAAGACGATTAGAAGACCTTTCCAATGAGGTGTCTTGAGACAAATGGTTGCATTTAAAAAAATGGCCGATTACGTCACCACGTTAATACTGGTAACGCAATGTTGGATTTTTTTCAAAAGTGGTTTATTTTGGAAATAATGAATTTATTCCATACATTAGCGACATACTGTATAAATCTATATTGTAAGTATGTGAAAATGTTATGAAGTTGTAATAGATAAGTTGCTTTTAAGAATAGTTTCTATTAACCAACAACAAAAGAAGGAGTAGTCGAGTCGAGTATCCTGAAATGTTCTTTACCGGCAAAGTCCGCTTAGGGATGTGAGATTAATGGAAAAAAATCGATTTTAATAAAAAATAAATCGACTTCTGCGAAAAAATCTATTTTATTTTGTATTATTTTAAAAAGTATATGCTTTTCATATTCCGATAATAAACCTAAGAGATTCATTCATTAACAATTTATCAGATTAAAAATCAAATAAAATTATATGAAAATTGTCAAATATTTTGAAATATTTTGAAATATGGTCAAAAATAGTCAAAAACGGTAAATTATTGTCAAAAATGGTCAATAATTGTCAAAAATGGTCAATAATTGTTAAGAATTGAAAAATGGTCGATAATTGTCAAAAACGGTCAATTGTCAAAAATTTTTAAAAAAATTTTAAAAATGGTCAAAAATTATCAAAAATGGTTAATAATTATCAAAAACTATCAAAAATTGTCAAAAACTGTCCAAAATGGACAATTATTATCAAAATTGGTCAATAATTGTTAAAAGTTTGAAAAACGGTCGACAATTGTCAAAAACTATCAAAAATGGTCAACAATTTTGAAAAATTGTCAAAAATGGCCAATAATTGTCAAAAACTATCAAAAATTGACCATTTTTAATAGTTAGACTGTAAAAAATGGACAATTATTGTTAAAAATTTTCAAAATTTTGAAAAATAGTTGATAATTGTCCAAAATGGTCAATAATCGTCAAAAATGGACAAAAATTTGGAAAAATGGTCCATAATTGTCAATAATTATCAAAAATGGTCGATAATTTTGAAAAATGGTCCATAATTGTCAACAATTGTCAATAATTATCAAAAATGGTCGATAATTTTGAAAAATTGTCAAAAATGGTTAAAAACTATCAAAAATGGTTAAACATTGTCAATTATTGTTAAAAACTGTTAAAAATTGACAATTATTGTCAAAAATGGTAAAAAATTGTCGTCATTTTGAAAAATGATCACTAATTTTGAAAAACAGTCAAAATGGTCAATAATTGGTCGATAATTGTCAAAAACGGTCAATTGTCAAAAATTTAAAAAAAAATTGAAAAATGGTCAAAAATTATCAAAAATGGTTAATAATTATCAAAAACTATCAAAAACTGTCCAAAATGGACAATAATTGTCAAAATTGGTCAATAATTGTCAAAAATTGGTCAATAATTGTTAAGTTTGAAAAACGGTCGACAATTGTCAAAAACTATCAAAAATGGTCAACAATTTTGAAAAATTGTCAAAAATGGCCAATAATTGTCAAAAACTATCAAAAATTGACCATTTTTGATAGTTAGACTGTAAAAAATGAACAATTATTGTTAAAAATTGTCAAAATTTTGAAAAATAGTTGATAATTGTCCAAAATTGTTAAAGTTTTTGAAATTTGGTCAAAAATGGTCAATAATTGTCAAAAATGGACAAAAATTTGGAAAAATGGTCCATAATTGTCAATAATTATCAAAAATGGTCGATAATTTTGAAAAATGGTCCATAATTGTCAACAATTGTCAATAATTATCAAAAATGGTCGATAATTTTGAAAAATTGTCAAAAATGGTTAAAAACTATCAAAAATGGTTAAACATTGTAAATTATTGTTAAAAACTGTTAAAAATGGTCAATCATTGTCAAAAATGTTCAATAATTATCAAAAATGTTGAATAATTGTTAAAATTTTGAGAAATGGTCAATAATCGTCAAAAGTTGTGAAAATTTTGAAAAATAGTCAATAAATAATACGAGCCGTTTCCGAAAATCGATTTAAACACGTAATTTATAAAATCGATTTACTAAAAATCGATCAATATCACTATAAAAATAAGAAAATAATAATCGATTTATATAAAAATCCGTTATGCAGTCATACCTATACTCTGCCCATCCAAGCAACGATGTGTTCCAAAACAGTATCATGCATAGTGCACGTGATCTCTCAGACGAGGCAGCTTGTAGATACAGAGACAATGAATTCAGCCGGCCAATTGCAGTTAAATCCGATTGGACAGCTTAGGGAGGTTTGCCTAGGCAAAGTCCGCATTGAGGAAAACTAATGGTATATTCCCTTCCCCTTTTTGAAAAACTTCATGTGGAATACAAATTATTTGATATTTTTTCAAAAAGGGGAAGGGAATATGCCTACGATTGGTTTTCCGGCAATGTGGACTTTGCCTAGGCAAACCTAGGTATGGCTGCATAACGGTCTTTGCCGGTAACATAAATATTTTCTATATTTTATTATGGTTTAATATCGGTAGGACGTTTTAACAAAAAACTTACTGTAGTCCATGTGAAATATTTTGATTTGGTACATACCTGAAACAAATGAGAATCTATTAGTTATATTAAAATTTTTTAAATGCTTTATTTTTGTTTCGTGGAGACAGCTCTAGAAGTTTAGAATTACTGGAACTGCCTGTTACCGATAATCAATTAATTCGAATTTAATATAAATATATTTGGTGACAGTGTTAAGTTGTATCAACTATCGATTCAATCGTTTCATATTACCATAGAAATACATCATTTTACTGTGTTGATATCATCTTTTAACTGCGGATATTTAAAAATCACCGGAAATACGATTTTTAATCTTTTAATCTAAAGCGGTTACTCAGTCATTTCCTTATTCGGGTTACTTTTGATTTTTAAACATTAATATAGTAGTTAATTGATTGTTTCTTTGCAATGCAATTAGACAATGCCCTTATACGTCTAAGAATCTTAAAATTTGCAACCGCTCCTAATCTTCGTAATTTTTTCTTTTTGTAATTCCGGCATTATAACTTTTTCTAACGTCGGCATAATAATGTTTTCTAACATTGCGAACTTTACACCGTTATGGAGAAGATCTCCAACAAAGATTCCTGAAATTTTCTAATAAGTGAACGTAAAATTCGTTTATATTTTACAAATTTTTTTCCACGGGAAATTTGTAGACATTCAGTTTATTCAATTCCTGACTAATATTACAAAGAAAATAAATGTGTTGCAGCGTTAAGTATCGTATGTACTGTAACAAAATATTGCGGTATGATCTTATCCACAAAGTGAATTACATGGTTGAAAAATTTATAAACAACATTTTATATAACTCCATTTCAAGGTAAACGATTGTTATTTTAAACCCAATAAAGTCAAACTGATTCAAGAGTTTAACGAATACTTTTAAACATTACGTTAATTGTTTTTTTTTCGTCATTTACTAGATAAGTTTTACTTTATCGACTTAATCTGCGTTATAAAATCCAGATTAGTATTTAGTGATATCGACTAACAAAAAAAAATTTTACCCATGACGAAATTAAAGATAAAGGTCGTATCTAAAGTCTCTTAACTCCTATTTGACGTACGTAAAGTATAGATGATGGAAGCATATTGTTTCTAGATTAACCAGAATTTTTTTTGTTATATTTTTCTACTTGTGAACAAATTTTGGGGGATCCGGTAAGACAATTTCACATCTAAATAAATTAATTAAATACCATCATAATTTCGCCTGACATTACAATATACTTATACAGATTGCGAAAAATCTTATCTCGACATACGATTTACACAAGTACGACAAGGAGAATATGAACAACACTACTTGAAAGAGAGAGAAGAATTGTTCGCACACGCCCATCTAGATGGGACAAGAGAGGCAAACCTCGAAAGCTAAAAATTTGTAGAAACCTTCGTTTTGGTGTTGAAATGACTTGTAGAAAAGTCCCATATAATAGCTTGCCCGCGTCAGAAGATATGCAAGGTCAAAGGTCACGAAAATCAGTTTCTGGCAATTATCTCGTTTCCTATGAAAAATTTGTTATATAAAGTTTTTGAAGATCAATAAATTGTCTACAATTTTTATTTGAAACATTTTTTTGTATCTCCAACCATTCTTGAGAAAAACGTCATCTCTACCACCTACAAGTTCAGCAGCTCAACAGCATATTTATCGTGTGTACTACCAAGTCCAAACTTAGTTGGGCAACACTGTAGAACCTCGTTTCTCAAGCGGGGGGTCGCGACCCTTGAGGGGGTCGAGTTTGTTTTAAAGGGGGTCGCGGTCTGTTCAAAACTACATATAGGTAGGTACAAAAGATTCTTTTATTAAAGGAATGAATTTTAATGTGAGTGAGATAAGATAGTTGTGGTATGTACTAGTGATGAGAGATATTTTACTTTTTCACTGATACGAACAAATCACAGTCAGTCACAGTTCCTATAAGCAAATCTAAAGCGTGACGTGATCACAGCCAGAGAAAACGACAATGAATCGAAATATTCGAAATCGAACATAATATTGACCTCTTCATCGTTCTCATTCGACGAAAATTCGTCATAAACTATGGAAAAAAAGTTTCGAACGAAAATATTGGAAATTTTTCGAATTTTGACGTTTTTTCGGTAAAAAACACTTTTTTTGGGGGGATGGAAAAAGACATTATTGCGATTTCCGGCCAAAGCTGAGGTTCTAGGAAAAAAAGTTGAATATAAAAATTGTAGATCTTGGAAAAATCTACAACTTTTTCATTAGTGATTTTTTTACATTTGAAAATTAGCTTTAAAAACGTAAAAAACTGCATTTTTCGTTTTTTATTTTTAATTTCGTCAAAAATTGTTCGATTTCGATGAAAATTTGGTGAAAGGTGGCTTTGCTAGTCACAAACTATGGAAAAAATTTCAAATAAAAATTCTGGAAATTTTTCGAATTTTGACGTTTTTTCGGTAAAATACACTTTTTGGGGGGTAAAAAAACACATTATTACGAATTCCGGCAAAAGTTAGAATCCTAGGAAAAAAAGTTGAATATAATAGTTGTAGATCTTGGAAAAATCTACAACTTTTGTATCAGTGACTTTTTCGCATAACCTCAAAATTAGCTTGAAAAACGCAAAAAACTGCATTTTTCGTTTTTTAATTTCAATTTCGTCAAAAATTGTTCGATTTCCATGAAAATTTGGTAAAAGGTGGCTTTGATAGTCATAAACTATGGAAAAAAATTTCGAACGAAAATATTGAAATTTTTTCGAATTTTGACGTTTTTTCGGTAAAAAACACTTTTTTTGGGGGGTGGAAAAATACATTATTGCGATTTCCGGCCAAAGTTGAAGTCCTAGAGAAAAAAAATTTAATATAAAAGTTGTAGATCTTGGAAAAATCTACCACTTTTTCATCAGTGACTTTTTCACATAACCTCAAAATTAGCTCGAAAAACGCAAAAAACTGCATTTTTCGTTTTTTATTTTTAGTTTCATCAAAAATTGTTCGATTTCGATGAAAATTTGGGAAAAGGTGGCTTTGATAGTACAAACTATGAAAAAAAATAAATTTCCAATTAATATATTGGAAGTTTTTCGAGTTATAACGTTTTTTCGGTAAAAAACACTTTTTGGGGGGGAAGAAAAAGACATTATTGCGATTTCCGGCCAAAGTTGTGTTCTAGAGAAAAAATTTAATATAAAAGTTGTAGATCTTGGAAAAATCTACCACTTTTTCATCAGTGACTTTTTCACATTACCTCAAAATTAGCTCTAAAAACGCAAAAAACTGCATTTTTCGTTTTTTATTTTTAGTTTCATCAAAAATTGTTCGATTTCGATGAAAATTTGGGAAAAGGTGGCTTTGATAGTACAAACTATGAAAAAAAAAATTTCAAATTAATATATTGGAAGTTTTTCGAGTTATAACTTTTTTTCGGTAAAAAACACTTTTTGGGGGGTGGAAAAATACATTATTGCGATTTCCGGCCAAAGTTGAAGTCCTAGAGAAAAAAAAATTAATATAAAAGTTGTAGATCTTGGAAAAATCTACCACTTTTTTATCAGTGACTTTTTCACATAACCTCAAAATTAGCTCGAAAAACGCAAAAACTGCATTTTTCGTTTTTTATTTTTAGTTTCGTCAAAAATTGTTCGATTTCGATGAACATTTGGGAAAAGGTGGCTTTGATAGTACAAACTATGAAAAAAAATAAATTTCCAATTAATATATTGGAAGTTTTTCGAGTTATAACGTTTTTTCGGTAAAAAACACTTTTTGGGGGGGAAGAAAAAGACATTATTGCGATTTCCGGCCAAAGTTGAGGTTCTAGAGAAAAAATTTAATATAAAAGTTGTAGATCTTGGAAAAATCTACCACTTTTTCATCAGTGACTTTTTCACATTACCTCAAAATTAGCTCTAAAAACGCAAAAAACTGCATTTTTCGTTTTTTATTTTTAGTTTCATCAAAAATTGTTCGATTTCGATGAAAATTTGGGAAAAGGTGGCTTTGATAGTACAAACTATGAAAAAAAAAATTTCAAATTAATATATTGGAAGTTTTTCGAGTTATAACTTTTTTTCGGTAAAAAACACTTTTTGGGGGGTGGAAAAATACATTATTGCGATTTCCGGCCAAAGTTGAAGTCCTAGAGAAAAAAAAATTAATATAAAAGTTGTAGATCTTGGAAAAATCTACCACTTTTTTATCAGTGACTTTTTCACATAACCTCAAAATTAGCTCGAAAAACGCAAAAACTGCATTTTTCGTTTTTTATTTTTAGTTTCGTCAAAAATTGTTCGATTTCGATGAACATTTGGGAAAAGGTGGCTTTGATAGTACAAACTATGAAAAAAAAATTTCAAATTAATATATTGGAAGTTTTTCGAGTTATAACGTTTTTTCGGTAAAAAACACTTTTTGGGGGGTGGAAAAATACATTATTGCGATTTCCGGCCAAAGTTGAGGTTCTAGGGAAAAACGTTGATTATAAAAGTTGTAGATCATGGAAAAATCTACAACTTTTCTAATAGTAACTTTTTCACATAACCTCAAAATTAGCTCGAAAAACGCAAAAAACTGCATTTTTCGTTTTTTATTTTTAGTTTCGTCAAAAATTGTTCGATTTCGATGAAAATTTGGGAAAGGGTGGCTTTGATAGTACAAACTATGAAAAAAAAAATTTCAAATTAATATATTGGAAGTTTTTCGAGTTATAACGTTTTTTCGGTAAAGAACACTTTTTGGAGTGTGGAAAAATACATTATTGCGATTTCCGGCCAAAGAGAAAAAAGTTGAATATAAAAGTTGTAGATCTTGGAAAAATGTACAACTTTTTCATCAGTGACTTTTTCACCTAACCTCAAAAACCCAAAAAACTGCGTTTTTCGTTTTTTATTTTTAGTTTCGTTAAAAAATATTCGATTTTGATGAAAATTTGGTAAAAGGTAGTTTTCATAGCCACAAACCACGAAAAAAAATTTCAAATTAAAATATTGGAAATTTTTCGAGTTATAACGTTTTTTCGGTAAAAAACACTTTTTTGTGGGGTGGAAAAAGACATTATTATATATTATCATTTCACAACGTGATTAAAAAATCACGATATCGCTCATCACTAGTATGTACCTACTTGCTTCCCTGGCCTATACTACTTCCCTAAAAATAAAGCTCGGCCTCGCTAGGGTTACCAGTTCGATTTTTATTATTATTAATCTATTCCCAACAAAATAGTGACGTGGTCGCAAGACTTTTTACTTAACTTTTTGGCTTTTTCGTGGGTCGCCACATAAAAATGGTTGAGAAACGATGCTTTAGAACCAAAAGAATGGGGTTGGTTTCTACAAAATGAAATTCTCCATCCAAAAACAACATCATTACCACCAGCACCAGAAGAACTGTTAAATTCTATATTTTGTAATTACAAAAAAGGCTGTGGTGCAAACTGTGGATGCGGAAAGGTAGGTTTACCATGTTCATTGTCTCAATGCTCCATCACAATCAAATTATTGTGATGGAGAAAATGATGATGACTTACTTGCGACTTTGGAGTTAACTGTCGACGACAATAACGAAGATAATGATGACGATAACGAAGATAATGATGACGTCGAAATTGAGTTGGAGGATAATGAAGAAGACGAAGGCTGACAATTTCAAATAGTTATTTTTAATTTTTAATAAAAGAATACATTGTGCTTTTTTTACATTTTCATATATAATATCCTTCACTAAACTGTAAATAGTATGACATTTGATGACAGGCACCAACTATGTTGCTATATGCAACACTTTAAAGTAAATAAATAGATACTCATTATAATCTTTCGATTTTAATATTGTAAATTTATTCCATACTTTCTATTTGTTTTTACACTTACCTAAAAAAATTAATTTTAAATGAAAATTAGAACCCATAATCCATAACTAACACTGTAATTATCAACGATCCAAAGTGAAATCTCATTTTTTTTCTTCGCAAATTAGTAAAATATTCTTTCAACCTATTCGACCCACTTTCAAGGACTCAATATTGTTAAAACAAAAGGTATACAATAATAATTATAACGGCTGATAGATTGCATCCAATTCCAACTAAAAAAAAATACGCACCCAGTGTTGCATCAGCAGACTCTGCCCACTAGGTATAAGAAAACATTTTAAATCGTAGGTTGACTACCAATACGTAGTTTACAGCTCTCGAAATGACTGTTTTATTTTGATTTGATGGTTTTCAGTTAATTAGTTTTGTAGACACGATGCCTCGATTTACGATACATTATTTAAATACAGGGATCACCGAAATGCTTGCTATACATTAGAGAATGGTACACATGTTAGTTCTTCATATATTGTTAATAGTGTTGCATAACCAAAAGTATTGTGTGTTGCATAAAAGCGTGACGAATGACCAAAGTATTGTGTGTTGCATAAAGACGAAAAATCCATGTTTTTTCTTCACCTCAACGAGCCTAAAAAGTTTTCACTTCAATAAAGAGTGTGCTTACGTGAATCACTCTGTTTATTTAAATTTTTGTTCGGAGAACGTACAATTGAATTCAAAAGTTGACTTTTCCCAGCGTTTCTTATGGTTTTATAATGTGGCTTCCACATAACATTTGAATAACAAAACCATTAACTGGACGTTTGGGGATAAGGCGTCATTGAAAACTTGCAAAATTCAATAAATGTAGTCGTAGTTTCCTCACGGATGTTTTCCGTCATGGAAAATAGCTCAAGGACATGCAAAGTGTATTATTCATATTCAAAGAGATCGTTTTGAAAAATAATAAAGCGATTTTCGATGAAAAACACCTGGTGTCAAGGAGTTTAAGTCGATAACATGTAAACTGATTATCATCATTTTCGATGTATTTTAGTATTCGGTCTGATACATACATATGGCAAACACTGTTGACAGACCAACCTTCAACCGACATGCGTCAAAGTTTTATGACAATCTGTCAATTACAGTTAAACAGGTAACACTGACCCGAGTCAAAAGTACTGCTGAGACCAAACAGTGACTACACCAGTGGAATCAACAATTAGTTATAAACATCGATGATGTTGAACTCTCTGGAAGCTCAAAATCAACAGTTGTTCCGAAAAAGACCGTAAAGTGAAGTTGCGTTAAGCTGCTTATCAACTTTGTACGGCGCACTTTCGAGGATGCCTCGAGGAGTAATTTTCTGAGTGGTCTGAAGATAGCACGCAAAGCAGAGCGAGCCGTTCCATCATCACAAATTACTGGTACAAAGAGAACGAGAGCATTTGAACACGACCAGAAACCAACTGTCTTTAGCTCACCATGAGATTGCCTCGATGTGAACCGCTCCCAGAGAGTGGCAGGTATTCAAAGTCGGCCAAAGAGACCAAAAACTCCAAAGGCAACTGGCAAGATTATGGCACCTGCGCATGGTATTTTCTTCAGTTGAACTTGATAAGGACAACATAAACGGTATAATTAACTAAGAGGTTAAAAGCCTAAAGGCTGAGGTGACGAGGACTTGAAACATCGACTGGATGTACTGGATACGTGAGCATCAAGGATTAAGTTGAATCCAAATTGCTTCCTCACCGTACTCTATACAGATACATTCAAATAAAAACGGAACATAGGGATTTAGTGTATTCGCCGATCTAAATAGTCCACCAACAAAACATTCCTATAAATCCACTCCAATTAATATCAAGTATTTAGCTAGACAGCTGGATTCAGAACCACTGTAAGAAACCCCGCCCATTCTCCTTCCAAAATTTGTTAGTTATGTGCGAACTGCGATTTAGTATTGAATAATTATTAGATGGGGGTAGTAAACGTCGCTACATATCGAAACAATATGCTTACGTTTTATGTTGTTAAAATCGAAAATTAATTGTTCAATTCTCTTTAACAATTAATGTTTCGAGTTAAGATAATATGTTTTGATTTCTTTTGGCCCTAACGGCTTTCAAAATAAAAATAAATTCGTAAATAAAACAAAATAGGTCTTTACATTGAAACAAAGTTATGGGCTTGAACACTCTCACCGATCGACTGACTGACGCTAATTAAGGACCGCCCACAGTTGAGAATACGGAGTATTGGGAATTGTACTATTTGTTATAGGTGTCCAAATAAACGATTGTAATAATCGTGTTTTTAATCTATTGAAGCTGGATGTTGGTCGACTAGTTTAAAAGCAGTTCTGATACAATGCTTAAAATCCCTATGTTCCGCTTGTGTTTGAATGTATCTGTATATATTCGGTTCAAATGGAGAAATGATTGCCGAAGTTGAGGCTTACATTCACAGCAAAGAAAAACTTTGTACAAAAAAGGTAACGGAAAGTTGAGGAAGGGAAATTTTTGAAGTGAAATCTTCTTTAGGCGCGTTGAGCTCTTTTTTTGGGTGAAGAAAAAACATGGATTTTTCGTCATCGTCACGCCTTTATGCAACACACAATACTTTTGGTCGTTCGTCCCGCTCTTGTGCAACAAACAATACTTTTGGTTATGCAACACAATTAACAATGAAGTTGCATAAATCATCGTCACGTTATGTATACTGACTATATATGTGTACTTTTTTTTGTAAAAAATTCCATTTACGTGGGCTTACGATAAAATTTTTTAAATGGATTCATTTATTGGTGTTTTCACTTCTGAGAATATTGAATGAATGATAATCATGAACAAATCATACAATTAAACAAATTCACTGAACTATAAAAGCGCGTTAAAGAATTTGACCAGTTTCTATGTCCTTTTTTTTTTATATTCTAGTCAAGGATACAAAGTCTAGAATTAGAATTAGCTGATCCTAAGGTGGCCTTCAGAATTCATTATAATTTTTTTTTGATAGCACTACCCATACACGATTATAATTTTTTCAAAGGCGCCTTTAATTAATTCCATATTAATATTAATGATGGATAAGGTAGTTTGAATATTCAGCTTCACCAAATATTTAAAAAAAAATGCAGTTTTGTATTTTTTTGTCTGAAATGACTGATACAGATTGTTCCAATTATAAAAAGTTTCTTCTTTTTTAAGTGCTTTATCTGTTCAACGCATTGAGGCTGTACTTTTACCAAGTGTTTCAATCAAATATAAATTAGTATATAAATAAATACCTTGTTTAATCCTGACGATGCAAATGTAATTTTTGAAGCCGGTAGAGTAATAAAGTTATATTTCTGTAGTGCAATTTGTTTCATTTTCTTTGTAAACGATGTCCAAATATTTTAATATCCCTACTTAATTACCAATCTTTCTAACCAATTCAATATTTATGTATGCCCATATTCTTTTCATTCTGGTCTTAAAACCCTCCGATTCCCAATAATGGAATCTTACAGCTCTAAAAATTTTTCACGATTATATTCAAGGAATTATTATTTTGCTTGTCAAAGTTAATTATTTTCTCTCATTTTTCAGTTAATTAAACTGTACTCACATTCTAAGACACATCGCACATCGTTGAAAAGGTACTATTAATAAAGGAAACTCTTTTTTTTTTCAGAGGCTAACCATTTATGTGGCTACACTGAATAAATATACCGTTTCCGCCTTTTGTTAGGGACGTTTTTTAAGCAAAGTATTCTTCTTCTGTCAATGGTTTTTGGTGGTGACACATTTTTTAAGTTTTATTTTGAAAAATATTAAATATGTATATTCTCACTAGACTTAATCACCATAAGCCTACAACAACTGATTGCAATCATTTTATCTCTCTTGAATTAATTTTTTTTTTCTAAATTTTTGTCATTTTTATAAGATAACAAATTGAATTCATTTTAATGTCTACAAGTTGTTATTGCAAAGTTCACTATTTATATAAATATTGAGATCACACACAAATTAAAATTAACAGCTAATTCGTTAAACAACTTGAACTCTTTTCATAGATATAAAAACCGATTACAAATATTTGAGTCTGAAAAAAGATAAATATTTTCTTTTCTTCAATTAAAAGTGTGAACAATGCACATCATTATGCCTATATTGATGAAAATCCGCACGCCATAGAAGAAACCAAGCACCAGCAAAGATATCTGAATACGTGTAATCGGATATGAACTGGTCGTTTAAGAGGAGGTTTTAATGGAAAGCAAAATGTATGGTTATCCTGCTCATTTTATGCCTGCCATATTCATGAAAAAAAAGCAGAATATAAAGGAAATCCTTCATCTCGCATTCATAATATTCCGAGTAAAACCTTACTTATAGAGTATGAGCATATCATTCACAAAAAGTATTTGGTTATTCATAAACGTTACCTTTTACTCCAAATAAAAAGGATAACCTTCAATAATTTCGAGTGTGGTCCATAGAGATACTACAGATAGTCCTTCTGAACTCCGGTGAGAGAGAAAGAGTCAGACGATCAGAAGTTTTTCTGTCTGTATCTATTGCATGCGCCATTAGAGAAAGACAGTCTGAACCTCTGACTTTCTATCTCTCTCTTACATGTTGACGGGTTCCGAGATGGCATATTTTTCTCCCGCTTCATCCTCTTCACCTTTTTTTCATAATATTCTCTTTGAACCCTACTTGTTCGATACTGCTCTAAAAGAACTAGCCCTTGAATCTCATTGGTTGTAAGTCCTTTTGTTTCATTTGTTTCGTACTTTCCTGTTGCAATTTTTTTTTCTGTTGGCAGAAGAGATTCGACAGTCTTGACACTACTTGATTGTGGTTTGATGGCTGATTCAGTCTCTTCTCGCGCAGAAGAAGCTTCACTCACTCTATATTGAGAAGATCCATCTTCAATACCAATTTGCAGTGCGCCTCCGATTCTTCCAATTGTAGGATTACTGTCGCCTTCCATAGCCTTCATCTCTCATTCCAACAGTTTGATTGCTTTATTTCCAGTTTTTTTTCAAGTAGAAGCTTCACTCACTCTATGCTGAGTAGATCCATCTTCAATACCAATTTGCAGTGCGCCTCCGATTCTTCCAATTGTAGGATTACTGTCGCCTTCCATAGCCTTCAATAACTTTTTCTCTTATTCCAACAGTTTGATTGCTTTATTTCCAGTTTTTTTGAAGTAGAAGCTTCACTCACTCTATACTGAGAAGATCCATCTTCAATACCAATTTGCAGTGCGCCTCCGATTCTTCCAATTGTAGGATTACTGTCGCCTTCAATAACTTTTTCTCTCATTCCAACAGTTTGATTGCTTTATTTCCAGTTTTTTTGATGTAGAAGCTTCACTCACTCTATACTGAGAAGATCCAACTTCAATGCCAATTTGCATTGCGCCTCCGATTCTTCCAATTGTAGGATTACTGTCGTCTTCCATAGCCTTCAATAACTTTTTCTCTTTTTCCAACAGTTTGATTGCTTTATTTCCAGTTTTTTTTTAAGTAGAAGCTCCACTCACTCTATGCTGAGTAGATCCATCTTCAATACCAATTTGCAGTTCCTCCGATTCTTCCAATTGTAGGATTACTGTCGCCTTCAATAACTTTTTCTCTCATTCCAACAGTTTGATTGCTTTATTTCCAGTTTTTTTTCAAGTAGAAGCTTCACTCACTCTATGCTGAGTAGATCCATCTTCAATACCAATTTGCAGTGCGCCTCCGATTCTTCCAATTGTAGGATTACTGTCGCCTTCCATATCTTTCAATAGCTTTTTCTCTCATTCCAACAGTTTGATTGCTTTATTTCCAGTTTTTTTGAAGTAGAAGCTTCACTCACTCTATGCTGAGTAGATCCATCTTCAATACCAATTTGCAGTGCGCCTCCGATTCTTCCAACTGTGGGATTACTGTCGCTTTCAATAACTCTTTCTCTCATCCCAACAGTTTGATTGCTTTATTTTCAGTTTTTTCGAAGTAGAAGCTTCACTTACTCTATGCTGAGTAGATCCATCTTCAATACCAATTTGCAGTGCGCCTCCGATTCTTCCAATTGTAGGATTACTGTCGCCTTCCATATCTTTCAATAGCTTTTTCTCTCATTCCAACAGTTTGATTGCTTTATTTCCAGTTTTTTTGAAGTAGAAGCTTCACTCACTCTATGCTGAGTAGATCCATCTTCAATACCAATTTGCAGTGAGCCTCCGATTCTTCTAACTGTGGGATTACTGTCGCCTTCCATAGCCTTCATTAACTTTTTCTCTCATTCCAACAGTTTGATTGCTTTATTTCCAGTTTTTTTGAAGTAGAAGCTTCACTCACTCTATGCTGAGTAGATCCATCTTCAATTCCAATTTGCAGTGCGCCTCCGATTCTTCCAATTGTAGGATTACTGTCGCCTTCCATATCTTTCAATAGCTTTTTCTCTCATTCCAACAGTTTGATTGCTTTATTTCCAGTTTTTTTGAAGTAGAAGCTTCACTCACTCTATGCTGAGTAGATCCATCTTCAATACCAATTTGCAGTGCGCCTCCGATTCTTCCAACTGTGGGATTACTGTCGCTTTCAATAACTCTTTCTCTCATCCCAACAGTTTGATTGCTTTATTTTCAGTTTTTTCGAAGTAGAAGCTTCACTCACTCTATGCTGAGTAGATCCATCTTCAATTCCAATTTGCAGTGCGCCTCCGATTCTTCCAATTGTAGGATTACTGTCGCCTTCCATATCTTTCAATAGCTTTTTCTCTCATTCCAACAGTTTGATTGCTTTATTTCCAGTTTTTTTGAAGTAGAAGCTTCACTCACTCTATGCTGAGTAGATCCATCTTCAATACCAATTTGCAGTGCGCCTCCGATTCTTCCAACTGTGGGATTACTGTCGCTTTCAATAACTCTTTCTCTCATCCCAACAGTTTGATTGCTTTATTTTCAGTTTTTTCGAAGTAGAAGCTTCACTCACTCTATACTGAGAAGATCCAACTTCAATGCCAATTTGCATTGCGCCTCCGATTCTTCCAATTGTAGGATTACTGTCGTCTTCCATAGCCTTCAATAACTTTTTCTCTTATTCCAACAGTTTGATTGCTTTATTTCCAGTTTTTTTGAAGTAGAAGCTTCACTCATTCTATGCTGAGTAGATCCATCTTCAATACCAATTTGCAGTGCGCCTCCGATTCTTCCAACTGTGGGATTACTGTCGCTTTCAATAACTCTTTCTCTCATCCCAACAGTTTGATTGCTTTATTTTCAGTTTTTTCGAAGTAGAAGCTTCACTCACTCTATGCTGAGTAGATCCATCTTCAATTCCAATTTGCAGTGCGCCTCCGATTCTTCCAATTGTAGGATTACTGTCGCCTTCCATAGGCTTCAATAACTTTTTCTCTTATTCCAACAGTTTGATTGCTTTATTTCCAGTTTTTTCGAAGTAGAAGCTTCACTCACTCTATGCTGAGTAGATCCATCTTCAATTCCAATTTGCAGTGCGCCTCCGATTCTTCCAATTGTAGGATTACTGTCGTCTTCCATAGCCTTCAATAACTTTTTCTCTCATTCCAACAGTTTGATTGCTTTATTTCCAGTTTTTTTGAAGTAGAAGCTTCACTCACTCTATGCTGAGTAGATCCATCTTCAATACCAATTTGCAGTGCGCCTCCGATTCTTCCAACTGTGGGATTACTGTCGCTTTCAATAACTCTTTCTCTCATCCCAACAGTTTGATTGCTTTATTTTCAGTTTTTTCGAAGTAGAAGCTTCACTCACTCTATGCTGAGTAGATCCATCTTCAATTCCAATTTGCAGTGCGCCTCCGATTCTTCCAATTGTAGGATTACTGTCGCCTTCCATAGGCTTCAATAACTTTTTCTCTTATTCCAACAGTTTGATTGCTTTATTTCCAGTTTTTTTGACGTAGAAGCTTCACTCACTCTATACTGAGAAGATCCATCTTCAATACGAA
The DNA here is from genome assembly GCA_947563755.1 of Lochmaea crataegi. Classification (NCBI taxonomy): domain Eukaryota; kingdom Metazoa; phylum Arthropoda; class Insecta; order Coleoptera; family Chrysomelidae; genus Lochmaea; species Lochmaea crataegi. The sequence goes on from OX387430.1 coordinate 10,006,011, forward strand.
TTTGCAGTGCGCCTCCGATTCTTCCAATTGTAGAATTACTGTCGCTTTCCATAGCCTTCATCTCTCATTCCAACAGTTTGGTTGCTTTATTTCCAGTTTTTTTGAAGTAGAAGCTTCACTCACTCTATACTGAGAAGATCCATCTTCAATACCAATTTGCAGTGCGCCTCCGATTCTTCCAATTGTAGAATTACTGTCGCTTTCCATAGCCTTCATCTCTCATTCCAACAGTTTGATTGCTTTATTTCCAGTTTTTTAACGTAGAAGCTTCACTCACTCTATACTGAGAAGATCCATCTTCAATACGAATTTGCAGTGCGCCTCCGATTCTTCCAATTGTAGAATTACTGTCGCTTTCCATAGCCTTCATCTCTCATTCCAACAGTTTGATTGCTTTATTTCCAGTTTTTTTGACGTAGAAGCTTCACTCACTCTATACTGAGAAGATCCATCTTCAATACGAATTTGCAGTGCGCCTCCGATTCTTCCAATTGTAGAATTACTGTCGCTTTCCATAGCCTTCATCTCTCATTCCAACAGTCTGGTTGCTTTATTTCCAGTTTTTTTGAAGTAGAAGCTTCACTCACTCTATACTGAGAAGATCCATCTTCAATACCAATTTGCAGTGCGCCTCCGATTCTTCCAATTGTAGGATTACTGTCGCCTTCCATAGGCTTCAATAACTTTTTCTCTTATTCCAACAGTTTGATTGCTTTATTTCCAGTTTTTTTAACGTAGAAGCTTCTCTCACTCTATACTGAGAAGATCCATCTTCAATACGAATTTGCAGTGCGCCTCCGATTCTTCCAATTGTAGAATTACTGTCGCTTTCCATAGCCATCATCTCTCATTCCAACAGTTTGATTGCTTTATTTCCAGTTTTTTTGAAGTAGAAGCTTCACTCACTCTATGCTGAGTAGATCCATCTTCAATACCAATTTGCAGAGCGCCTGCGATTCTTCCAATTGTAGGATTACTGTCGCCTTCCATAGCCTTCAATAACTTTTTCTCTCATTCCAACAGTTTGATTGCGCTTTATTTCCAGTTTTTTTGAATTAGAAGCTCCACTCACTCTATGCTGAGTAGATCCATCTTCAATACCAATTTGCAGTGCGCCTGCGATTCTTCCAATTGTAGGATTACTGTCGCCTTCCATAGCTTTTTCTCTCATTCCAACAGTTTGATTGCTTTATTTCCAGTTTTTTTAAAGTAGAAGTTTCACTCACTCTATGCTGAGTAGATCCATCTTCAATACGAATTTGCAGTGCGCCTCCGATTCTTCCAATTGTAGGATTACTGTCGCCTTCCATAGCCTTCATCTTTAATTTCAACAGTTTGATTGCTTTATTTCCAGTTTTTTTGAAGTAGAAGCTTCACTCACTCTATGCTGAGTAGATCCATCATCAATACCAATTTGCAGTGCGCCTCCGATTCTTCCAATTGTAGGATTATTGTCGCTTTCCATAGCCTTCAATAACTTTTTCTCTCATTCCAACAGTTTGATTGCTTTATTTCCAGTTTTTTTGAAGTAGAAGCTTCACTCACTCTATACTGAAAAGATCCATCTTCAATACCAATTTGCAGTGCGCCTGCGATTCTTCCAATTGTAGGATTACTGTCGCCTTCCATAGCCTTCAATAACTTTTTCTCTTATTCCAACAGTTTTTTTGAAGTAGAAGCTTCACTCACTCTATACTGAGTAGATCCTTGGCCCGATTTCAATCCATGTGATTTTTATATTTGGGGCTGATTAAAATCATTAGTTTATGCTGTTCCGATACAAAATCGAATTCAGCTGCGGGAAAGAGACGGTGCATTTTGCGTTTGGAAGGACACCCTGTATATGTTAATAATAATCTAATGCTTCGTAAATTTGTAAGAAAATGTCCGTTTTATTTTTGTTTTATGAATATTAATAAAATCTTATAAAAATAACGAAGTAATAATTAGAAAAACAATAAGGACATAAAAACAAGCCGCAATTAATTAACGATATCCTTTTTGAAACCATTCAAGCGTACAAATAACAAAAAACCATTAACTTCGGCAAAAATTAATCTTCCTTAATGTGTGGTAGGTACCAAAATTCGTAATTATTCTATATAATTCCCATACAAAAATCATTAATTATAAAGCGATACCAATAAAAAAAGTCCTTCAGTTATAGCAAATATAACACCATGTGTTCGTTATTAACCATAAAGAAGCCAGTACTTTTCCATTGCTACGTCACCCATCGAGTAGTAGTAATCTCTGGGTAGAAGAATGTTAGTCCAGGTAAATTAGACACGAGCTTCGAATTAAAAGAGTTGAATTGATATCAACATTTTTCAAAAACAACCATTAGATTAGATAACGTTGAATATTCAAATCTTGTTTTTTTGACAGTTGACCGGTATTTTAATGACGACAAACTACATAGAATTGGTATTGTAAAAAGGATATTATAATACGTATATCTAACTAATACTTTAATTCCTGATATGAATCATTCTAAATAATTTAGATTAGGTACTAATAAAATTTTATTAGAACTTATTTCTTATTTCAAGTTCTTAGTATAATTTTACCGGACTATGATTAAAAAAAAGTGTATAAGTAACCAAGAATCGGTTATTTTACTAAAGATAGCGAATTTCTGTGGTTCGGAAAGCGGTATAAATATTTTGTATAAAATTCTATAAATAATTTCGAGTAGGTAGTTGACGAAATAAGAAAAATAAGTTGACAATTTTGTTGCAGAAAAGAAGGGATATTTGTATTGTTGAAATCCGATGTTTATTGATATTGATATAAAATTTATTTACATTGTAATTTTATAACGGTTTTTATTTGAACTTGTAGACTGCGGATCGAAGTTCAAGGTAAATTTCAATTCTATTCAAATTATTAGCGAGTTGGCAATAATTGAATTTGTAAATAATGCTTTGACGGTAATCAAAATTTGCTATTTATAACCAAAAAAAAAACGCCGGTTAAAATTTTGTTAAACCTAAATGTTTTAAAAATGTATATTTACCTTTTCAGCCCCTTGTAGGAGCGCTGCACTTCCGTTTTTTCTGGACATTTTTTGGCAATAAAATCACAATCACTGAAAACACACTCCTTTACCTCCAAAAGCTAGATTCAAAATGCTTCGCGACTGCCGCTCACTTTTAGAAGCCGCCTGTCCTGTAATTCGGCGTTCTTGTGTCGTCACAATGGTGGGGGGTCGACTACATTCACTTGGATTTAAACTGAATCGTTATTTCCACTAACCCAACGATATAATGAAAACTAGTTTCTGCTTCGTGTATGGTCGACTTAAATTGGATTCATACGCAAACGCAACAAATTTTTTGGTAGAACTTTTGATTGTCTACCATCGATAAACTAAAATATTAAACTAGAGTTGCGCGATACACTAGAAAGTATCGATATTAGGTATCGATACGGATCGGAAAGTATCGATACAGTAGAATATCGAATATTAATTTATCGATACTCGAAGTATCGATACGTTAACGATCCGAAATTTTCCTAGTCTTGACGTTTTTTCGGTAAAAATCACCTTTTTGGGGGGTAGAAAAAGACATTATTGCGATTTCCGGCCAAAGTTAAGGTTCTAGAGAAAAAAGTTGATGATAAAAGTTGTAGATCTTGAGGAAATCTCCAACTTTTTAATTAGTGACTTTTTCATATAACTTCAAAATTAGCTCGAAAAACACAAAAACTGCATTTTTCGTTTTTTATTTTTGGTTTCGTTAAAAAATGTTCGATTTTAATGAAAATTTAGTAGAAGGTAGCTTTGATAGTCACAAACCATGAAAAAAAATTTCAAATTAAAATATTGGAAATTTTTTGAGTTATGACGTTCTCTCGGTAAAAAACACTTTTTTTGGGGGGTGGAAAAAGACATTGCGATTTCCGGCCAAAGTTGAGGTTCTAGAGAAAAAAAATTAATGATAAAAGTTGTAGATCTTGAGAAAATCTACAACTTTTTCATTAGTGCCTTTTCCACATAACCTCAAAATTAGCTCGAAAAACGCAAAAAACTGCATTTTTCGTTTTTTATTTTTGGTTTCGTTAAAAAATGTTCGATTTTGATGAAAATTTAGTAGAAGGTAGCTTTGATAGTCACAAACCATGAAAAAAAATTTCAAATGAAAATATTGGAAATTTTTTGAGTTATGACGTTTTTTCGGTAAAAAACACTTTTTTTGGGGGGTGGAAAAAGACATTATTGCGATTTCCGGCCAAAGTTGAGGTTCTAGAGAAAAAAAATTGATGATAAAAGTTGTAGATCTTGAGAAAATCTACAACTTTTACATCAGTGACTTTTCCACATAACCTCAAAATTAGCTCGAAAAACGCAAAAAACTGCATTTTTCGTTTTTTATTTTTGGTTTCGTTAAAAAATGTTCTGTTTTGTTAAAAATTTAGTAAAAGGTAGCTTTGATAGTCACAAACCATGAAAAAAAATTTCAAATTGAAATATTGGAAATTTTTCGAGTTATAACGTTTTTTCGGTAAAACACACTTTTTTGGGGGGGTGGAAAAAGACATTATTGCGATTTCCGGCCAAAGTTGAGTTCCTAGAATAAAAAGTTGTAGATCTTGTGAAAATCTACAACTTTTTCATTAGTGACTTTTTCACATAACCTCTAAATTAGCTCGAAAAACGCAAAAAACTGCATTTTTCGTGTTTTATTTTTAGTTTCGTTAAAAAAAGCACGATATCATTGCACAACGTGATTAAAAAATCACGATATCGCTCATCACTATAGATAACGCCACTTGCCGCACCACTAAAAATCCCGTATCGCAAGGTATCGATACACTACAAATTTATCGATACTTGGAATGCATCGAAAAGCATAGTATCGATACAAAATATCGAGTATCGGAAGAAAAAGTATCGATACACTGGAATATCGGATAGTATCGCGCATCCCTATATTAAACTGAATGAATATTTTCGCGAAGAAGCTCTTTTAAGCGTGCGCTGACGTAAAATATTTACAATTTTATAATTGATTTTTTTCTTATTGATGCTTCTGCGACGAATTTTATGTAATGTTAACAACCGCGATGATTGAACTTTTTTATTTGATAATTTGCTTTATAACAGGAAAAATCACAGCTCTTTGTCACTGAGTCGTTGAAACACGAATATTTCGATGGAAATAGGAGAAAATGGACATTGCAAACGCCAGGAGAGGAGATACAAATGAGTGGATGAGAGAGATAATGGGATGCTGGAAAATGAATAAATGTATCCATTAAAAATAAAAAATATTGTTACGTCGGACCTGTACTGTACATCAAGAAAAAGAAGAAGACATACATCTAGAATCATCTAGAACTGTCATCGAAAAGTCGAGAAATGTCTGGAACAGGTGAAAAGTATAAATGGCGGGACAATTGACATCAAGCTGTTTTAGTTTTTGAAGTATTAGAGAGATGAGTTCTGTGTTCCAAATGCTCAGTTTAGAGAGCACCTCAAGTGTAGATTCTGAGACCAAACTATTAAACTATTACTGTGGATTCCAGGACACAGTGGAATAGAAGGAAATGAAATAGCAGATGAGCTAGCAAAGAGGGGGACTGAAACTCCCTTTTGGGGGCCGGAACCCTTTTGCGGTATCAGCTCTAATTCTTGGATAGACTTAGACAATCAAAGATTCTTCTGGGTGACTACAAGATGTTTAGATCAAATGATTGCATAGGTAAGTCAAAGTAAAACTGCACTAAGAGTTTTAACAGGGATCCCAAAGGGACATTGTCGCCTGAATGGGCACCTGATAAAATTCAAAATAGTGGAGGAAGAAGAATGTAGATTATGTGGCATGGAAGAAGAAACCTCAATCCACATACTTGCGAATTGCACAGCAATTCAGAATCCTAGGGCACAACACCTTGGAGATTACTGGATAGAAGAGGGACATTTACCTGTGTTAAAGCCTGCAATTTTTGAAAATTATCAACTATTTTTCAAAATTTTGACAATTTTTAACAATAATTGTCCATTTTTGACAGTTTTTGACCATTTTTGATGGTTTTTGACAATTATTGGCCATTTTTGACAATTTTTCAATATTATTGACCATTTTTGATAGTTTTTGACAATTATCGACCATTTTTCATAATTTTAAAAATTATTGACCAATTTTGACAATAATTGTCCATTTTTGACAGTTTTTAAAAACAATTGACAATTTTCAACCATTTTTGACAATTTTCAAAATTACTGACCATTTTTGATAATTATTGACAATTGTTAACAATTATGGACCATTTTTCCAAATTTTTAACCATTTTTGACAATTATTGACCATTTTTGACCATATTTCATAAACTAACAATTTTTGACAATTATCAACTATTTTTCAAAATTTCGACAATTTTCAACAGTAATTGTCCTTTTTTGACAATTTTTCAAAATTTTTGATAATTTTTAAAAAATTGTAACAATTTTTGACCATTTTTGATAGTTTTTGACAATTATCGACCATTTTTCAAAATTTTAAAATTTTTTGACAATTATTGACCAATTTCGTCAATTTTGACAATATTTGAAAATTTTTGACCATTTTTCAAAAATTTTTGGCAATTATCGACCATTTTTGACAAAAATTGTCCATTTTTAACAGTTTTTGATAAAAAAATTGTCCATTTTTAACAGTTTTCAACAATAATTGACAATTTTTACAATTATTGGCCATTTTTGACCATATTTCAAAATTTTTACCATTTTCATATAATTTTATTTAATTTGATAAATTGTTAATTATTCACCAATTGAGTTAATTCGGAGGGCGTGGTTTGATTAAATAAGCGAGCGAAAAAGATTCCTTTTTTGCACTAGAGCGTAAAGTAACAATCCTCGGCATTTGTCGACTTTACGATTTCATTTGAATACAGTAATTAGTCATTTTACGCGCGACTGTAGAAAAAAGTATATAATCAAGTTATTTTTACTCAAACCACAAAAAAGTTTTAAAATAATTTTGTAGGTGTGAAAAGATGTCGTGAGTACAGTTAGTAGTAGTAAATATTATTGAGCTAGTCTGCCAAAAATTATTTTTGAACTCGCGGTTAATATGATTTTGTGTCCTTTTTTGTGTCATTACGCAATGCGAAGATATAGGTTTGTGCCAGATACTTCTATCAAGAAGAGTAGGGCACAGTCTGTTTGCTGGATGACCAAGGAGAAATTAGGAAAGCAGCTACAGGAGTGAGAAGAATTGCTGGAAGAAAAAAAAGGAGAGCGGTCGTCGGAGCGCCGACAGAAGCTTGCTTCTTATGCACAATGGAATGACCATTTTTCGTGAATTTTTCACCATTTTTCAAAAATGTTGACAATTTTTGACAGTTTTTGACGAATTTTGACAATTATTGACCGTCTTTGACAATTATTAACCATTTTTGACAATTTTTCAAAAATTTAACATATTTGGCAATTATTGAGCATTTTTTCAAAATTCTGACAATTTTTTCGAATTTTAATAATTATTGACCAATTTTGACAATTATTGACCAATTTTGACAATTATTGATCATTTTTGACCATTTTTCAAAATTTTTGACCATTTTAAACCATTTTTCCAAATTTTAACAATTATTGACCATTTTTGACAATTTTTGAGAAATTTTGACAGGTTCTGACAATTATTACCATTTTTGACAATTTTTAATAATTATTGACCATTTTTGACAATTTTTCGAAAAATTTGACCATTTTTTAAAAATTTTGACAATTATTGACCATTTTTTAAATTTTTGAAAATATTTGGCAATTATTAACCATTTTTTCAAAATTTTGACAGTTTTTGACAATTTTTGACAATTTTTCCAAATTCTTGACAATTTTTGACCATATTTAAAAACTTCTGATAATTTTTCAAAAATTTTAACAATTATTGACCATTTTTGACGAATTTTGACAATTATTGACCGACTTTGACAATTATTGACCATTTTTGACAATTTTTCGAAAATGTTAACATATTTGGCAATTATTGACCATTTTTTCAAAATTTTGACAAGTTTTTACCATTTTTCAAAATTTTAACAATTATTCATTCTTTTGGACCATTTTTGACGAATTTTGATTTGTTTTGACAATTATTGCCCGTCTTTGACAATTATTGATCGTTTTTGACAATTTTTCAAAAATTTTAAACATTTTTCAAATTTTTTTACAATTATTGACCATTTTTGATAATTTTTGATCATTTGTCCAAATTTTTGGCAATTATTAACCATTTTTTCAAAATTTTGACAGTTTTTGACAATTTTTGACGATTTTTCCAAATTCTTGACAATTTTTGACCATATTTAAAAACTTCTGACAATTTTTCAAAAATTTTAACAATTATTGACCATTTTTGACGAATTTTGACAATTATTGACCGACTTTGACAATTATTGACCATTTTTGACAATTTTTCGAAAATGTTAACATATTTGGCAATTATTGACCATTTTTTCAAAATTTTGACAACTTTTTACTATTTTTCAAAATTTTAACAATTATTGATTCTTTTGGACCATTTTTGACAATTTTTGACGAATTTTGATTTGTTTTGACAATTATTGACCGTCTTTGACAATTATTGATCATTTTTGACAATTTTTCAAAAATTTTAAACATTTTTCAAATTTTTTTACAATTATTTATTGACCATTTTTGATAATTTTTGATCATTTGTCCAAATTTTTGGCAATTATTAACCATTTTTTCAAAATTTTGACAGTTTTTGACAATTTTTGACGATTTTTCCAAATTCTTGACAATTTTTGACCATATTTAAAAACTTCTGACAATTTTTCAAAAATTTTAACAATTATTGACCATTTTTGACGAATTTTGACAATTATTGACCGACTTTGACAATTATTGACCATTTTTGACAATTTTTCGAAAATGTTAACATATTTGGCAATTATTGACCATTTTTTCAAAATTTTGACAAGTTTTTACTATTTTTCAAAATTTTAACAATTATTGATTCTTTTGGACCATTTTTGACAATTTTTGACGAATTTTGATTTGTTTTGACAATTATTGACCGTCTTTGACAATTATTGATCATTTTTGACAATTTTTCAAATTTTTTTACAATTATTGACCATTTTTGACAATTTTTGATCATTTGTCCAAATTTTTGGCAATTATTAACCATTTTTTCAAAATTTTGACAATTTTTAACCATTTTTGATAATTTTTCACACCTATAGGTGTGCGATCTCAGTGCGGCAAGAGAGATTGCGCACAGTCGCTTGAATGAGTTATCGCGTGACGAACGCTTTTTCGTAACATCACACGTTTCACGAGTTCACTAGCCTTCCCAAAAGTCATATGTCGTGCAATAAGAAGCAAGCTTCAAAAAAAATCATATAGCTGGGTGAAGACAGAATTCCTTAGATATATTGAAGGATGATTTCGATAACATTGCATGCTTAACTTCTTCAAATTCTCACTCTACTGCAAACATTTCGGTTTGGAAAAGCGTTGGTAGCAAAATAATAAAAAATGCTACACTTAAGTGGGTCGTAGAAAAAATATACTGTTCGACTCGTGTGGATTGTCCATATCGCTCTCGGACGATTGAGCACTCCGCCTACGGCGTCGTGCTCAAACTTCGTCCTCGTGTGATATGGCCATCATATCCACACTAGTTGCACAAACTACTATTATCAAACAGGCAAATCTTCAACTCGAGTTTAATGATTTCAACAATCTATGAATATTTAACGAATAAAGATATGTAGTAAAATCATAATATTTCGATTAGTTCCGATAAGGGTTCAAATAAAACTGACAGGGGTAATAATAAGGGATACGTTATGAGCTGTCTAGACAAATGTGAAATTTTGTTAAAATAAGAAAACAAACTGAAAGTTGCGTGATGCGATAACATTTAAAACGTTCATGATATTCTTACGATCAATAGAGCCTCCGTTTATGAGTTGCATTTTTGACAACCTATGACATTTGATTACCTCAAACTACTTCCAGTTTTACGCAAATAGGATGACGTCAACGTTTTTTCCTAATAGTTGTACCCTATCAATAAACATATCGATATTGTTTTGCGGTCTGTTGAGAATCTGGCAACATGTCAAGCTAAGTTCACTGGACATTTTTGGCGCTAAAAACCACACGTTAGTGTGGAAAAAGTGCCAATAAATTAATTAAGTTGACTCGTGCAGCCAGCATTATTTTTGGATGCTTTCCTAACTAAGTTTGACAAAAAAAAAATTATTTGCGCCAGAAGTTGAAAGTCCAAAGTGATAATGAGCAATGAATAATGACACTGAAATAAATCTAAATCAGATTTTCAATTAGTTGTATGTATTTGAGCTGAGAATGTAGCTCTTTTATTGATTGGAAAGATGTGGAGATAAGCTCAGGATAGTCCATTAGGCGTAGCTCACGGTAATATGACCGATGGTTACCTTTGCTTTCTTGTTGTGGAGACCAGAAACTAACAAAATAACAGCAGCATGAAATCTGTAAAAAATATATAGACAAGCATGCTTAAAAATCTGAGTGATTATCTAAAAATCAGATTAAGATTCAGCAAAGGGAAAGGCGGAGATAGAAAGAAAGGCGGAGAGAATGTGTAGGAAGATTGTGGAGAAGATAGAGACGGTGGGGTTGCTAGTGAAGGGACGAAGCAAGACGAGGGAAGTGGGGGTGATGGTGAAGGGAAGGAGAGTGAATACCCACTCCTGTGGGTGCAGAGAGGGATACTGCTGATGGTGAACTGGCAGCAGCGGTGCTGGCAAGGTCCTACCCATTGGACGAGATGGCTGGGGCCAGGAATAATCGCTGGAGGGGTGCGGTCAGAGAGGAAGTACAGGAATGGATGGAGGAGCAAATGGAGAGAAGGTGGGAGGAGTATAAGGGCGCGCTAAAAGGAGCGATTGGGAATAGGTGAGATTGGATGGACCGGAAATTCGGGGAGGTGAACCTCTTCTTGATACAGGTGTTCACTGGACATGGGACGAGAGTAGGGTACCTCCACAGGATTGGGAAAAGAGAGACTGGAGTGTGCGAGAGGTGTGAAGTGGAATATGATGTGGGGCATGTGTTTAGATGCTGGAGGAACGAGGAAGTGCTAAAGAAGTTGGAGTCTCGAAGTATGCTAGGGTAGTGATTACGAGGCGGGGGTAACGGCGAGTTTGAGGTGGGTTTGGTTGGTAGGCATTCCCTTGGGGATGAATCCAAAACTGTTTGGGTCCTGGACCCATCTCGACCCGAAAAAAAAAAAAGATTACGATTCAGCAGATTCAATACCAAGGCAATTAGGACTTGTAACAATATTTTGATGCTGACTTCCAATAATGGCTTGAAAACAATTATCTACCTAGACGAGGGTAATAAATTTAATTTATGTTTGGAATTCTGAGAACATCTGTAAGATCTATAAGCCGAAATCTGTAAGAGTGACACGAAATGAGATTCTAACCTTACCTGTTACTTACAGATTCCTTACAGATTCGTAAATATTTACGGGCTAGACATCTGTCACTGTAAGCAGTACAGGGTGTGGTACCGAGCGTTGTATTATTATTATTATTATCATTTTTTGTGTAGAGTAGAGTAAAGTTGTAGAGTTTTTAGTTTTTTTGTGATTTTTAAGTGAACATCATTGACATTAATATGTACGGACAATTAAATATTTTCGCCGGTATTCGGTTGGAAGAGGATGAGAATCGGTTTGTCCTTTTTCTTTTTACACCGTGCGTTCTACAAAATACGTATATTTAAATAAATAAATAAATAACATGTTAAATATATTATTTCAGTAGTTTACTTACGCCATTCTTTTATTACAAATTGTAAAAATATCAATTAGTATTAAGGTTTACCAGGTCGGTACACACACAGCTTTTTAATACTTTTAATGGTTTTGAGGTTAGAATTTTGACATTATAAACAGAAGTGAAGTTGAAACCTATAAGGTAAAGATCTGTAACTATGAATCTTACAGATTTGGTTCCAGAATAGCAAATTTTACAAATCTGTAAAGGTTCAAGTTACAGATCCTGTATCTTACAGATTCTGTAGCTTATTGTAAATTCTCAGAATTCTTAATCTTAATCTTACCGACTACGGATCTGTTACTGGTTGCTGTTTACAGTACAATGAGGCATTTATAAACTTTTATTATTTAATCCTTAAGGCCAGATACTGAGTTAACGAAATATTGTGAAATATTCTTTACACCCACATGTTACAAACCTCAACTTTGCCTTTCCCAATCCAGAAAATTGCAAAAAATTGAATATTTACGTTATTGTGAGATATTTTTCTAGTTGAAATAAAAAAATAACCACAGGATGTTTGGAACTTTAAATTGTGAGATACCCCCTAACAATACCTAAAGCGTCACCTATGAATTTATTGGGGTGGTTCTAGGAAGTGTACACAGGTAAAACAGTCCCTATCATTAGGTAAAAAAAATACCTGTAAAATTCAAAACTTCTAGTTCAAAACGGTCCTATTCGTATTAAAAATATTTACTTGGTTCCATATTTTATCCCAATTCCAACCTTGTTTATTACGCAATTATTGTGTGTAAGTCATTCATAATTCAGTCAATGAAATCTTCCGTCTACTATGAAACATTTTTAATCTAAAATTTTGATATTTTTTCCATCACATACACATACTTTTATAAATTGATTTTGTCTAATGTAAATATTTATTGATGATAACGGAATACAGATAAGTTGACTAGCTTATGTCAAGCAGGAAAGTGTAACTTACAATTACAGATATAAACTGCCTTACAAAAGTTAACGAAATCCATAAATCTACTTACTCTTGCACGATGCGGTCTAGAAATAGGAAAGTTGGTCCGATAGCAGCATGAAATAAAATTATAACATTGTTAATAACTTGTAAAAATTGTGTACGCCCATTAAAACAAATGCCTCCCCAAACTGCAACTGAACCTCTGAACGAATGAACTTCCAGCACTGCTCTTCCATTTCTGGACACTAGAGGAAGAGTCCATACAAGAACACGCAGACTATCAACTCATCTGTGAACAATGCGGCCCTCCAATCAGCATTCCAATTCACATGTTCAATAGCCAATGACAAGCTAGCATTTGTGTTAATGGAACTCTTCTCAAAAGCAGAAGCATTCAAAAGACGTTGTATGATCCGAGAAGTACTCAAAGGTTCTCTAAGGGTATACACAGTCAGATAACGATCTTGTGCTGGGGTGGTATCCCTTGGTCGTCCTCTTCCAGCTCGTTCCCTCACGTTCCTCGATATCTACGGAGAAGCCGGGAAATGACACTTTCACTGACTTGGAAAATGTCCGCAACGTCTATCTGAAGACGACCTGCTTCAATCATATTTACCAATAGCTCTACTAGCTATATATACAGGGCGGTCTTAAGTAATTGTACATAGAAGTACAGTACAATCTTCACTTTAAAATATTGCTTTAATAAAATGTTGATATCAAGAGAGGTACAGGGTGTTAAACATGATATTTTAATTTTTGCATTTTACAATAACTTTAACTGCACAAAAATTTGACGGTGGGGTTTTTTGGATATGAGAAATCATAATTTTGTACTTATTTAGATGTATATTGTAGAGGGCGCCACATAGGCCACGTATGCGGCATAAGCCACATCATTTTAACAAAAAAGGAGGTATATTTGTTAATATCCCCAAATCTTAACGGAGTTAGAGAAAATTCATCATTATCATCATCATGGGCGTTCAATCCCGAGGGATTATGGCTAGCTCAATAGAGTTGTGTTTAATCCTATTGACGAGGTGGATTACTCCTCTTATATCTGTCCTGGCCTCATTTGTTATAGTTCTCCATTTTCTTCTGTCTCTGCATTTTGTTTTCCAGTCCCTGATTTTCAATGCTTCTATAACTTCCTCTACTTGATCCCACCATCTGCTTCGTGGTCTTCCTCTTGTTCTCATCTTCAATGGAACCCACGTTGTTATTATTTTTAATATTTCTATTGGAGCTCTTCTCATAATGTGTCCCATCCATTCCAGTCTCCTTGCTTTTATATATCGGACTATATTTTCTCCACCTGCTTCCTTTTCTATTTATATGTTCCTTTTTAATCTTCTTTCTCCATTTCTTGTTATGTCTGGTCCAAGTATTGTTCTCAATTTTTTCCTTTCTATTATTTTTAGATCTTCTTTTTTGTTTACTGCAACTGAACCTCTGAACGAATGAACTTCCAGCACTGCTCTTCCATTTCTGGACACTAGAGGAAGAGTTCTTACAAGAACACGCTGACTATCAGAAAACCGTATATACCTCAACTCATCTGTGAACAATACTGCCCTCCATTCAGCATTCCAATTCACATGTTCAATAGCCAATGAAAAGCTAGCATTTGTGTTAATGGAACTCTTCTCAAAAGTCGTCGTGAACCTAAGTGTAATCTTGGTCGTACTGTTTCAATTATTTATGCCAAGCATTTGGTTTCCTTTCATTATTCTCCTCAATATTTCAGAGGAAACAACAGGAGAGCAGTCATGATCCAAATCATGTCGGACTGTGAGGCGGCACTCAAGGCAATGTCGAGCCAGACAGTGACATCTAGATCAGTATGGGATTGTATCGAAGTACTGAAGACGTTAACAGAACGGAATAACGCCAAGTTGACCTGGGTACCAGATCACAAGGATATCGAGGGCAATGAAAAAGCTAACTTGCAAAAAGAGGGTCAGAGGATACCCAGAACACGACAGATTCTTGGTATACCAAAAAACAGGTTTCAGGATTAGTCATGGATACAATAGATCTTTTTTTGGTATCAGTGAATGTCATCCCAGTATACATACAGACAGTGAAACATGTACAGACTTGACCGTAGAGGACAGACAGTCTTTGGCCAATCACAAGGTGTCCCAAGACTATGTAGCAAACATCCAGCTAAGAACTTGTACAGACTGGGTGCTCTGAAAAAGCACGAGTAAACCTACAATGAGCCAATCTGCAGCTTGAAGAAGTAAAAAAAAATGGAGAGCTCCCAGATAATCCAAATTTTGGTCCATCTCTTTCAATTCTTCTTTCTTTTGATATGCAGGGATATTCAAAAATAGAAGATGTAATAAATATAATAATAAATTAACAGTACATATCCATTTCTTCTTCTTTACAAATCTATTCAGAGTTACGACCAGCTATCCTAACACTATTATTATTACAGTTTTTTATATTTATAATTATTTTTGCAACCTATGTTACCACGATTACGTGTTCAAGGACTTTCTCCCACTTAGTAGCTGTATCTTTTGTCCTTTCTTCTCTAATTAACATGTGAACGGTTGAAGAATATTTCAATGCCAGACTGTTTCATATTTTTCTTTTGCGATGATTTTACATACATAAATTACAAGAGCTCATAACAAGTGTTCAAAATTTCGTCCTTGAACCTCCAAGCATTTAGTAACATCTTCAAATAACAAAACAAGGATCAATAATGAGAAAAATAAAGAGAAAACAATTAAATTGGTATGGACATATTGTCAGAATGAAAACAGGAAGGTAATGGAAGCTGGAAGTACTATTCACAGAAGAAGGGGTAGAACAAGAAGAAAGTCGATAGACCAAATAAAGGAGATAGGGAATAAGAAAGGAAAAACTCTAGATGAAATGAAAAGATTAGCAAGAGACATTAAAAAGTGGAAGCTGGGTACAAGAGGAACCGGAATTTTCGTCCGACACCTGAAAAGGCAGAAGGAGAAGAGAAGAAGAAGAAGAAGAGAAAAAAATGAAGATATTTAACATTTTTGAACTTGAACTTTTCATCATTTTTTTAACAGCCCAGTATACAAAAAAGAAGTTTTCGACATGTCACCAATTACCTGGATCGTCCTACTAATTAACCCGACAAGATGTTTTTTATTTGGTATTGGGGATGTTCACACAGAATTTTCAGTATGAAGGTCTGCATCTGTCAATTTTTTATTAGAAAAATTAATATATCGATAAGTGTTAAAAATATACAGGGGGCTACACTTAAAATAACAAAGTTGTCGTTCAATTTCGGTATAACCGGAAGTGACATGTTTGTAAAAATATTTTCCATAAAAATCGTGTCAATATGTAGATAGTGTAAGCTCGTCGTGAAACAGCCTGTATAATCTTGAACATAACTGGATAGTTCCACGGAATTCTAAAAATTATTTAATTTTTTTTGGTATTTAGTACAGAGAGATCAAAATATTTTTTAAATTGATTAGACATTTTATCTACTATGTATTAGAATTACGATGAAGTTATTGTCTATCTAAAATCGACAAAAACTTAGTAGGCTACTGTCATCTTTAAATACCTACTTAGTTGTCACAAAACCGTCAGATTATATAAGAAAATATGTTAAAAATGTTTGAAAAATTGTCAAAAATTTTGAAATATGTTCAAAAATTGTCAAAAATTTGGAAAAATGGTCAATAATTGTCAAAAACTGTCAAAGTTTTGAAAAAATGGTTAGTAATTGCCAAATATTTTCAAAAATTGTCCAAAATTTGGAAAAATGGTTAATTATTGTCAAAAACTGTCAAAATTTTGAAAAAATGGTCAATAATTATGAAAGACTGTCAAAAATGGTCAAAAATTGTTAAAAATTATCAAAGATTTCGAAAAATTGTCAATAATTGTCAGAATCTGTCAAAAATTGTCAAATATTATAAAAAATGGTCAAAAATAGTCAATAATTGTTAAAATTTTGAAAAATGATCGAAAACTGTAAAAATTTTTGAAAGTTGTCAAAAATGGTCAATAATTGTCAGAAACTGTCAAAAATGGTCAATAATTGTTAAAATTTTGAAAAATGGTCGAAAATTGTTGAAATTTTGAAAAAATTGTCAATAATTATAAAAAAATGTCAAAAATGGTCGATAATTGTTGAAAATTGTCAAAATTTTTGAAAAATTGTCAAAAATGGTCAATAATTGTCAGAACCTGGCAAAAATGCTCAAAAATTGGCAAAAATGGTCAATAATTGTTAAAATTTGGAAAAATGGTCAAAATTTTTGAAAAATTGTCAAAATTGATCAATAATCGTCAAAAATGGTCAATAATTGTTAAAATTTGAAAATATGGTCAAAAATTTTGAAAAAATGGTCAATAATTGTCAAAAATCGTCAAAATTTTTGAAAAATTGTCAAAATTGATCAATAATCGTCAAAAATGGTCAATAATTGTTAAAATTTGAAAATATGGTCAAAAATTTTTAAAAAATGGTCAATAATTAGAAAAAAACGGTCAAAAATGGTCAATAATTTTAAAAAATTGTCAAAATTTTTGGAAAATGGTCAAAGTTTTTGAAAAATTGTCAAAAATGGTCAATAATTGTCAGAACCTGTCAAAAATGGTCAAAAATTGTCAATAATTGTTAAAATTTAAAAAAATAGTCAAAAATTGTCAACATTTTCTTAAAAAATGGTCAATAATTGTCAAAAATCGTCAAAAGTTTTGAAAAATTGTCAAAATTGATCAATAATCGTCAAAAATGGTCAATAATTGTTAAAATTTGAAAATATGGTCAAAAATTTTGAAAAAATGGCCAATTGTTAAAATTTTCTAAAAATTGTCGAAAATGGTCAAAATTTTTGAAAAATTATCAAAAATGATCAATAATTGTCAAAACTGTCAAAACTGGTTAATAATTGTTGAAATTTGAAAAAATAGTCAAAAATTGTCAAAATTTTGAAAAATGGTCAATAATTTTGAAAATTGGTCATAATTTCCAAAAAATGATCAAAAATGGTCAAAAATTGTCAAAATTTTTAAAAAATGGTCAATAATTAGAAAAAAACGGCCAAAAACGGTCAATAATTGTAAAACATTGTCAAAATTTTTGGGAAATGGTCAAAGTTTTTGAAAAATTGTCAAAAATGGTCAATAATTGTCAGAACCTGTCAAAAATGGTCAAAAATTGTCAATAATTGTTAAAATTTAAAAAAATAGTCAAAAATTGTCAAAAATTTTGAAAAAATGGTCAATAATTGTTAAAATTTGAAAATATGGTCAAAAATTTTGAAAAAATGGCCAATTGTCAAAATTTTCTAAAAATTGTCGAAAATGGTCAAAATTTTTGAAAAATGATCAATAATTGTCAAAACTGTCAAAATTGGTCAATAATTGTTGAAATTTGAAAAAATAGTCAAAAATTGTCAAAATTTTGAAAAATGGTCAATAATTTTGAAAATTGGTCATAATTTTCGAAAAATTGTCAGAAATGGTCAAAAATTGTCAAAATTTTTAAAAATGGTCAATAATTAGAAAAAAACGGTCAATAATTGTAAAAAATTGTCAAAATTTTTGGAAAATGGTCAAAGTTTTTGAAAAATTGTCAAAAATGGTCAATAATTGTCAGAACCTGTCAAAAATGGTCAAAAATGGTCAATAATTGTTAAAATTTAAAAAAATAGTCAAAAATTGTCAAAAATTTTGAAAAAATGGTCAATAATTGTCAAAAATCGTCAAAATTTTTGAAAAATTGTCAAAATTGATCAATAATCGTCAAAAATGGTAAATAATTGTTAAAATTTGAAAATATGGTCAAAAATTTTAAAAAAATGGTCAATAATTAGAAAAAACGGTCAAAAATGGTCAATAATTGTCAGAACCTGTCAAAAATGGTCAAAAATTGTCAATAATTGTTAAAATTTAAAAAAATAGTCAAAAATTGTCAAAAATTTTGAAAAAATGGTCAATAATTGTCAAAAATTGTCAAAATTGATCAATAATCGTCAAAAATGGTCAATAATTGTTAAAATTTGAAAATATGGTCAAAAATTTTGAAAAAATGGCCAATTGTCAAAATTTTCTAAACATTGTCGAAAATGGTCAAAATTTTTGAAAAATTATCAAAAATGATCAATAATTGTCAAAACTGTCAAAATTGGTTAATAATTGTTGAAATTTGAAAAAATAGTCAAAAATTGTCAAAATTTTGAAAATTGGTCAATAATTTTGAAAATTGGTCATAATTTTCGAAAATTGTCAAAATGGTCAAAAATTGTCAAAATTTTTAAAAAATGGTCAATCATTAGAAAAAAACGGTCAAAAATGGTCAATAATTGTAAAAAATTGTCAAAATTTTTGGGAAATGGTCAAAGTTTTTGAAAAATTGTCAAAAATGGTCAATAATTGTCAGAACCTGTCAAAAATGGTCAAAAATTGTCAATAATTGTTAAAACTTAAAAAATAGTCAAAAATTGTCAAAATTTTGAAAAAATGGTCAGTAATTGTCAAAAATCGTCAAAATTTTTGAAAAATGGTCAAAAATGTAAGAAAAATGGTCAAAATGTACGAAAAATGGTCAAAAATGGTCATTCTATTGTGCATAAGAAGCAAGCTTCTATCGGCGGTCCGACGACCGCTCTCCTTTTCTTTTTGTTTTACTAACCATAAAAATAAATATTAAGTTACTTTACTTGTATTCTTTAAATTTGTGCAGTTGTAGAAAAAGTATAGTGTGCAACATATGGGGAAAGTACTTTTCTCACTCGTTTGTTTCCACACTCGTGAGAAAAGTTGAACTTTCCCCACTTGTTGCACAATATACTATTTATTTTGTGTGATATTAAAATTATTATAGCATACGTCTGTAGCGTATGGAACTGTTTGAAATCCTCCCTATTTTCGCAACAATTTAAAACTGGTTAAAAACAAGTGGTGTGCAAATTTATCGATTTTTCCAGAAAATTCGCTACCCTTCAATGTCGAACGAACGTGAATAACATGCAAAAAGGGGACTTAAATCCTTTTAATGCATATCCTGTACGAAACAATTCAGAATGGACTAAGGCAGGATCACGTGTTCCTACGTATTCAATGGGACCCCACCTTAAATGATTCATAACACGCAATACGAAATAAAGAATAGATCTACAGGGTGACATATTATTAGCTGGTTGGTAAAAATTAAAAATAGAATTAGTGGGGTTTCAAAATACACAGTTTGGATTCAGAGCCGAGAGGAGTGAGCATAATGCCAGTTGATTCAAAAATTATACAAGGTGAATAAAAATTGTATGTACTTTACGAATACTCGTACAAAAAATATGAAATCAAACTGTCCAACAAAGTAAATAAGTTTCTGTAAATTTGAAAATATTCACTTTTATAATCGTCGTCGCCGCTATCCACTACAATTTAAAACCAATTAATGGTATTATCATCAATTAAAAAGAAACAAAAACGACAAACAATTATATTGATGGTTAACCTAACAAATATATTGCGCATTTGTCTCATTAATTAGCGTTAATAAAATTTGGACTGCGATTGTCATTAATCAATAAATCGATTTGTTTATTATCCTCTAAATCATAAAATGACCAAACTGAAAAATTCATGTTGATATTCAATAAATAAGCGTATTAGACTTTGATTTATTGTTTTCAACGTAACATCTGATTACCAGAATCAGTCTTCTTCTTGCAGTCATTTTACAATATCAAGCCAAGACTAAACGTATGAGAATATTTGTCATCACTTCAATATACACGGTTGGGCAAATGTGCAGTTACATGCTAAATGAGCAAGATCCAGAACGGATAAGTAAGACCAAGACCTGATAAGCAAGACCAAGACCTATACCAAAACTGTCTATCTTGGTTTGTATACATGTATTCTAGGATGTCATTCACTGACGCCTAAAAGATATATTATCCCCCCCTTTACTACTCTTTTCCGGAGGGAATATTAGTTCCTTTAGACCTATTTCCTGAAGGAATTTTCGGATATCCACAGGCTTCAGTTCAAGAGTCCCTCTTCTATCCAGTAGTCTCCAAGGTGTTATGCCCTAAGATTCTGTGCTGCTATACATTCTGCGAGTATGTCAATGGACGCTTCTCACCTGTCAACACTTTCAGTGCAGTCTTACTCTAGCTAGCTTAGGCATGTTCTCGCCTGGTTGTTGTTTCCAAGGGATAACTTTGATTGTCTTAGCCCTACTAGATCTTTCACATGGTCAGATTTCTTCTTTTTGGTGTTGCCTATTTCTTTTGGAGCTTATACCGCAAAAGGGTTCCAGGCCCCAAAACCATGTTTCAGCCCCTTTCTGGAACCAACAGAAAGTTGACGATGCTGTTCTCGCCCATTTCATTGAGTCCTATTCCTATTCCATTTTACCTGATTACATAACTGGGGACTGGTTTAGACGGTTTTCGAACCGTCCAAGAATTTTTCTAAAATAAACCCGAACGCCAAACTGCGGGTGTCAGAAACATCCTGTTAAAACCCGAATAAGCCAATCTCGTTTGCGCAAACTCCGGACAGTCTTAGAACAGTAATGGCACGAACTCGAATAAAGGAGATGGTGCTATAGTCAGAAAATTATCAACGAACGAACATACAGTATTCGCCAGCTAACTTGATGTCCTAAATGCTTTCTAGGGAGCTATTGACGCCGCCCATCCGATAACTGTAAACAGTGCCGTGCAAGTTCTGCTACAAATTAACACAACTTGTATAATTAATAAAGTAAAGTCCTAACTTATTAAATAATATTTAATTCTTTGTTATAATTATTGGTATATTGATTTTAATAGAAACGGATCTGCTTTATACCTGAATTCTGAGTACATAAATAATATTTTAACAATAAGGTGCCCATTACAATAACATGTTACTTATCTAATTGAAGATTATAAAGTTAGGATCTTATATTTCCGGACGGACTGTAATTAAAATTTGTTAGAAACTAAATAATTTCTTCCAGGTAGTAATGAGAATAAAAGATAATGGGAAATTATTTAAGCTAGGTATATTTCTAAGAATAGGTATAAACAGTTTTTATCTTTACGAAGAATCTGACTCACAGTACATTTACGATTTTCATCATTAACGGCTGACATTTTTACAAACACTTTATTGTACAAAGCAGAAACAATAACTGTGTGATGCTACGCTACTGAAAATCTCAACACCTGATAAGGTTCGATGCAATTGGTGTTTGTCAAAATTTTACCACCAATAGCAGCCGAGTAGACAGGGCACTATTACTCTGTCTCTCTTAGTTGGTAATTTCTGGGACATCAAGTAGGCTGGCGAATACTGTAGCTAGACTTGCAAATAAGAGACAAATCCTGTGTTTTATTAGTTTATTTTATTTTGATTTAATTATTATTATTATTAATTATGCAAATATTATTACAAAGTATAGCTTAGTTCTAATAATATTTTATCTAATAAATATTGATTTAATCCTTTAGTAAATGCATTATTGGTAGATGCATTACTTTGATTATTTTCGTATGTCACAAACCCAAACAATAGTGACCTTCATAGATCGTTTTCGCTTTGATTAACGTTTCCTTGTTCGCCGAGCGAAATTATATTATTAAAAAATTTATTCCGTGAGGAAATTAGGGATGAAAAATTATTTTTTGTAATATACACGTGTATAAGTATTAGTCCAGTCGAGTTAAATCTATCTAAGTTGTAAAATTTTTGCGAAACTAGTTAAGAGGTCGTATACGACTGCTCGGGCGTAGACGACATTATATATGGCATCCAGGACAGGATGGTCATTTAATTATAACACGAAGAACCGTGTGAAGAAAGTGTAGTATATGTGAGTGAGAAGAAAGAAGAACATAATATAATTGTAAAGTTACCAAGGCAACTTTCACGGCAAAGAAAAAGTATGGATAATAATATATTATTCCCATGGGAATATGTTAAATTCGCTGCTACTATGTATCCTGGCCACCGGTCGTTTTGGAATAGCGATTCCAAATACGTCTAAGTTTGAGAAAGTTTCCTTTATAAACAGGGTGATTCATAACTATCGGGACTTGGGCTAAAAGCGTAACTTTAGACTAATATTACTATTTTTTGTATTTTTTACATTTTGTTAAAGGGGGCGCCACGTGAATGATTCCTGTTGATGAAATCTTTTTTTGACGAAACTTTTTGGTGGTTTTGCAGCAACAGGAGTAAGTCAGTCGTCTATTATTAGAATTCTAAAAATAAAGGAAAGTTCTACCCTTATAATTTCACTCCTGTTCAAAATTTGCCTCCAAGAGACCTACCAGGTCGGTTACAGTTCTGCCAACGTATTCTCAACAAGCCTAATGAGGAGTTTTTAATTTGCGAAACAGCCAGTGGCGGCTCGTGAACTTTTTAAGAGAGGAGGCTGGACATAAAAATTGTTGAAAATTGTCAAAATTTTTGAAAAATGGTCAAAAATTGTCAAAATTTTGAGAAAATGGTCAATAATTATAAAAAAACTGTCAAAAATGGCCAATAATTGTTGAAAATTGTCAAAAATGACCAATAATTGTTGAAAATTGTCAAAATTTTTGAAAAATTGTCAAAAAATCAAGAGTTTTAGAAAATTGTCAAATATGGTCAATAATTATCAAAAATTGTCGAAAACTTTTGTTAAAAATGGTTAATAATTGTCAAAAATGATCAATAATTGTTAAAACTTTTAGAAAAATGTCAAAAATTATTAAAAACGACTCAATGATTGTCAAAAATGGTCAATTCTTGTTAAACGTTTTGAAATATGGTCAATAATTGTTAAAAACTGTCAAAATTTTGAAAAAATGGTTAATAATTGTTAAATATATTCAAAAACTGTCAAAATATTTGAAAAATTCTCAAAATTTAGAAAAAGTGGTCAAAAATTGTCAAAATTTTTGAAAAATGGTAAAAAATTGTCCAATTTTTGTAAAAATGGTCAATTGTCAAAATTTCGAAAAAAAGGTCAAAATTTTTGAAAAATTGTCAAAAACTTTCAAAAATGGATAATTATTGTCAAAATTCTGAAAAATAGTTGATAATTGTCAAAGAGAGTTTTTTGAAAATTTGTCTAAAATTTTGAAAAAATGGTCAAAAATAGTCTAAAATTTGGAAAAATGGTCTATAATTGTCAACAATTGTCAATAATTGTCAAAAATTTTGAAAAAATTTTCATAAATTTTCATAAACTGTCAAAAATAGACATTTACTGTCAAAAACTGTCCAAAAATGGTTAAAAATTGTCACTAATTTTGAAAAACAGTCAAAATGGTCAATCATTGTTAAAAGTTTGAAAAATGGTCAACATTTTTTTAAAATCGTTAAAAACTGTCGAAATATTTGAAAACTTGTCAAAAATGGTCAAAAATTCTCAAAATTGATCAATAATTGTCAAAAATGGTCTATAATTGTCAAAAAATGGTCAATCAGTGTCAAAACTTTTAGAAAAATTGTCAAAAATTTTGAAAAATGATCAATAATTGTCAAAAATCGTTAAAAACTGTCAAAATATTCGAAAAATGTTCTAAAATTCTCAAAATTGATCAATAATTGTCAAAAGTGGTCAATAATTGTCAGAAAAATGATCAATAATTCTCAAAATTGATCAATAATTGTCAAAAATGGTCGATAATTCTCAAAATTGATCAATAATTGTCAAAAAAGGTCAATAATTATCAAAACTTTTAGAAAAATTGTCAAAAATTTCGAAAAATGGTGGATAATTGTCAAAAATCGTTAAAAACTGTCAAAATATTTGGAAAATTGTCAAAAATGTTCAAAAATTCTCAAATTTGATCAATAATTGTCAAAAATGGTCAATAATTGTCAAAAATGGTTAATAATTGTCAAAAAATAGTCAACAATTGTCAAAACTTTTAGAAAAATTTTCAAAAATTTCGAAAAATGGTCAAAAATTGTTAAAAACTGTCAAAATATTTTAAAAATTGTCAAAAATTCTCAAAATTGATCAATAATTGTCAAAAATGTTCAATAATCGTTAAAAAATGGTCAATAATTGTCAAAAATTATTAAAAATTTTGAAATATGGTTAATAATTTTTAAAAGTGTCAAAATTTTGAAAAAATGGTTAATAATTGCCAAATATTTTCAAAAATTGTCATAAATGTTCAAAAATTCTCTAAATTTTGAAAAAATGGTTAATAATTGCCAAATACTTTCAAAAATTGTCTAAATATTTGAAAAATTGTCAAAAACGTTCAAAAATTCTCAAAATTGATTAATAATTGTCAAAAATGGTCAATAATTGTCAAAAAATGGTCAATAATTGTCAAAAAATGGTCAATAATTGTCAAAACTTTTAGAAAAATTGTTAAAAATTTCGAAAAATGGTCAATAATTGTCAAAAATCGTTAAAAACTGTCAAAATATTTGAAAAATTGTCAAAAATTCTCAAAATTGATCAATAATTGTCAAAAATGGTCAATAATTGTCGAAAGATGGTCAATAATTGACAAAAATCGTTAAAAAATGTCAAAATATTTGAAAAATTGTCAAAAATAGTTGATAATTGTCAAAAATTGTTAAGGTTTTGGAAAAATTTTCAAAAATTTTGAAAAAATGGTCAAAAATTAGCAAAAATTGTTAAATATTGTCAATTATTGTTAAAAACTGTCAAAAATGGACATTTATTGCTAAAAACTGTCCAAAAATGGTTAAAAATTGTCATTATTTTGAAAAATGGTCAAATATTGTCAATAATTTTGGGAAAATTGCCAAAAATTCTCAAAATTGATCAATAATTGTCAAAATTGATCAGTAATTGCTATTTGCTGGATAAATTGGTGAGGAGGCCGAGCCTCCTTAGCCTCCTTCGAGGAGCCGCCACTGGAAACAGCCATTACTGGAAATTCACAAACTGATTACTCAAAGACCTATTAGAAATGCTACACATTTTTGGAATCTCCTGTAAGTCGAAAATACAAAAAAGAAAATGTTTTTATATTTAAAAATACATCGATAGCATCATATACTTTCTAATTTAAGCACACGATGCGCAGTTCAGAATAAAAATTGACCTGTCCGAAGATTTTGTCATTTTTTTACATCGATACATTTTCTTAGAACTTTACTTGACAATTTAAATCTAATAATGGTCTTTAGTATGTGTTTTTATGCAAATAAAGATAACGCGACTAGAGATAAAATTCAACAAAAGTGGCGCCAATATTCATTCACAATGCATTCGTTAAATTCTTGGTATTGTTTTATAAAAATAAAATAAAAATTTCCATTCTCAATAAAAAATTTTAATAAAAAAAATGCTGATTTATTCGGAATATTTCCTAAAAGCTATTTTGATACGATGCAGCAATTTCCACAAAATTTTATGTATCTCCGTTGCTAGTCATAATGTCCTTTATAAATAGTTAAAGTATCGTTAAATGATGTACAGTGGCGTAGCGTGGAAATAAAAAAAATTAGCTTCAAATCTCAAAGTGCTAGTGACTAGTGACAACTAGCGCCCGGTGGGCCGGTACGGCGGCACCGAGTTTTCCTGAATGCGAACGAACTAACAAGCGACAGCGAGTACTCAGTTATTAAAAAAAAACAATAACCCTTCTTATTTTCTTAACTTCCTGTGGATTTCTTATGCCATTTTTCGCATAGATGTTTGTTCCTTCCTAAGCATTGGTAGTTTATCTTGACTTTCAATAACTCGTACGATCTACATTAGGACAGCGAATTTTCGATCGGCCCCGGGCCGCTACTGGCGAAAATAGTTAATGTCGTAAATCATTTTAACGACACAGCAGACCGCATAAACAACTAACCGGCATAAGGTGTCTCACATTTACTTTAGGAAGAGTATACTGCATGTTTATCAAAAAATGATATTAAATAAAATGAAATAACTAAATCATCAACTATAACACCAAGGTAAGACAGTAAAACTTCTCTATCCACTAATTCTTGTGGTTTTTCTCTATTACTGTTACTCCCTAAAACATTCCCAGATCCGGCTCTTATTTCATGCCGTATTTCCGTTTTGCGATAGTATAAACAATTGAAGTGTATTAATAAATTCACAACTAGTGCAAAACGTCTGATACCCGGACGCTGTTAATAAAAACATGGAGCAGATTAGCGTCAATAAATCAAAACATTCGTAGTAAGTAAATAACCGGTGTGCGTTTATACAGGGTGTCAATTTTAAAACTTACCTCGTGAACGAAAAGAGATTTCAAAAAAATTTCAAAACCGTTTCTAGGGTAGAGAGGGAGAACTAAAATGACATGAGAGAGAACGCATCCCCCTATGCCCCACCTACCCCACCTACAAAAATTAAAATGGCAACCCCCTACTTGTGATACGTCGTTAGAAAGACCGTAGAAAATGCTTTCCAACGGTATAAGTCATAATTATACAGGGTGTAACAATAAAGCAGAAAAATTTATTTGACAATAAAATGAAAAAGTGTTAAAAATGTCGAAATACAAAAATGTTAATTAATTTAGTAAATGTTCAAAATGGTTTCCGTTGTTTTGTAAACAATAGTACAACCTATTTTCAAACTGCATACGTTGGGGCTTTCTAACGATGTATCACAAGTAGGGGGTTGCCATTTAAATTTTTGTAGGTGGGGTCTGTGCGGCATAGGGGGTTGATGGGGGTGCATTCTCCCTCATGTAATTTTAGTTCCCCCTCTCTACCCTAGAAACGGTTTTGAAATTTTTTTGAAATCTCTTTTCGTTCACGAGGTAGACTCCGTTTCACATAAGAAGAACCCACCTGAAGTTGCAGTCGTATGCGCGAACTTGTCAAAACCAGCGCCAAATTGTAAAATTGACATTCAACTTCAAATCAGTCAAAAATAGACATTTACTGTCAAAAACTGTCCAAAAAAGGTTAAAAATTGTCACTAATTTTGAAAAACAGTCACAATGGTCAATAATTGTTAAAATTTTGAAAAATGGCCAAAAATGGTTAACATTTTTTTAAAATCGTTAAAAACTGTCGAAATATTTGAAAACTTGTCAAAAATTCTCAAAAATTCTCAAAATTCATCAATAATTGTCAAAAATGGTCAATAATGGTCAAAAAATGGTCAATAATTGTCAAAACTTTTAGAAAAATTATCAAAAATTTTGAAAAATGGTCAATAATTGTCAAAAATCGTTAAAAACTGTCAAAATATTCGAAAAATGTTCTAAAATTCTCAAAATTGATCAATAATTGTCAAAAGTGGTCAATAATTGTCAGAAAAATGATCAATAATTCTCAAAATTGATCAATAATTGTCAAAAATGGTCGATAATTCTCAAAATTGATCAATAATTGTCAAAAAGGTCAATAATTATCAAAACTTTTAGAAAAATTGTCAAAAATTTCGAAAAATGGTCGATAATTGTCAAAAATCGTTAAAAACTGTCAAAATATTTGAAAAATTGTCAAAAATGTTCAAAAATAATTTGATCAATAATTGTCAAAAATGGTCAATAATTGTCAAAAATGGTCAATAATTGTCAAAAAATGGTCAATAACTTGTTGTCAAAACCAGCGCCATATTGTAAAATTGACATTCAACTTCAAATCAGTAGCGTAACGTTTTCACATTTTCGGACTCGATAAAAGTCACAACGTTTTAAAGAATCTGTCGGCCTTGACTGTGGATAATTTTTCCTTTAACACCAGTAAGTTTTTTAGGAGGTATGGTTTTAGATCAAATAAAACACTCACAGATAAACGTCTTAAAATATTCAAATATCAAAAATATTCGACAGTAAATGATTGCTTCAAATGTCAATAATAAAATGGCTGTCGGCATGAAAATCGTTTGTAACGCCAATGGCATGAAACGGTCGTTACGAGACGACACAGATAAACAAGACCGATTTTGGTTTCTGCGCAAGTCAGTTGGAAAACATCAAGTTGCTTCTTCTTATGTGAAACGGAGTCTACAGCCCATTGTAAGTTTTAAAATTGACATCCTGTATAGTAGGTAGTCGTTAAAATCGAAAAATCTTCGTAATAATTTTCGTTTAATCTAATAACAGGTTTATGTTGACAATAACTTTCAACATCCTAATCGAGTCTAATGCGTAAAATCTCAAATTGGTCAATTACTTTTCGCATATTATACAACTAAAGTAGATTAAAAAAAAGTGTACACCACATACAAACTATGTTACACTACTGCACAGACGGCTCCAAGGCAGGGTAGGTGTGGGAGCCAGAATTGTAGGGTTAAAACAAAGGATTCACTCCTAAGTTCAGTTATCATCTTCACAGCTCTAAAGGTAATCGATTTCAAGCTAGTATGGGATTGGTACGTGCCTTGAACACACTCGAAGGCATTAGCCTGGGTACCAGGACACAAGGGTCATAAAGGCACCGAAATGAAATGGCCAGACAATGCACATTAATGTCACTCATTGGACAAGAACTCTTCTGAAGCGTTGCAAAATCAACATTACACATGGAATTACGCATATTTCCAAATGCACAAAACAGGCTTATACAGAGCAAAGCAGAATGCTAGTGGACACTGAAAGTCACAGTATTCTGGGAATGACCTCCGACATAATGCCTCCAACAGTAATCTACGACCTGCCTAATACCGACCTAATTCCAAATAGAGACGAATGGATCCTCCGTAAGGAAGATTTATTAAGAGCAGACAGCTGTTGGTACACAGATGGATCAAAAACACCCTCAGGTTCTGGTGCAGGTGTATACGGGCGCAGACCTAGGACAAAAATTTCAACCTCTCTAGGATCCTATGCAACCGTATTTGTCAAACGAACAAACACTAAATACCTGGAGAGCAAGAAGAGCTTTAGACTTCTGGCATAATATACCAGGATTGGTTCATTCAAAGGCTTTTATACATCCTTCGAAGAATGTCTCCAAACAAATGTTAGACTATAGCAGGCATGACCTACGTTGTCTAATAGGCCTTTTAACAGGCTACTGTCATCTGAACCATGCTAAGATTTGAACTGCCGGAAGATCCGACTTGTCGTCTCTGCCCTCGGACCTGAAATATCATTCACCAAACAAACTAATCGGCTTTGTTAAGAAGCTGAATTTGTTTGGTGAAATCTGAATAGGTATGAGCCACAATAGACTCTTACGAGTCGCAATGGAGGGCCTTATAGACCCACTCACCACAAACCTAACCTAATCTAACATGGCTACGAGAAAGTGGGTTGAGCAGAAACCCCTAGAATGGTTGGAAATTTCACCAAAACATAGTCATTAGAAATAATTCATTAGAGGGTATTAGTCGAAAAAGTACTGCAGACTATATAAAACAAGATAGAAAAACTGTCAAAGCTTGATTGATAGAGCAAAGTGAACAGGATCACTAAGCCAAAATATAAGCATATGCCCAATCAAAGAAAAAATCGGCAAGGGAGACGAACTGGTGCTTTGGCTTCTGCAATTGATATTGGATTTAATATAATCTTTCCTAAATAAGGTCTGGAAAAAAGATAATAGACCTACTCCAAAGAGATCTGAAGGGTTTGGGACAGAGGACAGATGTGCAGACTGTTATTACGACTAAGATGTGTGCCGATTGTAGCTCTTATGAAATATATACTGGTTGGTGACATTTTTTGGCAACCTAGGAACTCTAATTATTTCTCCAAAATGTAGCCCTTTAAGAGCTTGGTTACTTTATCTTTCACACTACAAAAATCTTCCTGTACATTGTGCGTTAATTGTTAGGAAACAATATCCTGTGAGCAGTCAAATAAGAGTGAGAATATTTTTGTTCAATGTATTTGAGTGGATTGACCCTTGTGGGCATCTGTTCATTTGGAGAATACCCCCTTTGCAACACTTTTATTAAAACCTGGCCAGAATCTACCCTCCATCTAGTGAAATCTCACTTCACCTTCACTAAAACTATCGTATTATTGAATAATGAAGCAACGGGAATCCACGGAGGTAGAAGGTAGATCAGGTACACCTCGACCAAATTCATTTCAACTCTGAGATGCGCAAACAAAGAAGCGAGACCGAACTATGTCAGTGCCGCAAAATAAACGCATGTACACTCGGCGGAGAAAGTTTAGTTAGTTAAATATTACCTAAATAAAATCCTGAGAATTTGGTAATAAATTCCATTTTAGTTATTAACTGTGTAAAATGTGGATTTCAATTTATATTTCTGAATCGAAGTAGCCTTTACTTGAGGAAAATACACAACTAAATAGAATTCGATTTTTAATAAACTTAATTTCTACTGTACTAACATTGTTACAATTACAATTGTTTCGCAACACAGTGTTGTCAAAGGATCGATGGAATACAAACTAAATATTAAATATTGTAGATATTTAAAATGACACTGGGTACACATAAAACCGAAATTTATTCCACATAGACATTTTTAAAATTGTTTACCTGATCAAATCCAATTAGGAAATTTTCCGCTATTGTAGCTGTATACAAAAAGATGTCTGAACTTTCTGAAACTGAAATACACTAAAGAAAGCAGCCTATAGTCACCAAATAATATTCACAATACTACATTAACGACATCAGTTTTAAATTACACACAATCTAAACGTCTATTCTCTTTATTTACAGTATGGAGACACCGTTTAAAACAAATCTGTCACTCACTATCACTGTTTTCACTCTCAGAACTTACAATATCATAATCATCATCGTCATCGGAATCGTCATCTCCAAGATTGATAATAATTTGATCTATTACTATATCAAGGGCTGGTTCCAAGCAGAGAAACTCTTTTTCACATTTGAGCGCATGTTGGCAGCGACTTTGCCATTCTAGTGGTGGAAAATTGTCAAAAAATTCATTACATAGCTTTTCCACATCTGACAATTTAAACGTGATGTTTTTACTTCCAACGTATTGTTTAAGGGATGCCCAAACAAGTTCAATTGGGTTAAGGTCAGGGTGATAAGGTGGCAATCTCAAAGTATTATGACCATGTTGTTCTAAGATTTTGTCAACTTCGTACGTTTTAAATCTTGGCTTATATATTTTTATAATGTTATATAATTCAACTTTCAACATGTCATCTGCAAATGTGATGTTTCTGCTTCGTAACCACTGCTTCATTTCATCTTTTCGACTTGCGGATGTAGGCGATTTTTCACACTGCACATTGTGATATGGTGCATTGTCAATAACCAGCACACTACGTGGGGGCAAATTTGGTATAAGTTTAGTCTCAAGCCATTTCTTGTAGTTGATAAAGTTCATATCATCATGAAAATCACCCGACTTACATTTTGACTTAAATATAAGTGATGCATTTGGTATGAATCCTTTTTCCCATCCAGCATGAACTATAACTAATCTTTGCCCCTTAGACACTGGTTTTCGTAGCCCTTCGTTACTATTATCAGACCAAGCTTTTTCATGAGTGTGGGAGGAATGAATATATGTTTCGTCCATATAGATAATTGGTCGACCCTCCTGACGGTATTGTTTTATGGTTTTTAAAAACCCTGTCCTCAATTGCCTAATGTCATGTCGCTCCATTAGTAATGTTCGGTTTGTTTTTATTTTGCGCCATCGAAAACCTATACTATGTAAGATCTTACGCAAACTTTCTCTACCACCAGTAAACTCGCTGTCTTCTTTAACTTTTTGGAACAAGCGTTTCAGAGTAGGTGCTGTTTTTTCTTGTACATACCAATTGTGGACAATTCCTCGTAATATTCTTGTATCTATATCATCTATTTTTGTCTTTTTCGGTGTTTTACCTTTATTATGTTTTGTACTGAATGACGAAGCTTCACCCTTATCAATATTTTTACTTTGCTTAACTATAGATTTTACAGTGCTTAGGCTAATACCGACTGCTTGTGCAACCCTTTCATGTATTTTCGCTGAAGGAACCAATAACTCACCACGTTGTGCCTCCAATGTCATAAATTTAAAAACATTATGCACTATTTCACGACTTTGTGCACTCAAAATCTTGTGTTTTACAAGCGACTTAAATTCCATATTAAAATTCCTACGCGGATTGTACCACTATGAGTTCAAATGGATCTTTACAGTGCAATATTCTGCTTAGGACTGGTAGCTGCCGACAGTGTCGTACGCGTGTTCTACGCGCATCCGAATCTCACAGTTGAAATGAATTTGGTCGAGTAGTATATACATACAGGGGAGCTAAATACACTTTTACAAACCATGTTTCAACGATTTGCATACATAAGGTATGGCACCAGCTTTGAACTGTATCTCAGGTACTATTAGCTATACATGGAACGTTTTGGTGCAAATTTAGTCTTCTTTAATAATTCTTACACTTGGTAAACTTAACTTTTTATTGATTAACCATCACATTTTAATTCTTTTTAATTAAAAATTTAAAATTATCATCACCTGAACGGAATTGGACAGCTAGACACAATTACAGTTCCCTTCTGTTTGTAATCGATGAAGTTGAAACGGAAAACGATGACGTAATACTTGCGACATACATTTGTTTCCAAAATGTGTCTGTGCTGGAGACTGGAAGTTGGAAAGTAGCCAAAATCGTAATTTCTTGTTTACTTTTACAAAACAAAGTTTTAAACTTCCATTTCAATTATTATCTTTCAGCTGCCTTCCATTATCGTTGTAATCTAATAGTTCGCGAAATTTAATGTTGTGAGTGGGCTGCTAGTGCTGGATGAATATAGAGTAACAATTGAATTATTTTCATTTATATCAAACTGTTTTTCAAACTTGTACAGTCTCCGATCTTCCCGCTGTTGAAAATAATTGTTGTTCGATTTGTTACTCTATAGCTTAATGGTGGAGTTTCTCCATCTATCCACCGGCTGTCTTATAAACTAACGAATTATCCACAATAAATATTAGCAGATCAATATGAACCTCTCAGATACTTAACCACGTTCTTTGTCGGATACTGGTCTTATTGCCAGCTACACCCCTGCCTCTTGGTACCGTACATAAACAATGAATAGTAGGTTCACTCTAAGCTCCTCCCAGCGCAATGTCTATCTCACTCGGTCTTCGATGATACTCTTTCTCGGGATTTTCTAGTTCCAACCGAGCGATAGACAGATACATGTTATTGTAATGGGTACCTTATTGTTAAAATATTATTTATGTACTCAGAATTCAGGTATAAAGCAGATCAATATACCAATTATTATAACAAAGAATTAAATATTATTTATTAAGTTAGGATCATATATTTCCTGACGGACTTTACTTTATTAATAGTACAAGTTGTGTTAATTTGTAACAGAAAGCGTATCCTCAGAACTTGCACGGCACTGTTTACAGTTATCGGATGGGCGGCGTCAATAGCTCCCTAGAAAGCATTTAGGACATCAAGTTAGCTGGCGAATACTGTACCGTGTGTCTTTTGTAGTTTCAAGGTACGAGCGGAGTTAATAGTAGGTATACAGGCTGGACAGTCTTTGCTGTGAACCATTTAATTATTATTACGGGATATTTATTAAAAATAAAATGCAGCAAATGTGTTGTGTGATTTTTATCGGAGCAACATTTAAAATCTGTTTAAAAACGTATAATTTACACATAATTGGAAAAATTTTCCATTTAGTTATTTCTTATCTCTCTATACACGAGTGTGTTTATATTCTTGAGTCGCGAAATAAAAATAAAATAAACCTAATACAAAATTACAAATATTACAAAATTTGTAATTATTGCTTTTAGTTTTGTTTAGGATTCCAATTTTTTTCACAAAAAGCAATTATTTAGCATTGTTTTTATAGGCAAAACGAATTCTATAGTATGTTATTGCGACAATCTGGTATAATTTTTAACGATTTTAAATAGTTGTTCATGTTTTCTATTTTTTTTTTGTAAGGTATACAGACATGTGGATTTGTTTTATTCTATTTATACTGTGCTTCTCAAAAGTTCCCTCCCCCCTCTTCTCTTTTGAATGGTGATACTTAGACTGATGAAATTTGGAGGGTGAACTATTGTCACCTTCTCTACTAGTGGTAACAAGTGACGTAATAGGTATCGGTGACGTCACCAGGCAACTGAAACCAATAATATTAAATGGGACCTTATGGCAAGTGACACCTCGTTTGAAAGGTATTTAGAATACCTATTCATTCATACTATTTTTTCAAGTCAGTCATAGTACAGTACACAGGGTGTTGACCAAAAACAAATTTCACCCATACAAATCAAAAATGGTGCATCAACTTTCAGATGACGACCCCGACCGAAGGCTGCAATTCTGTGAAAATGTGTCCACTAAAATTGTCCAACAGCCGGACTATGTAAGGATAATTTGATTTAGTTACGAAAGTACTTTCTTCCTTAATGGAAATGTTAGTACTCAAAATGTGAGGTATTGGAGTGACAGAAATCCTCACATGTTTCGTGAAAAACATACACAGTTCCCATTAAAAGTAAATGTCTGGGCAGGTATTTTGGGAAACCACTAACTCTAATTTAACAGGTGAAGTATATCTAAGATGTTAGAAAACGCAATTGAACCGTTATTCCTTCAAATTCTGGAAGATAATCCAGATGAATTTGGTAACTTGGAAATAACGTTC
This sequence comes from Lochmaea crataegi, assembly GCA_947563755.1. Taxonomy (NCBI): domain Eukaryota; kingdom Metazoa; phylum Arthropoda; class Insecta; order Coleoptera; family Chrysomelidae; genus Lochmaea; species Lochmaea crataegi. The sequence continues at coordinate 10,041,283 of OX387430.1, forward strand.
CAACAGGATGGAGCTCCTGCACACTATTACTTTCCAGTAAGACGTTATCTAGATGAGGAATATTCTGGTAGATGGATTGGACGCTGTCCAATAGAATGGTCAGCTCGGTCACCGGACCAAAAATATAATTATTTAAAATTTAGTCTTTGGATTAAAAGAAAAAAAAAGAAAACAAAAATTTACTGAAATTATGCAACTTATAATGCAGATACGTCACTAGTTTAAATGTGAAGTTGTCTATAGTCTTCCTTTGCAGTTCCATATTTCAGCTTCTTCTTTCTCATTCATTTGGGATGTTTGAGTTTGACAGGACAAAAATGTTGACATCTGACTTGACATCTATAACTCTGTATACCTTGTTCAATTTTAATTTGAAGCATTTATTTACAAATTCATTACTGTGTCGAAAACAGATGAGAGAAGAAAGAGTTGGTTTGCAGCTATTAGAAGGTTTTTTGTGTAAAAAACAAATTATTTTATTGTGAAGACCATTTTAATGTAAGTGAAAAATTTTTGCTCTAGTAGATATCCAATGAAATCAGTTAATTTGAGGTCATTTGATTGAAAACAACCAATCAGAACAACATTACACTGAAAACAGACAACAACATTATACTGAAAACAGTCCATGGTCTGTTTTCAGTGTAATGTTGTTCTGATTGGTTGTTTTCAATCAAATGACCTCAAAATAGCTGATTTCATCTACTAGAATCTACGTTGCCATGGATACATTTTGATTTATTTCGATTTTGACGTTTCAAAATATTTAATATTTCAAAATGTCACGATTCTGTCATAATACTGACGAGAATATTAATGAAATTATAGAAGCAAAACACTCTGTTTTTTTTTCTATAACTAGCAAAAAAATTTCTATTCGAATAACCCTCGAACATTGATAAATGTTCAAAAATTTTATAACTACTTTCTCAAGCTTGCTGCTTGAAAGCTTCGAAAGCTTTCGAAATCTGTTATAAAATTTTTTTGAACAATTATCAATGTCCTTGGGTTATTACTACTGATAATCATTTCAAATATTTATCAATTTATATATCTTTTTTAGTTATGAGTTCAAAGATGACTTGGAATTTGCTTTAACGTACACTGTAATTTTATTAATAAAAGGAAGCCTAAACACGAACTAATCAAAAAATTTAAACAAGATGAAACCATATGCGAATGCAAACTACAAAACAACTCATTGTCACTCTAACCTAAACTTCTTCTTTTCTTCTTTTGGGTGATTACACTCTCTTCTGATTATTTTGTTCCATGTCAAAATATGTGACTAACTTCAATTTAAACTAGTGTCGTCAAAATCTAGAAGGCGGGTTTTAAGAAATTTTCAAAATATAATTTCTTAAATGGGGATTAAAACAAAACAGCACTATTTAATTTGAAAAAATTCAGTGCGACGTAATTTGTTCCCTTATAATTAACGATCTGCTAAGTGAACCAACTATTTATCTACGGTATCGAAGGTATTAGAATTTATTCAAAGTTTCAGGTGCTATAATTTTTTGTAATTTTCCATTTTCCAAATATCTATGTGGATAAAATTTCGTAAAAAATCTACTTGTTTATTTTCTCAATAAGCATGTATATTTAAAATTGAAAACTTATTTTGTAACTGAGTAGAAAATATTTTTCGGTTTCCTCCTGTCCTATTTAATTTGTATTTCGAAAAAAATTTGAATTGAAAAGACTCTCAATAATGTTAACATCAACAGCTGTCGTGATCGTGATCGTGATCGAATATGTTGGACATTCGTACACTGAATCATACTAATATAGATATGGTAATATATAAGTCCGAAGTTGGCACATCGTATATAGTGTAAAAAGGTCAAATGATGACTGCCCAAACAACGAGGTTTTATTGATAGATATTATGAATAGAATGGATATTTATTAGGATGTATTAATATGCTAAAAATAAGTCTACAATCTAGATTTACCGTTTGCGTCATTTTACTACACTCAAAAAAATATTTTTTTATCCTACACTATGAGAAAGTTGAATTTTATCAGCTTTACGGAGACGAGAAAGTTACCTTTTCTACGGCTAGCCGAGAAAATAAATTTTACGTTTCCACGCTAGCTGGCGCCCTAATTGACCATTAAACGTCAGTATAAAAATAAATTGTTAGCAGTTGTCAATATCTGCAAATTCAATCATAAGTTGTCGTATTTTGATGTTTGTTTGAAGTTAACTTGTCAGTTATGGAGCCTGATTCAGATGAAATAATGTTTTTCACTCCGCCTGAAATAACAGATAAAGCTAACGAGGTCACGCTTGACTGATTACCGGAAAAATCGAAAGCGAAATACAACCTACAATACAAGCTATTTATGGACTGGTGTGCCTCCAAGCAAGTAAAAGAATATAGCGAAATAGTTATTTATGATACAAGTGCGTGAAGTGATACTTTTGCAACGAGTGCGCAAAAGTAATTCACGCATGAGTATCATACAATGTTTCTCTACGACCACATTAAAAATACTTTCCCTTAATTATATATTACATAACCTCTCTTTTTAATAATTGTGTTTGAATTATTGCCTACCTTTATCATAAGAAATTCATTATCTGGTGCTCCATTTATAAAATCCAAAATCTGTTCCCTTGTGAAAATTTTTGATTTTTTTGGTTTATGGCTCTCTGATTGTCGTTTTATGAAGGTAATAAGTTTATGAAATTTACTTATATCAATGTTTAAATTTAAATTTATGGTAGTTTTCAACATTGAATAATGGGACCATAACGTTGATGATTTCCATTGACTTTTCCGAGAAATATGCAATAAGAACATTTTCCGCCTAATTTTTAATTTTTTTAGTGTTACACCAATCCAAAAAAAAAGGTGAGCAGTCGTCGTACCGCCGACAGAAGCTTGCTTCTTATGCACAATGAAATGACCATTTTTGGCCAATTTTCGAAAATTTTGACCATTTTTCAAAAATGTTGTCAATTTTTGACTATTTTTTCAAATTTTAACAATTATTGACCATTTTTGACAATTATTGACCAATTTTGACAATTATTGACAATTTTTCAAAAATGTTGACCATTTTAGACCATTTTTCCAAATTTTAACAATTATTGACTATTTTTCCAAATTTTAACAATTATCGACCATTTTTGACAGGTTCTGACAATTATTGACCATTTTTGACAATTTTTCAAAAATTTTGACAATTTTTAACAATGATTGACCATTTTGACAGTTTTTTATAATTATTGACCATATTTTCAAAATTTTGACGATTTTTCGAAAACTTTGACCATTTTTCAAAATTTTGACAATTTTTGACAATTATTGACCATTTTTTCAAAATTTTTGACCATTTTTTCAAATTTTAACAAGTATTGACCATTTTTGACAGTTTTGACAATTATTGATAATTTTTGACAATTTTTCGAAAATTTTGACCATTTTAAACCATTTTTCTAAATTTTAACTCCAATCCAAAAAAAAGGTGAGCGGTCGTCGTACCGCCGACAGAAGCTTGCTTCTTATGCACAATGAAATGACCATTTTTGGCCAATTTTCGAAAATTTTGACCATTTTTCAAAAATTTCGACAATTTTTGACCCTTTTTTCAAATTTTAACAATTATTGACCATTTTTGACAATTATTGACCAATTTTGACAATAATTGACAATTTTTCAAAAATTTTGACCATTTTAGACCATTTTTCCAAATTTTAACAATTATTGACCATTTTTGACAATTATTGACCATTTTTGACAGTTTTGACAATTATTGATAATTTTTGACAATTTTTCAAAAATTTTGACCATTTTAAACCATTTTTCCAAATTTTAACTCCAATCCAAAAAAAAGGTGAGCGGTCGTCGTACCGCCGACAGAAGCTTGCTTCTTATGCACAATAAAATGACCATTTTTGTCCAATTTTCGAAAATTTTGACCATTTTTCAAAAATTTCGACAATTTTTGACTATTTTTTCAAATTTTAACAATTATTGACCATTTTTGACAATTATTGACCAATTTTGACAAATATTGACAATTTTTCAAAAATTTTGACCATTTTAGACCATTTTTCCAAATTTTAACAATTATTGACCATTTTTGACAATTTTTGAGCATTTTTGACAGGTTCTGACAATTATTGACCATTTTTGACAATTTTTCAAAAATTTTGACAATTTTTAACGATGATTGACCATTTTTGACAGTTTTTTATAATTATTGACCATTTTTTCAAAATTTTGACGATTTTTCGAAAATTTTGACCATTTTTCAAAATTTTGACAATTATTGACCATTTTTTCAAAATTTTTGACCATTTTTTCAAATTTTAACAAGTATTGACCATTTTTGACAGTTTTGACGTTTATTGATCATTTTTGACAATTTTTCAAAAATTTTGACCATTTTAAACCATTTTTCCAAATTTTAACAATTATTGACAATTATTGACAATTTTGACAATTACCTACTGATCATTTTTGACAATTTTTCAAAAATTTTGACCATTTTTTCAAATTTTAACAATTATTGACCATTTTTGACAATTATTGACCAATTTTGACAGTTTTGACAATTATTAATCATTTTTGACAATTTTTCAAAAATTTTGACCATTTTTCGAAATTATAACATTTATTGACCATTTATTACAGGCTCTGACAATTATTGACCATTTTTGACAATTTTTCAAAAATTTTGACCATTTTTCAAAAATTTTGAGAATTTTTAACAATTATTGACCATTTTTGACAGTTTTTTATAATTATTGACCATTTTTAGGTACACAATATACTATTGTTTATACTTTTATAAAAACATTTGTGGGTCTAAAAATTTATGTCGTAAAGCATCGACACGGCGGATCCAGAACCGCTACATGAGACAAGGGGGTGGTGGGTAGGGTTACCAGACCCCTAGAAAAAGATAACTTGGTTATAGAAATGCGCCTAAGATAGTGTAAACTGTTAATATTGGTGTAGTGGTAGTGTAAACAGTGTTCAGCGTTCTTATTTTAAAACCAAAAAATTTCTCACACTTTTTCACAATTTTAAATTTAAAATCTTAAAAATGTTTAAAAATATTCATACAACTTCGTCGGCTCCCAATTTTTTTATTATTCACTTAAAACTTGGCAAAACATGACTACAAAAAAACAGAAAAATTACTTTTATTATTATTCAACGGTGCCAAGTCGTGCGCCAATAAATCAAATCTAAAATTTTTGAATTTTCGAACATTATAGTATAATAAGGACAAACTGCGTCCTCCGGAGGACGGGGTCATTTTAATCCAAGGAAGAATAATTGGCAACCTTAGTGGCGGGCGTTTCCTTTGGTTCAATATTCAATTTTTTAAATTTTAAAAAGTAAAATTATTTATTTAGAAGCTGGGAGGAAGTAGCTACATACAGGCCATAATTTTTCCTCTGCAACTATTAAAGCGGGGCTTTACCAAACAGCTTGACCGGCGGCACTAGCCTCCTTGCCGTCGGCAAAATCAAAATAAGTGAAGAAATGTTAAAAAAGCATTTTTACTTTGATCTATGATCTATGTTTTTATTTTATTTTAAATTTTCCATAATATTTCGAGTAAATTTTAAAAATCTCACCTGCTACTTCGTAGAGAAGTGGTTTACTTGAAACAAGCACACTAACTGAATCTCTTCGATGATTATAATATCAAAACCTAGCTCTTCAAACTAATTCAATTACAATTTATATAAATTTAATTTACGTATAATAAGCTATCTTTTAAGATAAAAACAATCTTTACATCATTTATCTTTCTCCTTTTACCACAAGTTTATTCTGCTCAGAGTAAAGAAGACTGCAGATTGATCGATGATAAAATTACACCTGATATGTCTGCAAAGGTTTTAACCTGTTTAGAGTTAGGAATATATTTAAAATCTTAAATTATTCACATCTTTTTGCTTGCAAAATTAGTACTACTTGAGGGTTCATCAAGATAAATCCTTAGATATATAATATCGACAACACATTAAGTAGAATCGATTAGGTGACTAATTGGTTTATTCCACTGCGATCTTTTCAGATTGTGGTCCTCTGAATCTAGATTACATTCTCCAACCCAATCAGCCTCGAGTCTGAATATTTTACGTAGTTTCTTGCATAATAGGATGTGTTCTGCAGTTTCCTTCTCTACACTTTGCTTCATCTGTCAACCCCATTAGCTTTGAGTATCTATTAAGCTTATACTACCCTATTAGCATACCTACCACACTTATGACAGTTTTCTGTCGTATTAGGTTTGCCCTTAATTTTGGCGATATTAAGTAGAGTTGGTTCATACTTAATGAAGTGTCTAACTATAAACCTGTTAAGAACAAGATTGTACTTTGCTTAGAATTTTGAATTAATTTTGCAGTAATGTCCTCATGGTAATCCAAAGAAGAATCTTCTATGTTCTTAGCAGGCAGAGAATGTGAGTTTGGATTGCATCCGTCTTTAGATCCAGCACCAGCTAGGAATGGAGAACTATCGATAGTCCCGAGTATCGCTATTTATCGATAGTCTCGAGTATCGATATTTATTTTTACTATCGATTATTATCAATAATTTTAGATAGTCTTACATCGGTATAATTGACATCTGACATCTATCACTCTGTTGTTTATATACAATTGTCAAAATTTTGAAAAATGGTCAATAATTGTCAAAATTTTCAGAAAAATGGTCAAGATTTTTGAAAAATTGTCAAAAATAATCAATAATTCTCAACTGTCAAAATTGGTCAATAATTGTGAAAAATGGTCAATATGTAATTGTTAAAATTTAAAAAAATTGTCAAAAATTAAAAAAAAGGTCAATAATTGTCAAAAACTGTCATAATTGGTCAATAATTGTCAAAAATGGTCAACAATTGTTGAAATTTGGAAAAATGGTAGATAATTGCCAAACATTTTGAAAAAATGGTCAATAATTGCCAAAAATTATCTAAATTTTGAAAAAATTAACAAGAATTTTCAAAAAATTTGAAAAATGGTAAATTTTTTTGTAAAATTGTCAAAAATTTTGAAAAAATGGTCAATAATTGTCTGAGTTTTGAAAAAATGAATAGGAATGGTCAAAAATATTTAAAAAATTGTCAAAATTTTTCAAAAGTGAATAAAAACGCTCTAAAATGGTCAAAATTTTTGAAAAATTGTAAAAAATAGACAATAATTGTCAAAAACTGTCAAAATTGGACAAAGAATTTTAAAAAAATGGTCGATAAATGTCAAAATTTTGAAAAAATGGTCAATAATTGTCAAAAATTTTGAAAAAATGGTCAATAATTGTCAAAATTTTTGGTAAATTGTCAATAATTGTCAAAATTTTTGATAAATTGTCAAAAATGGACAATAATTGCCAAAAACTGTTAAAGTTTGTAAATAATTGTCAAAAATGGTCAAGATTTTTGATACATTGTCAAAAATGGACAATAATTGTCAAAAACCGTCAAATATAATGATTGTAATCACACGCAATACACTCTGTTTCTCTCCTGTCTTTCTCTCTTTCTCTTCCTTCTTTCTCTCATTTTTCTTTCTTTCTCTCCCATCTCTCTCTCTCATTTTTCTTTCTTTCTCTCTCCTCCATCTCTCTCTTTCTCTTTCCTATCCCTCTCTCACATCTCTCTCTTTTTTTCCTATCTCTTTCTCTCCCATCTCTCTCTCTTTCCTAACTATCTCTCTCTCTCTCTCTCTCTCTCCTATCTCTTTCTCTATCCCATCCCTTTCTCTCATCTCTCTGAGCCATCTTTCTTTCTCTCTCTCCCATCTCTCTCTTTTACAACTCTCCCATCTCTCTCTCTCTCTCTCTTCCATATATCTCTCTCTCCCCCTTTCTCCCTTCCTTCTCTCTCTCTCATTTTCCTTTCTCTTTGCTATCTCTCTTTCTTTCTCTCTCTCCCATCTCTCTCTCTCTCCTCTCTCTCTCTCATCTCTCTCGTCTCTCTCTCCCATCTCTCTATTCCATTTTTTGATCGCGTTTTTATTTCATATCAGCTTTCAAAATAAATTCCTTACCTAAAAGCATCTCAACTATCGATAGTACCGAAAACTATCGATTTTTTTCGATATTCAAAAATATCGATAGTTATCGATAAACCATCGATAGTTCTCCAATCCTAGCACCAGCTATCAGAATGAACAGACTTTAACTATACTCCTTGTATGTTCGAATTTTGTTTTTTTAGGGAGCGATGGTAATATTGAGATTGAAATGCAAGAAACACGTCAATTCTTTATGAATTAATATAATAATTTTTTTGTAAAACAATAAAACACAAATGTATCTTTATAGGGTTGTATGAAAAACATCTCTCTGTCTGAAGAAAGTCTAGCCTGTACTCAAAATAAAATTTAATAATAAAAGACAACAAAAACAGAATAAAGTATCGAACTGTTTAGTACCGTCCTCGTATAGCTACTTGAATCCTTGTCATTGGCATATTTTTTATTATTAAGACTAGTAGCACTAAACAATGTTATCAATTGTATGAAATTTTTTCACCTACATACATATAATATAAAAATTATGAAAAAAACAATAGTGAATTAATTCAATATCTTTTCTGTCAAATTAATTCCCATTATTATGAAATAAAATTGGACTTTCATCTATCTTTTTTCTCTCTCAAACGCACGTAGTTGCAGTAACTTTCCATAATGTTTGTCCTATCCCGCTTCAAGCAGCACTGAAATTTTTAGCATATCCCCAGATCAGATCTAGACTGGTCTGGGACTGCCTACAAAAACTTTTCACTCTGGCAAACCATAACAGAGTAACTCTTAAGTGGGTCCCGGGGCACAAGAGCATTGTAGGCAATGAAAACGCAGACACACTAGCAACGTACTTCAGACGTACTGAAGACACGTGCCAAAACAGGAACACAGCAAACTCCTGGTCAAAAAACACTCGGAGTCGCTGACTAAGGACACCTCAACAGGTACCAGATAAGGAAAATGACGGGATTCACCGGTCACTGTACCGCACATGCATACAATTGGTATAAATAAGGAGGAACCTATCTGTCGGTTGTGCATGAAAGAGGAGGAAATAGCCTCTCACATTATCTTCGAGTGTGAAGCACTGTCTCATTGGAGATATAGACTCCTAGAATCCAAGGGAGGATTTCTCCAAGAAGGACCTAGTGTTGAGCCTGATAAGGGTTACTGGTCTCTTCACATAAACGGTATGACCAAGAGCATAAAAAGCCTAAAGGCTGAGGTTTCTAAGCCTCTGACTAGTGGTGCCGAACCAATCAATAAATCAATCCCGCTTATGTGCTGCGAAGTCTGCACTTTTATTTTTCTCATAGTAAGAAATATTTATATACTTAAACTACTTATTCTTAACGTTCATCTCCCCTCTTCAGCATTACTATTCTACCCCTTGGGTATTTAGCCAGCGCGAATAAGATAGCTTATAGTTACTTGCGTCTAGCCTCCCTGTTTAATTTTGTAGCCCGCATGCACGCAAGCGCATTTCATGATCAGTTTGCCTCCTTATTTATCGAGAAGGGCAAGGAAAATCATTGAAAAAGCTATACAGAAGGGACAGGGTGAGTGGAATGGTTATTTTTCCTACCCCTTCTTGAAAAATTAACCACTGATCTGTTTTAACCAAAAAAATTATGAAACTTATTAGAAACAAAAACAAGTATTAGTGCCTTATTATTCTAACCTAAAAATTCAAAAGGACAAGACGAGGCAAACTGATCATGAAATGCGCATGCGGACTACAAAATTAAACGGTGAGCCTAGATGCAAATGCTTATTTATAATTTGGGAATGTTCCCTGATGAACGCCTGGAATTTTCCATCTTCCCCTTGAAAACTCCTTGCTCCACGTTTTCCATATTTTTTTCTCTAAGGCTAGAGATGTTAAAGGAAAACACAGCACAGGTATAGACTTTTATTGCACAGGGGCAAAAGCCAAGCATTACACAACCCCGAAAATCAGAGCCACCATCTTCACTAGAATCATCTTCTATGTCGATGATAAACTCATCTATGACTTGATCTAGTAGAGGTTCCTTTTCCATGTATTCCTTTTCAAATTTTTGTGCATGGTCACACCTTGATTTCCACATTCCCACTGAAAAATTTTTAAAGAATTCGTCGCACTAGCCAGTAACTTTGTTAAAATTGGAACCTACGTTTTTTTCAGCAACATAGTGATTGCACTCCAGACTAATTCGATAGGATTTAATTCGGGGTGATATGGAGGCAATCGTAGAATATCAAACCCATACGACATTATTAATTCATAAATACAATAACGTTTGAGCTGTTTGCTCAATATATCAAAGAAACTTTTCAACCAGCCGAACCTTCAGAACAAATGAACCTGGAAATCCTAGAGTAGGAAGAAAATAAAGAAATAAAACTAGTAACACCAAAGGAAGTATTCGCCGAAATAAAAAACAATATCAACGTACTTGCAAGGCTCCAGGTTACGATTTAATCACAGGGGGAATATTAAAAAATCTACCCCGAAAGGGTATCGTAAAATTAACCTACTTGATAAACGCAGCCTTCCGGCTAAAATATGTACCACGCATAATGATTCCCAAACATGGAAAACAATCAATCGACAATCGACCAAATTTACAGAATAACGGATTTGATAGATGGAACACTGGAACACTTTGCTCAGCTATTTTCTTAGATATATCCCAAGGATTCGATAAGGACTGGGATGAAGGACTTCAATATAAACTCAGGAAAATACTACCTAGACAGTTTTCGGATATACTTAAATCATATACTTCAGATAGAACATTCTGAATTCGACAAGAAAATACTTATTTAGACTTAATAGATATATGTGCTGGGGTGCCGCAGGGTAGCGTTCTTGGTCCAGTACTGTATATTCTTTATACATATGATATCCCTTCAACTAATGATACGAAAATAGCAATGTTTGCTGATGACACGGCTGTGATGACACGGCTGTGATGTCGGCTGTGATGACGGATCAGTAAATGGACGAAACAATTGCGCATTAAGCTAAACGAGGCTGAAACAACCCATGTAAACTTTACAAACAAAACTTCTATAGGTCATCAACACATATTCTTAAATAACAGGCAAGTACCATTGGTAAACACAGCCAAATACCTTGGAATGAATTTAGACGCAAAGTTGCGCTGGAAAGAACATGTCAAAGTGAAAAAAAGAGAACTTGAATTCAGATATGGAAACATGTATTGGTTACTCGGGAGGAAATCTTACATCTCTACTCTTATTATATACTCAGGTATTGGCACCGGTATGGACCTATGACATACAGTTGTGGGGATGCGCTAAATATAGCAATATAGGTATAATACAAAGGTATCAAAACAAGATGCCGAGAGAAATAGTAAACTCACTATGGTATGTTCGAAATTACGATTTACATAGGGATCTAGGAATTCCGGCAGTAGCTAAGGAAATCAAACTATATGTCAAGAAGTACGAGAATAGGCTACACAATCACCACAACATCGAAATGTTGCAAATTCTGGACAACCAAGATCAACAGAGAAGGCTAAAAAGAGTTTAAATTAGTGATTAGTGTCGAAGCAGTTATCGCAACAAACAAGTGATACAACAAGATAGAAACTAAGATATCTTAGATTTAGTCATTAGTTTTTAAGAACTTCAAAGCAAAATTGCTGGCTGGTCATTTTTGACCAGTTGCAGTTTTCAACGTAAAAAAAGAATCATAGTGATATATGACGAAAAGTATTTTACTTTACCCCAATCGGAAATGACCGGAAACACCTACAACAGATTTTGAGGGTGTTTTTGAGCCATCTGTGTACCAATAACTATCTGCTCTTAGTAGTTCCTCCTCACGGAGGACCCAGTCAACTCTTTTCGGAACTAGGACGGTGTAATAAGTCATAGTTTACTGTTGGAGGCAGATGTTATTCTTAGACTACTGTGACTTCCAGTGTCCCCCAGCAATCAGCTTCACTCTGTTGTTGGCATTTGGAAATATGCGCAATTCTATATGTTGTCCATCTAGTTTCTCTTTCCAGATATATATGGAAATGAGGTAGGTCCAGAGGGATTTCCACGGCAACTGACGGTGTGGTGCTAATGAACTAGTAATTGCCAGATAAGCCTGTCTTTTTATACCAAAGAGTTTTGTTTGGAACGGAAGCTTTTGACCACCAAGTAATATCTTCATATACGATCATTGGTCTATTTTTCCAAGTGAGCATTCTGTGTGCCCAATATGCATTTACCAATATGAGTAAGGACTCAGACTTTGTCTTATGCTTGCTGTCACATAGTTCTTCTGTCCAACCTTCACCTTCCCTGAAAGAACTTATGCTTTACGGACGGTTGCTCTGACCACAGATCAGCCCTGACTATCTTAAAGCTCGCTAACACTCTAAGCATTTTCTCCGTCCTCAGCCACAACTATTATTATTATCTATTATCTAACTGAAGTTAAAATGAAAACCATTATATGTAATTTTAATAGTTTTTATCACTAAATCGCTAATTGTTTATAATAGCAATGTGATTTAATTTAATTTCGTGTATATGTAATAAAAATAAAGATTAAATTAAGTTCAAGTTCATTAATATTTATATTTCGCATCGTTAACGATACTATAAACTAAAAAAACGGTTTCATAGAAACTCAACTTTTTTTTATTATCTTGTAGTGAAATGCTTGAATAATATTTAGTAATAGGGTAGGGTTTTACCTAATTAGAGCACGCTTCAGTCTCATAATTCACGCATCTACAAGACCCCAAATATAAATACGTTTGGTCCGGTGCACCTATGAAAAACTTCCGCGAATCATCTTCATTGAATACATATGCCTTCTTGGCTACGTCATTCTTAGTATTTGCCTTCATGAATGCATGCAATTTTATAAATGATTGTAAACATTGTAAATTCGAATGGATAACCAACATACTCTACGCCTGGTACTGCTCCGACATTTTATGAAGGTAAGCAAGCTTAACTCGTTCATCTGATTGATGTCACATCACGAATTCAACCATTTTATATTTTTAATGTGCCAAATTATTGAACAATAAAACAGTTCATAGTCATTTGCCCACCACTTTAATTCATGATATTAAATTTTCGTATAAAAAAGTCTATGAACTTGAAATATAACATCGGTGGCGTCTAAGCACTCCATTCTCTTATCAATTCTTCCAACCCCACCTAGCACGCCTCCACAAGTTTCTGTACATAACCTTGTTCCATAAACTTGAGAATATCGCAAATCTCGAAAAATATTCGACGCTCAATGACGTCAGATGAGAACGACGCCTCGATGGCGGTGTCCCGGATATACCAAATGGCCAGACAGAACGACTCTTTGTGTTTATAATAAAAGGAAGTATGAAAATTGGTGATCAATAGAACAAACAAAGTTCGAAAAAAAAAACAAAGATTGATTTGGATATCTTAAAAAATAATATACCAATCTATTAATGTTGGGGAAAATTTAGGCATATATTAAATAACCTTAAAAGTGTCATCGTTTATTTAAGAAATAGTATGACATTGGAAGAATGAACTGGCTGATTCCAATTTGTAGTAATTGTTTTAAAGTGACATATAAGGCTTAATTCACACGGTACAGTCGCATGGTGCTCGCATATGAGTGGTGTGGTACTGGCATGTGCAGTCCGCATGTTATCCTATGGCGTAATTCCGACAGAAACAGTTCGTGGTGCCAGATGAGACTGGCTTTGAAGCGGACGTGGCAGGCTCAAAAGCCAGCCTCAATACGCACAGAAAATTCTTCAGATGTGACGTGGTGCTAGAATGACTGCCACCACCACCACGTCATTTCGACGACATACGAAGTCTACAGGAATAACACGCCATACTAAAGTGTGAAATTCAGTGTTTGATCTTCGTTATTAGCATAAAATGTGTGACGATTTCCAATTTAATGAAGATTTCTGCAAAAGAGGGCATCTGAATGAAACTTTATAGATGATAAATATCTCAGAAATTCAGTACAAACTGCTCATAAAAGAGTGGGGTATGCCAGTTTGCACCGTTTGGAATTTAAGCACGCTTTTCGTTATTAGTGCTTAACTTTAAGTAGCATTTAATTCTCTCCCTTGTTACACTGCTGCATTTTAAGTAAAGAACCGCTTAACGTTTAACACCGAGAAAATCTAGTGACTTTTCATATTTGAGTTTGTATCACGTGACAGTTAGCTTTTGCCCGCGTAAAATTTGAACGGTTAACCTATAAGTACAAAGAAAATCACAAACTTTCAAACTAAGTTGAACTTTAGTGGCCCCAATCGGGAACTCAATATTAAGTGCTCCTCAACTAGTTTAAGGAATACTTAGAGAGCGGTGCAACGCAAAATAGCCTTTTTAAGATTACTTTATTTTAAGACTATCTTAAAGTAAACGGGCATTAGTCAACTATTTTGCACTAAAAAATGACTTATATCAATATCCCTTTTGTGTGTATTGAACACCACGCCACCCATACGACACCACTATAATACTCACCAATTCTGTGTAAAGTACGCTTTAAGTTGGTATGATAGGTTTTAAAGGGACTTAAACTTCTCTAAAAAAATAAGTTGCAGATGGAAAAAAATTTAGAAATGGAATGGGTTGAAAGTTTTTGTACAATTTACAAAGTTTCTAAGTGTACAAAAAATAGTGTGTACACCACGGGACCACTAGTCTTAATCACTCAATCAGCTCGTGAAATTAGATATAAAATTTATCCACTATTTATAGTTATATGCACACCCTATGTGTGTGCCAAAGATAGAGAGAAATTTTATGAGAAATTTTTATCTGTCAAATCAACTTAAATTGATAGTACGAAAGTATCCTATAATGACATAGATAAAATTTTGGCATTGAAAACAAGGTGATTCATGTAGTACGATATTACATTCATTTATTGGAATTTAATTGGTAAAGAAATTTTTGGCGATAGCTGAATCCAAAATAGGCCAAGGTTATGATTCTATATAAAATTATCTGGAATTTTATTGGGAGCAATACTTCGGAATGACTATTTGACGCTCTATAAAAAAGGTTTCCTATAATTTTTTGATATTTTTACTCCTTTCAAAGTTATTCAACGTTAAAGTTAAATTAGTAATACATTTTGAGATTTTTTCAATTTTTCGACGCTACAATCAAGTTTATGGAAAAGTTTTATGGGATATTTTTTGTAGAGCATTTTATTGGCTATAATTTATCTTTTTAAATTTTTTTTATATTTTCAATGGGTCGTTCAATGGGTTATTCGCATTAAATCTAATATACACTGTGTTCATTTGAAAAGGACCCACCCTTGATATTTCAAAAATGGGACACATTAGAAAGAAATGCCGAAACACGTCGTCTTTTTTTTGGCGCTAATGTCATAAACGTCAGATTCACCCCCTCCCTACTGGAGATACCCCTTACATTTTTTCAAATGGCATGAGGTATCAAGTCATACCTCATTTAAAAGGTCTGGTAAATCTCTATTCAATCATCTTCTTTTGCCTTTGATACCAGCCTCCTATTGTTATTTAATCGTTGTTTAAAATTGGCTCTCTTTCAACCTTAAATGGAGTTAATACCATCTTCCGGTACGACAAGGTCGAAAAAGTTTTGATTGTTTTCCCAAATATTTTCATCAATATCTATTGCGAGCTCTAATTCCAAAGTTGTATTACTGCCTGGCAGATTTTCATTTAAAGTAGCATTATGTTCACTAATAGAATCTTCGTTTTCTTCATTGACTTTCTTAGCTTTTTTCCACTAATAAAACAGTGATGAGTCCAAACGACCACACCAACCAGATCCACTAACTTTGAATTGTTCTATTACGTCTACATATATCAATTTTTAAACACATTTAAAAAAATTAGAAGGTCCTGAAACAGATTTCGTATCAACTGCTAGAATGTTGTTTATTTCTTTATTTTCAGTTACCTGGGTAAGCAGTTTCGAATAATCAATATTATTTGAATTAAACGGAAATAATCCACAAGTACTGAAACCGTTCCTAATGGTCTCTACAGTAGCACCACGTTATTTTCTAGTCGCCATTTTCTGACTTGTTCCCTCCTTGCAACCTTTACGAGATGAAAAACTGCTACATCCAATGGTTGAAGACGATGTGTTGAATTAGGTAATAATCCTATTAAAATGATACCTTTAGCTCTACAAAATTCCGTAAGGGGCAAAGTGAGGCGTGAGGAATGGCCATCCATAAATAGTATTACTGTGGGTCCTTTTCAAATGAACACAGTGTATAAAATTCTCGTGTCACGGTGTTTGTAATTAAACTCCTCCGAAATGGCTCGACAGATTCTCATGAAATTTTGTGTGCATATCGGGTAGGTATGCGAATCGGTCAACATCTATTTTTCATCCCCCTAAATGTTAAGAGTGGTCCACCCCTTAATTTTTTATTTTATTTTTTAAACAAAAATTTTTGTTTTTATTTTTTTATGATACAGCATTCAAAAATACATACAACCCTAAATTTTCACCCTTCTACGATCAACCCCTATATCTTATTTGTCTATTAATTTTTTTGGCAAGATTCTTATTTTGTCATGAATTAGGATAAAAAATCTCTTGGTTGAAAATTGGTCGGGAGGTAGGTTAGAACCAGGAGACGAACATAGGATACTTTTTATCCCGTTCCCGTGATAAAAAAACATTATTTAAAAAAATTCTACTTTGGACAAAAAATGGCGGTAAATTAAAATTTAAAATTTTTGGAAGTTTGAAATAAACAAAAGCTACTCTGACACTCTACTCAGTGGGCAGAAGACGACCGATTGCATAATATCTTATTGAAATTTTTGAAAAATGGTCAAAAATTTTGAAAAATTGTCAAAAACTCAAAAGTTTTAGAAAATTGTCAAATATGGTTAGTAATTATCAAAAATTTGCGAAAACTTTTGTTAAAAATGGTTAATAATTGTCAAAAATGGTCAATAATTGTCAAAAAGTTTAGAAAAATGTCAAAAATTATTAAAAATTAGTCAATGATTGTCAAAAATGGTCAATAATTGTTAAAAATTATTAAAAATTTTGAAATATGGTCAACAATTGTTAAAAACTGTCAAAATTTTGAAAAAATGGTTAATAATTGTTAAATATTTTCAAAAACTGTCGAATTATTTGAAAAAATGGTCAAAAATTGTAAAAATTTTGAAAAAATTGTCAACATTTTTGAAAAATGGTAAAAAATTGTCCAATTTTTGTAAAAATGGTCAATTGTCAAAATTTTGAAAAAATGGACAATTATTGTCAAAATTCTGAAAAATAGTTGATAATTGTCAAAAATTGTTAAGTTTTTTGAAAAATTGTCGAAAATTTTGAAAAAATGGTCATAAATTATCATAATTTGTTAGAAATTGTCAATTATTGTTAAAAACTGTCAAAAACAGACATTTATTGTCAAAAACTGTCCAAAAAGGGTTAAAAATTGTCACTAATTTTGAAAAACAGTCAATGATTGTCAAAATTTTGAAAAATGGTCAAATAATTGTCAAAATTTTTAAAAATGGTCAAAAATGGTCAACATTTTTTAAAAACCGTTGAAAACTGTTAAAATATTTGAAAACTTGTCAAAAATGGTCAAAAATGGTCAAAAACGGTCAAAAAAGGTCAAAAATGGTCAAAAATGGTCAAAAATTCTCAAAATTGATCAATAATTGTCAAAAATGGTCAATAATTGTCAAAAATTGGTCAATCATTGTCAAAACTTTTAAAAAAATTGTCAAAAATTTCGAAAAATGGTCAATATTTGTAAAAAGCGTTAAAAACTGTCAAAATATTTGAAAAATGTTCAAAAATTCTAAAAATTGATCAATAATTGTCAAAAAAGGTCAATAATTATCAAACTTTTAGAAAAATTGTCAAAAATTTCGAAAAATGGTCGATACTAGTTAAAAATTGTTAAAAACTATCAAAATATTTGAAAAATTGTCAAAAATTCCCAAAATTGATCAATAATTGTCAAAAATGTTCAATAATTGTCAAAAATGGTCAATAATGGTCAAAAAATGGTAAATAATTGTCAAAACTTTTAGAAAAATTGTCAAAAATTTCGAAAAATGGTCAATAATTGTCAAAAATTGTTGAAAACTATCAAAATATTTGAAAAATTGTCAAAAATTTCCAAAATTGATCAATAATTGTCAAAAATGTTGAATAATTGTCAAAAAATGGTCAATAATTGTCAAAAATCGTTAAAAACTGTCAAATTATTTTAAAAAATGGTCAATAATGGTCAAAAATTATTAAAAATTTTGAAAAAATGGTTAATAATTGCCAAAATATTTTCAAAAACTGTCAAAATATTTGAAAAATTCTCAAAAATTCTCAAAATTGATCAATAATTGTTAAAAATGGTCAATAATTGTCAAAAATGGTCAATAATTGTCAAAAATCGTTAAAAACTGTCAAAATATTTGAAAAATTGTCAAAAATTTTCAAAATTGATCAATAATTGTCAAAAATAGTCAATAATTGTCGAAAAATGGTCAATAATTGACAAAAATCGTTAAAAACTGTCAAAATATTTGAAAAATTGTCAAAAATTCACGAAAAATTGTCTAAAATAGTTGATAATTGTCAAAAATTGTTAAGTTTTTTGAAAATTTTTTAAAAATTGGTAAAAATTGTCAATTATTGTTAAAAACTGTCAAAAATGGACATTTATTGTCAAAAACTGTCTAAAAATGGTTAAAAACTGTCATTATTTTGAAAAATGGTCAAATATTGTCAATAATTTTGCGAAAATTGTCGAAAATTCTCAAAATTGATCAATAACTGTCAAAAATGGTCAATAATTGTCAAAATTGATCAGTAATTGCTATTTGCTCCTTAGCCTCCTTCGAGGAGCCGCCACTGAACCTAGGATATTACTGGATAGAAGAGGGACACTGCCTGACAAGCCTGCAGATATCCTAAAATTCTTCCGGGAAATAGGACTAAAGAAGCTACTAGTCTCTGAAATATTTCTCAGAAACTAAGTAGAAGTAAGGGGGCACAATTAATAGATGTTTTAGGTCTCAGAGAATGTCACCCCAATATACATACATACATACAACTTTAGCCTTGAAGAACTTTGAAAGAAGTAAAAATATTAAAAAATTATAAGAGATCTTTTTTGTAGTGCGTCGAATTTCCTACAAGAATATATCTTAGTCATTCCGAAGTATTGCTCCCTACGTGAGCTATAAAACTCCAAAGCACAAGACAATTTTGTTTCCATGTTATTTAAATGGAAAATAGAAATTATTAATTATCTTAATATAAATATAAATATTAAGACAGTTAATTTTGACATTTAATATTTGTTGACAGACGACAACTATGTTGTTATTATTATGCAACACTTAAAAGACAACCCTCGTATTTGTTTTTCATTTAATATCACGCAATTTTCTACCAACATATCTTTATTTACGCTGATGCTTTTAACTTCCTTGTTCGTAAGTTGCGTTCTAAAATAAGAATTAATTAATTGATATTCGATTTTTAAGTGACAAAAATAAACTAACACATTTTCCAATTAAACTTCAATAAGCTAAAATAAAATTACTCTCTACGACGAATCGGACTAAGTACGTATATAACAACACCAATTAAAAAGCGTGTAGTTTAATCATATCCGTCAATTTTCATTGTAGTTATTGTTATTAATAGCTTAATGATCGCAAAAATAGTCGATTGAATATTTTTAATGAAGTCCAAATAAGAATTGAAAAAATAAGCATCGTTAGTGAAATAATGCGACGTAGCCTAAGCTGGTTTCACATGGTCAGAACGTTCGTACGTCAACCGGAGCGGAGCGTAAGGTACCGGCTAAGACGCGACAGTGAACGGAAGACCGAAGTCCGTGACAGTCCGTGACAGTCTCCGGTGATTTACTTGCACATGTGCAATTTCATTCGAAGCCTAACCTCCTGCTCTTTAATTGTCTTTTTTCCTTTACAGTTTTTGCCAGCCTCATTTTTCCAGTTATAGATGCCATTTCGAATCGAAGGCGCCCTAAATAATTATTTCCGGTGGTCCGGGATGGATTTGGAATGAAATGGCACAATCAAACCGTCTTTTATGCAACCCATTAAGCGGCGTTTAACATCAAAAGGATTGAAGGAAAAGTGTATTTTTTAGTATATTTCCAAACATTATCCCATCATGTTCGTTTATATAGAAATAACTTTAGTGTTTCCAAAAAAAAGTATAATTTTGTAATTTATCGATTCACTACAATGCGTAGGAACCGACTTTTATTTATAGAAAAAAAAATATTTACAAATTTTGGCAGAAAAAGACATCACAGAGACGAGTTCACATAAAACAACACACGATAGTCTGCCAAATAATTTTGAATAATCGATTTAGGACACGTGATGGGACATTTTAGTTGAAAACATTTTCGAGTGTGTTAAATTATTTTTTTAAATTCACGCTACTCTACTGCTAAATTAGCAAATTAATGTTAAATTTAATTTTTGTGTGTCTGCGAATCAAGTTTTTTCGGTAAATAAGCCCAAACTTTTTTCAAGATTTTCAATCGCTACCCAATGGAATCAGCTCAGCAAAGAAAATCTGCAAATTAGATTAGAGTTTGCATGTAAAGAACATTTCACAATAGTTCGTTGACTCGGCATCTGACTCCGGATTTAATCATAAAAGTTTATAAATCCCTCATGGCTCTCAGTGTATATCAGAGTTAGCTGTCACCTTCAAGGTTATTTATTTTTGCCCCTCCAACAACAAAGGAATTTGGCCGGGCTTCACTTCTTGTTGTGTATTCTTTGCTTATTGTCTTTACAGACCCAAATTAGATTAGAGTTTGCTTGTAAGGAACATTTCACAATATTTCCTTGACTCGGCATCTGGCCTTAGGGATTTAATAATAAAAGTTTATAAATCCCTCTTGGCTCTCAGTGTATATCAGAGTTAGCTGTCACCTTCAAGGTTATTTATTTTTACCCTCCAAACATCAAAGGAATTTCGCCGGGCTTCACTTCTTGTTGTTGTGTATTATTTGCTTATGGTCTTTACAGACCCAAATTAGATTAGAGTTTGCTTGTAAAGAACATTTCACAATATTTCGTTGACTTGGGATTTAATAATAAAAGTTTTTTAAATCCCTCTTGGCTCTCAGTGTATATCAGAGTTAGCTGTCACCTTCAAGGTTATTTATTTTTGCCCTTCCAACATCAAAGGAATTTCGCCGGGCTTCACTTCTTGTTGTGTATTCTTTGCTTATTGTCTTTACAGACCCAAATTAGATTAGAGTTGCTTGTAAGGAACATTTCACAATATTTCCTTGACTCGGCATCTGGCCTTAGGGATTTAATAATAAAAGTTTATAAATCCCTCTTGGCTCTCGGCTCTCAGTGTATATCAGAGTTAGCTGTCACCTTCAAGGTTATTTATTTTTACCCTCCAAACATCAAAGGAATTTCGCCGGGCTTCACTTCTTGTTGTTGTGTATTCTTTGCTTATGGTCTTTACAGACCCATATTAGATTAGAGTTTGCATGTAAAGAACATTTCACAATATTTCGTTGACTTGAGATTTAATAATAAAAGTTTATAAATCCCTCTTGGCTCTCAGTGTATATCAGAGTTAGCTGTCACCTTCAAGGTTATTTATTTTTGCCCCTCTAACATCAAAGGATTTTCGTCATTTGGGTATTTTTTTATCATTTTTATCAAGTTATAATTCCGGATATTTCCAAAAAAAAAACATTAAAACGAAAGCGATTTGAAATGGATTATTTCATTTTGAAGTATTTTATTGGGTAAATTGTTTACGGTTTGTGATCGGTTTTCATCACTTTGAAAAATGATCATTGAAGTGTTTATTGGCAAGATTCGGGAACGATGTATTTTATAACGATAATTAAAAGATGTAATATTGATTGATACTAGAATGAATCATTTTAGTGCCTGTCACGATACGCTGGCGTTTATTAGCATTATTATGTTAAATTCCGCTTATTAAGTACATAAAATACAAACGTCATAAAAATACAATAACCGTTATGCTTTTATACTAATTTCCTTAATAACCATTTCTCTATTAATATTAAATCAAGAAATGGTCATAAATATTCATTCCACTAGAATCCAAATTGAACACATATTAAAATATACAAAAATGAGAGACCCTTAGATAATTTTCACTATATATTTTACTTATACTATACCTAAGTGCATCTAGGTTTGACTCTAGACAGTAAACTCCTGTGGAACAAACACGAAAAGGAGATTATATACAAAGCAAAAATGGCTCTAATGGTGTGCAGGAATCTGGCAGGGAGAAATTGGGGCTGTAACCCAAAAATCCTGAGCTGCCGTAGTGAGACCAATTATCACTTATGGAGCCATTGCGTGGAGTAGTAGAACTAGCCTATTGACGACGAGAGATAACCTCTTCAAAATTCAAAGACTATCCTGTTTGTGCATTACAGGAGCAATGAGAACATGCCTAGCAGCAGACATGGAAGTGATTCTCAACCTCACACCACTACATATAGTGGTGGAGTGTGCAGAAAGAACAAGATACAGATACATTGCGTGCCACGTGTATATTGGGAAAATTCCCCACGGGGCCACGTGTGTTTTTTTCTTAATTTATTTTAAAAAGTGGCAAAAATTTTAGGTTTGTTTGTTTTTAGTGTTTTTTGTTTATTTTTAGCTTTTCCCCCACCATTTTCCCTATGTCAGTCATGTATGATTGACCCGGTCTCCCAGGAAATTTTTATGCATTTTTTACGCGTAGGGGGCCACGTCAGTCAAATATGCCCGACGCATTTATTCTAATTTTTGTTTTTTCTTTTGTTACAGGTTTTAAGAATAAGTGTTAGAAATTGACTAAAAAGTGTTAGTAAGTGACTAGAAACTATTAGTAAGTGACTGAGTGCTAAAAATGAGTAAGCGCAAAGCTTTGACCGACCTAGAGCTAGAAGGAATTGCCATTGAAATTGACCTTGACGAAGACACTGGACCTGAAGAATTTCATTCAGACGATCCTGTTCGCGATCCGGACTACAACACCAAAACTTCATCAGATGAAAGTTTTTTTGAAGAAAATTTTGATGAAGTAATCCAGGAAGATGAAGATGATGATCAGTGGGAACGTTGTTGCATCTTCAAAGCAAGACGCAAATCCAACAAACGCCACCTGGACCGAATATGTTGGACGCCACAAGCAATTTACCTTTACTGGCCGAACAGGAGTACAAAAAAACATAGCAGATTATTTAACGCCTTTGGATGTATTTAATCTGTTGGTCGATGAGGACGTCATAAATCTTATTGTTACAGAGACAAACAGATTTGCCGAACAATCACTGTTATCCAAACGTAACAAATGGACACCAACTACTGCAGAAGAAATCAGAAAGTTTCTAGGTTTAACGATGTGGATGGGTTTGGTGAAACTTTCCTCCCTTGCTGACTACTGGGCAAATCAACAAACAGTATATTCCTTCTACCATTATGTCACGAAACCGACATCAAATGTTACTCAGCATGCTGCTCTTCAATAATAATGAAGCAATCCAAAAAGGGGATCGACTCGCCAAAATTGAACCTCTTTGTACTATGCTCGAAGGAAAATTTGAAGAACTGAATCGTAATTGACGAGACCCTAGTGCCCTGAAGGGACAGGCTGATTTTTCGGCAATGTATGCCGAACAAGACACACCTTTACGGAATAAAACTGTTCAAATTATGTTCAACTGAGGGTTACACATGGGCCCTAAAAATCTACACAGGAAAATCCAAAGATGGTGTGCGAGAAGTGGGTCTAGCTCAAAATGTATGCATGGAACTTACTGGACCACTCCTAAATGAAGGCCGAACCCTGTATATCGATAATTTTCACACCAGTTATTCCCTTGCAAAATCATAGTAGAAGAATGCCACTCACATTGTTGGTACCTTACGTGCTAACAAGAAAGACATCCCCAAAGAGGTTATGTTAGCAAAACTAAAAAGGGGGGAAGTAATTTCTAAGGAGGATGAATTGTTGTTCTAAAATGGAAGGACACTAAAGATGTTCGAATGCTTTAGACGAAACATGCACCCACAATGGTAGACATAGAACCAAAGCCTCGATCTGACCAAAAATCTAGAGATGGTGTCCCAAAATCTTCCACCACCCACGATGACGAGTATGCCGAAATGTTCCCCTCAGGCCACTCTTCAAGATCCCTTAAGGAAATACACTTGTCGTCAGTCATCGATGATTGACACGGCCTGGTATGAAACAGTGCACGTCAATCATATATGCCCGACGGAAACATCATTGTCAGGCATATATGATTGACGTGGCACGCAAGGTGTTAAGTAGAGAGGGAATCATTAAAAAAAACCACCTCCTTACTTCTTAGAAATCAGAAATCCTGGGGCATGCCACAACATGGTATGATGAACTTTTCAAAGAAATTCGTTACGGAATTAAGCAACAAGAAGGAATGGTATTCAAAAACCATTACCAGACTTGGGAAGAATGCCATTCAATGGTACACAGATGGCTCAAAAGCAATAGAAGTAACTGGGATAGGAGTGTACGGGCCAGGATCCAAACACTCTGAAAGCTTGGGAAAAACCCCAAGTATCTTTCAAGCGGAAATTCACGCCATAAGAAAGTGTGCCCAGTTCAATATTGATAAAGGATATAGAAGGCAAAGGATTATAATGTCGGATAGTCACGCTGCCATTAAAGCACTGGGCTCATGTGTAATCAGTTGCAAAATGGTGTGGGAATCCCTAGGCAAACTTAATGAACTAATCGAGAACAATATAGTTACCTTACTGGGATTCCAGGACACACTGGAATAGAAGGAAATTAAATAGCAGATGAACTACCAAAGAGGGGGACTGAAATACCCTTTTGGAGGCCGGAACTCTTTTGTGGTATCAGCTCCAATCTAATATTGGAAGAAATAGGCAAAGCCGAAGAAAAGAGAAGATCTGACCATTGGAAAGATCTAGTAGGACTTAGACAATCAAAGATTCTTCTGGTGACTACAACCTGTTGAAATCAAATATCATAAGTCAAAGTAAAACTGCACTAAGAGTTTTAACAGGGATCCTAACGGGACATTGTCGCCTGAATGGTCACCTGAAAAAGCTCAAAATAGTAAAGGAAGAAGAATGTAGATTCTGTGGCATGTAAGAAGAAACCTCCATCCACATACTTGCGAATTGCACAGTAATTCAGAACACCTAGGAGATTACTGGATAGAATAGGGACATTTACCTAAGTTAAAGCCTGCAGATATCCTAAAGGACTAAAGGAGTTACCAGTCTCTGAGACTTTCCTCAGGAACTAAGTAGAAGTAAGGGGGCACAATAGATCTTTTAGGTCTCAGTGAATGTCACCCCAATATACATATACATATACCTAAGTGCAAAATTAATTTTTAGAGTTTGAGAAAATATTCCAACAATAATAATATTATGCTTCTTAAAAATATCTCCTTGGCATCAAGAAAAGCCACAATAATTCAAGCAAGGATGTATGGACTACTATTACTATTACAAGCACCATTTTGACCTAAATATATTTACTTTAGAATGGATGAGAAAACGTAGTAATATTTCTACGTTTGTAATTCTAATAATAATAAGTTGGAAGTTTGATATAAATGAAAGCACGTGCACGAAGTTACGTTTATCAACACGTGCTACTAGAAATATAATTATACAACATATTTTACAAATAGTAAACATTGTGCCATAGTAAAAAAAAACACTCAATACAATAAAATACTAGCTAATGTTGAACACTGTTTTCAATTTTAGTAAATGCACAAAAACAACACATCTCACAAAATTTTAGCGATTTAGATACACACAACAACTTTTTTACCTGTCTTAACTCGGCAAGCTCCATTTTTTTTATTTCAATACCAAGGTCGAATTACAAAACAACCGACAGAAACAGAGAGAAAAAGAGAGAGGTTAGACCATGTTTTTATGAACATCCGGAAAAAAGCAAATAGAGTAGTTTGAGTTTACTAATGTTATGCCAACTGTTTTGTCTCTAGTTCATTATATTGAGGGTACCAGTGTTGCCAATATTTATAGCAAAAATTATTACTACTGACTAAATTTTTTAGTCACTGACTCTCAAAATATAACAGATCAAAGAAAATTTTCTAAAAATAATTCCACCTCTCCGTTACTTTTCGATCTAAGCTAAGTAACAGAAGTTGTTAGATACTTATAACTATCCTTTCATCTAGTGGTTTGTTTTGGTTTCTGTGAGTCTATTCAGAACCGTTCACTACGACAACACTGTAAAGATGTCTCAATTGAAGTTAGATTTCCCTTTTAAGTACAATCTTCACAAAAAAGTTGATAATCTGTGAAGCAAGTCTATCTACATATTCAAAATGTGTTCCACCAATTCAGAGAATCGATGTTTTCTAACAGTCCTATTATTTCCAGATCATAGCAAAGCCTGTTGTAAGGATTCCTGACCTCCACCCTATCCTGGACCAGCACTTTGGATTCCAGGACACACAGGGATAGAAGGAAATGAAATAGCAGATGAACTAGCAAAGAGGGGGACTGGAACACCCTTTTGGGGGCCGGAACTCTTCTGTGGTATCAGCTCCAATCTAATATTGGAAGAAATAGGCAAAGCCGAAGAAAAGAGAAGATCTGACCATTGGAAAGATCTAGTAGGACTTAGACAATCAAAGATTCTTCTGGGTGACTACAACCTGTTGAGATCAAATGAATGCATAAGTCAAAGTAAAACTGCACTAAGAGTTTTAACAGGCATCCTTACGGGACATTGTCGCCTGAATGGACACCTGAAAAAGCTCAAAATAGTGGAGGAAGAAGAATGTAGATTCTGTGGTATGGAAGAAGAAACCTCCATCCACATACTTGCGAATTGCACAGTAATTCAGAACACCTAGGAGATTACTGGATAGAAGAGGGACATTTACCTAAGTTAAAGCCTGCAGATATCCTAAAATTCCTCCGGGAAATAGGACTAAAGGAGCTACTAGTCTCTGAGACTTTCCTCAGGAACTAAGTAGAAGTAAGGGGGCAAAATAGATATTTTAGGTCTCAGTGAATGTCACCCCAATTTACATACATACATCCAGGACCAGCAAGACTTCTCCTTCCAGTTTTTGGAAATCCTTTGATAAAGCTTGTTCAAGTATATACATTGCAGTCCATCTGATTTAATTTTCAAACTGGCTTGTTCTTATAGCTCTTCGTTTTTGATCTACTGCTTGTTCTTTTGCCTCGTAGACTCTTTGGTTGATGTCTTCTAGCAATACCAGTTCACACCGTTACTATATGTGTAAGCTTAAATACATTATACTTTCTAAATCTACTTCTTTGAGGTATCGATATTGCTCTAATCTCCAATTGTGAGAGAAAGTACTTTGCTGTTTATCCATTGGACTCCGAAAAGCGCACCAGGATCAACAAATATTGAGAAAATACATGTTAATGTTTCTGAGGGTGTAGATTTAAAATTGCTTTCAGGTAAATTAAATTAGATTAGATGAGCTGCAACCTTTTAAAGTGCTCCCAGATAAGTGGGATCATTTTGTACAAAGCATAACTGAGCGCTCCTGGTCACGGCAAGACTATTGGCAAAGCAAAGTAAAGCAAAGCAAAGCAAAGCAAAGCAAAGCAAAGCAAAGCAAAGCAAAGCAAAGCAAAGCAAAGCAAAGCAAAGCAAAGCAAAGCAAAGCAAAGCAAAGCAAAGCAAAGCAAAGCAAAGCAAAGCAAAGCAAAGCAAAGCAAAGCAAAGCAAAGCAAAGCAAAGCAAAGCAAAGCAAAGCAAAGCAAAGCAAAGCAAAGCAAAGCAAAGCAAAGCAAAGCAAAGCAAAGCAAAGCAAAGCAAAGCAAAGCAAAGCAAAGCAAAGCAAAGCAAAGCAAAGCAAAGCAAAGCAAAGCAAAGCAAAGCAAAGCAAAGCAAAGCAAAGCAAAGCAAAGCAAAGCAAAGCAAAGCAAAGCAAAGCAAAGCAAAGCAAAGCAAAGCAAAGCAAAGCAAAGCAAAGCAAAGCAAAGCAAAGCAAAGCAAAGCAAAGCAAAGCAAAGCAAAGCAAAGCAAAGCAAAGCAAAGCAAAGAAAAGCAAAGCAAAGCCAACGTTGGTGCTGGTAAGAGTTTCTCATAGGAAGTAGTATTTTCGAAAAACATCAAATGGACTAGTGGCAGAGATAAAACATACAGTGTGTGCGGTCGTCAGTGCGCGAGCTTTAATCATTATTATCTGCCAAATAATTATGCAGCGACCAAGGTTGAAGAAGACATTTCTCATTGTTTTATCTCCCAAATTTTTCTTTAAAAAAAAATGACAAATTTTATGACACTCGACAACGCTGTATCTTACGTAGATTCGATTAAACAATAATTTTATTTTGAACCATTCGAGTTGACTTTCTAAAATTAAATTTTAAATGAACAGAATTGCTTGTCGGACTACGTCATTGAAAATCTATTTTGAAAAACGGTATGCACTGATTCCACATTAGAAGAATGAAGTCTATGTGATGTGATGAGTGATGAACCCACTTGAATACAGAAGTTTGTTTTTGAAAATTCGTTAAATTTATTTTTCTCCGATTGTCATTAAACGTCAGTTTTAGTGACAGTTATCAAGCAAAGAAGTAAAATCATTTTTTCTTCTTCTTTTTTGAAATCTCCCAGACTTTACTTAGCAACAGCAATGATAATGTGATTTAAGCAGGCCCATGGAATTACTTCCACGTCAGACATACATAGGCTAACTTCACTGTGCACACCATTATTGTCGATATTTAACATTATATTTATTATCTTTCGGTAGATATTATTATGTATACAATTTAAGGTCTAATCGACTAATAATTAAAAAATATATAACATACGATTAGAAAAAATATATCCGTCAAAAAAAAGTTTTCATTTTAATTTGATTTTTCTAAACACACTGTACAAACAATCGGAGAAAAAATTATATGTTTCACACGGCAGAGAATCAGATTTACTGCCTTGGCTAGATTCACTGCCTCGGCTTCGCCTCGACAATGAAATGCTAGCCGCGTTACAAAATTATTTTAATAGAAAAAGTATATCAAGTATCATATTTTATTGAATTATGGTTAATATACAGAGTGGTATGTAAGTAATGGGCCAAACTGTTCATACTCAAAATATTACGATCTGACGCATACTGATAAGATAATAAAAAAAGATTATTCGCAAAGCAATTTTGTCAGACTGTATGGGATTCTTTATTAGGGGAGGAGGGGGCACTTTCGGCCATTTAATATATTTTGATTTGAAAGAAGTACGGACATCATATATTTTTTAACTAATTAAATTAAAACGATTATCTGATCACTTTTAGAGTTATGGTGGCGGATATTTCTATTAAATTGTAAGTAATATTTAATTTATTAGTAAAAATAAAAATGTTTACATATTGGCCGAATCTACCCCAGCATGGGGTAGATTCCGCCGGTACTTGGAGCACTTTCGGCATATTTAAATTTAAAGCAGATTTTGAAAACATGGTGCATCATAAACACGATAAATTCAGAAAAATGTAAACTTTTAACAAATAAAATACAAAACTCAAAATTATTCCTTAAAATCTTGAAAACAGAAACCAAAAAATATATTTTTCTACAGTAGCGCGTAAAATGACTAAGTCGAAAAATGCCGAGGATTGTTACTTTACGCTCTAGAGCAAAAATAGGAATCTTCTTCGCTCGCTTATTTAATCAAACCACGCCGTCCGAATTAACTCAATTGGTGAATAATTAACAATTTATTAGATTAAAAACCAAATAAAATTATATGAAAATTGTCAAAAATTTTGAAATATGGTCAAAAACTGTTAAAAATGGACAATTTTTATCAAAAATTGTCAAAAAATGTCAAAATCTGTCAAAAATTGTTAAAATTTTGAAAAATGGTCGATAATTGTCAAAAATTTTAAAATTTTTTTGAAAAATGGTCAATAATTGTCAAAAATGGTCAATAATCGTCAAAAATTTTGAAATATGGTCAAACATTTTCAAAAATGGTCAAAAATTGTCAAAAACTGTCGAAATGGACAATTACTGTCAAAATTGGTCAATAATTCTCAAAAATTGTTAAAATTTTGAAAAATGGTCGATAATTGTCAATAATTTTGAAAAATTGTAAAAACATTTGAAAAATTGTCAAAAATGGCCAATAATTGTCAAAAACTATCAAAAATGGACAATTATTGTTAAAAATGGTCAAAATTTTGAAAAATAGTTGATAATTGTCAAAAATTGTTAAAGTTTTCGAAAGATGGTCAAAAATGGTCAATAATTGTCAAAAATGGTCAAAAATGGTCAAAAATTTGAAAAAATGGTCCATAATTGTCAACAATTGTCAATAATTTTCAAAAATGGTCTAAAATTTTGAAAAATTGTCAAAAATGGTTAAAAATTGTCAATTATTTTTAAAAACTGTCAAAAATGGACAATTATTGTCAAAATTGGTCAATAATTGTTAAAAATGGTCAGAATTTTGAAAAATAGTTGATAATTGTCAAAAATTGTTGAAGTTTACGAAATATGATCAAAAATGGTCAATAATTGTCAAAAATGGTCAAAAATTTGGAAAAATGGTCCATAATTGTCAATAATTTTGAAAAATGGTCAATAATTTTGAAAAATGGTCTAAAATTTTGAAAAATTGTCAAAAATTGTCAAAAATTGTCAAAAATTGTCAAAAATGGTTAAAAATAGTCAATTATTTTTAAAAACTGTCAAAAATGGACAATTATTGTCAAAATTGGTCAATAATTGTCAAAAATTGTTAAAAATGGTCGATAATTGTCAAAAACTATCAAAAATGGTCAATAATTTTGAAAAATTGTCAAAAATGGCCAATAATTGTCAAAAACTATCAAAAAATGGTCAAAAATTGTCAAAAACTGTCAAAAATCAAAAATTTTGAAAAATGGTCCTTAATTGTCAACAATTATCAAAAGAGGCCAATAATTTTGAAAAATGGTCTAAAATTTTGAAAAATTGTCAGAAATGGTCAAAAACTATCAAAAATGGACAATTATTGTCAAAAATGGTCAATAGTTGTTAAAATTTTGAAAAATGGTCAATAATTGTCAAAATTTTGAGAAATGGTCAATAATCATCAAAAGTTGTCAAAATTTTGAAAAATAGTCAATAAATAATACGAACCGTTTCCGAAAATCGATTTAAACACGTAATTTATAAAATCGATTTACTGAAAATCGATTAATATTACTATAAAAATCGATATTTAAAAATCGATAATATAAAATAATAATCGATTTATATAAAAATCGATTATTTTTTAACATCCCTAGTCAGTAGATCTTTTTAAGGTTAAAAATGATGAATAGCGAAAATGACGATTATTCGAGCACTCCTATTATAACCTAAGATAATATAAAAAACTGTTTTAATTATTAAAAGTCGACTGTAGAAAAAATTATGTGTGTTTTTCGAGCGTAAAGTAAAATTGCCGCTTTCGAAAGATCGCCGCGCTCCGCTCCGCGTCGCGCGGCAACATTCTTTCTCAAGCGGCAATCTGTTACTTTACGCTCTAAATACACAAATAACTATTAAAATTATGTAAAAAAAATTATTTTACATACATTTAGTTCTTCAAAATTGTAGTTAAATGTGACGGTTGAATCTCGACTTGACGTCGAATATTTTTTTAAAATTCCTATTATATTCTCCTTATTATATATTTCTACGTCCTCCACTTGGGGAAAGGAAAATTTATTAGTTGTTCCCCTTCTCCGAAAATATTTTACCTCAATTGAGTCACTTGAAACAATTTTTTGCACGTGGACTACATAATGGAAAACAGTATTTTTTAGTACGAATTTAACCAAAATATAGTCATTTAACATTACACTACCAGCATCATCTTTAAAAGCTTCCAGACTAAGATTACTCTCTTAGTCTAGTCTATAAGCTTAAAATGGTGTTAATTCTACATACTTTTAATCAAATTATGTGGTTTAGCTCAATCGATCCGGAATAATGTCTATATTTTTTTTTAGATCATTGTGCCAAATAATTAAATTAGCCCATAAAAAATTCCAAAAGTTATAAACAATTAAACACCTTCAAAAAATAGTGTTTGGTTTGTAGCTTATTGTTCGTAAATTATAAATATTTTCGAAATTTGAAAAAAAGATCCTTAAAGAAAAAAAAGTCCGAACTCCCAGAACTCTATCAACATTATTTATAATTTTAATTTAACGCTGAAAATAGCCCTCCGCGCGCCATTATTAGGTTGCGCGCACGGCCTCGAAAGCGAGTACGAGTATATAACGCCACTTTCCGCTACCACTAAAAATCCCGTATCGCAACGTATCGATACACTACAAATTTATCGATACTTGGAATGCATCGAAAAGCATAGTATCGATACAAAATATCGAATACCGGAAGTAAAAGTATCGATACACTGGAATATCGGATAGTATCGCGCATCCCTAAGACAAAGACCCACAAGAAAACTATATACATTAACGTATTTAGAGCCAAATTTTTAAACAAATATAAGTAATATAAATAAAGATTTCGATAGAATCAAAATTACAATACCACCACAAAAACACAATTTTCATTAATAATTTTTAAGCACACTTGCTAACTAGCTTAAATGATAATGACAGAAAACGGAAGTGCTGTTATCATTCTTTCCATATAGAAACAGCGCAAAAGTATGAAAAATTTAATTTTAGGATGGCTGAATGTGTCCCCTCCTCCCCTACTTGAAGCCGACAAAGTTTCTCAGGTTTTGGTTCTAAATTGCTGATATTTCCAGGACTTGTTTTCCGCTAAACGTTCTTTAAAAAAATATTAGTTGATCTATAACTAGTGCCATTCGAGCTACAATGCACTGATTTAATTAGATCGTCGTGAGTCCGGTCCTGGTTAAAATTGATTTTCCCAATTTTTAAGTGATAACAAGAACATATTGGCTAATATCATAACCTAAAAGCAACAAACAAAAATGTTATTAGGGATCAAGTTATGTATTTAATTTGGTCCACAGTGTATATATTTTATCCATATCGAACTGGGCAGTGGACACACTTTCCTATGGCGTTCATAATACATAAAGATAAATTTTGAATTCCATAAAAATCCACACTAAAAATTGCTAAATATCGTATACAAATTTCGTTGAAATTGGCAACAAAATGTCCGGTTTTTGAACGCGATGAATAGTTATAACTTTTTATGGCTATTTATTTACAATGGTATGGTAATAAACCCTCGTCTATAACAGTAAATCTGCGCCACTGCGTTTAAAAGAAGTATTCTGCTGAAGATATCACTAACAAAAGATATTCATTCATTCATGGCAAAGATGCTCGAGGGGGCCGCAGTCTCTCTTTTGTGTCTACCGTCACTGTCGGACAAGTCTCAACTTGTCGATTATACAAGTTGTATAAACGAGAAGACCTATTTAATATATACAGTGTATGTGCTAGAAGTTATTGCAATTTTATTGAAAATTATGTTAAATTGAAATAATTTTAATTTAGGAAATTTATCTACTTTTCTATATATTCCGACAAGTATTTATGAAATCATGCTGTAGATTCTCAATTGTTTACACTTTTCACATACACACTAGCGACCCGCCTCGGCTTCGTTGGGCTTAATTTTTGTATAGAACGTGTATTGTATTAAATAATAAGAAATACAATTAAAATGATAAAATAAATTGTAGGCGTTTGCTTATACCGAAGCGTTTTTTTGTTACTCTTAGAATTTTTATACCGGCCGTGTGGTAACTTCTAAACAAAAGGTCCGATTCGAATTATTTGGAAATTTACATAATATTTTGAAATCATCTTTCGATTCTACCCGTGTTTTTATTGCCTAATTTGAACAAAAAACGGGTATTGAGACTTATCAATAATAGTAAGACATATACCCTCGCGGATTTTTTAATTGTGAATAAAGAAGAGTACTGTAAACACGTATCATAAATAGTTTTCGTAAATAATTAATTATAATTTTCGTAGGGATCTTTAATTTTTTACAAAATGAAAAATAACCTATATTTCCCGCTCATAATATAACTCTCTATAAAATTTATAATATTAGTAAAGAAGTCCTAGAGACAAGCCAGTCTAGTGCGAACACTTAAAAACAGGGGCAATTGATAATGCTCCTGTTCCCCACTACCACTAAATTAACTTTCTACAAGCAAGAAGCGACACTTTCATTTCGTTTTAATTAGCGCTTAGAAACAATATGTAAAATTAAAGACGATATGTTCATTATAATACGGTAAGACAAATTCGTGAACTATTATCTGCAAAATTTGATGATAGACTTGACCCTCCATTATCAAATGTGCCTAAAAAAGTTTTGTCCAAGCAACAAGAAGAAATGAGATCCAGACTTGGAAAGAATCGGCTCAAAAGCAATAGAAGGAACTGGGATAGGAGTGTACGGACCAGGAACCAAACACTCTGGAAGCTTGGGAAAAATCCCAAGTATATTTCAAGCGGAAATTCACGACAAGAAAGTGTGCCCAGTTCAATATTGAAGGATATAGAAGGCAAAGGATTATCATAATGTCGGATAGTCAAGCAGCCATTAAAGCACTGAGCTCTTGTGTTATCAGTTCCAAAATGGTGAGGGAATGCCTAGGCAAACTAAATGAACTAGGCGAAAACAATATAGTCACCTTACTGTGGATTCCAGGACACACTGGACTAGAACGAAATGAAATAGCAAAGAGGGGGACTGAAACCCTTTTGGGGGCCGAAACCCTTTTGCGGTATCAGCACCAAAGTAATATTGGAAGAAATAGGCAAAGACGAAAAAAGAGAAGATCCGACCATTGGAAAGACCTAGTAGGACTTAGACAATCAAAGATTCTTCTGGGTGACTACAACCTGTTGAGATCAAATAAATGCATAAGTCAAAGTAAAACTGCACTAAGAGTTTTAACAGGGATCCTAATGGGAGATTATCGTCTGAATGGGCACCTGGCAAAGCTCAAAATAGTGGAGGAAGAAGAATGTAGATTCTGTGGCATGGAAGAAGAAACCTCCATCCACATACTTGCGAATTGCACAGCAACCCAGAATCCTAGGGCATTACTGAATAGAAGAGGGACATTTACCTCAGTTGAAGCCTGCAGATATCCTAAAATTCCTCCGGGAAATAGGACTACTAGTCTCTGAGACTTTCCTCGGGAACTAAGTAAAGTAAGGGGGCACAATAGATCTTTTAGGTCTCAGTGAATGTTACCCCAATATACGTACATACAAGTTTTGTCCAACATATTAATTGTTGCCAATGGTGGACTTTTTTGTTGGTTCAATTTGCTGTAGATTGGTAGTGTAAAGTTATATAAATATTACAAAGGTTTCTTTTCTCCTCATTGCCGTTTCTTCCCGTCGTCCGACAGACTACAATAAATATAAATAAAACGGTCCTGATATTAGTTAATGTAAAACCCATCTTTTTAATAGACGGCGTATTTGATCTTAAATTTCGGATACCCGAAATATTATCCGACTTTAAGAAGTATTAATTATAATTTGTTTTGGTCATATCTAAAAATATGTATCTTTTAATTACTTAAATTAAAAGTAAAAACACGCATTTTTCAACTAAATTTGTTACCACAATAGAGGCATTATTAATAAATGAATCAGCTTTTAGCACGTTTTAGTAATTTCAAAGCCACACCATTGCCAATTATTTACTTATTTAATTAATATTTAACAAGCAGTTTTTGCACAAATACATCATTTGAATACACAACAGGAAAAATAAATTTACGAAGCAACTATTTCTCAGTAGAACGGTAATTCCTAGTTTTTGCTTAACCACATACATATAGTTTGGCAAGTCTATCTGAAGCTACGGGGCATCGGCAAGGGGCGAGGAAACATGGCCGATATCTGTCATAAACGTACGTTTAAAGAATTAAAAGATTATCCAGATCGCTTTTATCGTTATATGCGAATGAATCTAGATACTTTTACCTACCTTTTGGAGAAAATTGAACATAAGCATAAGCAACCCATTTTACCAGTGGCGGCTCGTGAACTTTTTAAGAGAGGAGGCAGGACATAAAACGTTTTTGAAAATTGTCAAAATTTTTGAAAAATGGTCAAAAATTGTCAAAATTTTGAGAAAATGGCCAATAATTATAAAAAAACTGTCAAATATGGTCAATCATTGTTGAAAATTGTCAAAATTTTTGAAAAATTGTCAAAAACTCAAAAGTTTTAGAAAATTGTCAAATATGGTCAATAATTATCAAAAATTTGCGAAAACTTTTGTTAAAAATGGTTAATAATTGTCAAAAATGGTCAATAATTGTCAAAACTATTAGAAAAATGTCAAAAATTATTAAAAATTAGTCAATGATTATCAAAAATGGACAATAATTGTTAAAAATTATTAAAAATTTTGAAATATGGTCAATAATTGTTAAAAATTATTTAAAATTTTGAAATATGGTCAATAATTGTTAAAAACTGTCAAAATTTTGAAAAAATGCTTAATAATTGTTAAATATTTTCAAAAACTGTCAAAATATTTGAAAAATTGTCAAAATTTTGAAAAAATGGTCAAAAATTGTAAAAATTTTGAAAAAATTGTCGAAATTTTTGAAAAATGGTAAAAAATTGGCCAATTTTTGTAAAAATGGTCATAAATTATCATAAATTGTTAGAAATTGTCAATTATTGTTAAAAACTGTCAAAAATAGACATTTATTGTCAAAAACTGTCAAAAAGGGTTAAAAATTGTCACTAATTTTGGAAAACAGTCAAAATGGTCAATAATTGTTAAAATTTTGAAAAATGGTCAATAATTATCAAAATTTTGAAAAATGGTCAACATTTTTTAAAAATCGTTAAAAACTGTTAAAATATTTGAAAACTTGTCAAAAATGGTCAAAAATTCTCAAAATTGATCAATAATTGTCAAAAACGGTCAATAATTGTCAAAAAATGGTCAATCATCGTCAAAACTTTTAGAAAAATTGTCGAAAATTTCGAAAAATGGTCAATATTTGTAAAAAAGCGTTAAAAACTGTCAAAATATTTAAAAAATGTTCAAAAATTCTAAAAATTGATCAATAATTGTCAAAATAGGTCAATAATTATCAAAACTTTTAGAAAAATTGTCAAAAATTTCGAAAAATGGTCGATAGTTGTCAAAAATCGTTAAAAACTGTCAAAATATTTGAAAAATTGTCAAAAATGTTCAAAAATTCTCAAAATTGATCAATAATTGTCAAAAATGGTCAATAATTGTCAAAAAATGGTCAATAGATGTCAAAACTTTTAGAAAAATTCTCAAAAATTTCGAAAAATGGTCAATAATTGTCAAAAATTATTAAAAACTGTCAAAATATTTGAAAAATTGTCAAAAATTCTCAAAATTGATCAATAATTGTCAAAAATGGTCAATAATTGTCAAAAAATGGTCAATCATTGTCAAAACTTTTAGAAAAATTGTCAAAAATTTCTAAAAATGGTCAATATTTGTAAAAAAGCGTTAAAAACTGTCAAAATATTTTAAAAATGTTCAAAAATTCTAAAAATTGATCAATAATTGTCAAAAAAGGTCAATAATTATCAAAACTTTTAGAGAAATTGTCAAAAATTTCGAAAAATGGTCGATAATTGTCAAAAATCGTTAAAAACTGTCAAAATATTTGAAAAATTGTAAAAATGTTCAAAAATTCTCAAAATTGATCAATAATTGTCAAAAATGGTCAATAATTGTCAAAAAATGGTCAATAATTGTCAAAACTTTTAGAAAAATTGTCAAAAATTTCGAAAAATGGTCAATAATTGTCAAAAATTATTAAAAACTGTCAAAATATTTGAAAAATTGTCAAAAATTCTCAAAATTGATCAATAATTGTCAAAAATGTTCAATAATTGTCAAAAAATGGTCAATAATTGTTAAAAACTGTAAAATTATTTGAAAAAATGGTCAATAATTGTCAAAAATCGTTAAAAACTGTCAAATTATTTGAAAAAATGGTCAATAATTGTCAAAAATTATTAAAAATTTTGAAAAAATGGTTAATAATTGCCAAAAATATTTTCAAAAACTGTCAAATTATTTGAAAAATTGTCAAAAATTCTCAAAATTGATTAATAATTGTTAAAAATGGTCAATAATTGTCAAAAATGGTAAATAATTGTCAAAAATGGTCAAAACTTTTAGAAAAATTGTCAAAAATTTCGAAAAATGGTAATAATTGTCAAAAATCGTTAAAAACTGTCAAAATATTTGAAAAATTGTCAAAAATTTTCAAAATTGATCAATAATTGTCAAAAATGGTCAATAATTGTCGAAAACTGGTCAATAATTGACAAAAATCGTTAAAAACTATCAAAATATTTGAAAAATTGTCAAAAATTTACGAAAAATTGTCTAAAATAGTTGATAATTGTCAAAAATTGTTGTTTTTTGAGAAATTTTCAAAAATTGTTAAAAATTGTCAATTATTGTTAAAAACTGTCAAAAATGGACATTTATTGTCAAAAACTGTCTAAAAATGGTTAAAAATTGTCATTATTTTGAAAAATGGTCAAAAATTGTCAATAATTTTGGGAAAATTGTCCAAGATTCTCAAAATTGATCAATAATTGTCAAAAATGGTCAATAATTGTCAAAATTGATCAGTAATTGCTATTTGCTGGATAAATTGGTGAGGAGGCCGAGCCTCCTTAGCCTCCTTCGAGGAGCCGCCACTGCATTTTACCTGAAGAGAGACTAGTAATAACCGTAAGGTAAGAATAATAATTAAAAAGTTTTTAGAACTAATTTATTTATTTCCTTAGAAAAAACATTCTTAATCCAGCTTCAAATATTTTATTTAATTTAAAGTGTTATGAAAGGTCCGCGAAAGTAGCGTTAAAATCAATCAATCAATTTGTGAATCATCAATGGAATTTTCGGTTTTGAAAATCTGTGGTGCCGGAGATTCAGGGATTGAGGATGTGTACGAAAAAGCGGAGGAAGGAGCAGGTGAAATCTGAGGCAGTGAAGTTACTTGAGGATAAGCAAAAGAATTAACGATATCCTGGATACGATTTCGAAATGTTAATTTTAAATTTGCCGGAATTCTATGCACATGGGGAAGCAAACTTCTGAAAAATAGCATATCTTCGTCATCATCGTTTTTTGATTTTTCCTTTTTCGCCTTTAATAATTCCAATTTTTGCTTCTCAATATTCATCATCTCAACATTAAAAGAATCCGTTGATGATAGCTTTCGTTTTAAGGCTGCCTTCGAAGTTGTAGGAAGTACAACATTCGTGTCCTTCGAATTATCATTTTCTTCTGCTATTGTTTCAAATACGCTATTATCATCCATATCCGAGAACTTATTTACGTTTTCACTCGTGGTTTCATTTGGTTGCAGATTTGAACAGTTGCCTTTTGAAGACCTGGGCTTTACAGTATGTTTCAGAAACAACAGTTGATGAAAATATGGCCATTTGGATTCGTAAACAGAGTCTGCAGCGTCGCCTGATCGAGGAGGTCTTATTTTACCAAGTTCAACAGAAAATTGGTCCCTGAGATATTTCCATTTTCTTTTCAGCGATGAGACTAAAAAATACATCTTAGTTATATGATATCCTTAAAAACCTATTATTTATTTAAAATTTTGTTGGCTTTTTAATGTTTTCTTTTGGCAACTGGGTGCCCATTTAAAAGTATTTCATTTTTATTTCAACTGTGGGAGAAATTATAAGAGACACAGTGGAAATTATATGGCAAGAATATATGCCTTAACCAACAAAAAAATCAGTTTAAAGGTATATCAGAGGATTTTCATAAAATATGGAATTCCCCAAACGTTATTGGAACAATAGATGTCATATTATGCCCTAAAAATTCTGGATCCATGTTTTTTAATTATAAAAAATATTTTTCGGTAGTTCTTCAGGGAGTAGTGGATGCAAACTACCAATTTATAGCTATAGATGTTGGAGGTTATGGGAAGCAAAGTAATGGGGGTAATTTCCAAGCCTCCGACTTTTATAAGAGACTGATAGATAGATATACAGATTGCGAAAATCCCTTTCTTACGCTGCGACTTATACAAGTACGACAAGGAAAATATGAGCAAAGCTACGTGAAAGAGAGAGAAGACTTGTTAGCCCAGCGATCAGTCCCCTCTATCAAAATAGTTGGGCGTGTATTCAGTCCCCTCTACCAAAAACAGTTGGACGTGTGTTCATCGCCCCACTAGTTCAACCGCTGTTGCCAGAAGCTCAGATTAATATGTAAAAATGATATTTTTGTCACGTTATCGTTAACTTTTTTTCGTGCTCATACACTATTAGGTAAAATTAAACACCTTCATCCGGCAACAGTGTCTGAATGTGATCTTTTCGCTACAGACCTTGGTTGTTAGTGCACGCCGTTGTATTTGAAAATAAAACACTTTACAATGCCCACATTAAAATACGAAACTTGCGAAAAAGTGCAAATTATAAAATAGTATTTTGGAGGTCATTCGGCTGATGCAATAGTTAATTTGTTTATTGTGGCATTTGAAAATCGCCCAATTCCTTCACGAACAACAATTTTGAACATAATTAATAATTTCGAGACAAAAATTAGGAATAATTTTTACAGATAAGTACATTTGGCAACACAACAGTTAAAATAAATAGGAGGGGACTGAATACACGACATTTGAGTCTGCTTCTACTGTTGATACATCATCTGCATAGCAAAATGATAAGCTTGGAAGTAAAAAAATTGAAAATGTCATTAATATATACCACAAAAAGAGTTGGTCCCAGTATGGAACCTTGTGGTACACCGTGCGAAATGGATCTACATGTGCTAGAGTTTCCAGATGTATAAACAACTTGCTTTCTCCAACATAAGAAGGTTTTCAATAGATCTAAAGCTTTGCCACGTATACCATAATATTCCAGTTTACCTAGTAGGAGCTCATGGTTTACACTATCAAAAGCCTTACTTAGATCACATAAAGTTAGAGCAGACACTAGGCCCCTTTCTATACTCTTAACTGTAGCCATCACAGCTTAGGTTGTTAATTTGTTAGACCTAAATCTGAAAGAAGGAAGGAAATACGCGTACCTGAACCTGCTTTCTTACCAGGCACTAACGTGAAAGCCCATTATGTATTTTTGGCGGATGAAGCATATCCGCTCCTTAATTTTTTACTCAAATCCTACAGGGGACAGAATATTCTAATAGAACAAGAAACCTTCAACAATCGGTTAAGTCGAGCAAGA
Organism: Lochmaea crataegi; assembly: GCA_947563755.1. Lineage (NCBI taxonomy): Eukaryota > Metazoa > Arthropoda > Insecta > Coleoptera > Chrysomelidae > Lochmaea > Lochmaea crataegi. The sequence continues at coordinate 10,082,580 of OX387430.1, forward strand.
AAATCTGTTGAATTTACGTTTGGAATAATATATGCAAAATAGCGTCTACTGTCCAAAGCCATTGAAACTGACGTTAATAATGCAGATAATATTATAAGATGTGTCTCTATTTTACATAAGCTTATTTTGAAAAGGGAAGGGTTAGAGCGTCATCTTACTGCTGATGTCGAATTAATAAGAAATTACCATCAAGGCCTTGTTGGAAGACCATCAACATCTGCTGTGGTCGTAAGAGATCTTTTCAGAGGGCGTCCATAAATTCCGTGAGGCATTTTCGAGGATTTTTTTTGCACCCCACTTGATGAGATGAAGTAAGATTTTTCTCGACCCCCTCCCCCCTCCCCCCTCCTCTAATATTACGTGGGATTTTTCAAAATTTGTGTTTTGAGTGTAAAAGCGTTGGATTTATTGAAAAAAAAAACAATTTGCTTAATTACTTTTATTTAAGAGTAACAAAAGACTAGTATAGACAGAGTGATAAAATTAGGTAATAAATACCTAAACGAAAATTAATCAAAGATTTATTCTAATTCAGTCATGGAGACTCGTGCACGGTCTCAAGAGTGACTATTGGAACCAACATATCCGAGTGATTTTCAGTGAAATCATCTGCTTCTTCTGATTTAGCCACCCTAATCCGTTGTGCTTGCACACAGAAGTCGGAATGGAGAACTATCGATAGTCCCGAATATCGATATTTATCGATAGTGCTAGTTTTACTATCGATTATTATCGATAGTTTTACAATCGTTAACATCATTGTACGATTTTTGTCAAAATGTTAAAAATATACATATATATATTTATTTCAAAACAACGTATCAACTTTGTCAAAAATTGTCAGAAATTTTGAAAAATTGTCAAAAACTGTCAAAAATGGTCAATACTTGTTAAAATTTTGAAAAATGGTCAATAATTGTCAAACATTGTCTAAATTTTGAAAAATAGTCAATAATTGTCAAAAATGGTCACACATGGTCAAACATTGTCAAAATTTTGAAAAATGGTCAATAATTGTCAAAAACTGTCAAAATGGTCAATAATTTTGAAAAATGGTCGAAAATTTTTAAAAATTGTCAAAAATGGTCAATAATTGTCAAAAATAGTCAATAATTCTCAAAAATGGTTCATAATTGTTAAAATTTTGGAAAATGGTCAATAATTGTCAAAAATAGTCGATACTTTTGATAAATGGCCAAAAAATTTGAAAAATTGTAAGAAATTTTGGAAAATGGTCAATAATTGTCAAAATTGGTCAATAATTGTCAAAAATGGTCAATAATTGTTAAAATTTGAAAAAATAGTCAAAAATTGTTAAAATTTTTGAAAAATGGCCAAAATTTTCGAAAATTGGCCTAAAATGGTCATTTTAATGTGCATAAGAAGCAAGCTTCCGTCGGCGGTACGACGACCGCTCACCTTTTTTTTTTGGATTGGTTAAACACTAAAACAATTAAAAATTAGACGAAAAATGTTCTTATTGCATATTTCTCGGAAAAGTCAATGGAAATCATCAACGTGTTGGTCCCATTATTCAATGTTGAAAAATACCATAAATTTAAATTTAAACATTGATATAAGTAAATTACTAGTAAACTTATTACCTTCATAAATAAATAATAATTGTCAAAAACTGTCAAAAATGGTCAATAATTGTCAAATTTTTGAAAAATGGTAATTGTCAAAAACTGTCAAACATGGTCAATAATTGTAAAAATTTCGAAAAATGGTCAATAATTTTCAAAAACTCTCAAAAATGGTCGATAATTTTGAAAAATGGTCAAAAATTTTGAAAAATTGTCAAAAATTTTGGATAATGGTCAATAATTGTCAAAAATTGTTAATATGTGTCAAAAACTCTCAGAAATGGTCAATAATTTTGAAAAATGATCAAAAACTTTGAAAAATTGTCAATAATTGTTAAAATTTTGAAAAATGGTCAATTGTCAAAATTTTGAAAAATGGTCAAAATAGGTCAATAATTGTCAAAAAAGGTCAGTAATTGCCAAAAAAGATCAATAATAGTCAAAATTTTGAAAAATCGTCATTAATTTTGAAAAATGGTCAATAATTGTCAAAAATGGCGGATTTTTAATACTTTTAAAACCATTTTTGTGTTCCAACAGTGAATTTTTTTCCTTTTAAAATGTTCTATAAGCAATGGGGGGCTTTCTAATAAGAAAAAAAAAGCGTTACAAAATTCCCAGGGTCGCGTACCTTACCGAATCCGTCTTAGATTCTGACAGTTTAAAATAATGATTGTACTCGCACGCAATACTCTCTTTCTTTCCCGTCTTTCTCTCTTTCTCTTCCTTCTCTCTCGCTCTCCCATCTCTCTCTTCCATATCTGTCTCTGCCATATCTCTCACTGTCTCTCACCTTTCTTTCTCTCTCCATCTCTCTCTTTCTTATCCCTCTCACCCTCCCAACTCTCTCTTTTTTCCTCTCTCTCTCCCATATCCCACCCTCTTTCTCTCATCTTTGTTTCTCTCTCTCCCATCTCTCTTATCTTTCTTTCTCTGTCCCATCTTTCTCTCTCTCCCATCTCTCTCCCTCTCTCTCCCTCTCTCTCCCACTCTCTCCCATCCCTTTCTCTCCCATCTCTCTCTCTGTCCCATTTTTTGATCGCATTTTTATTCCATATCAGCTTTCAAAATATATTTATGTTCTTCACCTAAACATCTCAACTATCGATAGTACCGAAAACTATCGATTTTTTTTCGATAATCAAAAATATCGTTAGTTACATATCGATAAACCATCGATAGTTCTCCATTCCTACACAGAAGTTCAGTAGCTCGTCTTGTTACAATCCGCGAGGGTCGCTAAACACGTTTTTTATTTTAATTTAACTTAACTTTGACGCAATTTTACATCTGCTAGAAAAAAATTACGTGATATTCGCCAAGACCCACTTCCCTCCCCCAAGTGATATTTGGTAATATTCGGCTCGACCCCCTCCTCCCTTGAACACCTCACGTAATTTATGGTCGCCCCCTTCAAAACTATTATAATAAATAATCCTTTAGTGTATAGGTACTTGATTATTTTCTAGTACAAATAAAAATTGAAAAACTTACCATCTTGAATTTTCATTTCTTCAGCAATTATTTTCCAGCATTTTTCCACTATATTTCTATTACTGTGGGCTTTATCACGTTTGTCCCATACAGGGATTTGTTTAAAAACAGCAAAAATTAATGCTTCCGTATCCATCACCGGCTCGCTTACAATTAAATACTCATTCAGGTGAACCGACTGCGGCTTGCTACACGCGCCGACAAGGACAAGCTTCAGCCCCTGTTTTGTCTCTGTGCGCTTACGTTTATCAACCATAAGGATATTCAGGCGACGATCAACGCCGGTAACCAGCGAGCAGGTAACCCGCTTTCTTTCTGTCCGTACACTAAGATTCAGTAGGCAGATGTTCGGCACAGGCCGTTTTACGATTTAGTGGAATGTATTGAAATATATACTTTAACTTGTAGATATTTATTGTATAAATATTGTTACAATGTAAACTTTTTATCTACTCAAAAGGTTTTTATTGGAAACTGATAACCACTATAAAATCATATTACCAAACATCAAGGAGTCGTGGATACGTTAGGAATGGAGAACTATCGATAGTCCCGACTATCGATATTTATCGATAGTGGTATTTTTACTATCGATTATTATCGATAATTTTTACAACAAGTTTTACAGCCTGTACGTTTTTTGTCAAAAATTGTCAGATATTTTGAAAAATTGTCAAAAACTGTCGAAAAAGGTCAATACTTGTTAAAATTTTAAAAAATGGCCAATAATTGTCAAAATTTTGAAAAATGGTCAATAATTGTCAAAAACTGTCAAAAATGGTCAATAATTTTTAAAAATGATCAAGAATTTTTAAAAAATGTCAATAATTGTCAGTAATTGTCAAAAACTGTCAAAAATAGTCAATCATTGTCAAAAATGGTTCATAATTGTTAAAATTTTGAAAAAATGGTCAATAATTGTCAAAAATAGAAAAAAATGGTAAAAAATGGTCAATAATTTTGTTAAATGGCCAAAAAATTTGAAAAATTGTAGGAATTTTTGGAAAATGGTCAATAATTGTCAAAACTGTCAAAAATGGCCTATAAATGTCAAAAATTGTCAAAAATTTTGAAAAATTGTTAAAAATGGTCAAAAACTGTCAAAAATGGTAATTAATTGTCAAAAATTGTCAAAATTTTGAAAAATGGTCAATAATTTTCAAAAATTGTCAAAAAAGGTCAATAATTGTCAAAAAAGTTCAATAATTGTCAAAATTTTGAAAAAATGGTCAATAATTGTCAATAATTTTGATAAATGGCCAAAAAATTTGAAAAATTGTAAGAAATTTTGGAAAATGGTCAATAATTGTCAAAACTGTCAAAAATGGCCTATAAATGTCAAAAATTGTCAAAATTTTTGAAAAATTGTTAAAAATGGTCAAAAATGGTCAAAAACTGTCAAAAATGGTAATTAATTGTCAAAATTTTGAAAAATGGTCAATAATTGTCAAAAATTTTGAAAAGTGGTCAATAATTTTCAAAAATTGTCAAAAAAGGTCAATAATTGTCAAAAAAGGTCAATAATTGTCAAAAAAGTTCAATAATTGTCAAAATTTTGAAAAAATGGTCAATAATTGTCAAAAATGGTCAAAAATAGTAAAAAATGGTAAAAAATGGTCAATAATTATCAAAAATAGTCAATAATTGTCAAAAATTGTCAAAAATGGTCAATAATTATGAAAAATTGTTAAATATTTTGAAAAATAATCAAACATGGTCAATAATTGTCAAAAGGATTTTTAGTACTTTTAATAGCAATTTTCTCTTCCAAAAGTGAATTGTTTTCTTTCAAAATGTTCTATAAGCAATGGGGTCTTTCTAATAAGAAAAAAAAACGTTACAAAATTCCGAGGGTCGCGAACTTTACCGAGTCCGTCTTATATTACAGTTTAAAATAATTATTGTACTCACACGCAACACACTTTCTTTCTCTCCCGTATTTCTCTCTTTCTCTTCCTTTTCGCTCTCTCTATCTCTCCCATATTTCTCTCTCTCTCTTCGATATCTCTCTCTTTCCCATCTCTCTCTCTTTCCTATTTCTTTCTCTCTCTCTCCCATCTCTCTCTTTCTCTCCCATCCCTCTCTCTCTCTCATCTTTATTTCTCCCTCTCCCATCTCTCTCTCTCTCTCTTTCCCATATCTCTCTCTTCCATCTCTTTCTTTCTCTCCTATCCCTCTCTCTTTCTCTCTTTCTTTGTCTCAACTTTATCTCTCTCTTTGTCCCATCTCTTTCTCTCTCCCATCTCTCTCCCTATCTCTCTCCCATCTCTCCCATCCCTCTCTCTCTCATATCTCTCTCTCATCTCTCTCTCTCTCTCTCTCTCTCTCTCTCTCTCTCTCTCATTTTTCGATAGTACCGAAAACTATCGATAGTTATCGAAAGGCCATCGATAGTTCTCCATTCCTAGGATGCGTTCCCTTTATCTGTCTCTATGCTCTACAAAAGTGCATGGGCGTCCTGTTTTTAACAGCAGGTTTAACAAAGCTATAGACCATTCCAGAACACGTGACTTTGGCAGGTCGGCCATATTGTGCTGGAGGGCCACCGAATCTGAATCGATTAGTTGGAGTTGAACCTTGTGTGTTTTTGCAAGTGCTATAGAGTATTTTAGAAAAATCTAGCTGGTACTGAAGTCAGTTGGTTGTCAGACAGACAGACTCAAATTAAATGATAATTAGTCTAAATCTTTTTAAAATTTAGGTGAATCCTTCGATCTTTTGTATTTGCAACAACTTATTACGTCAAAACACAGCTCATTATTCTCATTATGTCGCTTCAAATGCTCTCCTTTAAATCAAAATATAGCGCGGCCTGCCAACCCCTCTACTCATCTCTTTTCTAAGCGTGTAATAATAAGCCGACGTAAGTCGATTCATCGTCGATATTAAACCGGGCTTTTGACCCATCACATGTAAACTTCGGGCGTGTTTCTCTCACGCCACGAAGATCGTCAGCGCTCGGCAAATTCCGTTCCCATAACACCTTGAGGTGAACGGTGGACACCAGCCCGCTTTCCAATTTTGGTTTTCGCCGAGTATTTGATGCTTGATGCGGAATAACATTTACACGGGGGTCTTGAAAAACGTTCACACGGGGGTCTTGAAACGTTTTAGGTAAATTTTATTTAAGAGGAATACTATACTATGAGTATAGTAGGTGTATTTTATTTTTTTAAATGATTATTTAATTCTTTTTTAAAATTATTTTTTAATGGGAGGTCATTGACCCAATGACCTATTGGAGTAGCCGCCACTAAGTTTGAAGGAAGCAGATCAGAGTAGTAATAACAGGAGGAGCTAGAATGTGCAGGAGCTACGCCGACTCTGTATCAATGTAATAAAAACAAATATATATTTCATAATTCAGATATTATTGTAACTTTTGCTGATAGGCAGAGGAAGCAGCAAAATCAGCACGTAGATACGTGGGTTATTTGCAAAGGTGGATACCGTTTCACTTCCCTCAAGATATTCAGTGGGTAAATAACAAAATCAAACAGCTGCGTAGTAAAATATTTAGTAAGGCTCTGATAATTTTCTATTACTTAAGAAAGAAAATGGAAGAAGGAGTCGTAGATCCGCAATGTGGTCGAAGAAAAATTCAAAAATGAAATGAGCGTGCGGAAAAGTACAATTTTCATCATCATTTTGATCATGAGAAATAGTATATTGTGCAACAAGTGGGGAAAGTTCAACTTTACTCACGAGTGTGGAAGTTTGTGGCACGAGCCCGAAGGGCGAGTTCCGCAAACAAACGAGTGAGAAAAGTACTTTCCCCACATGTTGCACACTATACTTTTTCTACAACTGCACACATTTAAAGAATACAAGTAAAGTAACTTTAATATCTATTTTTATGGTTAGTAAAACAAAAAGAAAAGGTGAGCGATCGTCGGACCGCCGATAGAAGCTTGCTTCTTATGCACAATAGATTGACCATTTTTCGTAAATTTTTGACAATTATTGACCATTTTTTCAAAATTTTTGACAATTTTTGACTATTTTTTCAAATTTTAACAATTATTGACCATTTTTGACAATAATTATAGACCAATTTTGACAGTTTTGACAATTATTGACCATTTTTCAAAAATATTGACCATTTTTCAAAAATATTGACCACTTCAGACCATTTTTTCAAATTTTAACAATTATTGACCATTTTTGACAATAATTGACCATTTTTGACAATTTTTCAATAACTTTGACCATTTTTCAAAAATTTTGACAATTTTTTACTATTATTGACCATTTTTGACAGTTTTTTATAAGTATTGACCATTTTTTCAAAATTTTGACAATTTTTCAGAAATTTTGACCATTTTTGACAATTATTGACCATTTTTGACAGGTTCTGACAATAATTGACCATTTTTGACAATTTTTCAAAAACTTTGACCATTTTTCAAAAATTTTGACAATTTTTTACCATTATTGACCATTTTTGACAGTTTTTTATAAGTATTGAACATTTTTTCAAAATTTTGACAATTTTTCACTAATATTGACCATTTTTGACAGTTTTTTATAAGTATTGACCATTTTTTCAAAATTTTGACAATTTTTCAGAAATTTTGACCATTTTAGACAATTTTTGAGCATTTTTGACAGGTTCTGACAATAATTGATCATTTTTGACAATTTTTAACAATTATTGACCATTTTGACAGTTTTTTATAATTATTGACCATGTTTTCAAAATTTTGACAATTTCTTCAAAAATTTTTACCATCTTTTCAAATTTTAACAATTATTGACCATTTTTGACAATTATTGATCAATTTTGACCATTTTTCAAAAATTTTGACAATTTACAATTATTGACCATTTTTGACATTTTTCTATAATTATTGACAATTTTTTCAAAATTTTAACAATTTTCGACCATTTTTCAAAATTTTAAAATTATTGACTATATTTGACCATTTTTTTAAATATTTGACAATTTTTGACAGATTCTGGCAATTATTGACCATTTTTGATAATTTTTCCAAATCTTTAACAATTATTGACCATTTTTGACAATAATTATAGACCAATTTTGACAGTTTTGACAATTATTGACCATTTTTCAAAAATATTGACCATTTTTCAAAAATATTGACCACTTCAGACCATTTTTTCAAATTTTAACAATTATTGACCATTTTTGACAATAATTGACCATTTTTGACAATTTTTCAATAACTTTGACCATTTTTCAAAAATTTTGACAATTTTTTACTATTATTGACCATTTTTGACAGTTTTTTATAAGTATTGACCATTTTTTCAAAATTTTGACAATTTTTCAGAAATTTTGACCATTTTTGACAATTATTGACCATTTTTGACAGGTTCTGACAATAATTGACCATTTTTGACAATTTTTCAAAAACTTTGACCATTTTTCAAAAATTTTGACAATTTTTTACCATTATTGACCATTTTTGACAGTTTTTTATAAGTATTGAACATTTTTTCAAAATTTTGACAATTTTTCACTAATATTGACCATTTTTGACAGTTTTTTATAAGTATTGACCATTTTTTCAAAATTTTGACAATTTTTCAGAAATTTTGACCATTTTAGACAATTTTTGAGCATTTTTGACAGGTTCTGACAATAATTGATCATTTTTGACAATTTTTAACAATTATTGACCATTTTGACAGTTTTTTATAATTATTGACCATGTTTTCAAAATTTTGACAATTTCTTCAAAAATTTTTACCATCTTTTCAAATTTTAACAATTATTGACCATTTTTGACAATTATTGACCATTTTTGACATTTTTCTATAATTATTGACAATTTTTTCAAAATTTTAACAATTTTCGACCATTTTTCAAAATTTTAAAATTATTGACTATATTTGACCATTTTTTTAAATATTTGACAATTTTTGACAGATTCTGGCAATTATTGACCATTTTTGATAATTTTTCCAAATCTTTAACAATTATTGACCATTTTTGACAATAATTATAGACCAATTTTGACAGTTTTGACAATTATTGACCATTTTTCAAAAATATTGACCATTTTTCAAAAATATTGACCACTTCAGACCATTTTTTCAAATTTTAACAATTATTGACCATTTTTGACAATAATTGACCATTTTTGACAATTTTTCAATAACTTTGACCATTTTTCAAAAATTTTGACAATTTTTTACTATTATTGACCATTTTTGACAGTTTTTTATAAGTATTGACCATTTTTTCAAAATTTTGACAATTTTTCAGAAATTTTGACCATTTTTGACAATTATTGACCATTTTTGACAGGTTCTGACAATAATTGACCATTTTTGACAATTTTTCAAAAACTTTGACCATTTTTCAAAAATTTTGACAATTTTTTACCATTATTGACCATTTTTGACAGTTTTTTATAAGTATTGAACATTTTTTCAAAATTTTGACAATTTTTCACTATTATTGACCATTTTTGACAGTTTTTTATAAGTATTGACCATTTTTTCAAAATTTTGACAATTTTTCAGAAATTTTGACCATTTTAGACAATTTTTGAGCATTTTTGACAGGTTCTGACAATAATTGATCATTTTTGACAATTTTTAACAATTATTGACCATTTTGACAGTTTTTTATAATTATTGACCATGTTTTCAAAATTTTGACAATTTCTTCAAAAATTTTTACCATCTTTTCAAATTTTAACAATTATTGACCATTTTTGACAATTATTGATCAATTTTGACCATTTTTCAAAAATTTTGACAATTTACAATTATTGACCATTTTTGACATTTTTCTATAATTATTGACAATTTTTTCAAAATTTTAACAATTTTCGACCATTTTTCAAAATTTTAAAATTATTGACTATATTTGACCATTTTTTTAAATATTTGACAATTTTTGACAGATTCTGGCAATTATTGACCATTTTTGATAATTTTTCCAAATCTTTGACAATTATTGACCATTTTTGACAGTCTTTTATAATTATTGACAATTTTTCCAAAATTTTGACAGTTTTTGACAATTTTTGACAATTATTAACCATTTTTCCAAATTTTTGACAATTTTTGAAAATATTTGGCAATTATTAACCATTTTTTCAAAACTTTGACAGTTTTTGACAATTATTGACCATTTTTCCAAATTTTTGACAATTTTTGACCATATTTCAAAATTTTTGACAATTTTTCAAAATTTATAACATATTTTCTAATATAATCTGACAGTTTTGTGACAACTAAGTAGGTATTTAAAGATGACAGTAGCCTACTAAGTTTTTGTCGATTTTATTTGATTCTCCATATAAATGTATGTGGCGTGGGCAAAGTGCCGTGAGAAATATTATTTCTCACAGTATGAGCAATATTTGGTTTTGAAATCAAGTAAGGTATGAGAAATACGTCACTTTTCATAGCAGTTGTAGAAAAAAATACATTGCAACAGCACTACTATTAGATCTACTTCTTTCACATCTTGTAATACAGGGAGAGGCAAGAATAGATATCCAAGAGATTGGATGAACCGGAAATTCGGGGAGGTGAACTATTTCTTGACACAGGTATTCACAGGACATGGGTCGAGAGATAATATTGGGAAAAGAGAGACTGGAGTGTCCGAGAGGTGTGAAGTGGAGGATGATGTGGGGCATGTGCTGAAGAAGTTGGAGAGGAAACTAGGGGAGACGGTGTATTGGGAGAACTTGGTGCAGATAATGTGGAGGAGGAGGTGAGTGGCGTAGTGGAGAGTATGATTAGGGGGAGAGAAGGACTCGATATGTCATGGGAGGTAGGAGTGATAGTTAGGGAGAAGACGACGGTATGAGCGGAGAGTGTGCTAGGGTAGTGATTCCGAGGCGAGGGTAACGGCGAGTTTGAGGTGGGTTTGGTTGGTAGGGGATGAGTCCAACACTGTTTGGGTCCTGGACCCATTCGAACATGAGTATCCCACCTCGAACTGAAAAAAAAAGAATAGATATACAAAGACTGGAAAAGACGTTGAGTAACCTAACTACTAGATCAGAGCACATGGATATCGTAAGAGTTGTGTCAAATCACGTGCTAAGATGAGAGCACACTGTAAACAGTAATTTCTTAATAAACTAAAGCAAATAGAGCGTGGTACTAACACAAAAAATGTCGCATGTAAGCACTTTCAATAAGTGAGTTAAGAAGAATCTTATTTTTTTCAACGTTACATAATAAATATCATCTGAATAACCTTCGCTTCTTCGTTTAACCAATAACCGGATGAAGAATAATGGGGTCTATCAAAATGCGGTACTAGATGATGTCCTATATTTGTAACTGCCGAAAATTGCCCTAGTTACACGTCCCCTTCGAAAACAAAATTGACCTTTCAGTTAGTGAACAATTACTGTTTACAAACAAATTTGAATCCGTATTAAGGTTAATAAAGTTGAATTGGTCGTGGATGTGGTAAGCAGAATTAGTTAAAATTAGGTTAGAATTGCCATATAATAATCGTGAAGAGTTATAGAAAGACAATATTTTACAAACAATTATGACCAGGTATAATTTTAAGCCGATATTATTATTTTAAAAGCATAAAGTAGAAAGCTTGATCTTTAATTGGCAACTATTAACAATAACAATAATATCAGTCAAACCGATTTTGTTAGTTTTGAAGAATTTTCCCATTTTGCTTTCCTCTGATCCTTGATATAAGGCTTTCTTTGATACGAGACTAGTTCGATAATTCATTCACTTTTTGAATTTCCCACGCAGTAGGTAACTTTAAATGCAACTATGGGGACTTTACACCATCAATTTCAATGGTTTCCGTAGTGACGATTAACGTTCTGGTCGTCGTCACGCCAAAAATCGTTGATAAAATCAATTTCATGATATTGGATCGAAAAATAAAAGTGCGTAAGGTGGCTGATGTTGTAGACATCTAAATTGAGCGGGTTCAGCACATTTTATAAGGATATTTGGCCATGAAAAAGCTATCAGCACGATTGCTCGGCTCTATTATCCGTGTTCGGCGAGTTTTGGCTAACACCAGTTATGCTGAGAGACGTTATCAACTATGTTGAAACCATAGGCTAATTGACATAGTAAGAGGGACTTCCAGGAGAATGTACCTACAAATGGCTTAATAAGGCCTAGTTGCTGTGAGGCTGTCTACATCTCAATTGAGCGGGTTCAGCACACTTTATATGGATATTTGGTCATCAACAAGCTATCAGTAGGATTGCTCGGCTCTATCATCCGTGTTCGGCGACACCAGTCATGCTGAGAGAAATTTGGAACCATAGGCTAATTGACGGAGTAAGAGGGACTTCCAGGTGGATGTATACAAATGGATTAATGAGGCCTAGGTGCTGTGGGGCTGCCCACCCTCCCAATTTATCAGATCATAATTTACATTTTATGAAAACTTACTACTTATTAGATCTGAAACTAAAGAACAGAAGAAGTGTGACCTTGAGACCGTCCGACAGATCTACATAAGATGGATAACAGGAAATTTTGGACAGGAATAAAAAGATTGAGAGAAAATAAATATAGAGACATTAGAGCAATAAAAAATCGCCACGGCCAAGTACAAACGGAAACGGAAGAAATTTTGAAAACATGGAAAGAATACTATTCAGAGCAATTCCAAACATTAACATCGGAACAGAATATAACAACAGTAGAAGAGGAAATCGACCAGTTGCAAGGAATCCAAAAAGAAGAGAGATAGTGCCGGAGATGATTAAATCTTTGGGGGAAAGAGGAAAGGAATGGATATGGAAGGTATGCAAAGAAGCATGGGTACAACAAAAAATTCCAAGGGAATGGGAAAATAACTTAATAATACCCATCTTTAAAAAGGGAGAACAGACACAATGAGGGAATTATAGAGCAATCTGTTTGGCCCAAACTAGCTATAAAGTATACACAAAATTAATAGAAAAAAGATTAAGAGAATATGTAGAACCAAAATTAGGAGAAGAACAGGGAGCTTTTAGACCTGGAAGACAAACAAATGATAATATTTATATACTGAGGAATATAATCGAAAGAAAAATAGAAGAGGGAGAAGAAATGTACCTTACATTTATAGATCTAAAAGCAGCCTTTGATACAGTAGATAGAAGGGAAGTATGGAGAACCCTGGAGGAATTGGAAGTTCCACCCACCTTAATAAATATAATTAAAAGTGTATACTAGACAGTTAGAGCCAAGGTACAAATTGCAGGGCAAAGGTCAGAAGAATTTAAAATGTATAAGGGAATAAAACAAGGAGACAGTTTAAGCCCATTACTGTTTATAATAATCATGGATAAGATTGTGAAACGAACTGAAGAAAAATATGAGAATGGGACACAGTAATTTAGAACCGATAAAAATAAGTAGTCTACTCTATGCAGATGATGTGGTCTTAGTAGCGAACACAAAGAACAAAATGCAAAAACTAGTGAATATTTGGACTAAAGAAATAGAGAACATGAAGATGGAGGTGAACATAAATAAAACAAAAGAGATGATAATAAATGAAAAACAACTAGGTAATCAAAATAATAAAGAGATTAAATGCAAAAACCAGACGCTAGAAAGAGTAACAACATTTGAATATTTGGGAAGTATAGTAACAGAAGATGGAAAAATAGATGCAGAAATAACAAACAGAGCAAATAAATCAACAAAAATATACTACTCTCTAAATAAAACAATTCTTGGACATAAATATATAGACTAGGAAGTGAAAATGAAAATTCATAATATGATAACAGTTCCTTCAATATTATATGCAAGTGAAGATTGGTCTGTGCGAAAAAAGGACTAAACTAGAATAAACGCCATAGAAATGAAACATCTAAGAAGAATTGCGGGGAAAACTAAATGGGATAGGATTAGAAATGACGTCATTAGAGAGACAACTAAACAGGAACTGATAACTGGTAAAATAAAAAAGAGACAACTTAGCTGGTATGGTCATATGGTAAGAATGGAACCAAATAGGTTAACCAAGAAAATAATGGAGATTGGGAAACCGGTCAAAAAACAAAGGGGTAGGCCTAGAAGGAAATGGTTAGACCAAATACAAGAGATGGGTTTAGAAAGAGGAAAGACCATAGCAGAAATGAAAAACCTTGCAAGAGACAGAAAGACATGGAAGAAATGGGTACAGGACATGGAATCCACATCCGACGCCTGAAAGGGCAAAAGGATATAGAAAAGAAGAAGAAGATTCTGCTCCCTATATACCCCCTCACCCCTCTCCTATTATATAAAAGTTCAATTACAGTCATTACCCTTGCTCATTTTGAACTGCCATTAAAGAACATTCATAGTAATTTAATAACATTTATCGCTGTGTATTCTCTCTAACGAAATTGACTTTTTATTCTGCCCCGTATATACTACTTTGCTTCCCCTCCTATTATATGTCGGAGCACACTTACTTTCGCTGTATTGAATTTTAATGTATCATTCCTATACTGATATTTTCAATAATATGGCGGAGCACTCTGTATAATTAAATATTTAATGTTTGATATATATTTTCCGTGTACTACATACTAATTTCCGCTGCTCTCTGTATATTATTATCCTTCTATTATACAAAGGTCAACTGCGGTCATTCGTACTTAGCAACTTTGGACACTCATTAGAAAACTTTCTACTGAGCACTTTTGGTCTCTCATTTTATATCTACTGGTGATTAAAGCAATAGACATAAAAGGAATAATAGGATCTGCCGATGATTTAGCTTTATTTACCAGAGACAAAGAAAGCCTAGAAAATACATTCAATAACTTAATAAAAGAAGTAGCAAAGAGAGGACTGGTAGTTAACCAAGAGAAGACAAAATATATGCAAATTTCAAGGAAGACAAACAACACAGCCACTATAAATGTGGAAGATTATACTTTTCAAAGAATAAATCATTTCAGATATTTGGGAATAGTAATGGATGAGAAGAACAACAGAAGTGCGGAGATAAACGCAAGAATAATAGCCGGAAACAAAGTGTATTGGAGGTATCAGAAACTACTATAAAACCTACTACTACTACTAATAAAACCGCGATACGACCAGTAATAACGTATGCCGATGAAACTATGAGCCTAACTGATAAAGACGAAGAAAATCTCAGAGTCCTAGAGAGGAAAATCATACGGAGAAAACTAGGGACAAAACAGATCCCGAATGAAGGATACAGAAGACTATATAACTATGAAATAAGTCAAGACATGAATGGTGAAGATATAGTCAGACATATAAAGAAGCAGCGTCTAAGATGGTACGAGCATCTTCGATGAAGGAATAAGGACGATCCAATAAGGAAAATCTATGATTGGAAGCCTGCAAGGCGACCCAGGGGACGTCCCAAACTTAGATCTGCCGATGATTTAGCTTTATTTACCAGAGACAAAGAGAGCCTAGAAAATACATTCAATAACTTAATAAAAGAGGTAGCAAAGAGAGGACTGGTAGTTAACCAAGAGAAGACAAAATATATGCAAATTTCAAGGAAGACAAACAACACAGCCACTATAAATGTGGAAGATTATACTTTTCAAAGAATAATTCATTTCAGATATTTGGGAATAGTAATGGATGAGAAGAACAACATAAATGCGGAAATAAACGCAAGATAATAGCAGGAAACAAAGTGTATTGGAGGTATCAGAAACTACTATAAAACCTACTACTACTACTAATAAAACCGCGATACGACCAGTAATAACGTATGCCGATGAAACTATGAGCCTAACTGATAAAGACGAAGAAAATCTCAGAGTGCTAGAGAGGAAAATCATACGGAGAAAACTAGGGACAAAACAGATCCCGAATGAAGGATACATATAACTATGAAATAAGTCAAGACATGAATGGTGAAGATATAGTCAGACATATAAAGACGCAGCGACTAAGATGGTACGAGCATCTTCGAAGAAGGAATAGGGACGATCCAATAAGGAAAATCTATGATTGGAAGCCTGCAAGGCGACCCAGGGGACGTCCCAAACTTAGATCTGCCGATGATTTAGCTTTATTTACCAGAGACAAAGAGAGCCTAGAAAATACATTCAATAACTTAATAAAAGAGGTAGCAAAGAGAGGACTGGTAGTTAACCAAGAGAAGACAAAATATATGCAAATTTCAAGGAAGACAAACAACACAGCCACTATAAATGTGGAAGATTATACTTTTCAAAGAATAATTCATTTCAGATATTTGGGAATAGTAATGGATGAGAAGAACAACATAAATGCGGAAATAAACGCAAGATAATAGCAGGAAACAAAGTGTATTGGAGGTATCAGAAACTACTATAAAACCTACTACTACTACTAATAAAACCGCGATACGACCAGTAATAACGTATGCCGATGAAACTATGAGCCTAACTGATAAAGACGAAGAAAATCTCAGAGTGCTAGAGAGGAAAATCATACGGAGAAAACTAGGGACAAAACAGATCCCGAATGAAGGATACATATAACTATGAAATAAGTTAAGACATGAATGGTGAAGATATAGTCAGACATATAAAGACGCAGCGACTAAGATGGTACGAGCATCTTCGAAGAAGGAATAGGGACGATCCAATAAGGAAAATCTATGATTGGAAGCCTGCAAGGCGACTCAGGGGACGTCCCAAACTTAGATGGGAAGATCAAGTGATTGATGACCTAAAGAAAATAGGAATCCGTGACTGGGGTAGAAGAATAGAGGATAGGAAGGAATGGAAAAAAAACTACAAAGATGGAGAACTCACACCGCATGCTGTAGAAGGCGGAAGATAACACACGGATTGATCCACCGTACAAAAGAGCTCACAACTCCAACATCAGGAGTGCTGATTTATTATGTCATAAGCCGATTTTGAAAAACGATTCCCCTCTACATGTACTAACCTTTAATATCACGACTCCATCTTGAAATGATCGCTATTTAATTTATACTTTTATCGAGATGTATTTTTCAGAAACTGTAGAGAATACAACTCTTCTTTGCACATCAAAACATGCTGAATATTCGATATCCAGTTAATAAAAATGGCGAGTACGCACATCTCTTTCAGCCGCCACATTATTTATTTTTGGTGGCTGGAAAATACAATCAGAGATCGTGGAACATTAAGAAGTGATTCATTTTAGCACTAACTTTTATTATTGAACAACGACGATTATTGGAAAGAAGAAAAACTGCTTTATAATTCACTTTTTATCTATGGATATGTCATCCCAAACCAGGGTGTACTTACAAAACATTTAATTGTAGGGATATGCTAACCTCACTCTATTATATATACAAAGTGATGTGAAGAGTTTTTATGGGAAGCTTTGGGATTGCCATCATCAGGAAAAACGAAATTACTTTCCGTACAATCTTATATTTTTAATTGACATTAACCGCCCAAAAGTGAGTGGTTAAAATAATAATCCTAGTTTTCTAACCTAAAAACTTTGTGTCAGTGGTTTATTTTTACCAAATTATAATAATGGAATATCCTGATTTACCATATTTTAGTGATGACGAAGATTTTAATGAACGTTCTTCTTCTTTGGCCGTAAAGTTTTCTGACCTTTTTTTATTCTTATTAATTTTCAGTAAATAAAATAATATCCAAAGCAAACAACACTTCAGGAACTGAGGGTTAGAATCGCATTAAAAATTCTTCTTTTATATTTTCTATTTGGCAAAACGTAAGTAATTTACCCCCACAGTAGTTCATTCGTCTAACATTCACTGATACCAACCGTTCAAAATGATTTATTAACAAAACTGCACGAAAACACCACTGGTACAACACGCACCGGTTTAAACTTTTGTTAAATTTAACCCTATGGTTAAATAATCCAGGTTTAGCCGACTGTTGGTACAACTCGCCCTTACTAGTCAGAGACAACCAGCGAGACGAACAACTCAATGTTAATTTTTAGTTTATTTTTACAACTTAACTGGCCTACTTTGTGAGAGGGTGTCGTAGATGTCTCTAGTATCGTCTTCTTCTAATTCTAACTGGTCTTGTTCTGTCTAATAAGTCAGTTAGGGTTTTGGCGCGAAATTTAAATGTAAAATGTTGTTAAGTTTTTATTAACTGATATAATAGAATAAAAAAATGTTGATAACGAGAAATTGAGTTTTTTAATTATGTTAAATTAGTTATTAAAGACTTAACAACATTTTTGTATGGTGAAATCCCGCTTAAATTTGAAATTCGCATCTGCGTACTGATAATCTTCTTTTATTAATGGGAGGCCTTTATCATTTCAAGCTAGACAGTTACTATATGTTATGTGTTCTGAGTGATGTTCTGTGTGATATGACGTCAAGAAGCCCACGACCTTGAAAACGACAGAAGGTGTTTTAGGTTAGATTTTTCAATGCTGCTTCCATGGTTTTTGGACTGCTAACCTCAAAATTGATTTTGACAATTGAAATTCTCTTTGATACTGCTGCTATTAAAATTTTTATCTATTTTTGTAATAATATTCACAAACCAATCAAACCAAGGGTATATTTTACTTTAAATTTCTTATTTTAATACATTTTATTCTCTTAACATCCTTTTAACGCACATGCTATAATTTAGATTCTGTTCAAACGGACTTACTACGGCGTAATTGTTGAAACAAATTATAGGACAATAATTTTTACTTTGACTATTTCAAATACTTTGAATGTATAAATAAGCTAATCAAAAATATGTAAACCGGTAATTTATTTCACTTTGTTCAAAAACAATGCATAAAGTTAACGATATGCATACACGATGCTTGTATAATCAACTAAAACAAGTTTGATTATAAAATTAAATTGATGAGTGTCTAGACTTGACAAGTATTAACGTAATGTATGCGATTTTACTATCAGGAAGTTAAATTTTCCAATTTACCACTAGTTTTCCTATTATTATAAGTCATAGTTGAAACAGCACTCAAACACACCATGGTCGTGGTATGAAGTTAGATTAGATTTCAAGGGGGTCAATTGGTCCTGCGACCCATAAGATCTTTTATGTATACCCGACTTCTATATTCTAGTCAAAGAGATCAAGGTTTCTGAGAAAGCCTAGTATCCGTTTTGGAGCTAGGTCTGTAACCTGATCAGGCTCTAAGTAGATCTGTTTCAAGTATTCAAGGCGTTGGCGGACGCATTTAACCTGCAATTGCAGATAATGTGTTCCGCCGACTCACCATCAGTATAATCGAAAAATCTGCATGTTCTACTGTACACTTTGCCCATCTTAGCAGTAACTTGCAATACTTCTCCCATCTACTGCCATGTATAAATAGACTACTGTCAAATTTTTAGCAGCATGAATCGTATATTTTGTGTTTGATAATCATTGACAGCCAACCTCTTGAATTTTAAGGTAAATGGGAAAAATTAATGCAAACATGGCAAAGCCTGTACATTGGGTAATAAAATAATCGACTACTTCTCGTGAACGAGATGAAAATTTGTTGCACTTTCAGCAAGACGGGGCATCTCTCCAGTATGCAGTAGCAGTTAGAGACTAGTTAGACCATACTTATCCAAATAAATGGATTGGAATGAGAGGTCCAATTGAGTGGCCACCTAAGTCACCAGACTTACCGCTTACCTTTAGTCGGTGGTTTATAGTCGATCACAATCGACGATTTACGACAAAGAATTATTAAAGGAAGTCGTGCTAAAGCTAAAGCAGCATTTACCTAGGTTCGTATGTATTAGGTCTCTCATTAATGCGATAATTACTAAATACGTTTATTAGAAGTTCAACAATATTATATATCAAAAGAAGTATCGGCCATAATCCGATCCCCACACGTGTGTCATTGACACTGTTGACAGCTGCCAACCATTGACAATTTCTTAAGCCTAGTATTCATTTAGCATACACCACAGTATGGAGTTTGAAAATAGGTTTATCAAACAATGGAAACCATTTTGAACATTCAATTAACTAATTAACATCTTTGTAGTTCGACACTACAACAATGCAGTTGACCAGACAAAAAGAAAGAAAGAAAGAGGATAGAAGGTCTCTTATGGTTTAGTGATTTTTTGTATTGTAACGTTTATTCTAATTTATATTTACAATTAATTTATATTTACAGATTTATATGTAATTCAGTCCTTATTTAATAATTTATCTAATACACTAAACACACTAATTATAATTTATATGAGAGTCACTTAATAAACACTTTATCGAGGCGCGATTACTTTCCTTCGGTATCAACACTGATGCTTGTGGCCTATTTATACTCGCGCGCCGTAATTCTCGAAATTTCTCGACGTTCTGGCGGATGCACCGGGTGTTCTCGATGTTTCGTATTTTGGATACTTCTCGAAAATTGGGCGGAGGAGCCATAGTCGTCTCATACGGGGATTTCACTGGGGGCACTAAGTGAGCATATTAATGCAGTAGCTCGCGTAACAGTATTGAAATGCTATAATGGTACATCCAGGCAACACACTAGGCCTGCAAATATGCGTAATTATGAACGAATTACTTAGTCTCCTCTTAGGAGACGCTAATGTTTATAAATAATTATGTTTATACATAATTACCTTCCAAATATATCGTTTGCAAAAACTTTTTAATGATAATTGGTTTTAAGTGTTTTCAGTTTAAAATTTGGAGATGCTAATTGATATTAGAATGAAGGAGTCATTGTATTGTAAATAGATAAGTATATAATTATTTAGAATGTTTAATTTCATAGTGTACTATGACAAAACTGTCTAAATTCTGTTAATTCACCATTTTAGATCATTATGCAGATTAGATGAATAATGTACAAGCATGGCCGTACAGCTTACTGGCAAGGTTATAGAAAAAGCTGTTGGTATATGTATAGTAGGGTGTCCGTTATTTACGAAATTGATTATGCAACGCCCTCTAAATTTTTAGTTTATCATCTAAGCAAATATCCGACTATCATAAGCCCTTAATATTCTTAAAGGTCGAAATACACTTATCAGCACCTCATAGGAACAGCGACTGATCATCACCAGCATATTTTATTTCTTATGTGTAGTTAAATGTAAGCGCGCATACCTAACAACATCAGCACAGCACCGACAAGGCACGTCAACGCCTCAACCACAACACATTTCTAAGAGAGAATATTTTGCCAATACAATATCTTTGATAATATAAAGTGAAGCATATAGTCTGGTATCGCGGCGGTGCTGTTCCCGTGTCGATGCGTTAAGTGAGCCCATACACAACCGTCGAGTTGACCACTGCTGAGACGATGCTTGTCATGTTGTGCTTATAAGTGTGTTTCGACCTTAAGAAACCCCAAAGACGATATATTTTCCATTTAAATTACATGAGATTTTGCCACTTTTTATAAACATTTTTTTCTTTCTTAGCGTAGCGTAGCAATGACAAACTCATATACTTGTATAGAATTGAACTCTCTACAAAAAAGGTCTATTAAAATTTTTTGATAAATTTACTCCTCCAAAAGTTATTCAAAGTCAAAGGGCATAACGTACTCATAATGGTTCGCGCGGGCATTAAGGTGCTAAAAACAGTTTTCGATTAACTTATTCTTTATTAACAAAATATAATGTTTATTATTGGTTGTATTTACATAGAATTGGCAATTCTGCCTTTTTACTAATTGTCAACTCACTCAAAAAATCGCGTATATTATAATCAATTAATAGTCAATTCTGGAAAATTCTTGAATTTTCCACGCTCCTCATATGCGTAAACAAAATGACCTTCCTAGAATGTTCTAGAAAGCGTATTCGCCAAAATTTATAGTTG
The DNA here is from genome assembly GCA_947563755.1 of Lochmaea crataegi. Taxonomy (NCBI): domain Eukaryota; kingdom Metazoa; phylum Arthropoda; class Insecta; order Coleoptera; family Chrysomelidae; genus Lochmaea; species Lochmaea crataegi. The sequence continues at coordinate 10,104,373 of OX387430.1, forward strand.
AGTAACAGGGCCGGCTTTGAGTTGGCGACTTGGTAACAGTCGTATGAGTCTCTGGATTTTCTCGGTAACAGGTTTTGAGTTGCATTTTCACCTTTTTTCCAATTTCGTCGGGAATTTCAAAATCTTGTTAAATTTTTGATTTTTGACTTTGACACATTAAACATTTTAATACATATCTCCCTAGCAACAAAAACGCAGACAATAATAATGTCAAGGTAGTGTCGCAGGTAAAAATAAAAAATAGGTAAATCAAATTAAGTTAAAAAAAATTTATCATTCAAAACGAACTAGTATGACATAAAAGTTTGTATGAACCACGGGTACTAATAGATATATACCCTCGGGCGACTTACTTACTGTAAGATTGTCACCCTTAGGTCATAATCATCTACTTAGTACCCTTGATACATAAATAACTATTATTTAGCAGACTATGTATGTAACTGTCATAATTAAATATGAATTGTTATTATTGGCTCGTTTGGAATTAAGCAATGAAATTTACATAGTGAATGTGGCAGAGCTGTAATAGGTAGTTAATTATTTAGGTTAGAATTTATGCTTATTGTTAATTTATAGGTTAGTATCAATGTATTTAATTATAATTATGAAATATATCAGTTTGGTTATAAATTGTTATTCGATATAAGTAACAATTGCTAGATAAGCAGACACGCGCTGTATTGAAGGAATGTGTAGATTAGATTGGCAATTGTTGCTTTGGGTTTTGTCAAGGAGTTCAAATTAAACATTTTTCGAAGAAAGATGTGTTTTATTTAAAGAACGTCAACTCTAATTAAAAGGAACCTAAACCGAATAATTTAACTAAGTTGGGAATTCTGGAACCGTTGGCGATACTTGACACTGAACACTGTTTACACTACCACTACACTAACACTTTACACTATCTTACGCGCGTTTCGATAACCAAGTTGTCTTCTTCAGAGACTGAAGGTAAACTAACACTAGGGTGCTTCGTCATCCATATATACTAATCTTTTATCGCACCAAACTAGTTGTAAAGTGAAATATTACAGTTTCCTGTAAAATTGTCGTATTTAGTAAAGCGTTTTAACAGTAGATGTCGAAGAATAAAAATATATTATTCTAACGCTTTGACAAATTTTTGAAAAATAATTTTTCCAAAAACAGTGACCGTTTTACAGGAAACTGTAATAATTCACTTTGGTTTCAAGCCCACGTGGATTGTTGTCTCATTCGAATTTTGGTTTGTGACTTAGAGGTGAGATGTCGCTATTTTCGCAACCAAAATATTTCCGTAACTGGACAATATGTATCGTTGTTGATTATAATCACATTTCAGTCTGGGATTAACTCTCGGACGATAACATATACCTTGTACTGATGAGGCGCAATACGCCGAAACCGGTCTACAAGTTATGTTGTCCCTTCTAGTTGCAAACCAGAATGGTTGGTTTAAATCTTGTAGATTTACCAACCCCGTATTACTAGAACTTGTGCTTTGTTTACTATTAATATCCACGTGGAATAATAAATTAGATTACTGATACTATTGTAACGTTGGTATGGTACGCCACTGGATGTGTTAAGCTCATGCAGTGGGTTACCGACAGTCTGTAGGAACTGGTGGAAATTTCCACTCGATAAATTGTTGGTTGACATGCTTCTTAAAAATAAAAACTTGTTGAAATTAATGATAGGATATCTTTACCGACAGTACAGGTATGGACTAAGGCAGTTGTATTAAATCTGAAACCAATTTAATAAGAAGAAAAATTGAAATTTTCGAAAGTACATTCACATTTTTTTACTAATATTTTTAAATAATAATTGATTTTGTTTGATAAAATTTATAGAATAGGATGATGTTTATTCATATATCAATAGTTAACGAAAAATTTTTTTTACAAAAATAATAATAATAAGGATGTATTGAAAAGTAAATAAACACAAGAATCCCATAAGAAATCCCAGAGAAAAAAAAACGATTATTCTGTGTTAATCTTATATACAGGGTTGGGATAAAGTATGGAACCAAGTAAATATCTTTTAAACGAAAAGAACTATATTTATGAAAATTTGCATGTAAGTGCAATGGAATAAAATGCATCTGATGTACATTTTTTTGTTAATAATATACCTCCGGTTTAACCGGAAATGCCATCAACTTCTTTAATTTAAATGGGACACCCTGTATATTTTTACAGATTTTGAAAGAGCTTGTTATTTTGAATTCATACATACTGAGTTTAGTGTAAAAAAATTTGTAAAAACGAGGAATATAGCACTTTAATCAACCTCCTTTGAGTTTTTTGCATTAGAGCAAAAAACTATTTAGATAAACTAATTGATGTTGTTTGTATGCATAATAATAAATAAACGAGTACTGTTTAGTACGTCTTTTGTTCTCCAAGTGTCAAATTCTAATTAACGGAAATAAATTTTACAATTTAGAATGGTTCAATTAAGTGAAAAAGAGCGTATTGAAATTTTAATGGTGATCGTGTTAGAACTCATGAAGAAGTGTGTCATATTTTTAATAATTTGCACCCGGAGAAAAATCCTATATCACGCTCAACAGTAACTAAAACATTACAACATTTTAATACAACTGGGATGGTAAAAAATTTGCTAAAACCTGGAAGACTGCAACGAACGAAACTGTTAAACAAAATATTGCAATCGATTTAGAAGAATCACCTCAAACTTCCACCTCAAATTTGGCACTAAACCATGGTATCAGTCGACGATCTGTAGGAAAGATATTAAAAAGTGAAAAGTATCATCCGTATAAGGTACAGTTGGTTCAAGAATTGTCAGACGATGATTTTGACCGACGGCTAGAATTTTGCGAACGGCTAATGGACATCTGTAATATCGACGATAATTTTGCTTCTAACATAGTTTTTTCCGATGAGGCAACTTTTTGTTTAAATGGAACAGTTAATCGCCATAACTCAAGGTATTGGTCAAATGAGAATCCTCATTGGATTCATGAAGCACATACCCAGCATCCACAGAAGTTAAATGTTTGGATGGGAATTGTCGAAAATAGGCTTATAGGCCCATTTTTTATCGACGAAAACTTGAATGGTGACAAGTATTTGGATCTACTAAATAACGAAATTATTCCTGCACTTCAACAGAATGGGCAATTACCAAAAAATGTTTGGTTTCAACAAGATGGAACAACTCCCCACTATGATAGACGGGTTAGGGATTTTCTGGATGCGAATTTTCCAAATCGATGGATTGAACGTAGAGGATTCATAGAGTGGCCTGCTCGTTCTCCGGATCTTAGCCCGTTATATTTTTTCTTTGGGGTTATCTAAAATCACGTGTTTACGTTAGACGACCAACAAACTTACAGGAATTGAGACAAAGAATTGTTGATGAATGTGAACTAATACGTGGAGAGGTCTTGGAAAGAGTGACTCAAGAATTTGTTAATAGGATGGCATATTGGCAGCAAGTAAACGGCGAGCATTTTGAACATTTGAAGTAATTTTGTTTCTCATTATTCTAAAATAATGAAATGTACAACTAACAGTGAGTTATTCCTCGTTTTTACAAATTTTTTTACACTAAACTCAGTATGTATGAATTCAAAATAACAAGCTCTTTCAAAATCTGTAAAAATATATAGGGTGTCCCATTTAAATTAAAGAAGTTGATGGCATTTCCGGTTAAACTGGAAGTATAATATTACCAAAAAATTGTACATCAGATGCATTTTGTTCCATTGCACTTACCTGCAAATTTTGATAAATATCGTTCTTTTCGTTTAAAAGATATTTACTTGGTTCCATACTTTATCCCAACCCTGTATATTATAGCAAAATGAAAAAAAATTGAAATAAAAATATATATATATATGTATATTTCTTAAAAATTCTTTAAATTTACCTAGATTATTCTTATACCTGTATGTTATCTACCAAAGAGTGCAAAATATGTCTATCGGTAATAAAAATAAAGTTTTTTATTCTTGTTTTGAATAATTTAAAGAAATTTATCGTCCTCAAGATATACTTTATATTTGGCTGGCAGAAAGTTGTATGTACAGGGTTTCTCATTATATTTTGACCCCCACTTATTTTCATTAATTTCGGGAATACCAAAAAAAGTTTCAAATAAAAGTTGTATTATTTTATCTGTACCGACCAAAAATGTAGCAACAGGCTGAATTTTGTATATAGGGAGTGCCCAATAAAATATTTTTTTATAGGTTTGAGTAGCCCTACATTTCCTGATTACAAATATATAACATTGTGTAGCATTAGTTTTGTTCTATAATGGAGTAATGCAACTGACATTTAAAAATGAAACAATTATTAATTCATTATAAGCTGTCAGTCCTTATACCAAAATGGGTTACACTGCAGATGAAAAAGTAACATATGGCAGCAGGATGGAGCACCGCCACTTAATGTCGTAACCGTTCAAGAACATTTAAGTAGGTAACCAATTTCATCGGCAATAAGGGTACCATTAAATGGCCGCCAAATAGTCCCGACTTAACATCATGTGCTAGCTTTTTATGGGGGTTTTTAAAAGAAAAAATGTATTTTGATTCAAATACAAAACATTAACACTATCACGGCAAAAGTTTTTCCTTTGATATTATGATCCAATACGAAATAACTATTTTATTATCATTATTTTTAATAACAGGCTTCACTTTCTTAACTTTTGCTTGAAAACAACCAAATTGTGTTAAATTGTTCCATATCCTCTTCACTGGGTCGGTGTCGATCTGGATATCTTGTAGCAAATAAAACATATGTTCTAGTAACAACTGACACATTCACCATGTATTAAAAGTACATTTAGATAATCTTCATTGTTTAATTCCGAACGAGCCATTTCTATCACTTTACGATGCGATTGAGTTCAAATAATGACAATTAATACTATTTAATTATAACAGGTAAATCAAGAATTCACAACCTTGGCGGGTTTTTAGAGGGTAGTTTATTGTCAATGCTATGAATAAATGGTTATCAATTAGGCATCTAAAGGGCGTAGCCCATCTCGGCCGATTTAATAAGGAACCTGACGGATCAATTTTTGATGACTTTAGGAAATACCCATTTCGGCCAAAACCACTTTCAGGTAGAAACCCACGACAAATTTCAACCCCTAATCTATGCAATCGATTTCTTTGAATTCTGGTCAGTTGTAATACATTTATCCCGAATTTTCGAAAATAGTTATTAGTTTTAATTTGATTCTTGACCAGTGCGTGTAAAAACAATTTAAATTTAACTTCGGAAAATGGCAACATTTGTTCATCCAGAATTTAAGGAAATGACGAGTCAACGAGGAAAACCACTCTTAGTGATAAATAACTTTAAATTTAAACAACAAAACCGGAAATTAGCTTCAGGGAGGACAAAATGGAACCTAACCTAAAAACAAATTTTTGTTGCTAAAAAAATTGAAGGGTATAAAAATGAAACTAAAACCTAACCTAACCTAAAAACAAATTTTTGTTGCTAAAAAAATTGAAGAGTATTAAAATAAAACCTAACCTAACCTAACCTACCTAACCTAACCTAACATAACCTAAAAACAAATTTTTGTTGCTAAAAAAATTGAAGAGTATAAAAATAAAAACATTTCAAAGTTATCTTATGTTAAAATATTATCATGTATGTATATAACTTAAGGTAAATATGTATAAATTATTGTAATTATTATATTTATATGTAGACATTAATAAAATCTAATCACTCTGATTGAAGTGTATTATTGTAATAAAGGTGGGCCGAGATGGGCCATTCCAAAACAGGTCAATTTTAGACTCGGGCCGACTTGGGCGATTTTTATTCAGTCTACCTGCCTGATTAGCCGAAATGGGAATCGCCCAATCTAAACCAGGAGTAATAATAAATGACACAAAACATTTTATATGACGAATTACCTGTAAAATTATTAACATACACATTAGACACAGAACAAGAAAAATATTTGCGGTATTCATAGATTTTAAAAGGGCATTTGATTCAATAACTCATTCGTTGTTGTGGATAAAATTATTTAATTTAGGTATATCTGCAAAAATATTACGTGTATTTATGGCTTTATACAGGCAAGCTAATCTGCAAATAAAAAGTGCTGATGGTTTGACTAAATCGTACCTTGTAACGACAAGAGTTTTGCAAGGAGAACCTTTAAATCCTTTGCTTTTCCCCTTGTTTATTGCCGATCTTGAAAATTTTTCCATGATCATGGAGCTCAAGGTGTAAACATTGACGAAAAAAATGATGATCTGGTTATCCTAGCAGTCAGAAATTGATGTAGCAAAGAAATTGAATATTTTACAAAAGTATACTGCATTAAATAACTTGACTGTTAATTTAAAGAAAACTAAAATTATGCAGTTCAGACTCTAAATGTAATTTTTTTTCAATAATGAATTAGTGTCTATGACGAAAAAGTATGTTTACTTGGGTGTGACATTTACTTCAAGTGGGCTTTTTTTGGAAAATTGGTCCCAAGCAGGTGACTCCGATCGGGGTCGTCGGCACGAAAAGTGGAGTCAATTAGTGTCAAAAAACTCTAAACCGGTTTAACGCAGGAAACTCAAAAAATATATCGTGAGTGGTGATGAATCCTGGATTTACTCTTATGAGTCCGAAAATAAACGCCAGACGGCTGTTTGGTTGTTCGAAGATGAACCGAAACCGACGAAAGTTATCCGTTCTCGAAGTGTTTCAAAAAAGATGGTACCGACAATTGCCTCAAAAGCAAGTCATGTAGCAGCAATTCCTCTGTAAGATCAAAGAACTGTTACTGCTGACATATCGATTTGTTTGCTGAGTTTCCAAAAACCAACCCCCAACGACAATTGATCCTCCACCAAGACAATGCAAGTTCCCCCACAGCTCGAAAAACAATTGAGTTTTTAAAGCAAGATGCTGGACCATCCTCTATACAGTCTCGACCTAAGTCCTAACGACTTTTTTACTTCCAAAAATTAAGAATGAACTGCGTGGTGAAAGGTATCAGTCCCCAGAAGATGCAGTCAACGCCTTCAAAAAACTCTATTTTTATTTTGAATGTACCAACAAGCAAGTGGAATAACTGCTTCCAGAATTGGTTCAAAAGGATGCAAAAATGCATTTCTCTTGAAGAACTATTTTGAAAATATAAAAGACAATTCTCGTACAAAATCGTATTCAGCTGTGGGAAAGAATAGAGGGTGCATGTAATGAAATTCAAAATGACCCTAAAATTTTTTCAATCCTTACAGAAACGATTGGATTTCTATCCTGCAACGAATGGTCGTCACGGAGGAAATGGAAAATGTACCTTATATTTTTTGAATTCAATGTAAAATTTGTTAAAAAACTGTTTATCACTGCAGGCTTATTATCAGTTTTTGGAATAAATAAAAAGCATGCTTTGGTGCTGAATTTTAAAAATTTTGAATTATGCGCGTCTCTTTTGTTTCAAGTATCTGAGGGAGCGTTCACCGGAAACAAACATTTGCAAATATTGACTAACAATTAGTAGTTTACGCTCATAATCCTTTATCAAATATAGGTTGATGTTAGAGAGTTAATTGATGCAAATTAATGAATCGATATTGTCCATTAGTAGATTGAAAATGCTTGTGTGACGTTATTGATTTATATAAATTCCCTAATGCTTTTAAAATACAAAAATGAATGGTTAAAAATCAGCGATGCAAACAAACTTTTATAGTATCCTGTTTCCTTATAACATTCACAACATAATTATTTTTAAAAATTTTATAATTTTCATTCCCCCATATCGTTGCTAGAAAAATGCTATATTTATTTGTTGGTGAAGTGAAAGTATTGAATCAAAAAATATTTTTTTAGACGACTCCATCTGAAAGTTGCTCGTTCTGTATTCATTTACATACCGAAAGTTGCGTTTTGAGTGTTCCATGTAGTGAAAGTGACACTTCCGTACTGCAAAACACTTTCGGGACGCTCTGGAGTAGACAACTTTAACTTCCTTAAATGTGACTCTAGCCACTTCAATGTTGACAGTTGACAGTTTCACTTCGATGATTTTGCATAACCTTAAATTTTTAATTTTCTGAAATTATTTGTTTTATCCGAAGTTTTGTCTAAATTAATGAATAACAATGAATGATGATGAAAAAGAAAACATCAGCGATGAAGAGTTACTCGAATCCACGCCACCTGATCTCACCGAAGAAAGCAAATTCTCTATTATTTATTTTCTTTCCTCAGTGTAATTGAAAAAGTTTTGGATCTTATGCGTCGTCTAAAAAATGTTGTGTACGCCGCGGCTGAAATACTACTTTGTTGAACTCGTCTGTTGCTCGCCTCGCAATTTTCAGACTCGACCAACAAAGTAGCACTTTCAGTCCTTGGCATACAAATAACTATTTGTGTCCTTCAGACCCTAAAATGAAAAGTAACTCCACTCTAAATTTGGTCGTGTGACTCTATCACTATTCCAGGAGGAAATCTACGCAATCGACACGTGCTTGCAAATGAACATCTAAAGGGGGTGTAGAGGCCAAAAGATCCTCATACTCTCGGATAGTCAGGCAGCACTGAAAGCTTTAGGATGTCCCCAGATCAGATCTAGACTGGTCTGCCTGGACTAGACTGGACTAGACTGCCTACAAAAACTTTTAACCCTGGCAAACCATAATAGAGTAACTCTTAAGTGGGTCCCGGGGCGCAAAGGTATTGTAGGCAATGAAAAGGCAGACACCCCAGCAAAATTAGGGTCTGAAACTGCATTCACTGGCCCTGAACCAGTAGGACCAAGGAACCAAGAAGGACCTAGTGAAATGACTATTGAGTCTGATAAAGGCTACTGGTCTCTTCACATAAACGGTATAACCAAGAGCACAAAAAGCCTAAAGGCTGAGGTGCCGAGGTCTCTAAGCTTCTGACTGGTGGTACCGAAACAATCAATAAATCATCAATCAATCTTCATCTGAATTTATTACAAAGGGTTCAAAGTTAATAAATAACTAAAAATTTTCCACTTAATAACATGTACTATACAGTTTTTCCAAATTTCTGCAAAAATTTCTCATTTTCACCACAAGCCAATGGATGTTGAAGTCATGTTCTGAATCTAACCTAAAATATCGACTATGAATTTATAGAGAAACCTGAAACAGTTTATGCATTTATCGAAATTATTATCACCTAAGATGTCGTTAACAACTTCCACAACTAAGATAATGATTTGAATTATAAAACAAGAATAGTTAGTACACTAACTAAATAAATGGTCTGGTTTAAGAGAGAACTTGAAGGAGGAAACAGGAACAAAGAATAATTTAACTGTGCAAGAGGGAACTATGAAACCTACTCTGTGGATAAAGTTGAAATCTCACCATTTAAATCCTTAAGATCAATAAATTGTCTTAAAACCTGAACAGATGTAAACTCAATTTGCAGAAATGTAGTTATCCCGTAGGTAGACACCTAAAGATGAGAATGAGGAAAATTTGGGAAGAAATAAACTTGATCCTAAAGCAACTGCATGATAACTCTGATGTAAGAACCGGAGCATCAGGAAATTGAAGCAAAAATTCAAGTAAAGTTGGAAAGAGACTAAATCTGAACCAATTGCAATTAGCAAATTTGAATTACTACAAATAAAATTTATAAACTAAGTGTATTGCTAAGTATTGCTTATAATATCGAACAGAACATTGATGGGTAGGAACCGTCAGTAGCGCAGAGGGTTACGTAAGGGCTTTCTAACTGAGGGGTCCCGGGTTCGAGTCCTGATGGTTTCGCTTTTTCAATGTTCAGAATATTTAGCTTATATATCAGAAGTTGGATTTGATCTACGAAATGTCCACATGAGGCCATAATGTGATGTGATAGTGAGAGGAGGTGACTGGAATGGGCGCGCAGGCTTCAGGCTCGCCAGGAGAGCGAGATAGGCGTAGGTTGGAAAAGGCATCAGGCTCACGAACGAGCAGGTGAGATAGGTGTACGCACAAACAGCTCCTCGAGGACGAGGAGCGGAACAGGATGGCCGAATGTAAGACGCAGTCACGGTTAGTGGTAGCTTATAATACCGAACAGAACATGGATGGTTAGGAACCGTCCGTAGCGCAGAGGGTTACGTAAGGGCTTTACAACAGAGGGGTCGTCCTGATGGTTTCGCTTTTTCAATCTTCATAACATTTAGTTTATATAAGGTTTTATTAAAAATAAATAAATAAAAAATGTAAGTAATATTTTTTTTAGTTAATCACTTAAAAAATTTAATCTGGAACTACCTATGTGATTATCATCAAGTTTTCGAGTATGTTAAAACCACTGAATGTTTTATTTGTTCTCAGAACTCACAAAATGTCAACATTTCTTATTGTATTACACCTATTGCATCATATGTTTAAAAATACGTTGGGCGCCAGCTAAAAATCTTCTTCTATATTCCTTCACTGGAAATTAAATAATTGACTGGACTGTTTACACTGTTTACCATGCATTTTTATATTAGAATAGACTAGGCTGAAAAAGTGAACAATTTTTTATTGTAAATTTGTCATGATGATGAAATAAAACGATGATTCAATGAAAACATGTTTTATCTTTGCGGTTTCCACTCTGTCGCAATTGCAACGAAACTTATTTGCTGGTATTGTTTATTTAAGCACCAGTGTCGCGCCTAATAAACATTTTTTTCAAGCTGCATTAATCTAATGTCGTTTCCATTAAACTGGTGTGCACTAGAAATAAATTGAGCACTAATTTTGCACTGATCCAAGATTGCATTTTGCGTCGTAAATTAAACTTAGTGTTCTATGTCAAGAGATGATGTGTCAAGTTCCAGTCACTGTATACAGCGGCATAACAGTTGAAACCGCACAGTATAAATCTGGTTTGAGTTTGATAAGTCAGTGACTTTAAATACAGTACTGCTTCCGACAACTGTCATCCCTTAATAGACTGCTGTCAAATGTCAAATTTAAGCAAGCTGCGTCATTCAGTTTGTGTTTGACATCTCAATGAAAATGGAAAAAAGTGTCAACCTTGAAAAGGATAAAACGATCAGCGACGGATATTATACAGAACTTTTTGAAGCCGAAATTACTTCTCCATCAAGTCAATGGCACGGGGGCACATGTGTGTGGTCTCTATGGCAAAAATTTGGCTACCACTCCATCCAGTATATTCTCCAGATTTAGCCCCTGCGACAATTATCTGTTTCCAAACCTGACGAATTGGCTGGGTGGTAAGAGATTTGGGTTTAAATTCATGTATTCAATGGCTGTCAAACACAAACGAAATGACGCAGCTTGATCAAAATTTGACAGTAGACTATTAATAGATGACAGCTGACGGGAGCAGTGCTGCATTTAAAGTTATTGCGCGGGAAACTAAAAAAGTTGTGAAAAATATATCCTTATGTTTGGCAATTTATGTCTTTAACCCTTTTGCTTTGTCTTTCTCAACCAAAAAAATTCCATAAGGTCCAAAACAACTTTTTTCTTCCTTTGTAATCGCCGTCAAATGCAACAAATAAAAACTTGTTTTACAACAAAAACCACTATGAATAGAAATCGGCCAATCAACATCTTTGTTCTCTCACTTGTTAACATTTTTTTGTTTGTTGCAGGTTGCTGTTGCTGTTGCTATCTTAATCATTATTGTTATTTCAATATTTCTAAAATATTTTCTCTTTTATTAGGGAACTCAGCCGCAGCTGTCCCTATCGCCAATTTGAGTCAAAAAGGATCTGAAGAGAGTCAAGACTGATAACAGAGTACAAATAAGGATTTTGAACTAAATAAATAATTAATTAAAGCTGTTAAACAAAAATCGTAACCAGCGTATGTTCCATGAATCGATACATAAAAAAATCGAGGTCTAAAAGATCGATTTAAAAAAAATCGATTTTTTTCAAGTTTGTATTTTTTACAATGTACAGTATCCGCCAAAATAAACAGTACCGAAAATAAAAATTAATTTTTAATTTCTGTAATGTAAGTGTTCAAAATGTTCACCATTTCGACGCAAACAAGCTTCATATCGATTTTGTAAGTCAATAAACATATTTATAAAAAGTGGTTGATGTAACTGCCGAAAAATATTTTGTATTCTTTCCCGTAGTTCGGCAATATTCGCCGGCGGATTTTCCGAGTGAAATATTTTGTCCTTCATTATGCCCCAAATGTATGCGTCAGGTGGCGTCAGATCAGGTGAATGAGAAGGATATTCGAAGTCTGTTTCCCGAGAAATTATTCTATTTTCCGTATGAATGAAAATAATGCTCTACCAAAAACACTTTTTCTTCCGTTGTTAGAACCATTTTTATATCAAATTTAACTGCAGCGTACTATTAATATATCAACTAATGACAATTAAGTCAAATATGACAAATCCATATTACATAAACAACTCCACAGCACTTTCTGTTTATTACTGTTTATTACTGTTTATTACTGTTTATTACTGTTTATTACTGTTTATTACTGTTTATTACTGTTTATTACTGTTTATTTTGGCGGATACCGTAAAAGAATAATCGATAAAATAAAAGTCGATTTTTCTTCATTCAAAATTAATGGATTTGTCGAAAAAATCGATTTTAATAAAAAATAAATCGATTTATGCGAAAAGATCGTTGATTTTTTTTGGATTGTTTTAAAAATGGACATGCTTTTCGTATATATTCCGATAATAAACCTAAAAGATTTATTCGTTAACGATATTTATCGGATTGAAAAAAAATCAAATAAAATTATATGAAAATTGTCAAAAATTTTGAAATATTGTCAATAATTGTCAAAAACTGTTGAAAATTGTCAATAATTGTCAAAAACTGTTGAAAATTGTCAATAATTGTTAAAATTTTGAAAAATGGCCAAAAAATTTGGAAAAATGGTCAATAATTGTTGAAAAACTGTCAAAATTGGTCAATAATTGTTGAAAAATGGTCAATAATTTAAAAAAAATGATCAATAATTGTTGAAAAATTTGGAAAAATGGTCAGTAATTGTTGCAAAACTGTCAAAATTGGTCAATAATTGTTGAAATATGGTCAATAATTTTTAAAAAATGATCAATAATTGTTGAAAAACTTGGAAAAATGGTCAGTAATTGTTGAAAAACTGTCAAAATTGCTCAATAATTATTTAAAAAATGGTCAATAATTTTAAAAAAATGATCAGTTATTATTGCAAAACTGTCAAAATTGGTCAATAATGGTGAAAAACTGTTAAAAATAGACAATTTCTATCAAAAACTGTCAATAATTGTTAAAAAATGGTCAATAATTCTCAATCATTGTCAAAAACTGCTGAAAATTGTCAATAATTGTCAAAAAATTTGAAAACTGGTCGATAATTATCGAAAATTTAAAAAAAAATTAAAAATTGTCAATAATTGTCAATTATTGTCAAAAACTGTTGAAAAGTGTCAATAATTGTTAAAATTTTGAAAAATGGTCAGTAATTGTTGCAAAACTATCAAAATTGGTAAATAATTTTTAAAAAAATGGTCAATAATTGTTGAAAAACTGTCAAAATTGACCAGTAAAAAATGGTCAAAAATTGTCAAAAAGTTTGGAAAAACTGTCAATAATTGTTAAAAAATGGTCAATAATTCTCAATTATTGTCAAAAACTGCTGAAAATTATAAATAATATATTGTCAAAAAATTTAAAAAGTGGTCGATAATTATCGAAAATTTAAAAAAAAAATTAAAAATGGTCAATAATTGTCAATTATTGTAAAAAACTGTTGAAAAGTGTCAATAATTGTTAAAATTTTGAAAAATGGTCAGTAATTGTTGCAAAACTGTCAAAATTGGTCATAAATTTTTTAAAAAATGGTCAATAATTGTTGAAAAACTGTCAAAATTGACCAGTAAAAAATGGTCAAAAATTGTCAAAAAGTTTGGAAAAATGGTAAATAATTGTTGAAAAACTGTCAAAATTGGTCAATAATTGTTAAAGAATGATCAGTAATTGTTGCAAAACTGTCAAAATTGGTCAATAATTTTTAAAAAATGATCAGTAATTGTTGAAAAACTATCAAAATTGGTCAATAATTGTCAATTAATTGTTAAAAATGGACGATTTTTGTCAAAAACTGTCAATAATTGTTAAAAAATAAATTTACTGTATGGACCCTTACTTTGTGGAATCTACTCATATAACTTTTTTAAATGAAACTAAGAGTGTTTCTAATTAATTCCACTATTTAATGAAAAAATTATGAAAATTCTGAGATATTGATAATTAATGTTAAAAAATGGTCAATAATTTTGAGAAATGGTCAATAATCGTCAAAAGGTGTCAAAATTTTGAAAAATAATCAATAAATAATACGAGAGCCGTTTTCGAAAATCCACTCCTTAAACACACGTAATTTATACAAAATCGATTAATTTTACTCGAAAAATCGATAATTAAAAATCGATTATAACAAAATAATAATTGATTTATATAAAAATCGTTTTTTCAAACACTCCTACTTATAGAGTTCCCTATAAGCTTTTTTGAAAAAAAAGCAACATCGTCTGTCGAGTCTTCTGGGATCCGAGCGGTTCCGCTCAATTGCCGGGGCAATTGAAAAAAAGCCGCTCTACCAAAAACACAAAAAAAATCGAAAGTCGATTTTCAAAGGTAAAATATCGATTCACTGAATCGATTCAATACAACATATCGATTTAAAAAATCGATTTATTCGGTCCGAGGAATCGATTATTCGATTTCAGATCGCCATCTCTAATTTAGTGTACGGTAGTTCTAGTCGAGGTATAGTCAGAGTTGTTTGTTTATTGAAGCGACCCTAGATTTAGCTGTTACGAGGGCGCAATGAAACGTATTGTTCTTATAAATGACTCTAAACATAAACACAACAACCAAAACAGTGAATTGAACTGTCGGCGAATCCGTGCAGTTCTATGTATGATTTTTCAGCATTTTCAAATAAATATTTTGGTACTATTAGGTTTTTTAATTGATATAAACTCTCGATGAATTTATGCCAGTTTGAAACAATGTTAGAGTCTGATTTCTTGATCCCAGTCTACTTTAATCAACCAATTTTTTTGCATCAGCATTTTCCCAGCTACTATACAAGGATTGACTAGCCCAAGCGGATCATAACAATGAGCTATTGTTGATAAAACTTTTCTTTTGGTTATAGGAAGGTTGTGGAAAAAATCAGGCACTGAGATTTGTAAATTATCTGCTATTGGACTCCACATGAGTCCCAAAACTTTGTGAGTAGTTTCATCAAAATTTAGATCTACCTCTTTTGCAGAAAGTCGTTTGAATTCGAACAAAATTTATGGGCAGTAAAACCAAAGTCTCTTAGTAGCTCATAAAGCATAAATAAATCATGTATAGCGTGTCCGTTCCTGAAATAACGTCATCTACGTAAGTTTGCATAAGCAAAGCTGTAGAGGCCAAAGTATAATTAGAATTGTTTACAGCTATATCCTTTAGTAGGCGAGATACGGGGCGCATTTTTGCCCAAATGAAACACATGTAAGCTCTATACATTTTAATGGTCCTTCGAGCCGGATAAGTGAACCAACAGAAATATTGTAGTCTGTCACTTAAAAAACTTCTGATAAAATCATATGCAACGCCTCTTATTCCATAAAAATGTAACTTTTTAAGCAAAAGTTTATGATCCACTGTGTGATCCAATGGTACCATAATCTCGAAACAAAATAAAATCTTTCTAAATCTCAAATAGAGACAAGAATAAATTTATTGTTACCTGCTTTTAATACATATTCCGACGCACAGGATAAAATAGTGATAGTAGCAGAAAATTCAGAAGTATTAGACGAAAGTAGAGAAGAGTTTGAAGTCCAATATTTAGATATCTTGGATGGATTACAAACTCTACTACTAGAAATTGAAAATCAATAGCTAGTATACAGTTACCAACCATTCAAATTCCTGTTTTTAAAGGAAATCCATTTGAGTTCAACACCTTTTTAGACTTGTTCAATGCGTTAATTATTATTAGTTGCTTAATCTGGGATTACTAATAATAATTAACGCATTGAACAAGTCTAAAAATGTGTTGAACTCAAATGGATTTCCTTTAAAAACAGGAATTTGAATGGTTGGTAACTGTAACTATCTTTGTGAAACGCGTCACAAGTTTTGAACACAGGTTCAAAAACAATAGTTAAAATTTAAACAAAATTAAATTTCATCTTGTAAGAGATATTTAAATAATTTAATTTACTGTTTGGACCCTTACTTTGTGAAATCTACTCATTTTACTTTTTTAAATGAAACTATAAGTGTTTCTAATTAATTCCACTATTTAATGAAAAAATTATGAAAGTTATGTAATTTCTGTCATTCTGATATCGAAATAATTATTAATAAGTATATTTAATTTTCACAATTTTTTTCATTAAATAGTGGAATTAATTAGAAACACTTAGTTTCATTTAAAAAAGTGACATTTAAATATTTTTCAAGGAACGAAATGTGTTTTTTTTTATAGAGAACCACATTTTATAATCATTGATAATCATCTCTTAAAAAATGGGGCTCTCAATTTTTTTATATGAATTTAAGAGCGTATGAATATTTTAAAAATGACAACAAATTCTTAAATTGTGAAAGAAGCACAAAAAATATGTTTTTAAAATCAAAATTAAATACTGTTCTCCAACCCTAGTAATAAAACTGTTGAACAAAAATAAATAAATAAATACATATGTGGGATCCGCACATAATTCAGCATATTTTATTCTAGTTGTTGGGCGATATACCTACCTTAATTTCGTATGCAAACTATTTTTAGATTACGAAACTAAACTGGATGAAACCAGTTATACGCCGTCTAGTGTAGTCTTATCTCATTTAAACTACTCGGTAGAGTTTATTATTCGTGACAGCGATAAACCATTTGCGTTTTTTTAGTTTGGGTGTACACACACTATAACAACTTTCAACGTTTTCAAATATAATTTTATAAATATTGCAGAACTAAAGCGGCAGCTGAAAACGAAAATGTTTTTTCTAACCCCCTTTTAACACTCAATAATTTTTATAAATGCGATATTATGGCTGTAAGACAATTTTTTTTTCTCACCCTGTTATTCTTAAAATAGTTTTCGTTTCAAGTAAAATGAATTAAATCATGGGTATACCCTAATATTTCAGAAATCCATTTCTCGACAAAACAACCAATTGTCTGAAACAGATAAGTAAAGTACAATAATGTCACGTAGTCTTCGAGGCCACGAAAGGGGAAAGAAAATTTTAAGAACGATTTGAGATTTAGTTTCTAGAAAATAACTAAAGTGTTCACTTGAGCCAAATAAATCTATTAAAATATAGTGTGTATTGTGGTTTGTGGTGCATATCAGGAGTTAAATAGGTGAGTCTATCTCACAGAGTAATTCAGTTTTGCCTGTTATTTGATATTTGAATTTAAAAGATATTTTATCACATAGAGTATATATATTTGCTAATTATTTTTAATAATAACTTTGTTTAAAGTTCTTTAATATTCAACGTTATTAAGAACATTAATTTGTTGTTGCATTTCCTATTCATCCAATCCTACTGCAATGTGGAGAGTTTGCGCCACTTGCGGTTTGTCCATTCCTGATACAGGGTGACTTCTCACGTCACCCATATCTCCTTCCAGTCCCCTGTATTGTGGAGAGCTTGAGCCACTTGCAGTGTATTATTATTTAGCTGTACTGTGGAGAGTTTGTGCCACTTGCAGTGTATTATTATTTAGCTGTACTGTGGAGAGTTTGTGCCACTTGCAGTGTATTATTATTTTGCTGTACTGTGGAGAGTTTGTGCCACTTGCAGTGTATTATTATTTTGCTGTACTGTGGAGAGTTTGTGCCACTTACAGTAGTTATAATATTGTTTGTGGAGAGTTTGTGCCACATATTCGTTACATGCATTGGGGAGAGTTTGCGCCCCTTGCACCTTTCCTAATAACCCTAAATATTTACTATTAGGCATTTATTTTTGATCAAGTGAAGTTTTAACTTTACTTTAGTACTGATATGCATAATCACAGTTCAAACACATAAGATGCACCTTGTATATTATTAATACTTTTATTAATTTTGGGGATTTCAACTATACTAATCGTTAGTTAAATAATTAATCATTATTTATGGCAAATTGAATACTCAGAGTGTTTTTCTATCTCATTCCAGGTACGTCATCTCGGTTGTTCAACCTACTTGGACCATGTCCACATGGACTGTTCAATTAAATCCAGGCATCACGTCCAGTGTCTTGTAAATAGTTATTTTCAACATTTAGATTTGTTTTATTATCTATATTATAAACAATATAATGTAAGTACACAGTAAGTAATTAAAAGTTAAATTCTAATTAAATATATCGATCTTTACAAATCACTCATTCTCCTCAAGTCAAATTTTTCCCTCCTTACATGGCTAATAAACAACCATGAAAATAATTTTAAAAAATTACCATAATGCAGACATCGCAGATCGCAGTACAGTTATGAGTGAAGGACATAGTTAGGTTAGGTTATTTATTATTGTTTGTTTTTTTAATTTTCATGGTGTTTGTCATAATTTTTATGGCGTTTTAAATTATCCCTCGCCTATCCTAACCTTTTTTTTTGATGGGTGAAAACTTGCTCTCCAGGTACCGGGTACTTGTTGTTCCTTTCCCCGGTAGTGTGGTATTTCTCCCCGAAAACGAGCACAACCCCTCTCTAACACCCTGCAAGCGAAGCATTAGAACAACGTTGCACCCGATCTAAGGATGACCGCACAAAAACCTCACTCCTCACTCCCTGAACTCCGGTACCACCTATAAGGTATATTGTCAGAGTCAGGGATCCCTCTATTCTCTTCTTCATCTCCCTCCTTGGTTCAACCTTTCTTCTTCCTCTTTCCTGATGTGACGTATCCGAATATGCAGTTCCAGTTACATTTCGACTCGACCATGGTGCCTATTCAATTGTCAGCTTTAACTACTTTCCCCAGCTCTGCCTCCATCTTGAGCCTTTCCGCTGTCCATCTCTTACAGGAGAAGAGCGTGTGCTCGGCGTCATCTCGCTCGCAGTAGGATCGGCAGTGCTCGCTGTCCTTCTTCCTGATCCTCATCGCGTAGGTACTGAAACTGCCGTGACCCGTGAGTACCTGGCTCAAGTAGTACCCTATAACCCTAAGTTTACATTGGAGCCATTTGTTCAAGTCCTTGATTAGCGCTTTCGTCCACGCTCCCTTGCTCTGCTCTTCTCCATTTGTCCCATGTTTCTTTATGGATTTTACCCTTCTGTTCCCTACCTTCCTTATGAATCCTACTCCTTTCCTTCACTAGCAGGTCTATCGGTGGTATTCCCGAAATTACTTGCAGTGCTACATCGGATGTCGTCTTGTACGCTGAGGCTACTCTCAGTAGCATTTTTCGCTGAACCCGTAAACCTAACAAATAATAATGTCATTATACTGCAGAAATAAAGCACTACCTATATTATGATACCTGCATTATATGCTATGGTAAGTTCTTTATTATTTATATGGGGTTTTATGGCGTCCCCTACCGTAATATTACATGGGATAAGTATCATTTGTTAATAATGCAAATGGTCACGAAAAACTTTGGACCAGTTTTGAGCTGCAGCCCTGGTTCTACATAAAATATTTTTAATTTATTTCGAAAATAGGAGTGATGAAACCGAAACACGACGTAGGTTATGTTTGTTGACATGGATTTGGTGACGAAAAAAAAAACAAATATTTGAATGTTTTCGTGAAAAATTTAAAAATACTTTCATTATAAAACGCATCGATGCAGAAATTAAATTTTTTGTGTTTTTGGCAAAATAGACGCTATTTTTCAAGGTATTGAATGAATGATGGTTTGTTTTTTCCATAACAAAATTAATAAGCTACAATTTTGTGTGTCGTATTTTAAATTGTTGAAAGAAGTATTTTATTTGATTCGGTGATTTCTTAAAATAAAAAAAGTCATAGACGGCCGACAGAAGTGAAAACACCAATATATGAATCCCTTTTAAAAATTTTATCGTAAGCCCATCGTAAATGGATTTTTTTACAAAAAATACACATATGTACACAGTATACATATATAGCTCATGGAAAGTGTGACGATGATTTATGCAACACTATATACGCTTCATTGTTAATTGTTAATTCAGAATCCTAGGGCACAATACCTTGGAGATTACTAGATAGAAGACGGACATTTAGCTAAGTTAAAGCCTGCAGATATCCTAAAATTCCTCCGGGAAATAATATAATAATAATAATTTATTGATAATAGCGTGTGCTAACAAATATTACAATATATATTACACATGATAGTGAATTAAAATGTTCTTAACTACACATTTTTTTACAAAACTGTCTACATTCTCTAACAAATATTTTTACATTTTTTGCCTTCTTTACATAAGCTATTATATTGTACAAGTCCATTGTGAAAAACATCATTCCGACTATAACAATTTGGAGTTGTGGGTACATAGAAGTCGTCTCTAGATCTTGTTTGATAATCATGTAAATCCGATATACAATGTGTATTTTTTAATAAATGTTCTGGATATAATCTGTGTTTTATTTTATATATAAGGATCATTGTATTTAAGAATATGACTTGTGAAACACTTAACAACCCTGTCATTTCTAACATGGTTTTCACACTAGTAAACCTATTATACATTTCAAAATATGTCGCAAAGCTTGATTTTGTTTTCGCTGTAGTGTCTCTTTCTCATTGTTATTAAGTAAAAATAATATTGAAGTGCAATAGTTGAAATGCTTTATAGATTATTTGTTTTGTCCATTCGCTAAGGTAAGAACTCATTCTTCCAAGAATATATATTTTTTTGATATATATTCTGCATGTTTGGAAAACGTTAAATTTTCATCCACCATAACACCTACGTATTTAAATTGTTCCACTTGTTGTATATTTACATTATTTACAAAAATTCCACCATGAGTCTTTGTCGGACTAGCATTAAATCTACTTTTTATAATCATAAATTTTGTCTTTTCTATATTTAATCTTAGTCCATTTTGGTTTAGCCATTTATATAATCCTACAAGTTCCTCGTTTATAGTATCCACAATCACATCTACATTTTCCCCTATAAAATATAATAAGGTATCATCTGCAAAAAGCTGAATATTGCATTTTCTTATACTCTTCATAATGTCATTTATATACACTATAAACAAATTGGGGCCAAGTATAGTTCCTTGAGGTACACCAAATGCATTGTTTCTTGGCAATGATATATTGTTCTTGTATTTTGTTTCCTGCATACGATTTTCTAAATAGTTTTCAAACCACTTAAGCACATTGTTACGCAAACCATAGTTTTTTAATTTTTCTAAAAGTAACTTATGGTCTATAGTTTCAAATGCTCTCTGGAAGTCCAAGAACACACTACACTGATCATCTTTTTTTGTCTTAGAGCACTTTTCCAGTTTATTAATACAGTTTGTAATGCACATTCACAAGAATTTCCCTTTCGGAATCCCGCTTGATATTTGCTTAAAAGATTGTTTTTTTTCAAAATAATCTATGAATTGTTTATTTACCACTTTTTCAAGAAGTTTTTCATACACTGGAACCATGTTTATTGGTCTATATTCTTCACATTTATTTGTGTTAGCTTTTTTTTTTCTATTGGAATTATGGTAGATTTTTTCCACTTTTCAGGAAAAGTACCATGTTCTAGGCTAGTATTGATTAGTTGCAGAAATATGTCTCCAATTACCTCAAACGAAGCTTGTAATATCCTTGTTGTCATACCATCAACACTACTTTTTTTCTTTTTAAGGGTTTTCAATAAGACTAAAGGAGCTACTAGTCTCTGATACTTTCCTCAGAAACTAAGTTGAAGTATAAGGGGGCACAATAGATCTTTTAGGTCTCAGTGAATGAGTGAATGTCACCCCAATTTACATACATTGTTAATTGTATTGCATAACCAAAAGTATTGTGTGTTGCATAAAAGTGTGACGATGACGAAAAATCCATCTTTTCTTCGCCAAAATAAAACTCAACGCGACTAAAGAAGTTTTTATTTCAAAAATAAAGAATATCATTTTTTGAGGTAGCATATCGTAATGCTATCCAGTGCCGACCAGTGGTGAGTGTCGAAAATAGAAAAATAGGAATTGTGAGAAAGTAATTAGTTTTCCATATTCATGAAAAAATGACTTTGGAAAATCAATAAAAAATTAACCAAAATTATTTGTGGTAAATAGGATTCGATGTACCAATATTTCCTATATCACCTGTAAATGGTAGAACTAGAAAAATGTTCAGTCAGACTTACACTGCCACCTGTTAGTCGGAGGTAGTATTAAATATAATTGTTCGCTACGGTAACTAGGTACCTATTACAATCTAAAGTAACCTATAGGTAATAGAAACTAATATTCAGTTAATTCTGTGTCTGCAAGATAGATGGCAGAACATATTCAAACAATATACAGTGACTATATACAAGACAGTGGCGACAATAGGGTAACCCGTTTTTGATTGGCTGGCAGTTTGGCAGCCATATTGAGGCAAAATCTCTTTGTTTACGTTAGAGACGGCGATTCTTTCCAAAAAAGATCGATTTTTAAATCGATTCGAATCGTAACCTGATGAATCGATTCATAAAAACATCGAGGTCTAAAAGATCGATTTCCAAAAAATCGATTTTTTTCAAGTTTGTATTTACTATGTAAATATAAATCCATTTTATGAAAAACAAGAAAAATACCATAATAAACAATCTCTGGGATCTCTTATCAGTAAAATCAGGGATTTTTTAGTTCAGGGAATTCGATAATAACAATTATTTTTATTACCATATCAAAGTATCAGATCAGATATAAAAGAAGACATTTATTTTCTAAATGTATTTGCTACTTTAAAAAGTTAAGAAAATAGATAATATAGCTTATAGTTCCCAAAACCAAACCAGAAAAAATCGAATGTCGATTTTCGAGGGTGAAATATCGATTCACTGAATCGATTCATTACAATATATCGATTTTTTTGCTCCGATGAATCGATTCTTCGATTAATCGATTTCGGATCGCCATCCCTAGTTTACGTTTGGTGTATACGAATACGAAGTTTCTTATAGTGCTTGTTACATTTGTGATTAGAATGATTGGTTTTGTGTTTTTTTGGCGAATATTCAGTGAAAAAGTGGTGTTTTGCTTTTAGACAATTGAAAGACTTGTATTTGGACCTATAAATAATTTTATTTCGAATCGGTAAACTCGTGAAATTTGGTAAGCTAGCTTGCTTAACCCTAGAAATTGTATACTATTCGTCAAGTTTTGATTTTTTTCTAGATAATAACATTGGAAATGCCGGGCTGTGCTGCAATAGATTGCAGTAATTCTGCTAAAAAGGGTTTCTCATGAAACGTTTTCCTAGAGATCCATCTAGAAGAAAAGAATGGTTTATTAAAATTAGAAGAGATAAGTGGACTCCAACACGCTATTCGTGTTTATGTGAGGTAGGTAGAAGCCTTTGATTTTGGTCTTCTAATTGTTATATCTGATTTAAAATTATTGTTAGTCGTTATTGAGATAAAATTTAATGTAAAATTTTGTTTAAGATTCATTTTGCTCCTGAAATGTGGGAGCAACCTCGTGTAGATGGCAAGAAAATATTAAAGTTAAATGCTGTTCCTACAATATTTTCCTTTGTGAAACCAAAACCTAAAAGGAAATCCCCAGTTCCAAGGAAATTTTATTCTCCAAAAAAACCTAAACGTTTGTCGGGTAAGTAGATATCTGTTGGTAATTACAACAGATCCCCACATAATAATGTAAAAACTCTTTCATAATTTGTTCTAGGTCAAAATTTAGCTCTAGATGAGACTGTGCCAGAGGAATTACCATAACCATCTACTTCAAATTTAGCTTTGGATGTAGAATCAGGTCAACAATTTTCAATATCTAAAAGCAGTTTGAGTGAAGACAGTTTATGTACAACTCCCTCACCGTTAATATCAGAAATGGATCCAATGAGTGAAATAGCTCAGTTACAGCTTAAATTAAACAGGCACAAGAAGTTGTATGGTAGAGAAAAACGTAGAGCTTATTGATACAAAAAAACTGTAAGAGCAACACGAAAGAAGCTAATAAAAAAATAAGAGAAAAAACTCCCAATTCTTTGGACCGTGAACTACTAATGCAAATATTCAACAAAGATCAAATAGAAGCTTTAAAAAAGAAAAAAAATGGAAAAACAACAAATAAGCTAATGAAGTGGACCAACAACACCGTTACAAGTTCTTTAAAATTAAAATTTAGTTGTGGTAGTAGTGGATATAGTGAACTCATAAAACAAGGAATACCCTCTCCCATCAACCAGAACTTTACAGAGAAAACTCCAGAACTTGAAGTTTGATTTAGGTATTCTAAATGAGGTGTTTTCATTTTTAGAATTGAAAGTGGAGCAATTTTCAACTCATGAAAAGGATTGTGTCTTGGTTTTGGATGAAATGGCTATCACTCCAGGAATAAAAAAAGTATCCATAATTATCAAATAAAATCAACAAAAAATAGATTACACATCAGAAATTATATTTATATCAATTTTTATAGTTTATAATCCTGACGATGCAAATGTTATTTGGGAAACCGATCGAGTAATATATGTTATATTTCTGTTGTTAAATTTGTTATTTATAGATTTTATTTGATAATTAACTGATTCTATGGTTATATTTGAAGATAATAACAGTTGTACCTATAGCAATATAATTTTTTTCATGATTTGTCCCCCATCATACTTTACAAGCAATTTATATATATTATTTTTTTGTATCGTTATTTCTCCTTATTATACTAAATATAATTAGGTAAAAAAATAAAAATTGTGTGTTTTATTCAAAAATACCCATTTCCTATCAAAATCCAAGAGATATAATGTATATTTTTATGTATTTATGTTCCAAATTGTTAAGATTTCCATTTAAATTATATGCATTTGATATTCAAATTTGCCTCAATATGGCGGAAGGGGCGGGGTTTAGTTGCATTGTCGCCACTGTCTTGTATATAGTCACTGAAGAAACAATATACATTTTTTGAAATAAATTGTTTTTTGATTTAACCCAAGATTGTTCGCACCCTGTAAATTTACGCTATCGGTCTCGGTCTCGTCGATCTTTTAGACATAAAACTAGTACTAAATAAAAATTCCAACTTGTAAGAATAATAAATGAAAAAAGTCACCTAATCAATTAAGTATAGTAATAAACAAAAATTAATATTCCAACTTACAACAACAGCTACTAGGTAGGTACCTACTAGTCTTGCTGCATACCTTATTGTTAAAATAATATTTATGTACTCAGACAGGTATAAAGCAGATCCGTTTCTATTAAAATCAATGTACCAATAATTTATAACAAAGAATTAAATATTATTTATTAAGTTAGGATCATATATTTCCGGACGGACTTTACTTTATTAATTGTAGAAGTTGTGTTAATTTGTAACAGAAAGCGTATCCTCAGAACTTGCGCGGCACTGTTTACAGTTATCGGATGGGCGGCGTCAATAGCTCCCTAGAAAGCATTTAGGACATCAAGTTAGCTGGCGAATACTGTATGTAGCAATACAACGAAAGTTATATGAAAATAAAAGAGCTCGCTACCGGTCGTGTATCGGTCAAAAAGGCGGATTACACATATACAACCGCACTACATTGTCTAAATAGCTCGACTGACCAATAGAATCTTGCTTATGGTAAATCTAGAAGGTACTGTTTTTTCAATTCATAAATTATTTGAAAATATTAATTATTTTTTCGTTAGTATGCTCTGTAATAGTAATTTCAACTGGGATTTCCAGAAAACGATACATATTTTAATAACCACATACCTACTTTTGTTCATAATAATATTGTATTGGGAAAAAACACTTTAACTGAATATCAAATACTTAAGTGAAAGGCTGTTTTATACAGGGTGTTGAAAAGTTCCTATAAACATGTGTGAATAGTTTTATCATTAATGAAATACTGGGTGCTCAATGTTTTTATTAGCCTGGTAGGACGCGACTGGATAAACTTGTATGTTAGAAGTAGTTTTTAGGTAATATAAAAAGTTAATGGTTGTTCTCGAAACAAGTAAGTTTATCAATCATATATATAACAGTAATCTACATTGGTAAAAACCCATCTTGGTTAAAAAAAAAATAGAAACATTAAATGATGTAAACAAAATCAGCAGACACAATACAAATAATCAAAAAACTTCAAAAAATATAGGATAGTGACGATCATTTTAATGTTATAATAATTGATCTCTACGAGAATCGGGGGCGGATTTAGAATTTTGTCGCCAGGGTCTGGTAATAATCTGCCACCCCTTTTTAACAATTTATACTTCTTCTAAGTACCCTCTTGTAAGAATAGAAGCATTTATTCTCAGAGCTACTTTTATTTTGCTTTATTATTACTGAGGAACTAATAATTTTGTAACCAAAGCTTAATTCACCAATCATTTCCATTAATCGAATCGCTAATTTTGAAACTCCTCTATAAATAGTTGGTATGGCCAGAACTTTCGGAATACATTAAAGCCGCTTGACAAGGAGCAATACAATTTGCAAGAAATTGCGGCAAGTTCTTGCAAGGTCACTATATTGACATCATGCAATTCTCTTGTCATTGCAGCATTGCTGCCAACCCACCAAGAGTAGAAAGAAAAAAGTAGAGACAAGTAGAGCGAAAGAGAGAAAAGCTCATAGAAAAAAACTAAGTGAATCACTGTCGATTATCAAATCACAAATGACAAAACGTCAGTCACCACAATCAGCAGATAGGTATCATTTGATTGGAAATAGTTAGTTGGTAGGTAACACAAAAGACTCTTCAGAAAGTAGATTTCTCCTTAGAATTGCGCCTTGCATGCAATAGGAATGGCACTAAAGGCCGCTTGACATGGTGCAATACAACGTGCAATGCTATGCAATGCAAGACGCAAATTTTCTTGATCGAAAGCATGCGCAGTTGAGACCCAGCTGATCAGTTTCTGCAATTCGATGCAATTGCAATTTTATCGGTTTGGTGCCATTTCTATTGCATGCAAGGCGCAATTCTAGGGAGAAATCTAGTTTTTTTGTGTTACCAACCAACTAACTGTTTCCAATCAAATGATACATATCATCTGATTGCTGATTGTGGTGACTGACATTAGTCATTATATTTGAATTAATTATTTTTTGAGGTTATTATACACTTTTTTCTTTCTACTATTGGTTGGGTTGGCAGCAATGTTGCAATGGTAAGAGAATTGCATGATGTCAAACAGCAAGATTCCTCAATTGCAATATACTGATTAGGCAACAAATTGCCGCAATTTCTTGCACGTTGCATTGCACCATGTCAAGCGGCCTTAAACCGATAAAATTGCAATTGCATCGAATTGCAGAAATTGATCAGCCCGGTCTCAAGAAATCAAGAAATCTTGCGTCTTGCATTGCATTGCAGGTTGTATTGCACCATGTCAAGCGGCCTTTAGGTAAGATAATGCCTTCTGAGCTACAGCTCACCTCTGAATCCGACACGGCTGAATATTATTATTTCATGACATTGAATGTATCTATCTATAAACAATATGCTAAATAATATTGCAAAAAAAAGATCAAGTAACAAATATGTTATCTTGAAAATACCGTACTACATTTCACCACCAAGGAGTTGTTGTCTGAGTTTGTTTACTGGATTACTTGAAATACCAGGTAATTAAAATAGCAGCAATTGAACTATTAATATAATACAATCAGATAAATTATTGGATAATACTATTTGTAAAAAATGCTATTATACAGGGTGTCCCGGAACTAATGGGACAAAAGTCAGGATCTGAACCAAAATAATGTTAGTACTTCATATAAACTTTGTTTATGTAGGGGCCCTCGTTTTCGAGTTATGGGCACCCGAAGTTTTAATTTTGGATTTGGGTTTAGTTTTATTTTTTGTACTATATAGTTATTTTTATTGAGTAGGTCCGCAGATAAGCATTTAATGTATGGACTGACTTCTCGGAACTGTTTAGAGGCCTGAAGGCTTTATGCTGAAGATTTTCCAAACAGAGCATTGCCAGAGAAGGTCCAGTACGAAGCGTGCGTACTGTGGAAGTTGAACAAGACTTGTTAAATGCAGTTGATAATGAATCATCAACGAGTTTACGAAAACTATCAAGAGAACATAACGTTTCGAAATTAATATTATAGAGGAGAGTTGGACAAAACGGGATAGCTAACGTTTTTTGACCCGACACTCTATAACTAAGCTATGGATATCTATGGTTTTTCGACTGTAACATTTTCATTGACCCCTTTCCATGTTTAAGTATGGTTATTTCTAAACATCTCAACAATACTGTAGAAAAAGTCATATTTCTTAAAAAAGGTAAAGTATCCCGTTTTGCCCTCCTGGTCGGGTAAAATGGGATGGTATTTAAATATGAATAGAAAAGACAGTCCTGGCACATTACCCAACCGACGTTCGCCTTAGATTTAGAATACAGTTCTGTACAATAAATGCAAGCTTCTTCGTCATCCTCCTCATATTCTGAACTGCTGTCCTTGTTTTTATTTTCTTTTTTCTGTTTTCTTACCTTAGTGGTACATTTTTTCTTTTTTTCTTTCTTAATCCCTACTTTCCCTTTTTCTTCAAAATTTAGTTTGGGCTTCTTGATAGGCTTGTTTTCTTTATATGCTTCAAGTTCTTCTTTATAAGGTGTTGAAGTTAGCACAGCCGGTTTCCCCCTTCTTTTATCATCAGCATTAATTTTTCTCTCTGCGTGAGGAGGTGGCACAACTTGTTGAGGTGTTACTTCAAATTTCGTGGTAGTGTATGAACAGGAGGGGGTCACATTTGCATATAACTTGCTGCAAGATACATGTGGAGTGTAGGTGGAGTATGACACAAATTCTCCTTATTTTTAAGCAGCTGATGTGATTTTTCTGGTGTGGATGGATCTGGAGGCAATGATGGTGTTCTTGGAAAGTCATCAAATTTTTCTGCATCGTTTTGTTCTTTACCTGCAGCTTGGGTTTTTGATGATCGTTGTATAGCAAGCCTTTGAGGTATTGGTGATGGTGTACGTGGTGGAGGGTGCCCATTATTTTCTTCAACCGGACCAATTGCAGGAATATTTATCGGCTTGTTCGTGGCTTCGGCTGGATCAAACATCCAATCTTCGAAGATTTCCGAATTGAGAGGTTGAATGCGCGTCTTTCTAAATCCATTCACAGCTGTTTGGATACTAGCAACTTTCATATATTCGTTTCCGAAAAGCTTACCTATCTGGGATATTGTAACTGGTCGCCCTGGATGTTGCTGCATCCATTTTTGAACCTCTGACGTATAATATGTGCTAAGTGGCGACATAAATCCTGTAAATCTTTGTAAAATGGCTCCAAAATTTCTCACACTATACAAAGGCCTCTGCTGAAAAAAAAGTGCTTCTTTTACTGGACGGCCATTCGAGCCATAAGAGTTTAGAGGTTCTTCATGGCCAAAAATACCGGAATTGCAGACTTTCCTGCGCACTGCACCCACTTGATATTGGTTTCTTCAGCTCTTTACAAGCCTACTATAGCCAAGAGATACAAATTTGGCTAAACCAAAATCCGGGGAGACTGGTAACGCATTTTCAGGTTACTGGTCTTTCCAAAAATGCCTATTTGAAAACTGCAACACCGGCAAATGCCATAATCGCATTTCGCAAAGCAGGAATAGTTCCTCTAAATCCTGAAATTTTCGAGGATTGGATGTTTGCTCCTTCGCTCACTACGGATAAACCTCTTGAACAACGAGAACCAGAGGACTGTAAACTAGCAGTAGAAGAGTCTCAAATAGTCTTCTACATCAGAAAGAGCAGTGCTTCTAAATCGCAAGAACCAAGTCCTTCTACGTCGAAAGCAACAAGTCCTGCAATAATAGAAACAGTTAAGCTTACTATGCAAGAGGTATCGCCGATGCCAGTGGCTGCACCAAAAGTTGAAACGAAGAGAGGAAGGAAGCGCGGGAAATGTGGTCATGTGAACAGAACACCTGATATTGAAGAATTGAAAGATCAAGCAGATCAGAAGGTTAAAAAAGAGCGAGAAAAGTGAAGGGAAGAGTAATTCAAGAGGACGAGGACAATAATGACCAGAAGGCTAAAAAAGAGCGAGAAAAGTGAAGAGAAGAGTAATACAGGAGGACGGGGAAGAGGACGAGGACAATAATGACTCGTACAATATTGATAGTGACGAAGAATCTGATGTTGCTTGCATATACTGTAACGGGCTATACTCTCAGTCTCGTGCTAGATAAACTTGGATTCGCTGTCAGGTCAGAAATGCCTGTCCTGGTGCCATTGTGATTGCGCTGGAGTGCCTAAA
Source organism: Lochmaea crataegi (assembly GCA_947563755.1). NCBI lineage: Eukaryota > Metazoa > Arthropoda > Insecta > Coleoptera > Chrysomelidae > Lochmaea > Lochmaea crataegi. The sequence continues at coordinate 10,134,738 of OX387430.1, forward strand.
CGATTTAAATTGTTTGTTTGCGAGCTATGTCAGTAGAATATTTTTATGTGTTATGTACATCCTAATCTGTTACGTTGAATTTCGAGAATATTTATTTTGCTACTTTGTTTTTTAACGCTTATGAGAATGTTACCTATTTTGTTGTTGTTTATGAGAATTTTTCTTGTTCTGTTACTTTTTGTTCAAATAAAACTACTTTTTTATCGAGTATATTTAATTTCTGAGGGGTATGCCATTATAGGTCATGGCATAGCTTAATAATTTTTCATATCGTTGCTGTGTGAAAAAAAATTACTTAATCAGAATTTGAATGACTATCATCAATAGCTGATGCTGTTATATACAGAATGTACACAGTCAAAACAGTAAATGTTGCGTTTGCAAATTAGAGAGCATTAAAGTTAAGTGTGCCATCATAGGCGACCTTCCCCTATAAGTGAATGTTTATTAAGATTGCGTGGACAAAAGTAACATATTACACGTTTGACAGGTCTTTTAAATCCACCATTATACCTCAAAATAAGAAATTGGAAAAATTTGCGCTTACGGTATGGCGGGGCCAAATTCGACCCTAACCTGGCCAAAGAACGCACAGCCAAAGATTACAAAAAAAATTTGTAATCTTTGGCAGATTACAAAAAAGTTTTGTAATCTTTGGCAGATTACAAAAAAGTTTTGTAATCTTTGGCAGATTACAAAAGATTCCAGTACGCGAATAACTTGGTGTGCTGTGAATTGATACCAGCTGATACCAACCAGTCTCTGGAGAATACACAATAGGCGACGTTGCCAAGTACTTTCGTTCTTATTGAAATTTGAAATACATTTTTGTTGGAGACATAATTGACCCTGCCATACCAATTAATGGTTAAGACCAGATACCGAGTCAACGAAATATTGCGAAATATACGTTACTTCACATTAATGATAATAATAATAATTTGATTTGATTTATCGAAAATAAAATGCCAAATTAATAAACTGAAATAAGAGACGATCATCTGAACCAGTTAAACAAATAAAAGCACAATTTCTATAAAAAATCTGGTCGATAGACAACCTCAGAGCAGTCAAAGTACTTTTACCGCCTCCCAGCCATTCACGTAAACAAAATTTGTTGCCGATTTTGTGAAAATTTAATTATATAAAGCACTTCGAGTGGCTTTCTCAATTTCGAATTACATGAATTCCGTACCTACTTCGGCCAGTCCTTCAGAATATATTCTACCAATTTTTAACCAGTCAAACGAAAAAGAAAGTAGTGGGGAACGGGAGCATTATCATTTGTTCAAGTCTAGTGTTTGCACTTTAGTGGTTTGTACTGTATAGAAAATATTCAACTAATTTCTACATCTAAAATATTCAGTAATAGAATTAAAAACTATTTTATTAAAAGCGATTCTAGCTCTTTCCCAAAGTCTTCGATCGACTTATCACCTTGTCTAGAACGTAAAATTCTTGATTGTAAAGCAGTATCAGATTTTCTAGTCAATAGATGCGTTTTAATATCAGAAACTAGAACTAGAAACTAGAACATTAGTATAATTTTGAGATAGCCTAAGTTTAGCGCTCGCTGACAACCGTGTTTTTAAAACAAATGATACTAACGATTTCTTACCATTATCATCAAGCACTGATTCATATAATTCAATTGCGTCAATTAACTGATTAGTTGTATTCTCATTATCATCCATTATAGGTAATGAATTTATGGCTACTTTTAAATCAAATGAAGCCATTCTTGTGTCAAAACTATAGCTCGTAGGGACAAAATTTAAAATTTCTGAATACAATTCATTAATTTTATGTGTGTTAGCTTTTATTACTAAAATGTCAACAACAAATTAGATTCCAACTATTCAAATCATCTATTAACAAACCAACACACTTTCGACTCAAATTTTGAAATTTTGCATGTAGAACCCAAATCCTTTAAATTAAATATTTTAGAAGCCCTCGAGATTAACAAAAACAAATATTCCGGTAATCTGCTTAACGACCAAATATATATTAATCATTCCCCCTTATTAAACCTTTTTACCTAGAAGATGTGATGGTTGTGGATAAATTTTCCAGGTACTCTTTTTCAATACATTTGTAACATTCTTAGAATTCCGTATTTAGACACTTTTGTACTTATCCCTATTTAAATATATTATAATACTTTTGTCAATATCTTAGAATTCCGTATTTAGGCACTATATAAATTAAATGTTTTTCATTGTATCTTCACTAGTTTGAAAAGCTACTGTGTAGCGATACGCGTCACTAATTGTCAAAAATGGTCGATAATTGTCAGAATCTGTCAAAAATTGTCAAATATTTTAAAAAATGGTCAAAAATAGTCAATAATTGTTAAAATTTTGAAAAATGATCAAAGACTGACAAAATTTTTGAAAGTTTTCAAAAATGGTCAATAATTGTCAGAAACTGTCAAAAATGGTCAATACTTGTTAAAATTTTTGAAAAATTGTCAAAAATGATCAATAATTGTCAAAACTGTCAAAATTGGTCAATAATTGTCAAAAATTGTCAAAAATTGTCAAAAATTGTCAAAAATTGTCAAAAATTGTCAAAAATTGTCAAAAATTGTCAAAATTTTGAAAAATGGTCAAAATTTTGAAAAAATGGTCAATAATTATAAAAAACTGTCAAAAATGGTCAATAACTGTAAAAAATTGTCAAAAATGGTCAAAAATTGTCAAAAATTGTCAAAAATTGTCAAAAATTGTCAAAAATTGTCAAAATTTTGAAAAATGGTCAAAATTTTGAAAAAATGGTCAATAATTATAAAAAACTGTCAAAAATGGTCAATAACTGTAAAAAATTGTCAAAAATGGTCAATAATTGTCAGAATCTGTCAAAACTTGTCAAATATTTTAAAAAATGGTCAAAAATAGTCAATAATTGTTAAAATTTTGAAAAATGATCAAAGACTGTCAAAATTTTTGAAAGTTGTCAAAAATGGTCAATAATTGTCAGAAACTGTCAAAAATGGTCAATAATTGTTAAAATTTTGTAAAATGGTCGAAAATTGTTAAAATTTTGAAAAAGTTGTCAATAACTATAAAAAAATGTCAAAAGTGGTCAATAATTGTTGAAAATTGTCAAAATTTTTGAAAAGTTGTCAAAAATGGTAAATAATTGTCAGAACCTGTCAAAAATGCTCAAAAATGGTCAATAGTTAAAATTTGGAAAAATGGTCTAAAATGGTAAAATTTTTTGAAAAATTGTCAAAATTGATCAATAATTGTCAAAAATGGTCAATAATTGTTAAAATTTGAAAAAATGGTCAAAATTTTGAAAAAATGGTCAATAATTGTTAAAATTTGGAAAAATGGTCTAAAAGTGTCAACATTTTTGAAAAATTGTCAAAAATGATCAATAATTGTCAAAACTGTCAAAATTGGTCATTAATTGTCGAAAATGGTCAATAATAGTTAAAATTTAAAAAAACTGTCAGAAATTTTGAAAAAATGGTCAATAATTGTCAAAAATTATCAAAATTTTTGAAAAATGGTCAAAAATTTACGAAAAATGGTCAAAATGGTCATTCTATTGTGCATAAGAAGCAAGCTTCTATCGGCGGTCCGACAACCGCTCACCTTTTATTTTTGTTTTACTAACCATAAAAATAAATATTAAGTTACTTTACTTGTATTCTTTAAATTTGTGCAGTTGTTGAAAAAGTATAGTGTGCAACACTTGGGGAAAGTACTTTTCTCACTTGTTGCACAATATACTATTTTTCTACAACTGCTATGAAAAGTGACGTATTTCTCATACCTTACTTGATTTCAAAACCAAATATTGCTCATACTGTGAGAAATAATATTTCTCACGGCACTTTGCCCACGCCACATATATTTATATGGAGAATCAAATAAAATCGACAAAAACTTAGTAGGCTACTGTCATCTTTAAATGCCTACTTAGTTGTCACAAAACTGTCAGATTATATTAGAAAATATGTTAAAAATTTTAAAAAATTGTCAAAAATTTTGAAATGTGGTCAAAAATTGTCAAAAATTTGGAAAAATGGTCAATAATTGTCAAAAACTGTCAAAGTTTTGAAAACATGGTTAATAATGGCCAAATATTTTCAAAAATTTGGAAAAATGGTTAATAATTGTCAAAAATTTGGAAAAATGGTCAATAATTGTCAAAAGCTGTCAAAGTTTTGGAAAAATGGTCAATAATTGACAAAAACTGTCAAAGTTTTGGAAAAATGGTTAATAATTGTCAAAAACAGTCAAAATTTTGAAAAAATGGTCAATAATTATAAAAGACTGTCAAAAATGGTCAATGATTGTTAAAAATTGTCAAAGATTTGGAAAAATTATCAAAAATGGTCAATAACTGTCAGAATCTGTCAAAGATTGTCAAATATTTTAAAAAATGGTCAAAAATAGTCAATGATTGTTAAAATTTTGAAAAATAATCAAAAACTGTCAAAATTTTTGAAAGTTGTCAAAAATGGTCAATAATTGTCAGAAACTGTCAAAAAAGGTCAATAATTATTAAAATTTTGAAAATTGGTCGAAAATTGTTAAAATTTTGAAAAAATTGTCAATAATTATAAAAAAAATGTCCAAAATTGTCAATAATTGTAAATTGTCAAAATTTTTGGAAAATGGTCAAAATTTTTGAAAAGTTGTCAAAAATGATCAATATTTGTCAGAACCTGTCAAAAATGCTCAAAAATTGGCAAAAATGGTCAATAATTGTTAAAATTTGGAAAATGGTCTAAAATGGTCAAAATTTTTGAAAAATTGTCAAAATTGATCAATAATTGTTAATTTTTGAAAAAATGGTCAAAAATTTGGAAAAAATGGTCAATTGTCAAAAATTTTCGAAAAATTGTCAAAAATGGTCAATAATTATAAAAAACTGTCAAAAATGCTCAAAAATTGTCTAAAATGGTAAAAATTTTTGGAAAATTGTCAAAAATGATCAATAATTGTCAAAACTGTCAAAATTGGTCTATAATTGTCAAAAATGGTCAATAATTGTCAAAAATTTACGAAAAATGGTCAAAAATGGTCATTCTATTGTGCATAAGAAGCAAGCTTCTATCGGCGGTCCGACGACCGCTCATTTTTGTTTTGTTTTACTAACCATAAAAATAAATATTAAGTTACTTTACTTGTATTCTTTAAATTTGTGCAGTTGTAGAAAAAGTATAGTGTGCAACATGTGGGGAAAGTACTTTTCTCACATTCTATTAAAAGGATTGAGATTTAGTTATAATCAAGTAGGGTCTGTATTTTTCTACCTTGGTTAATAATGAACAACTTTACTCCCTCAACAAAAGTCAATAAAGTTAGGTTTAGAGGCTAGTAGTGAAAAATTATATTTTCTAGTTTACCACTACACAAGCAGTGAACGACCGCGAAGAGCACAAGTGTGGTCGATCAGTACGATCATTTTCTATATTTCTTAAGGCAGTGTCCCCAGAGCGACGATGTTTAAAAGTCATCTTCGTTTGTCCAAATAACTCAATATCCTCCTTTTCTAAGGATATTAAGCTCCATCATTTTTCTATGATACATGCTGTATTATACATATTATTATGTTAAAGTATATATATACAAATATATTTAGAAACAACTAATTTGCATGAGAAAAATAACTGGTTTGGAATGTTTTTGCGCTAGTATAGTATTAAAAATAAACACCATTGCATTTTTTCATAAAATTGCATAAAATTTAGTACCTAGCTGGGTTTTTTTTATTAGATTCCTCAAATGCCAATAGATTAAATAAATATAATAAATAAATAACAAATATGTTTGTACGACAGCAAGAAAAAAAAACTACAGATAAAATAATGAAGCAAGAACTCCCGCTTATTACAATATACTTTCAAAATATTAAGGTTGACGTTTCAAGGTGTTTAAGTTTCTAGAGGTGGCGCCTGTTATTTCACATAGAAGGGAGCGCCGGACCTCACAGGCCCTTCATAAAACAAGTACCAATTAAATCGTTTGAAGGAGTTTTTTCATATTATTTATTTATATTTATATTGTCGAAATAAAATTTACCAAATTTACCTTCATAATAATATTTCAGTCTATCGTTGAATTTGACATTAGTTTGCGCAGTTAACACATAAGCCATATTTTTGCGATCTAGCGTCTTTAAGCGGATTAACAGTGTAGCTTAAGCGTCACGTCATAGCGGTGACGTTTCGCTTAACCTTGCAAAAATGGAAATATCTAGCGATATTCTGACATATCACAACGACATTTCTCTCACGACACATACATACTTTACTTTGTTTATTTTTTTCTTTCTGAGATTCTGAATCTGTAGTAAGCAAAATAATATTAATATAACTAAATAAAATAATATAGCTTTTGTTAAAATTTTTCGGTGGTCCCACTATTAGCCGCTCCTCACCATTGGTCCACTCTCTATTAATTTATTCAGTCAATGCTGTCAATTGAATGACGCACAACAGCTGAACCGCTTCAAAGTTTTCTGGCGCACTCTCGACCACGCCAGTTTCCGCTTCAAGCGTTTTTAAGCGAGACGTCATTACTTATTCGCAAAAATGAATCGCTTTAATCCGCTTAAAGACGCTAGATCGCAAAAATATGGCTATATACTTTTAGCGTTATGAAGACAGTCACAGGGGGTGGCGCCGGGTTTTCTTTAAAAGAAACTAATGTTGGAAAATATATGTCAATCACTCTACTATAAATAAGTCAGAGAGACAGCAGATGTCACAAAAGTTTTAATAGTTAAGCCATATTTTTGCGATCTAGCGTCTTTAAGCGGATTAAAGCGTTTCATTTCCGCGAATAAGTAATGACGTCACGCTTAAAAACGCTTGAAGCGGAAACTGGCGTGGTCGGGAGTGCGCCAGAAAACTTTAAAGCGGTTCAGCTGTTGTGCGTCATTCAATTGACAGCATTGACAGAATAAATTGATAGAGAGTGGACTTTCAAAAGTTCATAAAATGTTTCTTTAGACATTTGAAATGAAATATAAAAGTCATAATTTAGATAACGGCTTATCCATTCTTCCTCATAAATTGATCTTAGAATTGAAGAAATTATTTGCAAACTTTTTATTCTTCTTGAGAGCTTCTTGAGAGTCTCTCCTCCTTTTCATTCTAAATTCTAAGATCACAAATTTTAACAAAAGCAATATTATTAGGTATATTAATATTATTTTGCTTACCACAGATTCAGAATTTCAGAAAGAAAAAAATGAACAAAGTAAAGTATGTATGTGTCGTGAGAAAAATGTCGTTGTCATATGTCACAATATCGCTAGATATTTCCATTTTTGCGAAGTCAAGCGTGACGTCACCGTTATGAGGTCACGCTTAAGCTACACTATTAATCCGCTTAAAGACGCTAGATCGCAAAAATATGGCTTTAATGTATTGTAATTTTTTGAATTTAAATAAATCTTTCCACATAAATTGTTTATTAACCAAGCATCTTGACAGAGTTCGAAGATATTTACTACAATTCAGAAGTGGTTCCAACTAGTTACTGAGCAATTTTCGAAGAGTTCTGTGTTAGACTGATTTGGTTTTTCTTCTGGTTCCTGAAGTGGTTAGCGACATGTCAGAAGGAGGTAGTTCAAGTAGCACGTCTGAAGGTTCAGCATCGCAGGAGACTCTGATGGATAAGTTTATGGAGATGATGTTAACTATGGAGCGTAATAGATTAGCTTCGGAAGAAAAGTTTTTAAAATGGCTTGAAAGGTCTACTAACGCTCATGAAAATAAAGGATTCCATATTATTCCCGACTTTAGTGAATGGACAGAATCTAGGAAAACCTGCTATGGATTGGTTTAATAGTCTTGAGAGTGCAGCGGTTCTTCTTCACAATTGGTAGCAAAAGATTATCTTGGAAACAACTAAGATTCATATGATAGGCACAGCTAGGAAATGGTTCACTGAAAGGACTTTTGAAGATTTTAAAACAAGTTTTAAGAAAACTTATGATTTTGAACTGAGTAAGGATGATATGTGGGGAAAGATGAAGAAACGAATTCAAGATAAAACAGAATCGGTGTATTCTTATTTTCAAGAAAAGAAGTCGCTTTGCAGAAGTCTATGTTATGATTTTGATAAAATCAACGAGAAAGAGATTGTAGGACTACAAAATAAAAATCTAACTTCTGGTTTGATGGCTAAAGATTCAACAGATACCGATGAATTATTACACTAAACTGGGTTCAAAGTTACCTTACTGGCCGTAATCAAATAGTGGCTTCTTATCATCTGGCTTTGTAGTCCCTTCGGGTGTTCCCCAAGGATCACACGTAGGACCACTTTTGTTTAACATTTTCGTCAACGACACCCAGATCTATTTTATAAAATCTCAATTCTTATGTTTTGCTGATGATCTAAAATTGTATATGACTGTACGTTCATTAAAGGATTGTCAGAAACTTCAAGCAGATTTCGACAATTTATCTCGGTGCTGTACTGCCAATGGCATGGAACTGAATCCAGCAAAATGTCAGTTTATTAACATTAGTAGAAAGCTTCACCCTATAGTTTTTATCTACAACATAAACCAAACATCTCTTATCAATGTGTCAGAAGTTAAAGATCTTGGTGTTGTGATTGACTCTACCATGTCTTTTCGGCCCCATATATATGCTTCAATTAATAAGGCATTAAGGATGCTTGGTTTTATCAGAAGGATAACTTGTGACTTTCGAAAAGTGCAATGTCTTAGAATACTTTACATCTCCCTTGTTAGACCTCTTATTGAATATGCATCTTCTGTTTGGAATCCCTTCTATCCAACCATATTCACAACATTGAACAAATACAACAAAATTTTCTAAGACTCATTGCCTATAAATCTGGAATTCATCCTGTTAACACCTACCACTTAAATTACCATAAATTGCATTCCCAGTTTCTGTTGGAGCCTCTTCGTTACAGAAGGAATTGCAAAGAACATAGTCAATTCTACTCCCGATTGTCCTCCAGCTCATCGTAATTTTTGGAACAGAAATAAGAATTTTTGGTTTGGATTCTGATATAACTAGTAGAGATTCTACAGAAACAGAAAACAGAAAAAGTGAATTCTATAAGGGAAATTCAAGAAAAGGATAAAAATCTAGACTGATTTGCTATAAATGTTAAGGAAGAGGACATATTTAGGAAAAAAAATTGTCCACAAAATACAGAGCAATCTTCAGTTGCTGCTAATGTTTCACATGAAGGAAGTTCAAGTCATGCATAATCTTTGGTCTATGATAAAAATAATGAAGTTGATAATATCCAAAAATTAATTATTGTAGTGAATATCTTCGCATGAAGATATTACCAGTACTCTGGTTAATAAATAATTTATGTGGAGAGATTTATTACCACAGATAACGGACGAGGTACTGAAACACTCAAGGTCGACACTTGAAAACATTCAAAACAATAACAAAAACAATATCGCTCGGACCTGACAGGCCCGGCGCCGCCTCTAGAAGGTTAAAATAGAAAGGAACGAGGATTAATCTTTATCCGTTTTGCCGTTTTTACCTTGTTGCAAAACCTGAACACAGCCGTATACGTTTGTTTTTGTTTGTATTTAGTTATCTAGTTTCCACAGTACACTTATTAGTATAGTGGATCCAAAGTCAGTGTAACGACAATAAAATAAAGCAATGTTGTCAGATATATTTTCTAGAATTGTTAGGCTCACTATACAAATGTTCTCCTTACTTCAGTAAACTGTTAGTTCGTGATGTTCTCAGAAAGTTTGGAAATATTTAAAAAAATATACATAATATAAATTTATTAGTAAGCAATAAAATAAGTCGCTTAAAATTGCTAGAAAAAGAATAATTAATTAAAAACAACTTTATGTATGTTACTATATTCAAGAAAATTTTGAATAGCTGGCAACGTAGCAGCCTCGCATTCAACAGCTAATACATCCAGTCCAGTATTTGGCATAATATAACGAAGTAACCGGACAGTTTTAACTCGGCCAACTGGGACATAAATAATATTATCGGTTTACTGAACATCTGGCCTGACCTGGGTTAGAACATCCAGGGGTATATCATTTACTCAACAAAATCTTATTCTTACTGGTAAAGGTGAAACGTCAAACTGTAGCCAATTAGGAAAAAAATGACGATTCGGATGAATCTAAACGTGTGACATGAATTAGACTCGCAAGGCAGATGTAGTGTGAGCGCCTCGAGCGTTCGTCAAAGGAGATTTGCGATTAGCTGCCTTGCGAATACTTTCTGCTCGCTCTGAGTCAACACCCACCGTGAATCAGATTCAGAAGATTTCCTCGAGGGAGTGACACTCGCGGGTCTGATTCGTGCCGTATAAACGTGCCTTAAAGCTAGCTTTTTAGTGATGTACCTGATGTGAGCTTCGTAAAATGTAAAATAAGTGCTTGCTGTAAATATCGGTAAAACACGATATTTGGCAACATGGCAACGGCTTATAAAGAATGAAACTGGTATCCAGTGAGTATATTAAATTTAATTCTAAACAACTTAAATATTATAAACTTTCTGAACTCATTCATTATCGTGTTATATATCATATATTATATATACATAAACAATTCTCAATTATAATCAAGCGATTTTTTAAAATAATTATCTCAACCCAATATTCTTATCATAAAGCAACATTTAATGGCTGGGGCAGATACAACTCTGCGTAGAATCGAACGCCTGGTGATATCTCAAGTGGTTGGTGATTTATGACCTTTTTATATTTCTGGTCGTACTTTAACAGCAAAAATTACTTAGATATACGTCAGATTACTCAAGGTGGTAGAAAAGTATAGTGTAGAACTCTTGTGTGAATTCGAAGTTTGACTTCAGATACTTGGTGACACAATCTACACAATCTACGCTTGTCCTATTAATGCAGAACAATTTATGATGTTCCGACAATTCCGATTACCATTTAACATATTTTCTGTCGTCTGACATATTTTTTAAACGTATTTTTAAAAATAATAAAATCTATCTCCGCTTATGCTGATCAAAGGAAAAAGTCGGCAAGGGTGACGAACACGTGTTTTATTTTCTGCAATTGATTTTGGATAAACTTTATTTATTAAAGTGACACATTATCAGCTAAAAAGACAAAAAAAGATCAAATAAAGGCGAAGAAATCGAAAAAAAGTTTTTATTAAACATAAAATTGTTTTTTTGGAAATTAAGGGTTCAGTTTTCCAATCTTGTAACGACACAAAAATAGTGGTTCCTTTAGTACTTTTTATATTAAACGCCACCTATTGGTGTGCATAAAAGTATTTGTCAGTATATTTTGTTTTTTTCAAATTTAATTCAATCGGAAATACACATTCTTTTTCAATTTCCATAACGTATTTTTTTTTAAAGTACTCACCAAATCGAAAAAAAGGTTTTATTAAACATAAAATTGTTTTTTTGGAAATTAAGGGTTCAGTTTTCCAATCTTGTAACGACACAAAAATAGTGGTTCCTTTAGTACTTTTTATATTAAAACGCCACCTATTGGTGTGCATAAAAGTATTTGTCAGTATATTTTGTTTTTTTCAAATTTAATTCAATCGGAAATACACATTCTTTTTCAATTTCCATAACGTATTTTTTTTTAAAGTACTCACCAAATCGAAAAAAAGGTTTTATTAAACATAAAATTGTTTTTTTGGAAATTAAGGGTTCAGTTTTCCAATCTTGTAACGACACAAAAATAGTGGTTCCTTTAGTACTTTTTATATTAAACGCCACCTATTGGTGTGCATAAAAGTATTTGTCAGTATATTTTGTTTTTTTCAAATTTAATTCAATCGGAAATACACATTCTTTTTCAATTTCCATAACGTATTTTTTTTTAAAGTACTCACCAAATCGAAAAAAAGGTTTTATTAAACATAAAATTGTTTTTTTTGGAAATTAAGGGTTCAGTTTTCCAATCTTGTAACGACACAAAAATAGTGGTTCCTTTAGTACTTTTTATATTAAACGCCACCTATTGGTGTGCATAAAAGTATTTGTCAGTATATTTTGTTTTTTTCAAATTTAATTCAATCGGAAATACACATTCTTTTTCAATTTCCATAACGTATTTTTTTTTAAAGTACTCACCAAATCGAAAAAAAGGTTTTATTAAACATAAAATTGTTTTTTTTGGAAATTAAGGGTTCAGTTTTCCAATCTTGTAACGACACAAAAATAGTGGTTCCTTTAGTACTTTTTATATTAAACGCCACCTATTGGTGTGCATAAAAGTATTTGTCAGTATATTTTGTTTTTTTCAAATTTAATTCAATCGGAAATACACATTCTTTTTCAATTTCCATAACGTATTTTTTTTTAAAGTACTCACCAAATCGAAAAAAAGGTTTTATTAAACATAAAATTGTTTTTTTTGGAAATTAAGGGTTCAGTTTTCCAATCTTGTAACGACACAAAAATAGTGGTTCCTTTAGTACTTTTTATATTAAACGCCACCTATTGGTGTGCATAAAAGTATTTGTCAGTATATTTTGTTTTTTTCAAATTTAATTCAATCGGAAATACACATTCTTTTTCAATTTCCATAACGTATTTTTTTTTAAAGTACTCACCAAATCGAAAAAAAGGTTTTATTAAACATAAAATTGTTTTTTTGGAAATTAAGGGTTCAGTTTTCCAATCTTGTAACGACACAAAAATAGTGGTTCCTTTAGTACTTTTTATATTAAAACGCCACCTATTGGTGTGCATAAAAGTATTTGTCAGTATATTTTGTTTTTTTCAAATTTAATTCAATCGGAAATACACATTCTTTTTCAATTTCCATAACGTATTTTTTTTAAAGTACTCACCAAATCGAAAAAAAGGTTTTATTAAACATAAAATTGTTTTTTTGGAAATTAAGGGTTCAGTTTTCCAATCTTGTAACGACACAAAAATAGTGGTTCCTTTAGTACTTTTTATATTAAAACGCCACCTATTGGTGTGCATAAAAGTATTTGTCAGTATATTTTGTTTTTTTCAAATTTAATTCAATCGGAAATACACATTCTTTTTCAATTTCCATAACGTATTTTTTTTTAAACTACTCACCAAATCGAAAAAAAGGTTTTATTAAACATAAAATTGTTTTTTTTTGGAAATTAAGGGTTCAGTTTTCCAATCTTGTAACGACACAAAAATAGTAGTTCCTTTAGTACTTTTTATATTAAACGCCACCTATTGGTGTGCATAAAAGTATTTGTCAGTATATTTTGTTTTTTTCAAATTTAATTCAATCGGAAATACACATTCTTTTTCAATTTCCATAACGTATTTTTTTTTAAAGTACTCACCAAATCGAAAAAAAGGTTTTATTAAACATAAAATTGTTTTTTTTGGAAATTAAGGGTTCAGTTTTCCAATCTTGTAACGACACAAAAATAGTGGTTCCTTTAGTACTTTTTATATTAAACGCCACCTATTGGTGTGCATAAAAGTATTTGTCAGTATATTTTGTTTTTTTCAAATTTAATTCAATCGGAAATACACATTCTTTTTCAATTTCCATAACGTATTTTTTTTTAAAGTACTCACCAAATCGAAAAAAAGGTTTTATTAAACATAAAATTGTTTTTTTGGAAATTAAGGGTTCAGTTTTCCAATCTTGTAACGACACAAAAATAGTGGTTCCTTTAGTACTTTTTATATTAAAACGCCACCTATTGGTGTGCATAAAAGTATTTGTCAGTATATTTTGTTTTTTTCAAATTTAATTCAATCGGAAATACACATTCTTTTTCAATTTCCATAACGTATTTTTTTTTAAAGTACTCACCAAATCGAAAAAAAGGTTTTATTAAACATAAAATTGTTTTTTTGGAAATTAAGGGTTCAGTTTTCCAATCTTGTAACGACACTAAAATAGTGGTTCCTTTAGTACTTTTTATATTAAAACGCCACCTATTGGTGTGCATAAAAGTATTTGTCAGTATATTTTGTTTTTTTCAAATTTAATTCAATCGGAAATACACATTCTTTTTCAATTTCCATAACGTATTTTTTTTTAAAGTACTCACCAAATCGAAAAAAAGGTTTTATTAAACATAAAATTGTTTTTTTGGAAATTAAGGGTTCAGTTTTCCAATCTTGTAACGACACAAAAATAGTGGTTCCTTTAGTACTTTTTATATTAAACGCCACCTATTGGTGTGCATAAAAGTATTTGTCAGTATATTTTGTTTTTTTCAAATTTAATTCAATCGGAAATACACATTCTTTTTCAATTTCCATAACGTATTTTTTTTTAAAGTACTCACCAAATCGAAAAAAAGGTTTTATTAAACATAAAATTGTTTTTTTTGGAAATTAAGGGTTCAGTTTTCCAATCTTGTAACGACACAAAAATAGTGGTTCCTTTAGTACTTTTTATATTAAACGCCACCTATTGGTGTGCATAAAAGTATTTGTCAGTATATTTTGTTTTTTTCAAATTTAATTCAATCGGAAATACACATTCTTTTTCAATTTCCATAACGTATTTTTTTTTAAAGTACTCACCAAATCGAAAAAAAGGTTTTATTAAACATAAAATTGTTTTTTTGGAAATTAAGGGTTCAGTTTTCCAATCTTGTAACGACACAAAAATAGTGGTTCCTTTAGTACTTTTTATATTAAACGCCACCTATTGGTGTGCATAAAAGTATTTGTCAGTATATTTTGTTTTTTTCAAATTTAATTCAATCGGAAATACACATTCTTTTTCAATTTCCATAACGTATTTTTTTTTAAAGTACTCACCAAATCGAAAAAAAGGTTTTATTAAACATAAAATTGTTTTTTTTGGAAATTAAGGGTTCAGTTTTCCAATCTTGTAACGACACAAAAATAGTGGTTCCTTTAGTACTTTTTATATTAAACGCCACCTATTGGTGTGCATAAAAGTATTTGTCAGTATATTTTGTTTTTTTCAAATTTAATTCAATCGGAAATACACATTCTTTTTCAATTTCCATAACGTATTTTTTTTTAAAGTACTCACCAAATCGAAAAAAAGGTTTTATTAAACATAAAATTGTTTTTTTGGAAATTAAGGGTTCAGTTTTCCAATCTTGTAACGACACAAAAATAGTGGTTCCTTTAGTACTTTTTATATTAAAACGCCACCTATTGGTGTGCATAAAAGTATTTGTCAGTATATTTTGTTTTTTTCAAATTTAATTCAATCGGAAATACACATTCTTTTTCAATTTCCATAACGTATTTTTTTTTAAACTACTCACCAAATCGAAAAAAAGGTTTTATTAAACATAAAATTGTTTTTTTTTGGAAATTAAGGGTTCAGTTTTCCAATCTTGTAACGACACAAAAATAGTGGTTCCTTTAGTACTTTTTATATTAAACGCCACCTATTGGTGTGCATAAAAGTATTTGTCAGTATATTTTGTTTTTTTCAAATTTAATTCAATCGGAAATACACATTCTTTTTCAATTTCCATAACGTATTTTTTTTTAAAGTACTCACCAAATCGAAAAAAAGGTTTTATTAAACATAAAATTGTTTTTTTGGAAATTAAGGGTTCAGTTTTCCAATCTTGTAACGACACAAAAATAGTGGTTCCTTTAGTACTTTTTATATTAAACGCCACCTATTGGTGTGCATAAAAGTATTTGTCAGTATATTTTGTTTTTTTCAAATTTAATTCAATCGGAAATACACATTCTTTTTCAATTTCCATAACGTATTTTTTTTTAAAGTACTCACCAAATCGAAAAAAAGGTTTTATTAAACATAAAATTGTTTTTTTGGAAATTAAGGGTTCAGTTTTCCAATCTTGTAACGACACAAAAATAGTGGTTCCTTTAGTACTTTTTATATTAAACGCCACCTATTGGTGTGCATAAAAGTATTTGTCAGTATATTTTGTTTTTTTCAAATTTAATTCAATCGGAAATACACATTCTTTTTCAATTTCCATAACGTATTTTTTTTTAAAGTACTCACCAAATCGAAAAAAAGGTTTTATTAAACATAAAATTGTTTTTTTGGAAATTAAGGGTTCAGTTTTCCAATCTTGTAACGACACAAAAATAGTGGTTCCTTTAGTACTTTTTATATTAAACGCCACCTATTGGTGTGCATAAAAGTATTTGTCAGTATATTTTGTTTTTTTCAAATTTAATTCAATCGGAAATACACATTCTTTTTCAATTTCCATAACGTATTTTTTTTTAAAGTACTCACCAAATCGAAAAAAAGGTTTTATTAAACATAAAATTGTTTTTTTGGAAATTAAGGGTTCAGTTTTCCAATCTTGTAACGACACAAAAATAGTGGTTCCTTTAGTACTTTTTATATTAAACGCCACCTATTGGTGTGCATAAAAGTATTTGTCAGTATATTTTGTTTTTTTCAAATTTAATTCAATCGGAAATACACATTCTTTTTCAATTTCCATAACGTATTTTTTTTTAAAGTACTCACCAAATCGAAAAAAAGGTTTTATTAAACATAAAATTGTTTTTTTGGAAATTAAGGGTTCAGTTTTCCAATCTTGTAACGACACAAAAATAGTGGTTCCTTTAGTACTTTTTATATTAAACGCCA
Organism: Lochmaea crataegi; assembly: GCA_947563755.1. Lineage (NCBI taxonomy): Eukaryota > Metazoa > Arthropoda > Insecta > Coleoptera > Chrysomelidae > Lochmaea > Lochmaea crataegi. The sequence goes on from OX387430.1 coordinate 10,151,279, forward strand.
CCTATTGGTGTGCATAAAAGTATTTGTCAGTATATTTTGTTTTTTTCAAATTTAATTCAATCGGAAATACACATTCTTTTTCAATTTCCATAACGTATTTTTTTTTAAACTACTCACCAAATCGAAAAAAAGGTTTTATTAAACATAAAATTGTTTTTTTTGGAAATTAAGGGTTCAGTTTTCCAATCTTGTAACGACACAAAAATAGTGGTTCCTTTAGTACTTTTTATATTAAACGCCACCTATTGGTGTGCATAAAAGTATTTGTCAGTATATTTTGTTTTTTTCAAATTTAATTCAATCGGAAATACACATTCTTTTTCAATTTCCATAACGTATTTTTTTTTAAAGTACTCACCAAATCGAAAAAAAGGTTTTATTAAACATAAAATTGTTTTTTTGGAAATTAAGGGTTCAGTTTTCCAATCTTGTAACGACACAAAAATAGTGGTTCCTTTAGTACTTTTTATATTAAAACGCCACCTATTGGTGTGCATAAAAGTATTTGTCAGTATATTTTGTTTTTTTCAAATTTAATTCAATCGGAAATACACATTCTTTTTCAATTTCCATAACGTATTTTTTTTTAAACTACTCACCAAATCGAAAAAAAGGTTTTATTAAACATAAAATTGTTTTTTTTTGGAAATTAAGGGTTCAGTTTTCCAATCTTGTAACGACACAAAAATAGTAGTTCCTTTAGTACTTTTTATATTAAACGCCACCTATTGGTGTGCATAAAAGTATTTGTCAGTATATTTTGTTTTTTTCAAATTTAATTCAATCGGAAATACACATTCTTTTTCAATTTCCATAACGTATTTTTTTTTAAAGTACTCACCAAATCGAAAAAAAGGTTTTATTAAACATAAAATTGTTTTTTTTGGAAATTAAGGGTTCAGTTTTCCAATCTTGTAACGACACAAAAATAGTGGTTCCTTTAGTACTTTTTATATTAAACGCCACCTATTGGTGTGCATAAAAGTATTTGTCAGTATATTTTGTTTTTTTCAAATTTAATTCAATCGGAAATACACATTCTTTTTCAATTTCCATAACGTATTTTTTTTTAAAGTACTCACCAAATCGAAAAAAAGGTTTTATTAAACATAAAATTGTTTTTTTTTTGGAAATTAAGGGTTCAGTTTTCCAATCTTGTAACGACACAAAAATAGTGGTTCCTTTAGTACTTTTTATATTAAAACGCCACCTATTGGTGTGCATAAAAGTATTTGTCAGTATATTTTGTTTTTTTCAAATTTAATTCAATCGGAAATACACATTCTTTTTCAATTTCCATAACGTATTTTTTTTTAAAGTACTCACCAAATCGAAAAAAAGGTTTTATTAAACATAAAATTGTTTTTTTTGGAAATTAAGGGATCAGTTTTCCAATCTTGTAACGACACAAAAATAGTGGTTCCTTTAGTACTTTTTATATTAAAACGCCACCTATTGGTGTGCATAAAAGTATTTGTCAGTATATTTTGTTTTTTTCAAATTTAATTCAATCGGAAATACACATTCTTTTTCAATTTCCATAACGTATTTTTTTTTAAAGTACTCACCAAATCGAAAAAAAGGTTTTATTAAACATAAAATTGTTTTTTTGGAAATTAAGGGTTCAGTTTTCCAATCTTGTAACGACACAAAAATAGTGGTTCCTTTAGTACTTTTTATATTAAAACGCCACCTATTGGTGTGCATAAAAGTATTTGTCAGTATATTTTGTTTTTTTCAAATTTAATTCAATCGGAAATACACATTCTTTTTCAATTTCCATAACGTATTTTTTTTTAAAGTACTCACCAAATCGAAAAAAAGGTTTTATTAAACATAAAATTGTTTTTTTTTGGAAATTAAGGGTTCAGTTTTCCAATCTTGTAACGACACAAAAATAGTGGTTCCTTTAGTACTTTTTATATTAAACGCCACCTATTGGTGTGCATAAAAGTATTTGTCAGTAAATTTTATTTTTTTCAAATTTAATTCAATCGGTAATACACATTCTTTTTCAATTTATATAACCTATTTTTTTTAAAAAAGTACTCACCTGAAATTTTTAATCAAAATATTTTTTATACACTGAAACACTAGCACACCCCGTACGTCGAACCAAATTAAAAATGAACCGCCAATCAGTCTAATTTCGGTGACACAATCGCAACGTCTGTGAGTCTCCTTTGTAAAAATTAAAACACTGCGAAATTTTTGCAGGTCAGTGAAACTGAGAAATCCCCATACGAAGGTTTTCAAACTCGTTTCAAGTTTCAATGAAATCGTATTGTATATAGCGTTGAACGAATTTCCCAATAGTTGGATAAGAAGTGTCTTTGAAATACCGAATAGGTGCAGTTATACTCCTATTATTACGGATTAAACTTACTCACGTGGTGCATAATTTTTATTTAATAGAGGCTATAATTCCTAATAGTTTATCAGGGTCGCATCAGCAATATACGACCTACTTATTATCCATCTTAGAAAAACTATTTGCTATGAATAAACGGCTCTGTAGCAGAATAGCGTCAGTCAAAATAGCGCTAGGTTAAAATAGCGTCAGTCAAAATAGCGCTGCACAAAAATAACGCAGAACAAAAACAGCGGCAGACAAAATAAATTATTCGAAAATATGTCACAGACTTTGTATTCCACATGAAGTTTTCCAAAAAGGGGAAGGGAATGCGGCAAACAAAATAGATTATTCCCTTCCCCTTCTCGAAAATATATCAAAGAATTTGTATTCCACATGAAGTTTTCCAAAAAGGGGAAGATAATAAGCTATGCGGCGGACAAAATAGCTTCTTCCCTTCCCCTTCTCGAAAATATATCAAGGACTTTGTATTCCACATGAAGTTTTCCAAAAAGGGGAAGGGAATAAGCTATGCGGAAGACAAAATAGCTTCTTCCCTTTCCCTTCTCGAAAATTTATCAAAGAATTTGTAATCCACATGAAGTTTCCCAGTTTTCCAAAAAGGGGAAGGGGATAAGCTATAGGGCAGACAAAATAGCTTCTTCCCTTCCTCTTCTCGAAAATATATCTAATACTTTGTATTCCACATGAAGTTTTCCAAAAAGGGGAAGATAATAAGCTATGCGGCAGACAAAATAGATTATTCCCTTCCCCTTGTCGAAAATATATCAAAGAATTTGTATTCCACATGAAGTTTTCCAAAAAGGGGAAGGTAATAAGCTATGCGACAGAAAAAATAGCTTCTTCCCTTCCCCGTCTCGAAAATATATCAAATACATGGTATTCCACATGAAGTTTTCCAAAAAGGGGAAGATAATAAGCTATGCGGAAGACAAAATATCTTCTTCCCTTCCCCTTCTCGAAAATATATCAAAGAATTTGTATTCCTCATGAAGTTTTCTAAAAAGAGGAAGGGAATAAGCTATGCGGCAGACAAAATAGCTTCTTCCCTTCCCCTTATTGAAAATATATCAAAGACTTTTTATTCCACATGAAGTATTCTAGAAAGGGTAAGGGAATAAGCTATGCGGCAGACAAAACAGCTTCTTCCCTTCCCCTTCTCGAAAATATATCAAAGAATTTGTATTCTACAAAATACAAAATAGCTTCTTCCCTTCCCCTTCTCGAAAATATATCAAAGAATTTGTATTCCACATGAAGTTTTCCAAAAAGGGGAAGGGAATAAGCTAAGTGGCAGACAAAATAGCTTATTCCCTTCCCCTTCCCGAAAATATATCAAATATTTTGTATTCCACATGAAGTTTTCTAGAAAGGGGAAGGGAATAAGCTATCCGGCAGACAAAAAAATAGCATCTAGCTTCTTCCCTTCCCCTTCGCGAAAATATATCAAAGAAATCGTATTCCACTTGAAGTTTTCCATAAAGGGGAAGGGAATATGCGGCAGACAAAATAGCTTATTTCCTTCCCCTTCTCGAAAATATATCAAAGACTTTGTATTCCACATGAAGTTTTCCAAAAAGGGGAAGGGAACAAGCTATGCGGCAGACAAAATAGCTTCTTCCCTTCGCCTTCTCGAAAATATATCAAAGACTTTGTATTCCTCATGAAGTTTTCCAAAAAGGGGAAGATAATAAGCTATGCGGCGGACAAAATAGCTTCTTCCCTTCCTCCTCTCGAAAATATATCAAAGACTTTGTATTCCACATGAGGTTTTCCAAAAAGGGGAAGGGAATAAGCTATGCGGAAGACAAAATAGCTTCTTCCCTTTCCCTTCTCGAAAATATATCAAATAATTTGTATTCCACATGAAGTTTCCCAGTTTTCCAAAAAGGGGAAGGGAATAAGCTATACGGCAGACAAAATAGCTCATTCCCTTCCCCTTCTCGAAAATCTATCGAAGAATTTGTATTCCACATGAAGTTTTCTAGAAAAAGGAAGGCAATAAGCTATCCGGCAGACAAAATAGCTTCTAGCTTCTTCCCTTCCCCTTCTCGAAAATATATCTTCCCTTTCCTTTCTCGAAAATATATCAATTAATTTGTATTCCACATGAAGTTTTCCAAAAAGGGGAAGGGAATATGCGGCTGACAAAATAGCTTATTTCCTTCGCCTTCTCGAAAATATATCAAAGATTTTGTATTCCACATGAAGTTTTCCAAAAAGGGGAAGATAATAAGCTATGCGGCGGACAAAATAGCTTCTTCCCTTCCCCTTCTCGAAAATATATCAAAGACTTTGTATTCCACATGAAGCTTTCAAAAAAGGGGAAGGGAAAAAGCTACGCGGCAGACAAAATAGCTTCTTCCCTTCGCCTTCTCGAAAATATATCAAAGACTTTGTATTCCTCATGAAGTTTTCCAAAAAGGGGAAGATAATAAGCTATGCGGCGGACAAAATAGCTTCTTCCCTTCCCCTTCTCGAAAATATATCAAAGACTTTGTATTCCACATGAAGTTTTCCAAAAAGGGGAAGGGAATAAGCTATGCGGAAGACAAAATAGCTTCTTCCCTTTCCCTTCTCGAAAATATATCAAAGAATTTGTATTCCACATGAAGTTTCCCAGTTTTCCAAAAAGGGGAAGGGAATAAGCTATACGGCAGACAAAATAGCTTATTCCCTTCCCCTTCTCGAAAATCTATCAAAGAATTTGTATTCCACATGAAGTTTTCTAGAAAAAGGAAGGCAATAAGCTATCCGGCAGACAAAATAGCTTCTAGCTTCTTCCCTTCCCCTTCTCGAAAATATATCTTCCCTTTCCTTTCTCGAAAATATATCAATTAATTTGTATTCCACATGAAGTTTTCCAAAAAGGGGAAGGGAATATGCGGCTGACAAAATAGCTTATTTCCTTCGCCTTCTCGAAAATATATCAAAGATTTTGTATTCCACATGAAGTTTTCCAAAAAGGGGAAGATAATAAGCTATGCGGCGGACAAAATAGCTTCTTCCCTTCCCCTTCTCGAAAAAAGATATCAAAGACTTTGTATTCCACATGCGGCAGACAAAATAGCTAATTCCTTTCCCCTTCTCGAAAATATATCAAATAATTTATATTCCACATGAAGTTTTCCAAAAAAGGGAAGGGAATCTGTCAGCCGCTGTTTTTGTTCTGCGTTATTTTTGTTCAGCGCTATTTTGACTGACGCTATTCTGCTACTGAGCCGAATAAACACTTTTACGAAAGAATATCTATCGTTATGTTATGTTTGACATTATCTTTTATTAAGAAATTACAAATAATTTCTTTTAATACGTTCTCCCGTCCTAAAGAGCAGTAAAACAATTCTTTCCTTTGTAATGCGGCATAATATTTTTTTCTAAAAGCCGGCACAATGAGTTTCTAATGCCGCCTTTCGTTTGGTGTTACATGTAGGTAAACAATGTAAACAATGCTACCGATAACATTCGATACAAGATCACAATTTAAAAAGAATATTGTAAACAGGATAGAGAAATGTTTACAAATTAATTGATTCCTTCTAAAAATATCAATGTCAGTCGAAAAATGGAATTAAGCCGAGAAAATTTTTTACACTTTTCGAAGACAGTTGTCTCAAGAAGAATGCCTTGTTGAGTTGGTTTCTGTTTTCGGTAATGAAGCACCACATCAGTCGTCAATTGCTCGTTGGTATGGAGACGGCAGACCAGAAAAACGTCGATGCTGTACATAAGCTGATCCAAGAAAATCGAAATTGGAGTATTGGGTATTTCAATGACCACAATTCAAAACATTTTACATGAAGAATTATCTGTCAAAAATTAGTTTCTCGTTGGATAGGACCATTGTCTCAAAAGCGGGTCATGTAGCAACAATTCCTCTGCAAGATCAAATAACTGTTACTGCTGATTGATACATATTGATTTGTTTGCCGGAAGTAATTGCTGAGTTTCGAAAAACCAACCCTCAACGACGAATGATCCTCCACCAAGAATGAACTGCTTGGTCAGAGGTTCCAGTCCCCAGAAGATGCACTCAACGCCTTCACTCTATTTTGAATGTACCAACAAGCGAGTGGAATAACTGGTTCCAAAGGATGCAAAAATGCATTTCTCTTCGTGAAAAATATAAATGACGACCTGGAAAGTATCCGAAGTTGATGATATTTTCGCATTTCGTTTATGGATAGTCTGTGGAGTAGTAGTGTGAGTTTTCGACCTTAAGGACCCTGTGCTAACTTAAGAAGCAAACAAAAATACTATAAAGTTTCTAATTATTTCAGTTGAAGAACATAAATTGTCATTCAAGTTTCACTGGTTAAAAGTATTTTTCAACTCAATAGTAACCGAGATACAGTGGTTCAAAGATAGAAAAAAAATTTCCAAACACCTTTAGTATTTTTGATAATAATTATGGGAAATATTTGACAGCCTGAGGTATAAAAAACAAAAGTATTTACCAATACAAATATATGGAACAATCAATTTGTACTTGATTATTATTCAAATGGACTATAGAACCGTAACAAAACAGTTAAAATGGTAATTAAAAATAATTTCCAGTTAGGCAGTGGATTGAGTGAACCAGTTTAATTCATAAACGTTAATTATTACATACCCTTTTCTTATATATATAAAGTTCCAGGTAAAGTTCTTGATCCAGGTAAAGTTCTTGATCCAGGAAAAGTTACAGGTAAAGTTCTAGGTAAAGTTCTAGGTAAAGTTCCAGGTGAAGTTCCAGGTAAAGTTCCAGGTAACGTTCCTGGTAAAGTTCTAGGTAAAGTGCTAAGTAACAATAATGGTAGTATCAGGAACAAATTTACCAAACTTTACAAAATCCTGGATGTCTGAAGTATGAATTTGATAACGAATTTGGTATTACAATGTTGAAGAAAATCATTTAAAAACGTGGTTCATACATCCTGTATTTTAATAAAAAAAAAATAATCAAAGAAAACAAATAAAAAAACAATAAAATCGAATAATTGATTCTCTACCGGTAAATATAGACATATATTAAATATGTATATATTTTAAGAAGGTTCGAAATATATTCAAAGAGAATATGAAAAGAAATATGAAAGAGCAAAAAAAACAAAATCATATCGATATATATTCCTGGCACTGGAATGACATTGCTACATAATAAAAATATGAAAGTGGAAAACTGCTAAGAAAGAATAGTTAACTAACATACATTTAAGCGAAATAACTTACCATTGACATGAATGCACTTTTTAAAGATAAGATACGTTTGGCTTTAATAGCACATGTTCACAGGAAAGAAAGAATGAAACCTCTTTGCCACTGTTTAAATACACGAAATCATATGAGAGATAATAGACTTACGTCTCATGTTTATGTCAAGCTCAGACGCTTTGACCAGGAAAGGAATTTACATTTCAATAGTGAATTCTTAATTCACATTTAATTAATAATTGGTAGAAGAAGAGTTAAGAACGATGTCGAAGTGGGACTAACAAATAGCGGTGGCTATTTTCACAACAGACGGAACTCGTTCGGCCCGTATTAAAACGTTGATTTCGACTCTTGTCGACAGTAAATATATTCAGCCTCGAAACATTTCTCGGTGTTGGGCATTAGAAAGGACTGGCTATTCGCCGCCCATACGATAATTTATCATTAATTAACTGGAGGAAAGTAAAGTGAACGAAATTAACGTTACATAGACGCGTTCCAACTTACTTATTGCACATGTTATGGTTCACAAACTAGTTCATTGTCTTCATTGTATGTTGGAACAAACCTTGGTTAGAACAGGGTCCTCGAGGTCAATAATTCAAATTCTACCCCACAGATTATCCATAAATGACATTCTAAAATATCAATAACTTCGGTAATCCTTCTATTTTAATATCAAAAATTATATTCAAAAACGGAATTATTTAATAATTGTGATCAACTCTAATTGTTGTTTAGCGCCTTAAAAATATATTATTACGAGTGATGCAAATTTAATTATATGAATAATACAATCTGGACTATTTGATGTGTTAATAAAGTAGTTAATAAAAAAAAACAATAAATAAGATAATGATTAATTTTACTTTTTACATAAACTTATATGACCATCTATTGCATGGGCAATAAATACTTTAAGTAATGTTGTGAAAGCGTAACTAGTAATTAGAACACTGCTACCACAATAAAATTATTATTGTATTTGGCACTTACTTAATTATATTCGCTAAATATTTTGATACGGTCATGAATCGCTATTATGACGAGGTCATACTTTGCAGTAGTTGAACAATTCATTTAAATGCTGTTGAATTCAAACGACTTGATTTTTCCACATGGAAATCTGTTTGTATTGAAGCTTAAAGCAGTACATCATTGAATTGTGCAACTTTTTTTTAAAGAAATATACAAAGAAATGCTTCCAATGTTTCTAACATCTACTAAGATAACAAAATCTAAACTCTCTTCGGCTTACATAAGTTTTTGTTTTTTGTTTTTTTTTCAACTTTTTATCAATTTTTAACCATCCGCTTATTAAACCTTTTTTTTGATGGAAAGTAGTAGTAGTTTCCTGAAAATTCGAAGATTTTCAATGTACACTATAGCGTCGATTATCCAGTTTGGGTCTTGGGGAATATCCTTATTCTACTTTAACATGAAACTCGATGGTGAAAACGGCTTCCATTCGAAATAATGAAGCCTACATGTGACATGGGGTACCGGTCTATTAACTTTAAATTAAAAAGAGAATTTCATTGATCTGTCAAAACTGACATTTTATGCTGTTTTCTTTTCAGCTGCGAAACTTTAACTTTATTTACACCGAAAGAGGCAGCGAAACGTGGGTGTTGGACCAAAAAATGAAGAGCATAATACAAGCTATAGAAATGAAATACCTGAGACCTGTGAAAGGAATAACAAAACGAGACAGAATAAAGAATGTAGATATAAGAGAGGAGCTAGAATATATAGAAGAAAGACAACTGAACTGGTGGGAACATCTACAGCGAATTGGGGATAATAGACTAGTTAAAAATGTATGGGAAGCAAAGGGTATTTTTAAAAGAGGCAGAGATAGACCAAAAGAATCCTGGGATAGCAACATAGCCAAAATATTAAAGGAAAGAGGGAAAACAATGATAGAAGCAAAACAATTAGCAACAAATAGAAAAGAATGGAAAACTTTCGTTGAAGAAAAATTTTAAGAAATCACCCTACACCGAAAGGTAGAAGGGAATTTGTATATATATATATTTAAATACTTTCCTGAATACGGTCCTGTGTACTCACCCTGAAAGTGCCCCAGTGATGTGTAACAGGTGTTCAATATAGTTGTACCAACTGATAAAGAATTACTTCGAAATAATACTTGGGATGAAACAATTTTAAATTTATTTCATGAAAATTAATGTTGTGTACATACATTAGCAACATAAAAGCTATTTCTTACATCAGATAGGAAAATGAAATGGTCTTTCACTCAACAATCACATTCATATAATGAAAATTATTTTTAATACATACAATTATGCAACTTTTTATACGTTAGTGTATTTACAGTGATACCGTTTTAAATAAGCCAAAACGAAAAGCAAAATGGATGATACAGTTGTATCTGAATTTGCAAAATATCTAAGTTCCTTTTATATACACTCACAAGTAAGTTTTTTATTTTAAATTGAAGTTTATTAAATACCTTTTATCTTCTATTAATGTTGAAAAATGAATAATCACTTGTTTCCTGTTTTAGACCGCTCTGGGCCTTTGTGAAGTAACCTCCAAAACGAAAATCAAGACAACTCCAATGCAGAATGCCTCTTGATGAAATTTAATATATGGTTTATTTAAATTTATTTACTTACGAAGATCCCTCGGTGTTTATTTTCTTCAGGAACCGTGCTACAAGGTTAGTTAAACTATTAATTACATAGATATTTTATCAAATTTACAAACTTTTTTCACTGAATGAAATAACGTGCTTCTAGTAGAAAATTCATTTTCGAAAAGGGACGACGCTTTCTCTATCAACAAGTTCCTAACAACCCATTTCCTTTTTCTCCCTTAGCAACAAACTGCCTACTATCTCTAAAAGTAAATTCTTTGTTTGATTGTCATTGACCAATCAAATTAACTTATAGTTGTTCATTAAATAGATTTTATTATATTCTTTGATAGATTTAATCTTTTTTAAAAGAAAGCATCATATTTTAAATTTCTAAATGGATTATTTAAGTTTAAATCTATTATTAATTAAATTTTTAAATTATTTGACATATTCAAATTCAGGTTGGTAATTTTCCTGTTCTAGCTTACAATTCTATGTTCAAACCTGTCATACATGAGATGATAAATACTTTCACAGGTGTCATAGATCTAATAACTATTTTAGATTCTACCATAATAGGAATAAAATTTCGTAATGCTTTTGGACAAATTTAATTTTACATGAATAAATTCAAGATAATACATAAAAACCATAAACATTCCCGTTTACAAGTGGATCTTTTATTTGATACCAGGTGATTTGTTTGAGTTTTCTTTATATAATTGAATTTTAGACTTTATCGATTGTATGTATGTACGAGGTACATTATAAATTTTGAATTGCTTCTTTGAGTTTGATTTATTTTAATTTGAATCCTTTAAATAGTTTTCCTTTAATATTCTATAATTATTGAAGCTTTTATGTTAGAAGTAACTCGTGTCGGATAAGTACAATGTGTAGTTATTATTTTTCATATATATACACCTAAAGTTGTGAGCATTTCTAGTATTGACCCACCCCTTACAATTTTTAAATTCTTATTTTTAAAGTGTAATTTGAGAGAAGAAAATATGTTTCATGTTATAATCGATCAGCATAGTTTTTGTTAAAATTAAAGCATAGAATTGAAACTGCATTTCCTGTTAGATAGATCGCTTTTAATTATTTGTAATAACAATTCATTCCTACAAGAAATACAAAAAACCATTGTTATGCAATAAATATACAGGAGCGATGCAACACTTGAGTGAATTGGATTTTAGTGTTGTGATCTCATGTTAAAAGATTTTTAGGAGTGCTTTATATTTAATTACATAAATGCAAAAGGTTTACTCTAATTACTCAACAATTACGGTTTTTTTAAATATTACCAACAATTGAAAAATTAACTTTATATCAAATATTATTTTTTCACTCTTACCAGTTTTATAGATTACAGGACCGTATCTAGCACTGATCCTGTTACTTTTACATCTGCCTGTTGGGAAGAAGAATACTCTTCAGGATAACACCTGTCAAAACTCTGATTTAGGCATTCATTTGTCCTCACTTTTTTGTATATTCCCAGGAATATGATGACTTTCCCACGCAGCCACTTTACGCTCGTCAACTGCCATCTATTAATAGATTACTGTCAAATTTTGATCAAGCTGCGTCATTTAGTTTGTGTTTGACAGCCAACCTCGAGAATTTTAAACTGACCTCGCATACCACAAAATTAAACAGTAAATCACATGCGAATTAATATGTAATGTGATTAGATAGCCTATCAATCAATAGAATAACAAATGAAGAGTATTACGTAACAAATTTATTTAATATGGCAATGCGAACTACATACTTGTGGCCATATATATTTAAGAAATAATGTCCCATTGTGAAACAATTCGCAAATGATCGATGAATGAACAGGATATTGTCAAAGTCGTCAATAGAATGACGCGACCAGTTAATTTCTTTACTCTCATAAAAAATTATAATTTTCGTTTGTGCGTACGAGGACTAAAAATGGAAGTTTAGGTATACATATATGCGAAAAATCATAAAATGAAACATTTGAGTTCACGACTATTACATTATTTATTATATTATTTTTTGCGATTGCTTGATTATAATTGTTTAATGATCTTTATTGTAATATTTTTCTTATTTATTAAAATAGTTTTTACTTGTGGGATAAAATTATACACACTACTATGGCTAATTACTATTGATTTATTTAAACTGAATTTATGTACACACTTTACTTAATGTCTACTAATTTATTTACACTCGGTATAATAGTTCTAATTTATTTTCACCACTTGAATATTACACTATTTATCTTCACTATTTCATGCACTGTCCGATTACTAAGAACTTCTGTGAACTAACTCTATACTGTCCTCTTCACTAATTCTTTCGAACTAACTGTTTCAATAATTATTCACGCACTCAAAAACCCGCGTATATATAGTCCTTCTCAACTCTAGAAAATTCCAGTACTTTCCGCGCTCGCCCTCTGCACAAACAAAGCGAATGTTCTCGAAAGGAGCGCAGTCACCAAAATTTATAGTCGAGGGACAGGACCGGCTTTGAGTTCAACATTATTGAAGGGGCATGGCCCATCAAGTTATTAACTATTGAGAGGCGGTTGAAATACTTGACTATGGTTTATATTTATAAAATGCTACACAATCTATTGCCGTCATATTTTAGTATATTATCGAATTCACTAATCAAATTCACATTTACAATACTTATTTGACAACTAACTTTATTTATTATTCTCATCACAATATCTAAGTATTACATAACATGCCCCCCTTAAACATCAGGATCAGGCTCTACCGGATCTTCTTCTAGACCCTCGCTGCTTTCCTTTTGTATTGAGCTGTTTTTAGCTGTACTACAGCTACATCCATCTTAGAAGTCTTCCAGTCATCGCTTCAGCTTCATCCTCATCATGAAAATTAGGAGAATTATCTGGACGCAAGTAGATTCTGTTTCGTCGCAACACTGAACCATTTTTCGTTTTAATTATGTAAGACTGACTGTCTTCGCATTTCCTCAAAATTATTGCAGGCTTCCAATTTCTATGACTTTCTTGATAAAATATATCTTCATTCAATTGAAATTCTTCCAACTGCTTTGCATGTTGATCATTATATTTTTTCATCTTTATTTGCTGTTCCTATAGCTTTTCATAAGTATTTTCAGTCTCGAAAAGTGGTTGTAAATTCTCATTATATTCAGATCTAAGCAGCTTTTTGCACCAATAATAGGTATGGTGCATTGCCTACTAACTACAAAAGTGATATTTTTTTGATTTCATTGATATGACATGTTAAATCACATTCACCTTCAATAAATTTTCTTCATTGACTTTTTAATTGAAGGCTTGATTTTCATTTTCAAAAATATACTGTACGGCAAAATGTCGACATCTGCTCCAGTATCCAACATAAATTCAATAATTATGTCTTGAATTTTTATTTTTTCTTTGAAAACGTTTTCTCTCTTCTTCAACACATTCGCCATTCTTAGATAAAATATTTCATCTTCTGATTCGTTTTTATCTCCAATTTGATCTTCATATTCTTCTTCCGAAAAAACTTCGGAACCGGTTGCTGCCCTGTTTATTTCATTCAGCTGTACTCTGCATGCTTCAAATGATTTACATAACTCAATTGCTTTTCCCAAATTTAAACTGCTTCCTTTGGACAAAAGCAATTCTCGGATCAAACTATTCTTCTGATCTTCAAAATCCCATGTAGATGATAGTTTTTTCAGTTCCAAAACGTATCAAAGCTTTCACTATCACGTTGAGACCTTGAGAAGAATTTATATCTCTCAAAAACGATATTCTTCTTTGGCTTAAAATATACATCCAATGCCTCCTATATATATTTGTATATTTGTAATGATTTTTACTTGAATGTTCAATTTGAAGAGTGTCGAAAATTTCAGTTAAACCTTCTCCTCCAGCGCTCAATAACATGGCAATTTTGACGCAGACATCTTTTTCATTTTTCTCTGAGGCTATCAAAAAGTAATTAAACCTTTCCTTCCACTTGAACCATATATCTGACAAGCATTATTTTTAACTTTATTATTCTAATCAGAATATCTAAGTATAACATAACAGAAACCAGAATAATTTATATATAAATACTCAAAGTAGTATATATAATGTAAAAACTTTATTCTTTATTCTTTTATCTTCTGAAAATTTCCAATATTTTAATTTGAAATTTTTTTTTCGTGGTTTGTGACTATGAAAACTACCTTTCACCAAATTTTCATCAAAATCGAACATTTTTTAACGAAACTAAAAATAAAAAACGAAAAACGCAGTTTTTTGAAAGATTTTTCCAAGATCTACAACTTTTATATTCAAATTTTTTTCTCTAGGACTTCAACTTACCGAAAAAACGTTATAACTCGAAAAACTTTCAATATATTGATTTGAAATTTTTTTCCATAGTTTGTGACTATCAAAGCCACCTTTTCCCAAATGTTCATCGAAATCGAACAATTTTTGACGGAACTAAAAATAAAAAACGAAAAATGCAGTTTTTTGCGTTTTTCGAGCTTATTTTGAGGTTATGCGAAAAAGTCACAAATGAAAAAGTTTTAGATTTTTCCAAGATCTACAACTTTTATTAATGACTTATTTTCTCTAGGACTTCAACTTTGGCCGGAAATCGCAATAATGTCTTTTTCCACCCCCCAAAAAAGGGTTTTTTACCGAAAAAACGTCAAAATTCGAAAAAATTTCAATATTTTCGTTCAAAAATTTTTTACATAGTTTCTGACTATCAAAGCCACCTTTTCCAAATGTTCGTCGAAATCGGACAATTTTCGACGAAACTAAAAATAAAATACGAAAAATGCAGTTTCTTGCGTTTTTCGAGCTAATTTTGAAGTTATGTGAAAAAATCACTGATACAAATGTTGTAGATTTTTTCAAGATCTACAACTTTTATATATAATTTATTTTCTCTAGGACTTCAACTTTGGCCGGAAATCGCAATAATGTATTTTTCCACCCCGCAAAAAGTGTTCTTTACCGAAAAAACGTTATAACTCGAAAAACTTCCAATATGTTAATTTGAAATTTTTTTCCATAGTTTGATACTATCAAAGCCACCTTTTCCCAAATTTTCATCGGAATCGAACAAATTTTGACGAAACTAAAAATAAAAAAAACGGAAAATGCAGTTTTTTAAGTTTTTCGAGCTAATTTTAAGGTTATGTGGAAAAGGCAATGATGGAAAAGTTGTGGATTTTTCCAAGACCTACAACTTTTATAGGAAGCTTTTTTTCCTAGAACCCCAACTTTGGCCGGAAATCGCAATAATGTATTTTTCCACCCCCGAAAAAGTGTTTTTTATCGAAAAAACGTTATAACTCAAAAAATTTCCAATATATAAATTTGAAATTTTTTTCCATAGTTTGTGACTATCAAAGCCACCTTTTCCCAAATTTTCATCGATATCGAACAATTTTTGACAAAACTAAAAATAACAAAGGAAAAATGCAGTTTCTTGCGTTTTTCCAGCTAATTTTGAAGTTATGTGAAAGAGTCACTAATGAAATAGTTGTAGATTTTTCCAAGATCTACAACTTTTATTATCAACTTTTTTTCCTAAAACCTCAACATTGGCCGGAAATCGCAATAATGTATTTTTCCACCCCCGAAAAAGTGTTTTTTATCGAAAAAACGTTATAACTCAAAAAATTTCCAATATATTAATTTGAAATTTTCTTCCATAGTTTGTGACTATCAAACCACCTTTACCCAAATTTTCATCGATATCGAACAATTTTTGACAAAACTAAAAATAAAAAACGAAAAATGCAGTTTCTTGCGTTTTTTCAGCTAATTTTGAAGTTATGTGAAAAAGTCACTGATGAAATAGTTGTAGATTTTTCCAAGATCTACTACTTTTATAATCAACTTTTTTTCCCAGAACCTCAACTTTGGCCGGAAATCGCAATAATGTATTTTTCCACCCCCGAAAAAGTGTTTTTTATCGAAAAAACGTTATAACTCAAAAAATTTCCAATATATTAATTTGAAATTTTCTTCCATAGTTTGTGACTATCAAAGCCACCTTTACCCAAATTTTCATCGATATCGAACAATTTTTGACAAAACTAAAAATAAAAAACGAAAAATGCAGTTTCTTGCGTTTTTTCAGCTAATTTTGAAGTTATGTGAAAAAGTCACTGATGAAATAGTTGTAGATTTTTCCAAGATCTACTACTTTTATAATCAACTTTTTTTCCCAGAACCTCAACTTTGGCCGGAAATCGCAATAATGTATTTTTCCACCCCCGAAAAAGTGTTTTTAATCGAAAAAACGTTATAACTCAAAAAAATTTCAATATATTAATTTGAAATTTTTTTCCATAGTTTGTGACTATCAAAGCCACCTTTACCCAAATTTTCATAGATATCGAACAATTTTTGACAAAACTAAAAATAAAAAACGAAAAATGCAGTTTCTTGCGTTTTTTAATTTCATGTATTTTAACATTGTAAAGTTTATTTTAATTCACGTTATTTTAATACTTAAATATTGTTGTAAATTAGGATATAAGTATATACAACACTTTACTTTCTGGGACACTCTATATTCAACACAGATGTTTTTAATATTGCAACAAGTCTAAAAGTATATTTTTTAATTATCAATAATTACCCCAAGCTACAATAATTAGAATTCTAAATAACCATTGTATTAATGTCAAGTTTTTTCTATTTATTGACCCATGTCAATATTATGAGAAAATCTCAAGATTATATGTCGTTTTTACTACGGCAAATAACTCTGATAATGAGAATTAGTATTGCAAAAAGTAACTAATATTAGGATTAAATTGCATAGGCGTTCAAGAAAATATTTAAACTTAGGAAATATTTTCAATAATTATGAAAATTATTTTCACATCTTCAGATTTTTCATTAAAAGCATACAAGAAACGTATTGTTCTTTGAGAATCCTTAGAGCTTATCCAGATGAAGCGTTTTGCGTTTGAGCGATAGGGGTTTGGGACAGTGATGCCAACTCGAGAGATATTTTTGGGTTTCCTATTTAAATATTTATTAGGGACTTTTTTAATTTATGGAAAGTTTTATCTAATCAACGATTTCATATGTGTGTTCAGATAATAAAACATGTCTTCTTAATTATCCTGTACCATTAAAGCTATTGAAACTACACACATATAAAGACATTTTTTGGAAAATATTTGTAGGTATTTTATTTCTTTTTATATGTTGCTTAAATATAATATTTTCTATTTTGTATCTTTATAAAAAGTTTCTTTGAATATATAATCAGTTCTTTTTTTATTAAATTAAAAATTTATTAAAAAATGTAAGTACAACTACAGTTGCAAGAATTTTTTAAAGACAAATAAATTTAAACCATACAAACCCCAATTTACCCATGCTTTAAAAGAAGGAGATTTTGAACGAAGGTTCGAATTTTGAGCATTTATCCAAGGAGAATTGGAAGTTAATAGATTTATGACACGACAAATACTTTTCTCTGACAAAAAATACCTACATTTTGTAAATAATGAGTTGTCTGAATTTCTTGATGAACTACCACTAAATGAACGAGAAAAAACATGGTACCAACATGAGTACATGGAATTTTTTTGGCCTCCAAGATCTCCAGACATTACCCCTCTAGACTTCTTTTTGTGGGGCTACTTAAAAGAAAAGGTGTACCTTGAGAGGACATTTCAAGATATTGATCATCTTGAAAGAATAATTAAAGAGACATGTGAAGCTGTAACACCAGATGTGATTAGAAATGTCATTAAAGAATTTAATCAAAGAACAATCACCTGTTTGGAAGGGGACGGTGGATACATCAAATAATTTTCCATGTTTTTCATTCAAATTAATTGGTTTAGTATTATTCATTGTTGCTAAATTGATAAATAAGGCTATCAATGTTTTATGAAAATAAATTATCTCACAATTTCTGAAGTGATTATTTTCTTTTAACTATTATCTGGAAATATTAAGAATCTACAATTGTGCATAATATTTGCCACTTAATCAAAATTTCAATGAACATTTTGCTGTCCACTACTGTTTGTGTGTATTTTTCTCTTGGTCTAAATCATTATTTTTTGTTTTCCCTGTATTCCAGACAATGTTTTAAAATTTTTTTATCTGATTATGGATCTACAAGTCATGCAGATATTTTTATCAAGAATAATTTTTTTTGTGAAATGTAAGATAAAATTTTTCCCCATTTGTATACAACTTTTTGGGACACACTTTTAACAAATATGGGATATTTAGACCTGTACTAGGGACCAGCTTCTTATACTAACTTGGCAACTCTATACTAAGTTGGCAACTCTAGTTTGGGATATTTGAAGTTTACAACACGAAGAGCAATAGAGCGGTTGTATTGTGGTTTGCATACCTTACCGAGCAAGTGGTTACTGGTCTGGGGTTCAAATCCCAGGTCCGCCTGACCTGCTATGAGTTTTTTCAGAGGTTTTTGCGTAGCAATAGGCGAATGCTGGGTCAGTACACACCTCTCAGGCACATACCACCGTTCCCTCCACTTCCATCCCCTGAACCAAACAATCCTTATTCCTTCCAATGTTGGCTGAAGAGGCTCCGGAAAACCTATAGCGGCTCGCTCCCCTAGAGAGGGGGGAGAATGAAAAACTATCTTTCCTTTTTTTGCTTGCATACCAACAATGATAACGACAGAATAGAGTGCACACAACACAATTCTATATAATAGAATCACTCATAGTATGTTTATAACATTATATCCACATCTTAACTATTTCCAGATATCAGTGAAACCCTTTGATGATTTGTTTATAGTTATTTAACCAACAAGTGTATTAATGAGGGCCATTAACAATCGAGATAATTTAACACACGAGCAGAGCGAGTGCGTTAATGTTCGAGATTGTTAATTGCCCTTTTAATACTCGTGTTAGTTACAAAGCTTTTCCGTCGATTGTATCAGTTGTATTCGTTTTTCTCAATATTTAAAAATTAAAAATATTTATTTGTTTCATAGGTAAGTACTGTCAAAAATAAATAATGACATTGAAATGTCACAGAGAAGGTCGCCAGTTCAAATGTCACTGTTTTCGTTTTTCTTACATTATATTTTGGATGTTTCATTGTTTCAACACTGATATTATTATAATTTTGTAGAATAATAAAATAAAACGATAGGAAAGTCAAAAACTACAAGTATTCTATACTAGGATTCATTTTTTGAAGACGTTATTGTATGTTTGGTTGCCTACACCACAGGTAACTGTCAATATAAATATAATGTATAAGATGTGCGTTGGGTTGCCTGCAGAAAATCGTTGATTAATGTAGGTAAATCATGCATTAATGGGGGTCATTAATGTATGATTTTGTCTAATTTTGAGAACGTTAATAGCATATGTTAATACACGGTCGACGGAAAAAATATTTAAAGTGATTTCGTTGCTTTATATTATATTATAGCATCTAGTAAGTGTTCAATTTACCATGGAAAATTAATGTGTCACAATTAAATATATATTTTTTAAATGTAGATTAATTATTTAATTACTATATAACAATTCCTCTCTCCCAGCATTTAAAGTTCAGGCTTGTTGAAGCCTATTCATACGAAATTTATGCGAATTAGTTACGACATAATAATGGTAATTTTGTCTATTTACAAAATCGTTTCTGTGAAATGCTGCTTCGCATTAAACAATCCTATATTCAAAGTCATTTTTAACCACAGACATTGCGGGAAGTATTTTTGTTGTTTTACAAATTTAGCAAAACAATAGCGAAGTACGCTAAGCTATATGCTCCCCTCGGTGGCAGATCATGGAAACTCACCCTCTTTTTATTTATGTTTGTTGTTTTATCTGTTTTTTTTTCCTTTTTTACAAATTTTTTTTTGTGGGTAAACGTTTGTGTCACTATACCGATTGCTATACTATGAGAAGAGATGGGACAACAAACTTTCAAGAGTTAATTTGGGACAATTAAAAAACGATACAAATATATTTTCACCATTTTATAAAAAGGTAATTCATGTGATTACAAAAGAAAATCAGCAAAGAAGACTGACAGAAAAAAATTAACAATATTATCAAATCAAATGAGGATGATGCTAAAATGAATTGTGTATTTTTACTAATTCTTTGTTAATTAATGAATAAACATTTAAATAAATAACAAATTCAAAATTATACAAATATTTTTACACAGTTTACGAGTTTTTAGAACAATTAACTTCAAGTAAATAAGGGGTCAATACTATTTTTAGCACATTTTTTTATGGTGTTTGAAAAGGTATGGTACACTAGGAAACTTTCCAATTTTTTTTATTCAATAATATCATTAAGTGGCGTCTAAAAAACCTCATCCCCGAGGTTTTTTTTAAAATCAATTATAACTTGGAAAACATAGTTTAAAGTTCCGTGTTATTTAAAATTATTTCAAACGACCTCCATAGCGCGCCAAAACTGCTGACGTCAATGAGTATGCTGACGTCAATGAATTGGGAACTTTCTACCTGACGTCACCCTAAACTACATGAATTCGGCACTGTAGTGCGGATTAGGGATTTTTGGTCGTGCACGAATTGGGCACCGCTTAAGATCATCCCTTCTATTCCAGCTTATTTAAATTCGACTCGGTCATCTTAATCAACAAAGAATTCTCAAAGAGAAAATGTTTTTTTAAATTAAAATTGGAACAGAAATGCAGCATCTTTTTTAAAAACATTTATTAATAGTTATTTAACCAACAAGTGTATTAATGAGGGCCATTAACAATCGAGATAATTTAACGCACTCGCTCTGCTCGTGCGTTAATGTTGGAGATTGTTAATTGCCCTTTTAATACTCGTGTTAGTTACAAAGCTTTTCCGTCGACTGTATCAGTTTTCGTTTTTCTCAATATTTAAAAACTAAAAATATTTATTTGTTTCATAGGTAAGTACTGTCAAAAATAAATAATGACATTGAAATGTCACATAGAAGGTCGCCAGTTCAAATGTCACTATTTTCGTTTTTCTGACATTATATTTTGGATGTTTCATTGTTTCAACACTAATATTATTATAATTTTGTAGAATAATAACATAAAAACGATATGTAAGTCAAAAACTAGAAGTATTCTATACTAGGATTCATATTTTGAAGACGTTATTGAATGTTTGGTTGCCTACACCACAGGTAACTGTCAATATAAATATAATGTATAAGATGTGCGTTGGGTTGCCTGCAGAAAATCTTTGATTAATGTAGGTAAATCATGCATTAATGGGGGTCATTAATGTATGATTTTGTCTAATTTTGGGAACGTTAATAGCATATGTTAATACACGGTCGACGGAAATACTTTTTTAACAGTTAATTGACAGGAATAAAATTATCTACTGTTTAGTGTTTATAATAATATCCTGAACATTTAACAAAATTCAATCTATCTAATTTGTTTGTTTTGTAGGCAGCAATTTTTTCATTCAAAAATGCTTGCCTTCTTCTAGTTGCCGGATTTTTACACCTTATTTGCTCATTTAAACTGTGTGTGTTTTTTGTAAAGGCATTCATTAAATTTAGAGTGAAATGACTCACAACAGTTCGTGGTTCTATTAATGCTAGACGTGCAACTTGCCCAAATTCTAGGCGGAAAATTTGCCTCGTCATCAATATAATTTTCGACTAAATAATCTGAAAATTCAACAAGTTTTTTACCTTCGGGCTGAATACTCATTAGATCTAGTATGAAACAGTCTGAAACTTCTTCAGGTTCCAGAAATGGTAAAAACGTAATTTAGCCATTTACCCGTTTCATCATTTGCTCTGCGATATTCACAAGACAAACCTAATTGTTGAATTTTTCTATACCAGCTCTGTGCCAAATGAAAACGACACCCTATTATTGCCACATTTGGCCAAACTAATTTCAAAGCATTATGTATACCCTTCTCGAAATCTACAGCAATAAATTTAGGATTTAAAATTAAATTAAAGTCGCGACACTTTGCCTGAATAAGTTCAAAAGCATCTTTATAAGTTATGGCATTTTTACTAGACGATACAAAGTATACCAATGGAATATAATGCCCATTAACAAATATATGAACAGTAAAAAACTGAAAGAAGAAATTTAGACAGTAATTGAAAGTTCCATCTAAATATATAGTATCGCAATTGCACAAAGTACACAGGAAAACACTATAATTTGGTTTCTCGATTCAACAGCTGTCAGAAAATTTTCACCCTTAATGGTTTTCAGTTCTAAACCTTGTAAAATATTAATGGTTTCATCTGCGTTCTTCGGCAAACTTTGAATTAGTTTTTTTCTCTTGTAATAAATTGTCTCTGATATAATAAATATATTTTAATTAATATTTTTGTTGCACCGTATGTCAAACTCAATTTAAACCTCCCTTTACTTAAGCCGTCAATTTAGGAGTCTTACAAGAAAACTTAAAATCGGTTAACCTAAAAGTTGCTTACTGCCTGGTGGTTTGTTGTGTTTTAATAAGAAAATTAATATTTTCAACGATGATTTAGATGTGTTAGAAATAATAGAACATGACGTACGAAACGGGTATTTGTTCTGCTTAATTATTTTCACAAAATGGACAATGTAACTGCCTTTTAGGAGACATTTAGATTTTACAAAGAAACTGTTTTGCTTATTTTAAGTTTGATAGAAGATTTTTATTTTCTATTATGTCTTTATATTGAAATATAATATTTATAAGGAACTGTTTGTCTCTTTCGGTATAGTTAGGTCTTTTGAGAGACTTATTTTCCATTATGTATGCAATAATTCATAGAATAAATCAAAAAATCTAAATCACAATGACACCCAAACCAAACAACAAACTAGAAACAAATGCCATAAACAAATAATGACAATAATGGCATATGAAATCGAAAAATTGTTACCAATCACTTAAATTGAACTAAAAATTTCCTATAATGTGTATTGATGCCGAACTGCATGGCTACTTAGCTAAGCTGAGCAGTTGAGTTGGTGCAAGGGTTATATTTTTAAGGGTGCCTTACATTTTAAGCTCTACTTAGTTAAGTACATTTAAGGTCGAAACACTCTTATCAGCACCTCATAGGGACAGCGACTGATCATCACCGTCGAGTGGTCAACTCGACGGTTGTGTATGGGCACACTTAACGCATCGACACGGGATCAGCACCGCCGCGATATCCGATTATAGGCTTCGCTTTATATTGTCAGAGATATTGTATTGGCACGCCGTCCGCAAAATATTCTCTCTGAATTATTATTTGTAATCTGAAAAAAAATTACTGCTCAGTCTAAACCATTGATAGTTTATACGAGATCAAAGGGTTGTTGGTGTTTTTGGCGACCGACAATTAGAACAATAAAAAAATAGGTTTTAGAAAACATCCGGTCTCTTTGATGGGATTTAGCAGTGTTTTTATGTTGTTTAGAAAAACTGTGAAGTAAGAGAGGGAATAATGAGCGGTACGCGGATATAAGGTCCGTCGCATCAATCATCACTTGGTTTTGTTATAACAATAAAGGTCGAAACACACCTATCAGCACCTCATAGGAACAGCGACTGATCATTACCGTCGAGTGGTCAACTCGACAGTTGTGTATGGGCTCACTTAACGCATCGACACGGGATCAGTACCGCCGCGTTACCCGATTATAGGCTTCATTTTATATTGTCAGAGATATTGTATTGGCACGCCATCCGCAAAATATTCTCTCTGAGAAATGTGTTGTGGTTGAGGCATTGACGAGCCTTGTCGGTGCTGTGCTGATGCTGTTAGGTATGAGCACTTACATTTAAATACACATAAGAAATAAAATCTGCTGGTGATGATCAGTCGCTGTTCCTATGAGGTGCTGATAGGTGTGTTTCGACCATTTAAATAGTGAGTCGGTGCATTAGGGATACATTTTCGAGGGATTTCTTAAATTGCTTTATAAAATTATATTATGGACATTTTTATCTAATCACCAAAGATTTCATGTGTGTTATTCGGAATAATTTACATCAAAACAATAAAACATGTCTCAATTATCTTGTGCCACAAAATATATTGAAACTATACACATATTTTAAATTCTGTATATTTTTGAAAAGTTTCTTTAAATATTCAATTCTTTTTTTTTTACTACGGCATAATATACATATATATTATGAAGCTGTAACATTATTCGAAACTGGAGGGATTTTGTGACCAAATATGGAATTTTTTAGACCTGTACGAAGTATATTTTTTTTGTGCAGTGTTTTATAGTATACCTTCGATAGTTGTCTCATGGACGCACGTGCAGTACCGAAATTATACTATTCGACATCACACCAATAGCAATGCGTTTACAAAAGCTTCAAATAAATTCGTTATAGTGGTTGTTTGTGAGAAAAAAATAGTTTGTTTCATGCCATTCACACAAACACACACACACACACACACACTCATGCGAGATGAGCCCGTTCCTCCCAGAATGCATTCCTCTAAACGCAATACATCTTGGGGAGAACTACCACCAACCCTCCATCTCATCCAATGGGTACTCATCGTCGACGTTCGCTTTTTTCGCCCGTCCTCAGCCAAATGGCTGCTGGCTAGCTTCTTCTTGGCTGTGTAACCATGGTGGTTATTTCTTCAGCGGTCTTCTAACTTGCTTTTGTCTGCGGCTAAAAACGACCTTATAGAGAGGATCCTCTTGATTTTTCTGTCCAAGTTGAAATCCCGACTCATTTTTTTATGGATGTGCCGGGACTTCTCGTAGGTGGGTCTTCTTTTCCTGAGATTTCTTACAAGTGACTTTAGGCCATTAGCTGAGCTAATAGCCTTGTCATCTGCTCGAGAATCTCTTGCTTCGTCGGTGTTGTTGTCGTCGTCGTTTTGTTGGTTGCAGCTTGGGCGTAACTGACTCCTGGCTTCATTGTTTTTGGGGCTGTTTTCCTTGTCTTCAAGTTGTTTGGGGCCTGTGGGCATCCTCAGTCAGTTCACCGGATGTTTTCCCTGGAAGTTTGCGCAGGTAGCTGGCTTGTTCTTCGGTCTTGGGTACTCGTTTGATCTGTGTGGTCCACCGCATTATGTAGCACTGCGTCGGCCCATTTCCTCTTCTTTGTTCTCCCCATTTGATCCTCACGTTTTGTATGTGTTGTATTTTTCGTATTTTATCCTTTTCTTCTACTTCGAGCTCTACCATTTAGATGGGTAGTGGTTACCTCTCTCCAAATCTGGAGTAAAGTTGGCTGATTTTTCCTATCTTGACTCATTCTTTTTCGATTTCTTCCTTTATTTCTTGTGTGTCTTCGCAGTTTGTCAGTCCACGGATGACAATCTTTGCTTTCCTCTCTTCTCGTGGCATGTACATATACCACTCCACTTCCTTCCAGTCTTCTCTCAGGTACCTTGTTAGGTTCCTGTAGACTTCGGGTTCTTCATAAGGGGTTTTTACTCCGAGTCTTTCTCGGATAGTTATGAACCTTGTCTTTATTCTCATCCTGTGGATATCTTTCCTCACGGAGCTCCAGTGGTGGATATTCCTGAGGATGACGGTGTGTCGTCTTTTTGTTTTCCTTGATGACTTTGTCCATCGTTTCTTCGTCGGCTTTCTTTCTGGCGGCGGCTTCCTTCTTCTGCTCTTTCTGGATTTTTTGTATGGATACCTCTTCCGTGTGAAGTCTCCTCGTTATCTTCTGCTTGGTGGAATTCTGTTCTTTGTGCCTTTCTGCGGACACTTACCGATTGGCTTTCTGCTTTTCTTCCATAATTTTTGCCATGTTTTTCATGGCAATCCTCAGTCCGGTTATTTATTCTTCCATTCGCTTAATGGTTCGTTTTTATATAATTTATAGCACATTTTTGCTAATTAAAATTTTAGTCAAGTTTCCTATTATTGGACATAATTTTAAAACTATTTGAAATAAATGATGAAATCGTCGACTCAAAAATATAGTTTGTGTCGTCTACAATAATATGTTGGTAGGAAATTTCCTCTCCCTATAATATCTGTGGTTTCATCGCCACTCAATAGTTTATATAAATTTCGAATTTCTTGAGATAAATCTACCATATCATATTAATATTAACGGCACTAGTTAAAGTAATTGCAATACTATTATTGTTAAACGAATCATGTGCAATCTAGTGAGAGTGTTTGTTTTTATGACTTTTACGTTATCAACTGTTTTTGAAGTGTTCGGTGATTGGAACAGTGATTTTGCAGACTTTGAGAGTGACTTTTCAGATTGGGATACTTTTTTTGATGACTGGGATAATTTTCATGGTAAATATAAATTGTTGTAAAACCTCGACTGTTTATAACGAAAGTTACTAATAGATTATTGGCCAAAAATATTTTCACCCAAAAAGATTAAATTTACTACGATTAAAGCTGAACAGGTTATCGTTTGTAATAAAATAATAAATAAGAATTTGTTTTTCATTCGTGGCAAATGTGACAAAATTATAAAAACATTATAAAGACATTTTTCAAATTAAACCTGTTGCTGATAAATCACGAAGTAAAATCTCGTCTTGAACCTGCAAACATTTATATAATCTTGTCACATCCTAGTTTGTTCTGCGACTAGTTAGTATCGAAAAGAGAGAATTAAATGCATTGCAAACTCTCTCTTCGCATTCATTTTTTGTTGTAAGTGACGTGCTGCAGACATAAATCTTTTAATTAGACCATACGAAAAGTCTAGCGATGTTATGACAGGGTACCGAGGAAACCACATTTATTCCTGGCCATTTTTTGGAAAGTTCTCAGCTAGTGAGATTTGAGCAGTTTATGTGTGTCTTAATACTAATCTTGTATACAGTGTGTTCAAGATAAGAGATATACCTCTGTACATGTGGTTATTATTATTAATTGTAGTGCAAAAATACTAGATGTATATTTTTGATGTGTAACATCTTTCCCTGCAATTTGTGGCAGTGATTTCGTGAAATGGGACGGAAGTTTGTAACTGGAAGTGAAGTGAAGCGCGCGCTATTTGACTTGACCAATGAGCGCGAGCGGTGCTAAATTTTTGTCAGCCAATAGCAGATGCAACAGCTGTTCACTAAAGGTACAGTGTTGTGTATAAAGTTTGTTGTTATATGATCTAATTTATATGCGTAAACTATTTTAATAATTTTATTTACTGTTGTTAATAAGTGTTTGAATAAAAACAGAACAAAGAGAAGTCTATACATTAGCAGAAAACACAAAGTAGCACTATCAAATCATATAAATTAAGAGATAAAGAAATAGCAGAAAAATACCAACAAGAGATAAAGGAAAGACTGGAAATACAAAATATAGAAACAAACAATGTAAGCATAGAAGAAAACTGGAACTACTTTAAAGATATATTGCTAGAAACTGCAGTAGACGCATGTGGCACAAATAATAAAAATAATAGCAAACAACAAACACCTTGGTGGACGGAGGAAATTAAAGAACAAATAAGGTTAAAGAAAAAAGTATCTAGCGAACAGAACAAGAGAAAACTATGAAAATTATAAAACAGAAAGAAGGAGACCAAAGAATTAATAACAGCCTCTAAAAATCAATGGGAAAAATTCGGGGAAAAAATGGAAAGAGATTGCACAGGAAACCAAAAATTATTTTACCGAACAATAAAGTCGTTAAGAACAGAAAAAAACAAAATTTACAATTTATAAAAAACAAAAATGGGGAAATACTAACAGAAGAAAGAAGAATTATGGAAATATGGAGAGAGTATTACCAGGATCTTCTCAACGGACTGGAGGAACACACAGGGGACAATGGCGGAGTTGAAGACGACATTAACAAAACAATAGATAAAGAAGAATTAGAAAAAGTTATCAACGAGCTAAAAAATGGGTCCGACAAAATGACAGCAGAAATGATGAAAAGCATGGGTCAGAAAGGAAGAGATACATTGTTGCATATTTACAACAGAGTATGGGAAAAAGAAACCTTCCAATGGATTGGGAGAAAGCATTAATAGTACCCATCTTCAAAAAAGGAGACCACAATGACTGCAATAACTACCGAGGTATCACATTACTAAATACAGCCATGAAAAGATCATAGAAAAAAGAATCAGACTGAAGATCGAGAGAACACTGGAAGAAACACAGAGCGGATTCAGAAACGGCAGAAGTTCACAGGACCATATATTCACAATAAAACAGATAACTGAAAAAACAATTAAAGAAAATTTTTTATGGCATTTGTGGACCTAGAGAAAGCTTTTGATGCTGTTCCAAGACATAAATTATGGAAAATACTTATGGATAGAGGAATAAATGGTAAAATTATAAGATTAACACAGAAAATATATAAGAACAATGAAAACGCAATTATAAAAAACAATATGATATCACAAACATTCACTACAAATGCAGGGCTACGACAAGGAGTGTAGGTGTAGGACACTTACAAAAACTAAATATAACTGAAGGAGCATTCGCAGATGATGTCGTATTAATGGCTTGGAAATAAACATAAACGTATGGAACACAGTAATGAAAGAATATGGCATGAAGATAAACAAGAATAAAACAAAGGTAATGATAATAGGAGAGGACAGAGAAAACTTAACCACTTACATCGATGGAGAAAAAATAGAACAAGTAAATAATTTCCAATATTTAGGAGTAACATTGGATGAAAGAGGGACACAAGACGCCGATATTAACAATAGAATTCATAAAACGAATAAACATTACTATGCAATGAACACAAAATTTATAAATAAAAGAGAAATTTCAAAACAGACAAAAATAAAGGTTTTCAAAACTCTATATCGACCAATAGTAACATTTGGATGTGAATCTTGGGTCTTAACAGAACAACATAAAAGTAAGATACAAGCAACAGAAATGAAATATCTTAGAAGAACTATGGGAGTTACCAAGAGAGATAGACTGAGGAATATAGATATAAGAAAATATGTAGAGGTACAATCCACATTCGAATGTATGGAAGCGAATGAACGAAAAAAGACCAGTAAAAAGAGTTTGGAAAGCGAAGGTACAAACTAATAAAAAAAGGGGCAGGTCAAGAAAAACGTGGGACAAACTAATAGAAGATATACTAAAAAAAAGAGATATAAGCAAGAAACAAGCAGCGGAATTGGCACAAAACAGAACAGAATGGAAAAAATTCGTACATAAATAATTGAACCACTCCCTACACCATCAAATGGTAGAAGGGTTTACTGACTATATACACTGTGTCCGTAAAGTATGGAACAAATTCATTTTTAGCTAAACAGACCATTTTAAGAAATAATCCTGAAACACGTCGATTTTTGATTTCAATTTACCGGATTTTAAAATAATAATCTAATATACAGGATGAATTACTTTCGAGTAATGACGTCACCGTCATTTTTTTTAATGGAACACCCCCATTTTGTCTCAATTTTCGGATTACTCTAGCTGAGCTGATTCTAAAAATGTATCACATGTTGATTCCAATTGGTACAGGGTGGACAAAAATACAATAGTTTTGTGTGTGCTCATAAAGTAACGCGTAACATTCTTTATTAGTTAAATTAACAATATTATCAAAAATACTTATTGTCTAGCGGACAGAATATGATGAAATATATGACTTTATAATTGTTCGAACTGCAGCCCTTGCTGTATTTGACAGTAACCCAAACGGTGTACAAATTCTTGTTGAACCTTGTTTATTGTGTCTTGAGAAATATTGTTTATTGCTGTCCGAATTCTCTCTTTTTAATTCTTGAATATTTGCTGGTTTCGTTTGATACACAACATTCTTCAGATGGCCCCACATGAAATAATCCAAAGGATTTAAATCTGGTGACCTCGCTGGCCATTCAATAGGTCCACGTCTACCAATCCACCTGCAGAGGTACGACCTGATTTGCGTACATTTTCAACCGTACCAGTTTCTCGAAATTTCTTTTCAATCTTACTGACTGTTGAATGCTTTATAGGTCTTTCTGGATATTTACCATTAAACAAATTGCACACTTCTATCTGAGTTCGCGATCTGTCTCCATACCCAATCATCATAAGTATTTCAAATTTTTGTCTTACACTTAACTCCATTTCTACTTCAAATTAAATCTAAGCAATAATTAAAACATTCATGAATACCAAAAATATTGTAGTACTAAACTGTCACTGAACATCAATAAATTACTAAACAAATAATGACATTTCACAAAAAACTATACGACTATGTTTTTTTTTAAATTGATAACAAATAATTTCTTTCATATTCTGTCTGCTAGACCACAAGTACCAAACATGTTTGGAAACAGCTCATTTTTATTAATCTAAAAATTTAACAAACTACAGGGTGTTACATTTAAACCAATTAACTAATAAAGAATGTTACGCGTTACTTTATGAGCACACACAAAACTATTGTATTTTTGTCCACCCTGTACCAATTGGGATCAAGATGTGATACATTTTTGGAATCAGCTCAGCTAGAGTAATCCGAAAATTGAGACAAAATGGGGGTGTTCCATTTAAAAAAAATGACGGTGACGTCATTACTCGAAAGTAATTCACCCTGTATATTAGATTATTATTTTAAAATACGGTAAATTAAAATCAAAAATCGACGTGTTTCAGGATTATTTCTTAAAATGGTCTGTTTAGCTAAAAATGAATTTGTTCCTTACTTTACGGACTCAGTGTATATAACTTAGACATGCATAAGTTTTTTTTTATTTTTTGTCATTATTGGGTTACGGGACGGGGGCGCAAAAAGAAAACTTTTGCCTCGTTACGGCACTGACAATAATTAAGTGTCGATATCTCATATAATCATAATAATTATTATAATCTACAGTCGGGTGTTTTATAAACGATATTTAAATGTTTGTTTCGATTTTGTTGCAGAGGATCCCGACGACTTCTTTCAAAAAACCATAAAATCAGATAGGTAAGTTAAAAAATGAAATAGGTATCAATATTCGATCATTAGTATGTTGAATGATCGGAGGTAGAAATAATATCGTTGATGACAATAATTTTTCATTGTCCCAGTGGAACAGGATTCTATACAAGGTTGGTATAAAGTTCAGTATGTAAAAATGTATAAAAGTGTGTTAAATAAAAGCTGTTACTACTTCTGGAACAAATTATTTTTTATTATTATTAAATTGGGATGTTTTATTTTTTATTATGCAAGTGGAAATTCAGCCATTTTTGACATTTTTTGTACATGGTAACTCGGTGAAAAGTTTCGGTGGCTGTTTGGTTGCCTATACATTTTGTGTACATTAATAAGCTCAAAAATACAAAGTCAACGAAATAGAACTTTAGATCTAATTGGCGATAACGAAAATAATTTTATTAATCTGTATATTGAAAGAAATGTACCCTCGTAATCAATAATGTTACAATTAGATCTTTCTACCAGTAAAATCTTTAGGATTTCATGTTTTATTTGAGAAAATGGCTTCTAAGAAAATACATTCTTATTATAATTCGGAGTTGATTAATAAAAAAGCGGATTTAGGAAATCAAACAAGTACTTTCGAATCACGTATGGTTTTTGTGATTCACAATTTTATTTTCCGTATGAATTCATTCTCATTGTTAAAACCAAATTATAAACCCACTAAACATAGTTCTTATACATATCATTACAGTTGCAGTATTTCAAATGCGGTAGATTTGTAAGAACATTTTACTCAGAAAAAAAAACAGAAAGGTCACATCTACATAAATATCTAATAATGTCTCTTTTAGTAACGACAGAACATATTTATTACATGTACTTGACCAGCTTGAAGTTGTACGTCCTTCCATATTAAAGATTTGTACTAGATTTACCAAGAATTGACTGTATATAAAAAGAAAAAAAAACAAGCTTAATTTTTACGATGATGATTCTTGAAAATTAGGTCAGGTAGAACAAGAGTATTCTCCGAATGAATATAAAGAATAGAGTGACTAATTTGTCATGTAGATTATATACATCGAATAAAATGTCGTTATAATCAATTGTTCTTAAGTCTACAGGATGCAGTTTATACTGAAATATCCTTTTTGGTTGAATCCATTCAACCATGTAAACCATTATGGGTCATCTCTATTATAAATGACAAGCTAATAAACTATACTAGAATCGCCATCGAGACGGAGTATTAAAATGGGAGAGAGAGGGATGGGAAAGAGAAAGAGAGGGAGAGAAAGATGGGACACAGGGAGAAAGATGGGACACAGGGAGAAAGATGAGAGAGAGGGAGATGGAAGAGAGAGAGAGAGAAAGAGAGATAGGAAAGAGAGAGATGAGAGAGAAAGAAATATGAGAAACTGGGAGAGAGATGGCAGAGACTGAGAGAGAGAGAGAGATGGGAAATCGAGAGAGAAGGAAGAGAAAGAGGGAAAGACAGGAGAGAAAGAAAGTGTATTGCGTGTGAGTATACTCATTATTTTAAACTGTTAGCATCTAAGGCGGATTCGGTAAGGTTCGCTACCCTCGGAGTTTTGTAACGCTTTTCTTTCTCATTAGAAAGCCCCCCATTGCTTATAAAACATTTTAAAAGAAAAAAAATCACTTTTGGAAGAGAAAACTGCTATTAAAAGTACTAAAAATCCACCATTTTTTTTCAATTTCTGTCAATTTTTGACAATTATTGAACATTTATCAAAATTTTGACAATTTTTGACCACTTTTCAAAATTTCAACAATTTTGAACCATTTTTGACAATTATTGACAGTTTTTGACAATTATGATCCATTTTTGACAATTGTTGACAGTTTTTGACAATTATTGACCATTTTTGGCAATTTTTCAAAATTTTCGTCCATTTTTCAAAATTATTGACCATTTCTGACAGTTTTTGACAATTAATAACAATTATTGACCATTTTTCAAAATTTTTACAATGTTTGACTATTTGTGACCATTTTTGACAATTATTGACCATTTTTGACAATTATTGACCATTTTTGATAGTTTTTGACAATTATTGACCATTTTTGACAATTTTTGACACAGTTGATACGTTTTTTTGAAATATATGTATTTATGTATATTTTTAACATTTTGACAAAAATCGTACAATGATGTTACCGATAATAAGACTATCGAAAATTATCGATAACAATCGATAGTAAAAATAGCACTATCGATAAATATCGATAGTCGGGACTATCGATAGTTCTCCATTCCTACTGCGTAGGTACTAAAGTACAAATCACAAATTTAAGTTTGGACGATGAGTCTGCATGAATTTCACACCTTAGTGTGATTTTCCGTGATTCTTCGTTAATAAGGCAGGAGCGGCTCAAGGGATTTTGAGAAGCGCATCATTACACTATTTTAAAAGTTTTATAAGACTACTTTTGTTTCAGATCTTCAAGTGCTTATAATGCACAAGTTAATTATTTTACCAATCTGGTCACGCAGATACGAGAACAAGGACAATACTTCCAACTACCAACAGATGCAAGTGTCTACAAATCTAATGATAACTTTGCGAGAAGTAATTATTTTTAAACTTTTCCAATTGTTATAAACAAAAGTATGCTTTTTGTAGATTTTGGCTATTACGATTTTATCATAATTGGAGCTGGAGCAGCTGGGAGTCTACTAGCAAACAGACTATCAGAAATAAAAGATTGGAAGATATTACTTATAGAAGCTGGTGGATACCCAGATAATGTGACAGCTGTGCCAAATTTATACTTCGAAGTCGAATATACTGAATACAATTGGGGTTTTGTAAGTGTCCCCCAAAAGACAGCTTGTTTAGGTAAGTATTATGAAAAATAATCTTTGATATATTTATTGGTTTAATTATACAGAACATTCGATAACTATTATATAGAGGAGATATAGATAGACACCTATGATGAAGGTGGAGCTTCTAGGTAAAGGTTTTCAACCTGGCTGGAGTGAAAGACTCCTGACGGAGTCTTAGACAGTACTGTGAACAGTGTTGATGGTTTTAAGGAAAGTTTTGGGTGCTGAATTATACAAAAGAGGATTTGCAACTAAATATAATTGTGGAGAACATAAAGTACAAATTAAAATATACATTACTCTTTTTTTATAATTTTTTGGTAACTGATTTAGGTTTAGGACAACTTTAGTAATTACTTTTTCAAGTTAGAATTTCTGATTCTGAAAGAGCTCTTGGGAAACAAATACAAAGCGCAATCATGCTTCTGCTACATTTATTGGTCTAACAAATACAAACAACTTTTTCAATATTTAATATTTGTAGGAATGTTAATTTTTCAGAAATTCACGAGAAACTACTTAAATTATAGATTTTAATATTTTTTTGTAGGAATGCTTAACAGGACTTGTGCTATGGCAAGAGGTCGAGGATTGGGAGGTACAACTCTAGTAAATGGCTTGGTTTATTCCAGAGGTTCTAGTTTAGATTTTGATAGATGGGCTAGCGTGGTTCAGGATGACAGATGGTCCTACAAAAACGTCTTACCAGTATTCAAAAGAACAGAGAAATTTAATCATCGAGATGAAAAAGCGCCTGTATTTAGCCCAGTGCATGGAAAGAACGGTCTTCTTAATGTCGAATATCATCTACCAAGAAGTCCTCAACTGAATGCTTGGTTAGATGCGCACAGAGAATTAAATTTACCCATTGCTGATTATAATGCTGGAACTGGTCTCGGAGCTTCTCCAGCACAAATAAACACCCTCGATGGGAGAACCCAAGATGCCGGTACTGCGTTTATTCTACCAATACTCAACCGAAAAAACTTACATATTGTAACTTATGCTTACGTTACCAAAATTATCGTTGACGAATACAAGACAGCTCGTGGAGTTATCTTTACGTATAATGGTAAGAAATTCATCGCTAAAGCATCTAAAGAAGTTATAGTAAGCGCAGGTACTTTTCAAACTCCTCAAATACTAATGCTTTCGGGAATAGGGCCCAAAAAGCATTTAAAGTCTTTAGGTATACCAGTAATACAAGATTTGGAAGTTGGTACTACATTAAGAGACCATGCATGTTTTTATGGGTTGACTTTCGCAACAAATTATACAGAACCCATTTTGCCGGTGAAGAATTATGTAAAACAGTTTCTTGAAGGTGTGGGACCGTTAACATCTCCAGGAAACAACCAAGGAGTGGCGTTTTACGAATCACGATTTACAAAAGGTAAATGTAACCAAAAGAAAATAGTTCACAATAATTTCTACCATTGTATTTACTGCACTTTACATAATATATAAAATAACCACTGAATCAAGCACACCCAGATAACCCAAAAATAACCTATGAATGACGTATAACATAGATAATATGCGCACGCACCTGATCAGAATTAGGGACGAACTTAAAACTTATATCGATTTACTTTACATGTATGTATCTATAACGGTGTGACATTCACTTACCTTAAATTTCTATTGCGTCCCATTACTTCTACTTAGTTCCTGAGGAAAGTCTCAGAGACTATTGGCTCCTTTAGACCTATTTCCCGGAGGAATTTTGGGATGTCTGCAGTGTCCCTTTTCTATCCAGTAGTCTCCTAGGTGTTGCGCCCTAGGATTCTGAATTGCTGTGCAATCCGCAAGTATGTGGATGGGGGCTTCTTTTTCCATACCACAGAATCTACGATCTTCTTCCTCCACTATTTTGAACTTTTTCAGGTGCCCATTCAGGCGATAATGTCCCGTTATAGGACTACTGTTAAAACTCTAGTGCAGTTTTACTCTGACTTAGGCATTCATTTGTTCCCAGAGGTTGTAGCCACCCAGAAGTATCTTTGATTGTCTAAGCCCTACTAAATCTTTCCAGTGGTCAGATCTCTTTTTTCGGCTTTGCCTATTTCTTCCAATATTACATTGGAGCTGATACCGCAAAAGGGTTCCGGCCCCCAAAAAGGTGTTTCAGTTTCAGTCCCTCTCTTTACTAGTTCATCTGCTATATCATTTCCTTCTATTCCAGTGTGACCTGGAATCCACAGTAAGGTGACGATATTGTTCTCGTCTAGTTCATTGAGTTTGCCTAGGCATTCCCATACCATTCTAGAACTGGCATTCTTTTCAAATCTGGTAATGGTAATTGGATCCCATTCCTGCTTGTTTCTTAATTCCGTATCGAATGTCTCTGAAAAGTTACACTTTTTCATCATACCATTTACTTTGCATAGTTTGTTTTTTGGTTTTTAGGTACAGGCTACCCTGACATTGAAATAATGTTTATACCATCAAACGCTACAAACGATCTTTCCCAAAGAGCGTTTAGATTGACGGATGAAACTTACGAAGATGTCTGGCAAAATATCGTTCGAGCACAATCCTTTGTATTGTACATAACTTCATTACATTCCAATTCCATTGGTACTGTCCGTCTGAAGAGTAAAAATCCATTCGATTATCCCGTTATAGACAATAGATTTTTATCAGACCCTGGTAACAGGGACTTGGAACGACTTTATGAAGGTATCCAGATCATGCTTAGGCTCGCCAGGACCAAATCTATGCAAAAGTTGGGTACAACACTACAAGGAGGACCCCTAAGAGCATGTAATAATTTCATTTATCAATCTAGAGACTATTGGGAATGCGCCATTCGTCAAATGAGTATGAATCTTTATCATCCTGTAGGATCTACTCCCATGGGTCCTAATCCTCTTGGTGGTGACGTGGTAGATTCGGAATGTAAAGTTTATGGTGTTCGAGGATTGCGAATAGTTGATGGAAGCGTTTTCCCTTTTACACTAGCGGGACATCCAATGGCTGCTGTAGCTTTAGTCGCAGAAATGGCATCAGATTTTATTAAACAAGATTATTTGAAACGTGGGATTAATAAAAATGTTTAGTACCTCCTTATTTTTTAATTAAATATTTTAAAAAATGTATAAAGGATACTTTTATTTATTTTATGATGGAAATAAAAACCACAGTTATGGATTATAGCTGAATACTTGATGGAAATGCTTGGTGTACTAATTGTGGTAGACTGTTTTATGGAAAAAAAGTTAAATATCAAGGCTTTCAATATGCAGTTTACTTTTTGTATTAAAATGGATCAGTATTATACATATATGTAGTAGTATGTATGTAGTTTTCCAGAAAAAGTAATAGAATTTTTATAGTTTAGATTGTTGTTTAATATGTCAAAAACATTAACTTTTTTGCACAAAATAACAGAAAACCGAACAAAAAAAATATTCTAAAAACCACCGTTTTTCCAAACGTCAAAAAAAATTGGATATAATGGTGAATAAAACAAATCACAAATATGGACAAAAAACATTGATACAGGAGAAGAGACGAAGTACCAAAGGAAAATTATGGAAAATAGCAACATGGAATGTTAGAAGCATAACAGGAAAAGAAAAAGAATTAATTGAGGAGTTTGAAAAGAATGATTTGGATATCAAAGGTGTAACTGAAACAAAAAAGAAAGGAAAGGGTGAAGTAGAATTGGACAATGGACACATTATGTTATATAGCGGGATGGAACTGAAAGATAGAGCCAGAGAAGGAATAAGTTGTATCGTACATCACAAGAATATAAAATATATTAGACAATGGACAGCTGTCAATGAAAGAATATCAAAAATTGAAATAGAAATGGAAGAAAGAGTAAACACAACATTATTAGTAGTATATGCGCCAAATGAAGACGAATCAGCAAAAAATAAAGATGAATTCTGGGATAAGATGGCTGAGGAAATAGATGATACTGAGGGGAGAATAATAATAATAGGAGATCTAAATAGTAGAGTAGGGAAGAAGTACGATGAATCCGAAGAAACAATAGGGATGCATTGAGAAGTCACTAGAAATAACAACGGAAAAAGGTTAATAGAATTCTGTATAACAAACAATCTAATAATCACAAACACCTTTTTTGAACATAAAGATATCCACAAATACACCAGAGAGGTATAGAGTAGAGGAGAAAAATCCATAATAGACTATATGTGAAAATAAATAAATAATTCCGAAAGGAGATAAAAGACACAAGAGTAAAAAGAGGAGCAGAAATTTATTCTGACCATTATTTGGTAGTCTCAAAATTAGTAATTAATTCAGAAAATGGAATAGAAAATAAAAAAGGAAATAAAAAACATAGTACGATAGATAAAATTAGATCATATAAACTAAACGAAAGTAAGACTGCAAAATTATATAATGAGGCCAAGTGCCTCATTATTCCGAGGTGGATACTATTTTTAAAGACATAAACAACAATAATATTGATGACCTATGGAAAGCATTTGAGGATACAATAATTAATGCTGCAAAAGAAACATGCGGAACAAAGAGTAACAAAAAATAAAAAACAAACAAAGTGGTGGAGCCAAGAAATTAAAAATGAGGTGAAAATTAAAAAACAAAAATGGAAAAACTACAGCAAATTATGAAGAATATAAAAGACAAACAACAAAAGTGAAAGATATAGTAAAACAAGCAAAAGAAAAATCTTGGACATAATTCGGAGAAAAATTGGAAGAAGACAGTTTAGGAAATCAAAAATTGTTTTATAGAGTTCTCAAAACACTCAGAAAAGGAAAACAATATAGCGTTAAAGATATAAAAACAAAAGATGGAATAATAATAGCCGAAGAAGAAAATATTATGAAAAGATGGAAAGAATGTTTTGAGGAGATTCTGAACCCAGAAATAGCGACCCAACAGCCGGAGGAAATACATGATGAAGACAATCAATATGAAATTAATGAAATTGAAGAAATCACTAACCTAGAAGTTGAAGCAGCAATAAACTTACTAATACGAGGAAAAGCTGCAGGACACGATGGAATTACATCGGAAATGCTAAAAAACCTAGGAAGAAGAGGAATAGAAAAATTAACTCTTTTACTGAATAAAATCTATACTGAAAGAAGAATACCGAATAAATGGGAATTGGGAATATTATTACCTCTATATAAGAAAGGAGACAATAGAGACTGGTCAAACTATAGAGGCATTACGATATTAAGTACAGTGTTAAAAGTTTATGAAAGGATTCTGGAAAGAAGACTAAATAACACAATAGAACATCAACTAGAAGAATCGCAGAGTGCTTTTCGTAAGGGCAGAGGTGTTCAGGATCACATCTTTACAGTTAATTGAAAAAAATGGTAGAAACAATATATACGTTGCTTTTTTGGATATAGAGAAAGCGTTTGACAGTGTCCCCAGACTGCAAATATGGGCTAGTTTAAAGAAGAGAGAAGCGAGTAGTAAACCGGAGTTTAATCGAGGGTATAAAAAGTATATACAAAAATACGAGGAATTATGTAAGAACCGGAAACCTACAGTCTGAAGAGTTTGCTACACAAGAGGGTTTAAGGCAGGGGGGAGACTTAAGTCCTACACTGTTCAATGTGATAATGGACGATATAATAAAAGAGGTAAAAGATCAAGTAAAGAAATTCACGGTGGGTTATAGAAATATGGAACTTATACAGATTTCTGAATGTGCCTTTGCTGACGATTTAGTGGTATATGCTAAAAACGAAAAGGATCTTCAAAAAAATCTAGACGTATGGAAAAGAGCTGTTAAGCCAATTGATTTCTTTTTGTCATATTTTATATTTTTATGGTGTTTGAAAAGGACTGGTATAATGAATGGATATCATTTTAAAACTATTTGAAATAAATAATGAATTCGTCGAAAATCCAAATACGTAGGTAAGTATATAGGAATGTTCAATTTTCAATATTTAAAGAATTGTTTTCACTAGTAGGTAATACCACTAGAGGTCAAATTATTTCAAGAAATGTTTTCGAGCTCATGAATATTTTGAAAATTAATTAATTTCCTTAAAATAATCATGATCGAGACAAAATTTCCGGATTTAATTTGACTGTGTGGCATTCGGAAAGAAAATTCCACACCAAATTGTGTTTGAAATAATTTTTTTTCGATTTCCAACAACGTCATTTTTCGTCAGGAAATTAAACATTTGACAGCCGCGAATAATAGGAAATCGAAGTAAAGTGTATGGAAGCAGTTTACAAACTTTCTACTGATTTTAGTAGCTCAAAAGTGCCATTTTGGGACCTAAAATATTATATTTTTTCATTTTATAGTGACCTCGGCTTACTATAAGTGGTAGAAAATCATTCAATCATCATCATCATCAATCGTTTTTCGAAACGCTGCATGAACAGATTTACAGCGCGTCACAGTAAGTAGACAACCGTTATCAATAAATTATTCCTTTTTTAAACAATGATAATGTGTACTCACTGCTATTATCCTTTTTTTGTTCGTGATGGTTGTTTTAGAACTGTGCTGCTGTGTCTGCGGAGAAAACACAGAAGGACTGATCTGCTGTTTGTTGCTAATCTGTAAAGAAAAAGTGAGGAGCTCGCGTGCAAAACCGGATATATCTACTTTTTTCACAAAATTATATTTTGTTGGTTTCGTGAGATCTATCGACCCATGCATCCGTTTTTGACCAAAACCGTTTATCTCCTTGAAAATCCGCATTAAAATTCGACTTTTGGATCAAAACCGGTTATATCCAAATTTTGTGAACAAAACCGGATATATCCAATCCTGTCCGTGCCGAGAACGATTTTTTAGTTCGCCTTCGAAGTCAGATCGTTACTGATGTTGTGATTTGATGTCACGTGTCCTCGGTCCTGCAAGATTTAAAGAAAGAAAGTAGAGTGTCTGGTGTTTAGAGATGAACATTGTCGATTATGGATGACGATATTAGTGTAACTGAAGGAAATGATGGAAGTAGGAAGAGAAAAAAAGGCAAGAAGGAAAGGGA
Organism: Lochmaea crataegi; assembly: GCA_947563755.1. Classification (NCBI taxonomy): domain Eukaryota; kingdom Metazoa; phylum Arthropoda; class Insecta; order Coleoptera; family Chrysomelidae; genus Lochmaea; species Lochmaea crataegi. The sequence goes on from OX387430.1 coordinate 10,192,118, forward strand.
AGCGCTACAATATGTTACATGTTAAAAGCAGATAAAACTATGGTTAGAGTTTGCAAAAATTTCTTCGCTGCTGTTTTAGCTGTCAATAAACACAGTCTTGTCACAATTGCCAAGATTCTGGCTGAAGGAGGTGTTCCAAACGAGAAAAGGGGAGGTGATAGAGTGTCTAAGAAAAGTGCATCGAAAAAAGAAAAACGCATATACCTTGCTGCAAGTCTCTCGGTGGCAAAGCCGCACAAAATGTATATCAGGCAATGCAAATCAGAATATCAAGTAACCTTCGATATGTTTAAAAACATCTTCTTGAATGATTTCAATATCGGATTCTCATCCCCTGCGTCAGATGTGTGTTCCATGTGCACCAGGTTGAAGTAGCAAGTAAGACATACAAGAGACCTACAGAGAAGACAAAAACTTATTATCGAGTATCGAGTATCGAGTTGACTTTCTATGAACTCGCCAAGGAAAAACCTGATAACAGTATAACCTTTTGTTTCGACCTCCAACAAGTACAACCGCTACCCCGTACAACAATCGGGGATGCGTTTTATTCTCATCAGATTTTTGCTGCGTTCCTATGACGTCCCGTGATCCGAAATTCTAAGTCTGGACTGAAGATCTGGTTGGCAGAGGTGCCACTCAAATCGGTTCTGCATTGTTACACCATCAACAAAATTTGAATTACGAAGGAATACACCTTCTCAGACTATTCTGTGACGGATGTGGGGGCCAGAATAAGAACTCGCATATCATTCACACCCTGATGTGTATTGGCTTAAAAATAAATCCCCAGAAAATTTGAAGGTTATAATAATAACTTCTCCGATACGAGGACACAGCTTCCTTCCTGCGGACCGAGCTTTCGGAAGGGTGGAGAAGATTTTGAGGAGGCATCCTGAAGTTACAACCAAATAAAGATACATATAAATATATTCCGAAGTAGGTTTGGTCAAATCACTGGGAACAGACTGGCAAATGTATGATGTTAAAGAGCTGGAAAAGGTGTACAAGAAAATAAAGGGAATTTCAGATTGCAAAAAGATTCACATAAAAAAATCAATCACATCATCAGCCGACACAACTAGTTGGGAGTCGCTCGTCAAGAAAGGAATATCCGAAGACAACATCGAGCTAAATAGGTTACCATTGGGTAACTCTATTCCAGATAAAAAGAAAAAAGTTTGATCCACTTGATGAAAGAGCATTTTGGGGAAGATTGGCGAAAAACAGAGAAGACCTTTCATGGTACAAAAACTTATTGGGCAATAACGAAGGAGAAACCCTAGATATTTCGGAAAATAATGAAACCCAAGAAGAGCAAGGTGGGGCATGCGATTGCCTGGAAGAAGAGAGTGCAATACATATATAATTTTTTTGAGTGTTACTTTAATCAAATTATGTTTTAGTTCGTTTTTTGCATATTTTATGACCTTAATCAAGTTGTTCTGTTCAGTTAGAAAAATCAATTATTTTTATGTGCAAAATTTTATAAAATAACTATGTAGGACGTTTTCTTCATCTCCTATTTAAAAAAAGATATCAAATTTTTTTTAAAAGCACCCTACTAACCTCTCTTATTTTATGTGTAATTTGATTTTGTTCAGTAGCTACTAAATTTGCAACGGCAGTTAAATGGTGTTGATATCTTAAACATAGATTTCTAATGGGGGTTGGATCCAGCCTTTCTAGAACTTCTGGATCTCTTGCAGCAGGCTATGCAGCTGGTAAACTGAATGTGGCTCTCATAATAGGTAAAAACATAGGAATGCTGTGGCAGCTGAAGTTGTTGGTGTTGCACCATTGAAAATCAACCTAAACTAACACATCCTTTTTCTATGGTTGCACCCCGTACTACTACGACATTATGAGCAGTGTTACCAGCTCTCAAAAATATTTCCCCCTAAAGCTCCAACCAAAAACCATACAATTACTGGGAAACTCCCTTAAAAAAATATTATTATTAATAAAATAAATAATCAAATGGTATTACATAATCAATTATAAATAATAGTCTTTCTCCTCCATCTGGTGCCATCCCAAGGTCAGTTCGAAAGCTCTCGGTCTTACACATTGGCCTGCTCTTCTGTATTCGTTGGTACTATGTATGTCCCTAAGCCGCTATATCAGAAATAAATGTGATCGGCTAAACTTGGTTATTCCTGGGTCTATAATATCACACGTTTTTAAGTTAAAAAAAAATTCGAAGTTAAAAAAAACCTATAAATATATAGCACCCCTAAAAAATCCCATCTGACTTTTTTAACCCCTAAATTTGGTGGGGGGAAAGCCCCTAAGCTGGTAACCCTGATTATGAGCAGAAGTTTTGGTTTTTACTGGTTTTGGTTGAGATGTTCGAAGTAAAGACTTTGATTTAATAAGTTGTTTGTTTGTAAGTTTCAAATTCATTTTTAGTGAATTCTTTATATAAGCACAGACTTTAAGGAAAATATTTTTGTTGTTTTATATATTTAGCAAAACAATCGCGAAGCATGCTAAGCTATAGGTATGTTCCCCCTGGCGGCAGAACATAGAAACGCGCCCTACTCTTTCACGAGGGCCTAGCTGCAGAAAGGCTCCCACCAATCAGAGTGTATATATTTTGTGCAATGTAATTACTTATTCCCTTCCCCTTCTCGAAAAAAACATCAAAGAACTTGTGTTCCACATGTAGTTTTTATGTTTTTTCGAGAAGGGGAAGGGCACATTTTTTATGTCTATTTTTTTATGGTTTTTGAAAAGGATTGGTATAATGAATGGATATCATTTTAAAAATATTTGAAATAAATAATGAATTCGTCGAAAATCCAAATACGTAGGTAAAGTATATAGGAATGTTCATTTTCAATATTTAAAGAATTGTTTTCAAAAATATATAATGTATTGTCCACAGTGTTTCGTTCAATAATGTATTTGGCGAAAATATCCTCTCCCTATAATATCGCCACTTAATAGTTTATATAAATTTCGAATTTCTTGTGATAAATCTACCACATAATATTAATATTAACGGTACTAGTTAAAGTAATTGCAATATATTATTGTTAAACGAATCATGTGTAATCTAGGGAGAGTGTATGTTTTTATTACATTAACAGTTTTTGATGTCTTCGGTGATTGGAACAGTGACTTTGAAAGTGACTTTTCAAATTGGGATCATTTTCATGGTAAATATATATTGTTGTAAAACCTTGACTGTGTATAACCATAGTTACTAATAGATTATATTTTCACGATCAATTCACCCAAAAAATATAAAATTTACTCTAAATTTAATTATAAAAAGACAATTTTAAAATTTAAAATTTAAAATTGTTTGACAATCCCACAAAAGACTGCTACTTAAAAGCAAATAAGCTAAATTGCTTCTTAAATATGGAGACTTAGATAACTCTAATTTAAATCTTTTGTCTTTGAATATTTTTTTTTCTTTTTCAGAAAATCTATTATCACTGCAACTATTTTTGTATCCATTTTCAAATAAAATCAAAATCTACCATCAAATTAAGATTTAAGGTTATGTCATTTTAATATGAAAATGTCAATTTTGGTCCCAGGCTTTAAACCTGGACTATTTTAATCCAGCAAAACAGTCAGTATAAACACTTATGTTCTAAGCTAAATAAGTCCACGGACCAAATTTCTCCACACGGTGTAAACTAACCTAATGACAACACTAAACCAACAATTTTCAATAGACAGATAAAACCATAAGAAGAAAAAGTATGCTGATATTGGTTTTTCGGAAATTGGGCGAGAGGCCGTTTTTTGTTCAACCGCTTTTCGAAATAACAACAACAACTTTTTTATTCAACCAATCCGTTGGTAAACTATGTTACAACCGAGAAAAATCAGAAAAAAATAAACATTTCTACAATATCTGTTAAAAACAAATAATGTTAAAAATCGTACTTGAATTCAATATGGATACGAAATAATAAGATACTAAGTAAAACTGAAAATACAAAGGTAAACACTGACAACGCCACTGGATAATCAATGTCAGTCAATTGTCGAAGTTAGAGGGAAGAACACACGCAAGCGCTTGTCAATAGGAAGTCAGGTTGTTACTTAGCAACGGGGTTTGATAAATATTCCCCAATTGAGTTAGTCGGAGGACGTGGTAATTATGATTTTCGCACGACGTTGCCGGCTTGAAGAAAACCCATAACATATTTGAAAAAGTGTTCATCTTTTAATATTCAGAAATTGAAAAAATAATGTTAATAGACAAAATCCAATGAAACAAGCACATTACAGAGAACGAACGTTTAATCATTATTGACATATTGTTAATAATAAAAAGTCCATTTTCTAATTATTATCACTACAAACTTAGCACTTTAGCTTTTTCATAGTTAAACGTGGCAATATCGAATATTTTCGACCGCATTCCTTTCACAGCTTCAGTTATGTTTGCCAAACTATAGGCATGCGCTCTAGACAATTCTGAGTTAATTCCGAACTGGTTCGGATTGTAAACCGCCAATATAGCTACAGATCAAATAAATCGAAATATTACAATAATTAAATTATTTTTTTACAAAAAAAGTACACATATATACACAGTGTACATATAGCTCATGGAAAGCGTGGCGATGATTTATACAACACTATATACGCTTCATTGTTAATTGTGTTGCATAAAAGCGAGACGATGACGAAAAATCCATGTTTTTCCTTCACCCAAAAAAGTGCTCAACACGCCTAAAGAAGTTTTCACTTCAATAATCAAACTCTTTTATGGTACATTACTAGGCATGCGCTCTAGTTAATTCCGAACTGGTTTGGATTGTAAACCGCCAACATAGCTATAGAGCTATCAAATAAATCATTATTAAATTAAATGTCGACATCTCATATGATCATAATTATTATATATTATTATAATCTACAGTAGGGTGATTTATTAACGATATTTGAATGTTTGTTTTGATTATGTTGCAGAAAATCCCAACGACTTCTTTCAAAAAAACATAAAATCAGATAGGTAAGTTAAAAAATGAAATAGGTAGCAATCTTCGATCATTATATAGTCTGTTGAATGATCGGAGGTAGCAACAATATCGTTGATAACGATCATTTTTCATTGTCCCAGGATTCTATACAGGGTTGGTATAAAGTTCAGTATGTTAAAATGTATAAAAGCTGTTACTACTTCTGGTTCAAATTATTTTTTATTATTATTAAATTGGGATGTTTTATTTTTTATTATGCAAGTGGAAATTCATTTTTGCCATTTTTTGTACATGAATTCTCGGTGAAAAGTTTCGGTGTTTGTTTGGTTGCCTATAGATTTTGTGTACATTAATAAGCTCAAAAATACAAAATCAACGAAATAGAACTTTAGACCTAATTGACGAGAACGAAAATAATTTTATTAATCTGTATATTGAAAGCTATGTACCATCGTAATCAATAATGTTACATTAGATCTTTCTACCATTAAAAGGTGCTTGAGAATTTCATGTTTTATATGAGAAAATGGCTTCTAAGAAAATACATTCCTATTATAATTCGGAGTTGATTAATAAAAAGGCGGATTTAGGAAATCAAGCAGGTACTTTCGAATCACATAGGTATGGTTTTTGTGATTCACAATTTCATTTTTCGTATGAATTCATTCTTATTGTTAAAAACAAATTATTAACCAACTAAACATAGTTCTTATAAATATCATTACAGTTGTAGTTAAATGTTTCAAATGCGGTCGGTTTGTAAGAAAATTTTACTGAGAAAAAAAACGGAAAGGTCACATCTACATAAATATCTAATAATGTCACTTTTAGTAACGACATGAAACATCGTTTGTAACGCCAATGGCATGAAACGGTCATTACGAGGCGACATAGATAAACAAGACCGATTTTGGTTTCTGCGCAAGACAGTTAGCAAACTTCACGTGGCTTCTTCTCATTTGAAACGGAGTCTACATGTACTTGACCAGCTTGTAGTTGAACGTCTCTCCATAAAAAATTTGTACTAGATTTACCAAGAATTTACTATATAAAAAGAAAAAAACGAGCTTTTGAAAATTAGGTCAGGTAGAAGAAGAGTACCTATTCTCCAAATGAACATAAAGAATAGAATGACTAATTTGTCATGTAGATTATACACATCAAATAAAATGACGTTATAACCAATTGTTCTTGTCTACAAGATGCAGTTTATACTGGAATATCATTGTTGGTTTATTGGTTGTATACATTCAATATTTATTTCTACTTAGATGATTTTACTCTTATTTTGTAAACCATTATGGGTCATTTCTATTATAAATGACAAAGCTAATAAACTATACTAGAATCGCGATCGAGGCGGAGTATTAAAACAAAATTTGTTGGTAGATATACCTACCTACATCAGCTCATGTGGTCCAAACAAAATCTATGGTTTCACTAAGGCCGCTGTTAAAAATGTTGTGAATTTAAAAATTTTACCAGTGACGACATTATGGAAATATAACAATCACCGACCCTTGTTTATCGTAGCACTGCGTACTAAAGTACAAAGTTTGGACGATGAGTCTGCATGCATTTTACTCCTTAGTGTGATTTTCAGTGATTCTTCGTTAATAAGGCAGGAGCAGCTTAAGGGATTTTGAGAAGCGCATCATTACACTATTTTAAAAGTTTTCTAAGACTACTTTTGTTTCAGATCTTCAAGTGGTTATAATGCACAAGTTAATTATTTTACCAATCTGGTCACGCAGATACGAGAACAAGGACAATACTTCCAACTACCAACAGATGCAAGTGTCTACAAATCTAATGATAACTTTGTGAGAAGTAATTATTTTTAAACTTTTCCAATTGTTATAAACAAAAGTATGCTTTTTGTAGATTTTGGCTATTACGATTTTATCATAATTGGAGCTGGAGCAGCTGGGAGTCTACTAGCAAACAGACTATCAGAAATAAAAGATTGGAAGATATTACTTATAGAAGCTGGTGGATACCCAGATAATGTCACAGCTGTGCCAAATTTATACTTCGAAGTCGAATATACTCAATACAACTGGGGTTTTGTAAGTATCCCCCAAACCACAACTTGTTTACTTAAGTAATTTGAAAAATAATCTTTTATATATTTATTGGTTCAATTATACAGAACATTCGATAACTAAGCAAAAGTGGAGGTTCATTAGCTTCTATAGGTATAGGAAAATGTTATTAACCTGGGCTGGAGTGAAATACTCCTAACAGAGTCGTAGGCAGTATTGTGTGAACAGTGTTGATGGTTTTAAGGAAAGTTTTGTGTGACATATACGAAAGAGGATTTGTGACTAAATTTAATTGTGGAGAACCCAAAGGATGTGTATAGGACTAGTAGAATAACAGCACACATTACTCTTTTTTATTTATAGTTTACTAACAGGGATTCTCCATATTATCGCCTGCTTGTAATGGCAATAACTGATTTAGGCTTAGGACACCTTTTTCAAGTTTTTGGCTGGACAAATACAATAACTTTTTCAATATTGCACTTGTGATTTGTAGAAATGTTAATTTTACAACAATTCACAAAAAACTACTTAAAATATAAATTTTTAATATTTTTTTGTAGGAATGGTTAACACGACTTGTCCTGTGGGAAGAGGTCGAGGATTGGGAGGTACAACTCTAGTCAACGGTTTGGTTTATTCCAGAGGATCTAGTTTAGATTTTGATAAATGGGCTAAAGTGGTTCAGGATGACAGATGGTCCTACAAAAACGTCTTACCAGTATTCAAAAGAATAGAAAAATTCAATCATCGGGATAAAAACGCGCCTGTATTTAGTCCAGTGCATGGAAAGAACGGTCTTCTTAATGTCGAATATCATCTTCCAAGAAGTCCCCAACTGAATGCTTGGTTAGATGCTCATAGAGAATTAAATTTCCCAATTGCTGATTATAATGCTGGAACTGGTCTCGGAGCTTCTCCAGCACAAATATGCACCCTCGACGGGAGACGCCAAGATACCGGTACTGCGTTTATCCTACCAATACTTAACCGAAAAAACTTACATATTGTAACTTATGCTTACGTTACCAAAATTCTCGTTGACGAATACAAGACAGCTCGTGGAGTTATCTTTACGTATAATGGTAAGACATTCATCGCTAAAGCATCTAAAGAAGTTATAGTAAGCGCAGGTACTTTTCAAACTCCTCAAATACTAATGCTTTCGGGAATAGGACCAAAAAAGCATTTAAAGTCTTTAGGTATACCAGTAATACAAGATTTGGAAGTTGGTACTACATTAAGAGACCATGCATGTTTTTATGGGTTGACTTTCGCAACAAATTATACAGAACCCATTTTGCCGGTAAAGAATTATGTAGAACAGTTGCTTAAAGGAGTGGGACCGTTAACATCTCCAGGAAACAACCAAGGAGTGGCGTTTTACGAATCACAATTTACAAAAGGTACATGTAACCATAAGAAAATGGTTCACAATAATTTCTATCATTGTATTTACTGCACTTTACATAATAAATAAAATAACCACTGAATCAAACACACCCAGATAACCCAAAAACAACGTAGATAGATAATATGCGCACGCACCTGATCAGCATTAGGGACGAACTTAAAACTTATATCGATTTACTTTACATGTATGTATGTATTTGGGGTAACATTCAACTGAGGAAAGTCTTACGAGACTAGTAGCTCCTTTATTCCTATTTCCCGGAGGAATTTTAAGATGTCACAGGCTTCAGTTTAGTTAAGTGTCCCTTTTCTATCCAGTAGTCTCCTAGGTGTTGCGCCCTAGGATTCTGAATTGCTGTGCAATCCGCAAGTATGTGGATGGAGGTTTCTTCTTCCATGCCACAGAATCAACATTCTTCTTCCTTCACTATTTTGAGCTTTTCAGGTGCCCATTCAGGCGACAATGTCCCGTTAGGACTCCTGTTGAAACTCTTAGTGCAGTTTTACTCTGACTTAGGCATTCATTTGTTCCCAGAGCTTGTAGTGACCCAGAAGTATCTTTGATTGTGTAAGCCCTACTATACTTTGTCCATCCAAGCAACGGTATCATGCATAGTGCACGTGATCTCTCAGACGAGGCAGCTTGTACAGAGAAAGTGAATTCTGCCTGCCGATTGCAGTTAAATCCGATTGGCCAGCGTAGGGAGGCATATTTATTTTAGCCAATAGATGCAAAGGAACATGGTGATCATACTACAATCACGCATCTATCGTTGTTTCGATCGCTCTGTTTGTTCGATGGATATTCTTTATATCTTTCAAATGGTTAGATCTCTTTTTTCGGCTATTTAATTTCCTTCTATTCCAGTGTGTCCTGAAATCCACAGTAAGTTTATGATATTGTTCTCGCCTAGTTCAATGAGTTTGCTTAGGCATTCCCATACCATTCTGTAACTGATTACACAATAACTGGCATTCTTTCCAAATCTGGTAATGGTATTTGGATCCCATTTCTTCTTGTTGCCTAATTCCGTATCGAATTTCTTTGAAAAGTTACACTTTTTCATCGTACCAAATACTTTACATAGTTTGTTTTTGTTTTCTAGGTACAGGCTACCCCGACATTGAAATAATGTTTATACCATCAAATGCTACAAACGATCTTTCCCAGAAAGCGTTTAGATTGACGGATGAAACTTACAAAGATGTCTGGCAAAATATTGTTCGTGCACAATCTTTTGTATTGTACATAGCTGCATTACATTGTGATTCCATTGGTACTGTCCGTCTGAAGAGTAAAAATCCATTCGATTATCCTGTTATAGACAGTAGAATTTTATCAGACTCTGGTAACAGGGACTTAGAAAGACTTTATGAAGGTATTCAGATCATGCTTAGGATCGCCAGGACCGAATCTATGCAAAAGTTGGGTACGACACTACAAGGAGGACCGCTAAGAGCATGTAATAAATTTATTTATCAATCCAGAGACTACTGGGAATGCGCTCTTCGTCAAATGAGTTTGAATCTTTATCATCCTGTAGGAACTACTCCCATGGGTCCTAATCCTCTTGGAGGTGACGTGGTAGATTCAGAATGTAAAGTTTATGGTGTTCGAGGATTGCGAGTCGTTGATGCAAGCGTTTTTCCTTTTACACTAGGGGGACATCCAGTGGCTGCTGTAACTTTAGTCGCAGAAATAGCATCTGATTTTATTAAACAAGATTATTTGAACCATGCGATTAATAGAAATGTTTAGTACCTCCTCATTTTTTAATTAAATATTTTAAAAAAATGTATAAAGGATACTTTTATTTATTTTGAGATGAAAATAAAAACCACAGTTATGGATGATAGCTGAATATTTGATAGAAATGCTTGGTGTACTAATTGTGGTAGACTGTTTTATGGTAAAAGTTAAATATCAAGGTCTTCAATATGCAGTTTATTTTTTGCATTAAAATGGATCAGTATACATATATGTACTGACTGGTAAGCACAAAAGCTGAACTAGCTTTTCTTAATATTTCATAACATTAGTTTTCCAGAAACTATTTACAAATATTTATTTACATGCTACATAAGTGCACCACTTAGATCTACATAAATATATAGTTAAATGAGCTACTTGAAATATTAGCAACCTTTTAAAATCGCGACTGAAATAAGTTTGTCATTAAAATCACAATATTATTCAACATCCTTGTTGGTTCTCACTCTTACTGTCTTCATTAACAATCTCCGATTATTCTTGTATGTCTCATCCAGTTGTCCAAATAAATGGTTCCAGTCTATCTTCAACATCCAAGTAATTGTTTAATGTTTCCATGGATTCTATAGTTTGATTTAACAGCATGTGACATCGATTTAATTGATGGGATAATTCTGCTACTTTTGACAATTTCTCAGCATATTTCGCATACTTTTTATGTCTTTCTGTTGTGACATTCACTATTTTCACTATTTCTGCATCTATCTGTAAGTCATATGAAAGTTTTTTCAATATTGATATTATAGCTATATTTAAAAAAAATATATTAACATTTTTTTAAAAGCACCTTACTAACCTCTCTTATTTTATGTGTAATTTGATTTTGTTCAGTGGCCACTAAATTCGCAGCGGCAGTTAAATGGTGTTGATATCTTAAACAGAGATTTCTAATGGGGGTTGGATCCAACCTTTCTAGAACTTCTGGATCTCTTGCAGCTGGTAAACTTAACGTTGCTCTCATAATAGGTAAAAACATAGGAATGCTTTGTAGCCTAAGAATTTCTGGATCTTTTTCTGTGGCAGCTGAAGTTGGTGTTGCACCTCGAACTACTACGATATTATGAGCAGAAGTTTTGGTTTTTACTGGTTTTGGTTGAGATGTTCTATGTAACGACTTTGATTTAATAAGTTGTTTGTTTGTAAGCTTAGGAGAGTCTGAAATAGAAGATGTAAAAACGAAACTGGAATTTCCCTATGTTTAATATTACCTCCAATAGGTCTGTTGACTGTATAACTGATATATGGCAAATCAACATCACTGCATACACTAGGCCCTGGTGATATAGACCCAGGTCTGTTGACATCAATATTTTCAGAAGTAAATTCACTTCCTCCTGGATTTGCAATAGTGTGTTGTCTCCTAATATTTGGTACTTTTGGAACATCTTTATTAAAACTACTTTGTCTTTGGGCATTTTGAGCCGCAGACTGACTAGAGTGTTCAGAACCCATTGTTTACATTTAATGTCATTTGATTTGAGGTTAAGGTTACAGATAGATTCTTCTTCTTCCTTCTCCTTTATTGAGTAATATCCCAGAGGATGATTTGCCCAGAATACTACAGCTACAGACTTCTATCTACGAAATTATTTGTGTGAGCCTCAGACCACAGAAAACGATATGTCGGACTGGAAACCGAAAAGCAAGAGACCACATGCTGTTCAAAGTTTATTTAATTTTTAAAATCTATTTTATTTAACAAATTGATCGAGAACCAGGACAATGAAAAATAAAAATATTCTATTTACAACTATTATATTATAATTATAGGAAATTATTTTCTTCAATATCCTGGCTTTTAATGTTGGTCATCATGAAAATAACATGCTGGGTGCTGGGCCAGCTGTCAATATAGTCATTTGTCTAGGGATGGCAATATCGAATAAAAATGACGATATATCGAAACATCGATATATCGCAACCAAGGTATCGATATATGCGATATATCGAAACAAAAATATCGATATTGCAAAATATCGATGTTTTTTATTATTTTTTGTTGTTTATGCTTATATTATATAATTATTATTCTTATATATAGTAAATTTTATACCCATTTAGAAAAGACCATCCTTATTTATTATTAATAAATCGGTTGAAACAAAAAATTACCAACAAAAAAGAACGTCGTAACTAATTTATTAGATGTCACGTTTTTGAAGTTACGTCAAATTTTGATTTCATGTTAATGTCAGATGGTTCAAGAAGCCGCATACGTTAAGTTTTTTTTTTTTTTTTGTCGGTTATTTAACGTCGGTCTATTTCTGCAACTTAGGCTAATCACCGACGCCGGGAGCACTCTACGCCTAACCGGAAATTTTGCCGAACCCACTAGTGTTCCAACCAGTGGTAGGGATCTTTATCGAGCCCAACATCCATGGACTCGGGACCTCGGTTTTACGTCTCATCCGAAAGATGGCATATCTCCATTATACCTCGTGCTCATTGGTATAATGCCTGCGAGCTGTGATATGCTACTGACCCTAGTAATCTAAAGTGATTCGCAGCAGGCTGTACGGGCTCTACGACGGTGTTTCCCCAGTGGTCATACGTTAAGTTACTAAAACGGCTGGTACCTCTAAATAGGTATTAATTTTACTATAGTATAGTAACTGTTTTTAAGGTGTAAGAAAGTCATTTTTATTTATTTGCAACATAAAACAAGGAAACAAACTAGAAAATTCAACATAAAACAAGAAAACAAACATTAGAAAATTTAACATAAAATAAAAAACAAAACAGAAAGTTCTAATATCATATCAGATAAATATTTATATAAAAAAAAACTCTATTTCTACCATTGCTACAAATCACAAAAATTATTCAACTATTCTATTCAGTTTGGGTACTCCCCCGCCCGAGCCCGACTGTCATTTGTCACGTCACACGTCATTTTTCGGAAACAAGTAACAACTAACCTGATTTGACCTATCAAAATCAGATCCCTGGTTATTGGTTGTTGGTTGTCTCTTTTTATGGTGAACTGATAGATAAGATAATGACACGACAAAATATTTGGTACGTCTGCATTTCGCTAGTCCGCACCAGTTCGTTCGAAAGTAGGCAACCAACTATTGACTAAGGACAGACGATTATATTGGAAAACGATATATGAAAGTTTAATCGATATATCGATATATCGCCACAGAAAAATATCGATGTTAAATATCGATATATTTGGGCTAACATATCGATATTTCCAAACTATCGATATATCGTTGCCATCCCTACATTTGTCACATATTCACAGTACTTTTTAAAAAAGTGATATTAAAGTTTAAAAGCATGTCAAAAATTAAACAAAATAGAAAAAGAAAACTTCAAGTTAAAGCTGCAGAAGATGTAGAATTTGAAATAGACAGACCCAAAACAAAATTTCGTCCATTCGATGAACAAGCTCAAGCTGAGGAAGAACATTTGTCCCATATTTTGTTTGGAGGAGCCACGAGTTTTCTACAATGCCTTGAAGAAGCTGAGCAGGAAGCAGGTCCATCTCAAATCTCTACAGATTCTGGAGTCGGTGAAACTGATACCGACGATGAAGTCAAAACTCTAAAACCAGCATGGACTGATGAAGATGATGATGGTATAGACGTTGGTCAAGCTCTAGATAACCAAAGACGTAAACTACCCTCAGGCGGAATTAATTCTAGGGAGAACAAATATTCCAATCTGCTTAAACATAAATTTCAATCTACAGTAGGTACACCAAAGTGGGCATCTTTAACTAAGCGTAAGAGACTTGAATCTGACTCTGATGACGAAATTTTACAGAGTTGTGGGTTTATTTCTAAGACTACAAAAGCACACTTACCTCCTAGTGTACTGGAATTCAAAAAAGTGAAAGATTTAAATTCTGAAACATATTCAGAAGGTCCCTACATAAATTCTATTGAATTTCATCCAACCTCCAGTGTAGCATTAGTTGCAGGAAACGGAGCCATTGCTACCTTATTTGCTGTCGATGGTAAGCGAAACAATAAGTTACACAGCATAAAATTCCAACACTATCCAATACTTTGTGCAAAATTCTTGCAAAATGGCAATGAAGCTTTATTGGGATCAAGACATTCACACATTTTTAGCTATGATTTATTAGCAGCAAAACCTGTTCGATATAATTTACCACAAGGATTAACACAATCTAAGAGTTTTGTTGTATCGCCTAATTCTCAGGTTGTAGCAGTAGCTGGAAAATGGGGAGAAGTTCATTTGTTGTCGGCAACCTCAAAGGAGAAAATTGGTTTGTTGAAACAAGAGTCTGAAGTTACTGCACTTACATATAATCCAACAGGTAAGATTTTTAAAAATTCATTGTGAACAGATTTACATGTAAAATACTTATACATGAAACGAATGGTACTTAAGCAAGGTGTAAGCATGAGCTGTAAGCTGGTGCACACTTTGCAATTATATATTACAAGATGTTCCAGTTTAACCCTTAACTCAGGCATATCAGCTTTTTGTTTGTAATGAGAAGTGTGTGTCCATACACTCGCATGGAAAATGTTACCTTTCATATCATTATCACTATTTTTAATTTTTTACCACTTCAGGGTTCATCCAGTACTGTATTTATTAAAGACTGTAGACAGATAGTAACCGACCCGTAAATTGTAAAGTAATGCAAATATAGTTTGTTGATGCTGCTTGATTTGCATATAGCTGCAAAACTAAAAATGACCTGTGCCTGAGAGACATATACTTCGGGTTAAGGGTTATAGATGTGTACAGTTTTATTAATTGAAAGATAAGTAGCGTTTTTGGTTCTATCAATAATAGATTAGTCTTTCATGTCATCTTGTGTACTTCATCAATTTAATTAAGGTAGCTGAATTGGTTTCCTTACAAGTCTAGGAATCTTCAAGTAGTGGATAACAAAATGATATTTGATGCTTCGTCTTTTGGTAGTAACATGAAAACATTGAATAGATGAGGCTTTTACTTGATGAAGATCCATACTAAATGATGAAATAAAACAATTTAATTTGTTTAAATCTTCATTTTATTTTGAACTAACGTTCAAATTAAATTAGTGACGCGTTTCGCTACACAGTAGTTTGAAAAAGCTACTGTGCAGCGAAACGCGTCACTAATTTAATTTGAACGTTAGTTCAAAATAAAATGAAGATTTAAACAAATTAAATTTTTTTATTTCATCATTTAACATGAAAACAGGTTCTAATTTTTTTGAGTGCTGTCATAAGCAAAGTATGACAAATATGAAACTATGAGATCCAATAAAAGGTAGTTTGATGATAGATAAATAAATACTGAATAATAGAAAAACATTTACTTATATACTACTTTTTTTTAATTCAAGGAAATCTTCTGTTTGGACATAGTGACACAGGTGAAATTACAGTTTGGGATATGAATATGCAAAGAGTTAAGTATAAATTCATGGATGAAGGTTGTCTTCAAGGAACTACGCTCTCTATATCTCCCTCCAACCAATTTATCGCTGCAGGGTCGGCTCAAGGAGTAGTCAACCTTTATGGTATGGAAGATGTTTTAAAAACAAAGTTACCTAAACCAAGAAAAAGTATAATGAATCTTACGACAGCTGTCAAAGACCTAAAGTTTAATCAGTCATCAGAATTATTAGCTTTTGCCTCAGCCGAAATACAAAATTCCGTTAAATTATTCCATATAGGTTCCGGTACAGTATTTAGTAATTTTCCTTATTTTGATACAAAGATGGGACATGTGAATGTATTAAATTTTTCACCAAATAGTGGATATTTAGCTTTCGGTAATAGAAAATCTGTTGTTTCATTGTATCGGTTAAAACATTTCAAAAATTATTAAGCACTTTTAATAATAACTGATAATATGAACAGGGTGGGTGTTATAAACTGTTTTATATGAAAATTTTTAGTTTGGTATTTAAACTGATATATAAGTTCAATGATAAGGTATCCAGTTGACTGCAGAGAATTTTGTATTCATCTAATTCTAGTAATAGGTAGCAAAATATTAATTTTTATTTTGTCATTTTATTAGGTAGAAAAATTAATCATTTAGTCATGAATATTTTTTGTAAAGTATCAAATAATCAAAGAGCTACTGTCACTGCATCTTTGTTAGCTTGAAATGAAGATTTATGGAGTAATGTTTGAAAATTTCAAACTCACGCAATATAATATCCATTTCTTTCAACATTTGAGTACAGATTTGTTAGTAAATGTTTTTTATCGTTTTAATTTTAATTTTTGTTTATATTTGTCTTTTCATTCTTTTCAATGTCTATATAATACGATTATAATGTTTATATTTCATGTATATAATAATGCCTAAACTAGTGGGTAACTTGACTCTAGCTTCTGCTAGTTTCTTTCTGTGTTGTGAAGAACTGTCATTCCCATAATAGGTTGATAGTGAACCTACTTCTCCACATTCGCAATTTGGTGAGTTTTCTAAATCTATTTTGTATATAAATTCCAGATAAAAGGATAAAATTTTATTTTTAAACCATAGTTTTCTGTATATTTCTGCCTGAAATTTAACTGAAACTGAATTTGTTTCCCTTGCATACCTTTTTTCTCAACTCTATCTACCTATTTTTTAAATGTATTTCAAAAATCTGTGGCAGTAGTGTCACAGTTCAAGTGCCCGTTTCTTTTTGTTTTTATTACTCTGAAATCATAATTTACACAGTAGGAAAGGGAAAAAATGAAGCCCGCTACTTAAATTTAAAAAGATGTGATGTGAATAGTTAACTTTTAACAAAAATATTTAATATTAACTTACTAACCAAAATTTAAAAAAATATACTGGATATTCTTTTTAAACTACCAAAACCATTTTCATTTTTCAGTATAACCAACGAATATAGACGCTTGTAGAAGCGTATGTTTTATGGGAGGTCAGTTGAGGGGCTGCTTAAGAGATCCTTTAGTTCTGTTAGCCAGCCACCGTCGCTGACTAACAAACTCAAAATCCGAGTTGTCAATCGCACGTGCCCCGCCCCTATTTTTCTCGCCGATTCCACGGGCCCCGACACTATTTTTCAGCCACGCGCATTCTCATTTTACTCCCCCGACTACAAAACGTCTTTCTAGTCCATCTGAGCGCCATCCACATTGGTCTGCTCTTCTATAAGCATCTATATTTGTTGGTATAACCAAATGAAAATATTTTAATTACATTCGGTATTATTAAACACCCTCTATACAAAATATGATGTCAGTACTCCCTCTTAAACTGCTTATTCTGGGACACACTGTAATTAACTACTCTTGGTATTGTAATAATTATTTTTTCTTTAAATGCGGAATCTACACAATTTAATAAATTTAACTATATTTACAAAACGGATTTCCCATTAAATTTGTAATATAATTTTTTTTATTTAGTTAATACTTATCAAGGGGAAATACCATACCATACCATAATAATATTAAGGATATTAAAATGGAAATGGAAAATGATTTACCAGTGACATAGAACATAAATATACGAAACTTACTTTACGAAATGCACCTGTTCTACTCTTTTATCAACTATGATTAAGAGAAACTAATTAAACATCTCGTGAACTTCTTATTAAAGTTTTATTCAAGTACAATATTTTAAAAATATGTTGTTCAACTTCTTAATTCGAATAATTCATCGATTTCTCAAGTGTGGTTGAAATCCAATAAAGTACAATAATTAATGCAGAAAGTTATACCACAAATGAATTATAATTTCTTACGAAAAAATTACAGTAGGAATAACTTTAGTAAAGAATGTGGGTTCTATAAAAATGTTCATACAGGGTGTACCAATCTTACGACAAAGCTCGGTATATGGGTTATTTTAAGAGATATCAAGAAAATTAGTAGATGTCTTTATTTTGAAATTATCTCGAAGTATATAGTATTGCAAACCAAACATATGATTTTTTAAATGGGAAACCCTTTATATTATCTCTCGATCTCAAAAGGAAAGTTCAAAAAAAATGACAGATTTAGAAGATATTGACCCCAGCCTGAAATTTGTAAATTGGATTGCGATACTGAACACAATTTCAATTATAAAATCTTTTTAAACCTCAATATTCCTTCCTCGCAAGTTTATCATTTGCTTTTTGACCTAATGTTTGAAGTATATTGTCATATTTGTTTAACCAACGAATAATGTGTAAGACCGAGAGGTTTCGAACTGACCATGGAATGGCGCTTAGATGGACGAGAAAGACGTTTTGTAGTCGGGAGAAAGCGCGTGGCTGAAAAATAGGGGTGGAGCACGTGGGATCGGCGAGCGAACAAGCCCTCAGCTCGGATTATGAGTTTGTTAGTCAGTGACGGTGGCGATCTAAAGGATCTGTTAGTCAGCCACTCAACTGACCCCCCATCAGAAATGCCCTTCTATAAGCGTCTATATTCGTTGGTTTAACAAACAAAAGGTGTGTTTAGGTACCTACCATATTTATTAATAGTAACCAAGTTACTAAAAGCCATTAGCGTAATCGTTTCGGAGAGTTCTGTCTCACTTCAATATTGTCCTGCTCTAGTTGCACGCCACCTTTTCCCAGAATATGAAGTGAGGCAGACATAATTGTCGATCTTTTTCAACTATGACGCTAGCGGCTTTTAGTAACTTGGTTTTATCTTTATATTATGTAATGACCATCTACTGATGGGCTATTAAAAAGCGAGTATGAAAATTACGATACGAGCCACATTTTTTCTACTCCCATACTTCAATTTTATCATTAGATATGCATAAATTCCATAAAAGAGGAAACTTCAGAGATAGGTAGACATATCCATATCGGATATTGATTGATTGGATTGATATCTTAATGGATAAAATTGAAGCATGGGGGTGGGAAAAAAATTTGTTAATGTCATTCCTTAGTATTCGAAAATATGTTGTTTACATTTGTTTCAATAATAAATATAATATGGTCTGTGTATATTTAAATGTTTAAAAACAAGTGAATACATGTTATTTGTCAAAATATGAACATTACTATTTAAGTATAATAGTGTATATGATGTAATAGTAGATTTTAAGAGTCATGTAATTTATTCCTCTTTGCTGTTATTAAAAAAACATGTATTATATAGTGTTTTATTGAGTAGACAAGCTAAACTATGTTTTGTAGAAATTTATTAACGATATGAAGACTGGCAGCTTGACTGATAATGAAGGAACTATATTCAAATTTCATTTACGCATCGTCAAAACAGTATCTTCACCTGACAACAGCTCTATCGGAAGACGTTTTAGGTTTCCATTGGTGGATTGGCCATTAATCTAGGAGTGATCCTTGATTCCAAACTGAATTGGAAGGCACACCTGGAAAAAATTACTACCAGGGCGACTAGGCTTTTCTGGCAATGCAGAAGAGTTATGGGCAAAACCTGGGGAATACGACCTGAGATGGTTCACTGGCTCTACACAACTGTGATAAGGCCAACGATAACCTATGGAACAATAGTCTGGTGGAGGAGGAGAGAAGTGTCTTCTGCAGTTAATATATTAATTGCAATCCAAAGACAAGCCCTTATTGGACTTCCTCCTCTAGAACTTCTTATAAGGGCGGAGGCAATGATGGCAATTCTTAGGCTGAAATCGGGAAACTTATGGTCCCCGAACAATGTTCGAGAAGGACACACTGATACAACTGGGACATTACTAGATGAACCCATATTTCACATGAGTTTTGATAGCATGACTCCAGAGAATATATTCACTGAGCGAGTGAATATCATCATCCCATCTAGGGAACAAGTGATGCATCCAGGTAATTCTGGAGAAATCATCTGGTTCACCGATGGCTCCAAAACAAACCATGGCACTGGGGCTTGTATAAAAAGGACCTAGAAAGAGAATGTTCTTTAGCCTTGGACGATATATGACTGTGTTTCAAGCAGAGACGATTGCCGGTGTAGCCTGTATTGATGATAACATCAGAAGAGGATATACCGGACAAAAAATTGAAATATTCACTGACAGCCAGGCTCTGCTTAAAGCTATCAGTAATCCAACAACTAGGTCTAGACTGGTGAGAAACTGCAAAGAATCCCTCAACAGGCTGGCAAGATTCAACAAAGTGACTATAATATGGGTGCCGGCACATGAGGGGACTGCAGGTAATGAAATGGCGGACCAGTTAGCTGAAGAAGATTCTAAAGGAGACTTCATAGGTCCGTAACCGTTTTGTGGAATCACAAAAGATTGCATAAGAGGGGATATCGGGAACTGGCTAGATAGGGAACACCAATTCAAATGGAGAGTGACACAAGGGCACCTTCATACAAAGAGTTTACTGAACAAGGTAGACAAGGAACTCTCAACCAGGCTACTGAAACTGGGTAAGGGCGAGTTGTACCAACAGTCGGCTAAACTTGGTTTATTTAACCATAGGGTTAAATTTAACAAAAGTTTAAACCGGTTCGTGTTGTACCAGTGGTGTTTTAGTGCAGTTTTGTTAATCAATTATTTTGAAAGGTTGGTATCAATGAATGTTAGACGAATGAACTACTGTGGGGTAAATTACTTACGTTTTGCCAAATAGAAAATATAAAAGAAGAATTTTTAATGCGATTCTAACCCTCAGTTCCTAAAGTGTTGTTTGCTTTTGCATATTATTTTATTTACTGAAAATTAATAAGAATAAAAAAAGGTCAGAAAACTTTACGGCCAAAGAAGAACGTAAATTTACAAGTTCATTAAAATCTTCGTCCTCAGTAAAATTTGGTAAATCAGAATATTCTATTATTATAATTTGGTAAAAATAAAAAATTTACAGAATCCACTGCCACAAAGTTTTTAGGTTAGATAACTAGGATTATTATTTCAACCACTCACTTATGGGCGGTTAACAAACCCGTTGGCAAAACTCTGGTTACCCACTGATCCAGTCTGGTACAATACACATTTTGCTTAAACCATTAGTTATGTTTTAAACCTTGTTGGTACAACTCGCCCTAAGAGACATTTGAAGACAGTTACCGACCTGGTGATTAGGCACTGCACCTTGAGGAAACATCTGTTTAATATGGGCAAAGTTAGTGAACCTATGTGCAGAAAATGTGAACTTGATGATGAAACACATACTCTGCTTCTGTGAGAACTTACAATAACTTAGACGGAAGCACTTTGGAGAGGAATTAATACAACCATCACAACTACTGAAAATCCCTCCAGTCAAACTAGTGGCCTTTATAGAAGACACTAAGCTTCTGGAATGGATGTAGATAACATGGGAAATGGTACAAAGATTCAGTTCAAGTGCCTGGGCTGATGAGCACACCCAGGCAACACAAAGAGGTCCTAAAGATATCCCCGCGATCTCTTTTTAAGAAATTGTGACAACTTTTGTTACCTCTCGGAGAGGTTGTTGAGAGTTCTATATCTCCTCCAAATGTCCGTCGCCGGGATATTCTCAGCGAAGTCTTAGAGATATCTTACGTGGAAATTCCCGAACAATACACCCTGGCGAGTTCTCTGTGACATCTTGTTACTACTACTTTGGGAAATTCTCATTTATTGCTCATATCGACGACTCTGTGAGCTCGCAGTGTGATCATCGCAGGCAGTGCCTCTGGCGAGTTCTGTAGGAAATTCACATATATAGCCTTTTGTGAGATCCATGAGAGGTCACTTTGCGATATTCGCATGCAATGCTTCTGGCGTGGTCTTCAAGAGGTCGCATTGAGACTAGTGTAAGATATTCTATATTGAAAAAGGAAACTATTAAATTGAAAAAAATAATTTCAGAATTAGGAAAAACGTTACTATTTGTAAAATCTAATGGAAAACAACTACTTCCCCGTTACTATGGCATATGCTGGACAGCGACATCCGATATTGTAAATCCCTAACTTTTCACCTGAAAAAACCTGCATTTTACTTCAGATATTCGATTGAAAAACTTTCTCAACCAAGACTGAATAGAAAGTTGAATGAGAATGCAAATTCACACCATCAGATTTGATCAGGTTAAAAGCAAGATTTCACAATATCCTCAATGCCCAGTGTGTGCCATTGTGGCGAGGAATTAGTTGTTTTCTATTAGATATTATCAAAACTAACTTTAATGTTTCGCCGCAGATTGTTTTATAATTGTAAAAAAAATATGTTTCCATTTTATTAAGAATGTTTTCTTTTTCAACATGTAAAACTTACCAGGAGGTACGATGTACGATAGTGACTAAAGTTTATCTTTTAAAAGTAAAAAAATGATCATATACATCCCGCAGATTCTTTGAGAGTTCGTGGGAGAAACTGAATATCAAGATCAGAATACTATATTATTATGACCACAAGAGAGGATGAATATTTAAACAGCCAATGAACTAATTTAAGTTTATTTTATAAAAACTTAATATACATAAAAAAGAAAAAAAAGAAATGAGCTGCTAGCTATCACCTTCGGTGCGTGGACCTGAAAGCAAATAGTAAACCATAATATTCGGGATATTAATACAAAAAATATATATTTCATTGCTCTTTGGATACCCCTCAGTGTTGGTTGAAAATAAGAAATGTTTACACACCAACACATATTTATAATAATAACATCACAACTCTGTATAGCTATGATTTCAATATAAAAAAGCAATTTGATTTGGCATACTGGATATCTCGGATATAATACTGGAACCTTTGGCACAATAATCATTGTAAGCACAGTTTTAACAAACACCAAAACAAATTTTCCATTGCCGCGACACGAGTTTTGTTAACTATGTCATTATCTTTAGGAGAAGATCAATACTTAATTGTCCTATATGTATAATCCTACTTGTGTAGCCATGCTTAATCATAAAGTTGTGAATATAAGGATATAGATTCAAAGGTAGCTTTGGTTAGTCAAAATTAGCACTGGTTCTAGTAATTAATCCTAAGGCAACTAGTATTCAAGTAGGATAATACCATAGAAAAACATCATTTTAATCTTTCCCAGAAACAGTGCTAGTAAAATACGGTGTCAAGGTATTAAAACATGTTTGTGTGAGGTAAAACTGTGCTCATAACAGGTATCACGCTTGAATCTATTGAATATGAGCTTTAGTAATACCTTTACAAAGGAAACATTGACTTACCATTCTCCATATTGACTAACTTTAATTATTTTTTAAATCCTCCCTTTTTTTTCTTTGTGAACAGTGTCTCAACCAATCTTGGGAAAATATCTCAAATTCTTTGTCAGTGGTTTTCCATGTCTGTTTCAGTACATCTAGAAAAATACAAATGCATACACCAAAACAACACAATTAATTGTGTGTTAAGTTATTTTCTATAGAATACAAATTAAATAAATGGAAATTGTGAAGAGCAAAAAATCCGCAACAATTCTTATGGAAATGTTTTATAATCATTACCGAAAAAATATTCATTTACAACATACCAATCTATCTCCAATTTTAAATAATTAACTTTCCTCTGTGAACATCATACTTTGTAAATGAACAAATCAACACAAATGGTCATCATAATAGGTAAAATGAATGGGATAAGAGTATTACAAATTATACTGTACCAATAAGCAAATAAACTAGTCTGAAACTTTACTTACACATAAAGTTCATATTTTCCAATCGTATGTTGCATCTTTGTCCCTTCCATGAGCATTTCATTCCTAGTTCATTTGTAAAAATGTTCTTGAACATGCGTCCATGTTGATCCTTGGGACCAGAACCCGCGCAATTCCATTGAAATTTCTATAAAAATATCAAAATAGGATTCTAATTAGCAATGAAGAACATGCAGCGTTTAATTAATTCAAGTAAAATGTGAGTCTGTGGAATTTTCTCTTCCCTCTAGGACTGATTATACAGTACACCTTCGCCATACGCCAATTAAATCCCCTAGGAACTATGAATAAACTATTATATAATTTGAACGAATAAATTCCTTTTTGCTGATGAAATAAAACAAATTAATTTGTTTAAATCTTCATTATTTATTTTGAACTGACGTTCAAATTAAAATTAGTGACGCGTTTCGCTACACAGTAGCTTTTTCAAACTAGTGAAGCTACAATGAAAAACTTTTAATTTATATAGTGCCTTAATACGGAATTCTAAGATATTGACAAAAGTATTAAAAATGGGGATAAGTACAAAAAGTGCCTAAATACGGAATTCTAAGATATTGACAAAAGTATTATAATATATTTAAATAGGTATAAGTATAAAAAGTGTCTAAATACGGGATTCTAAGAAAGTTACAAAGGTATTGAAAAAAGGTACCTGGGAAATTGATCAACAACTATCACATTTTCTAGGTAAAAAGGTTTAATAAGGGAGAATGATTGATATCTATTTGGTCGTTAAGCAGATTACCGGAATATTTGTTTTTGTTAATCTCGAGGGCTTCTAAAAGATTTAATTTAAAGGATTTGGGTTCTACATGCAAAATTTCAAAATTTGAGTCGAAAGTGTGTTGGTTTGTTAAAAGATGATTTGAATAGTTGGAATCTAATTTGTTATTGTCATAGCTGCGTTTGTGTTCTGAAATTCTAGTTTTAAAGTTCCTAAAAGTTCTACCGATATACATTTTGTCACAGTTGTCGTTACCACATTTTAATTTATAAACACCTGACTTGCTTAATTTTGAGGTCGTTTCTTTTTTCACAGCACCTTCATTTAAAGTTTCAAAGATTCTCATAGATATAATTTCTAAATATTGTTCTTTCAAACCTCGATTTTCTATTAAAAACTCAACGGAATTAATCAATAATATTCAGCCCTCACAACACTGTAAATACCTTGGTATAAACCTCGACCATAAACTAAATTTCAACTACCACACAAAGGAAGTTAAGAAAAAAGCCATTGCAAGAGCCAAACATTTTAGAGCTTTGACTTACAAAAACGAAGGGATCAGCAGAAAAGTAGCAAGTGAGATATACCAAATGATATGTAGACCACTTCTGGTATATGGCTCTATATTATTTCAAACCTGCTCGAAACAATCTACAAGTAGCAGAAACTACTTGCCTCAGAGGCATAAACAAATTAAGACAACCCTATACACTGTCCATCAAACCAAATGCTATATAATACTGTCAACATCACACCTATCTTGGAAAGAATGGATGAGCTAAACAAGAAGTTCGCAAAAAACCTAAACATTCAAATGCTTCAAGATATTGTCATAGCCCGGGATTCGAATATACCACCAAAAAGGAAAATTCCAGAAAAGTCACCGTGGACAAAAATAATGAGTATTAAAGCAAACACTGTAAATTAGTGCAATGTAGGTCTCTAAATCAGACTCTATTAAGTGTTCCAATTTCATCTTACATATTTACTTATTTATTTTCACTAATTTTTTTTTGCATTTTATTTATTATATCTATATAAAAAAAAATTTGTTATACAAGTAAATTGTAAAAATCTGTGGCAGAAAGACCTCGGTCGTTAGCTATTTGGGTAACCAATAAAGATAATCTCCTCCTCCTCCTCCTGATTTACCAAATTTTAGTGATGACGAAGATTTTAATGAACTTGTAAATTTACGTTCTTCTTTGGCGTAAAGTTTTCTAAGCTTTTTTTATTCTTATTAACTTTCAGTAAATAAAATAATATGCAAAAGCAAACAACACTCCAGGAACTGAGGGTTAGAATCGCATTAAAAATTCTTCTTTTATATTTTCTCTTTGGCAAAACGTAAGTAATTTACCCCACAGTAGTTCATTCGTCTAACATTCATTGATACCAACCTTTCAAAATAATTGATTAACAAAACTGCACGAAAACACCACTGGTACAATACGCACCGGTTTAAACCTTTGTTAAATTTAATCCTATGGTTAAATAAACCAAGTTTAGCCGACTGCTGGTACAACTCGCACATAGCGATCACCGGGACCTCGCAATAGGAGTTCGCATAATATCCTAATTATAACCTCTCAGAGATCTCGCGGAGAGGTCTGTGTTGCTTGGGCAACCCAAATATATTAATGAATGAATGGCCATTAATCGTTGCACTTGTCACATATCAACGTGTGCGGCTTGACTGATAATGAAAAAACTATACTTAATTCAAATTTTATTTACGCCTCGTCAAAACAGTATCTCCACCTGACAACAGCTCTATCGGAAGACGTTTTAGGTTTCCATTGGTGGATTGGCCATTATTCGCTGTACTCGTCACAGATCGACATATGTGGCATTTTGACTGATAGAGAAGAAACTATACTCAAAGCTAATAAACTATGTTTTGTCAAAATGGATTAACTATAGGTCCGTTCCAACCGCAATCACAAACGAGCAGAGAATAATTGGTCATATAGCAAACAACGAGTTTACTTTCTTGTAGTTCCTATCACTAATTGCAATGGTCGACTATTCTCTGATCGTTTCTGATTGCGGTTGGAACAGACCTTATAACGTAAAGAAAGTCATCTGACGTGATTTGACAATTCAAACAAACTTCTCTCCGGATCTGCTGTTTCGATGTTTTGGTTTCAAACAAACACAATTTCTGCAAGCAAATATTTTTATTTTCAATCACAATAGGTAAATTATGATTTCATTTACCTATTTGCTATTTTTACTTAACAGCTAGTATGTTGATTTTACCTATAGGAATTCTCTTTTCTTCTTTAATTTTTTCTGTACTTATAGGTTAATTTTGAAATTAAAATAATATTTCAATCATTATCGTCGTTTCTCTTTATTTTATATATCGAGATTTATAATTTCCATTTATTGAGAAGAAATTTGAAAATGTTGACTGATTTGCTTATATGTGAAAATTGATCATTATCCTGCTAATAACGTAGATAATTTTGAAGTTCTCTTCTTTCTGCTCATTAATTTTCGGTTAATCACATAGATGGCTTTTCGTTTAGGGTATTTCGAATTGAATCCAACCTAAAAATCGTCACTGTATACTGCTCGCAAAAAGTACCCTGAAAAATGAATTAACATTAAAAATTTTCTTGAAAATTCTTCGAACGTCCTGAAAAATAACATGATTACATTTTAATGTTTATAAAATAATATACATATATTTATATTCACTTATAGGATGGCCGGTATATATAATTATTCATCGTAGATATGATAAACAACTTTACTTATTTAACGGCGGGTGACTAACGCTAAATTTTTGTCGATTTATATTCAGTAGCGAGATGACTTTCGAATAGGAATCATCGGCGTGCGTTCGAAATTTATTTTTGGTAACGTGTATCGTGTAGTGTAGAGTAGTGAATAGTGCCTCTATGGATTACTTGGATTACAATCTGATACATTTACGGTAAGTTTTCATTTTATTTAGATACGAACAATTTTATTACAATACATTGATTTTTAATATATAAACCAAGTATTTTACATTTGTTTATTAGATTTTAAATTTGCTTAGAACTTTTTTTGATAAATAGGTACTTTTTGGTCATTGTATAGACGAAAAATTTTGTTTATAAATGATTAGTAGGTTTTAAATTTGCCTAATCTTGAAAAATTAATTTGGAAATTAGAATTAGTACATAATATTGTTTATTTATAATCCATTTTTGCATCCTTTTACTATTTTCTTATACCAAAATACTTGAAAGGGGCCAGTATATATGGAAGGTTAGTTCCGATAAACTGTGCATATACTTAGACCTCCTATTAGGGCTCCTATGGGGAATATTGAATAACAATTTAAATGTGTATGCTTCCATTGTTTCTTAATATACAGAATTGATATATATTGTTTCTTTATAATCCATTTTTGCATACCAAAATATTTAAAATACTTAAAAGGGGCCGGTATATATTCCTAGCTCCGAAAAATTTTTCTTATATGGAAGGTTAGTTCCGATAAACTGTACATATACTTATACCTCTTATTAGGGCTCCTATAGGGAATATTAAATGACAATTTAAATATGTAAATGTAAAAATTAGTTAATTTTATTGATATAAAAGTTTAGCAAAACAGATTCAGAAAAATATCTTGAATTTTATACAAATGTACAATTT
The DNA here is from genome assembly GCA_947563755.1 of Lochmaea crataegi. Taxonomy (NCBI): domain Eukaryota; kingdom Metazoa; phylum Arthropoda; class Insecta; order Coleoptera; family Chrysomelidae; genus Lochmaea; species Lochmaea crataegi. The sequence continues at coordinate 10,220,229 of OX387430.1, forward strand.
TTAATAACTAATAATCTTAATTCGTGTTATATTCTTAATAATACAATTTTAGAACTTAATTTTTAAAACCGATTTTCAAGAGAAAAAAGCTGTTTTCAATACTATTAAAACATCGCCCTGTATAATGTGTATTTAGTAATTCATAGGTATTTGGATTTTATCGAATTCTCAGACTTTTCTTATACTTTTACTCAAAATAAAAACCTACAGTAATACAGATACTTTTGTTTTCAAAAAACAGATAAGCTATACTGATAGGCCTATCTTAAAATTTTACTTTTTTTTTGTCCTAGGGCTTACATTAAATATTTTCTTATTAATTTTGTTTTAGAATTCTTATTAGGAAAGGATTTTTTAGGTTACAAAAGCGACTTTGCGTTTTGCAGCTACAGCATTTTCATTAATATTTGGTAAAGTTTTTCTTTGCGTGATTTTTTCTTAGCTGCATGGGTTTAAAATGTGCATGAGGGTGGTAAAGTAGTGTAGATTTAGGGGTATTAGTATTTTAATTGTAAAATATTGTATGTAAAAATATCTTTATGTGTTAATTTGTGTTTCAATTCTTCGGCTCTTATAAAAAAAATGTAAATGTTAATATTTTATTGATAGTAAACAAATTTTTTTTATAATTGCTAAGTTTGCATTTATTTTATCTTGTTTGTAAATGTATATATCTGCACTTTGCTAGAGTAAAGATAAACTCTGGCTTAGTGCAGCCGGTAGAGAACATCCAGCTTTCAAGGGGGGGCGCATTTTCTAGTTTTGTCTGTGATTTCTTCCACCGGTGGGGAATATTTTCCATCGGTTGTGAATATTTTAACCGGTTGATCATATTTTCTACCGATAAAGGGAATAACTTCCAGCCATGATGGGCAATGATTGCTTATATATAAGTATTTAATTTCATAAGTTTTGTATTGCTTCGGTTGTTGTATATGATATTTTGTGTATTATTGTTAAATATTTACTCCACTTTTACCATAGCTAATATAATTGTTGTTTCTATTTGCCTTTTTTGTTCTGTTCTGAATCAAACTGATAACAGAAAATAGATCAGTAGTATCGAGCACATAAATCTGTAATAAATTATAGACAAATCTAATCATTATTAGTTTTCTCCGAATTCTCAGTTTTCTTAAACCTATACTTGTGCTTCTCACAAGTAATGTAATTTCAAACCTATATGAAATTTTTATTCCTACTTTATCCTAGAATATTTTAAATTACCTTTGATAGGAACTGAAAAATTCCTCGTTTTCTTAAAGTCAACTCACGTCTCAGTTTTAAATGAAGCTGCACTACCATCCAATATTTCATTAAGCTGGCGAATGGACACCTAGCCACAATATCCATTATTTCCAAACTTGCATTTCCCACAACTTGCGTATTTATAGAAAATATACCTTTTCTGTTACAAAAAATTTCAGGATCTTCACCACCTAATAGATATAAAAATAGTTATTCCTAGGGTCAAGGGGTAGAATGTAATAGTGGTGATTCAATTAAATCATAAAGTGTCATGGAAAGCAATGAGTTAGGTTAGTTTAGGTTTAGATATATTTAAAAAAAGCAAAGAAAAAGTAATAAACTTTAAAGATATGGTGCAACTTTAAAACTTATCGAGTCAACTTAAAAGCATGTATGGCATGTAAACTACATCAATATAAGAAAGACCATCTAATTACCAGCTATAACACCTACCTGGTGAATTTATTTTAATGTGTGTGCAATCAATGCATCCCACCACCCGGGGGAATCTTGCCCTGTGATAAAACTCTTGTTGAAGATGCAGAAGTTGGGCATGATTTTCTGGCATTTGGATATAGTTTGGCCTCAACATAGCAATGGTTCTACTGATGCTGTGGTTTGGTGGATCCCCATAAGATCTCCAATACCTATTTGATGCCCATTTGAGGCGTAAAACCTCAAAGTAGTCAGCAGTTGGTTCATGGGCGATACTTGATTATTTCTAAAAGTAAGAAATAAACTGAGGCTAATATAGTACCTATGTAGGTATAGTAAAATTAATACCTATTTAGAGGTACCAGCCGTTTTAGTAACTTAACATATGCGGCTTCTTGAACCATCTGAACCCTCATGAAAAAAAATAGGTTATGACCTTTGTCATGTCAAATGCTTGACATATTTCTTATTGCATTGGCGTAGTGACTTGAAATTTCATATTATCAGTGGCGGTTTGTAATAATACAAATTAATTTTATGAAATTCATAAAATTCTAAAGATGTTGACATAATAAAAGAATATAAAAGAAGCGCACTAATTTTAAAAACATTGTTTTATTAACTAGATACATAGTTTTCTTAAAAAAATATGGCAATTCAGAGTTCGATTAAGTACAAATTCTAGATTTAAAAAAAAAGACAACGTGATCTTCAAGGCAAAGTTTAATTAGTTTCTAAATCAGAATAACTTTCGGAAAGTGATAGTTCATCATCGGATTCATTGGATACAGAGATCACCATAGGTTCGATGTTTAGTAGGTCCAGTTTGTTTTCTACTTCCCATGCTTCAGAAATAATTTTCTCTGTATGATTTATGTAATTCTGCCAGTGTTGCTCCAGTACATTTTTTACAACGTCATTCCATACTTTTAAGACTTCAGTAGGTGACCTTGCAGTTTTCGTAATAGCTTGGTCATAATGCCTTTCAGTTTCTGACCATACCATTTCGATGGCATTAAAATGGCAATGATAGGGTGGTAGCCTGAGAACACAATGACCATGCTCGGCAGCGTATTTGTCTAAATGATAATTTTTTTCTGGCAAAACTTGCTTTTCAATTATATTCCAAACAGCATCCTTTAAAATGTGATCTGGAAAAGGAATATTCTTTTTTTTGAGCCATTCTAACATGCGTGTTTTACTCCAACTTTTTCTTGGGATTTCTTCATCCAGGCGACTGTGATACGTTGCGTTATCCATTATAATTAACGATGGTTCTTCCAAGTTTACAATTAGTTGCTGTTTAAACCAATTTTCAAAATTTTTGGTGTTCATGTTATCATGGTAATCGCCTGTTTTTTTATTGCATTTAAAAATAAGCGATGCATTTGCCACAAAACCTTTTTTATTACCGGCATGAACGATTACATATCGTGTCCCACTTCCAGTTATTTTTAAATCACTGTGTTTAGTACCATCTTGCCACATTCTTCTGTCCCCGCTTTTACTAAAAACCCATGTCTCATCCAGAAAAACAGGTGTAAAGAGCTTTTCGCTTTTAGCAGCATGGTATTTGTTCAAAAATAATATTCTTTTTAATCTGACTGCAGGCATTTCCAATAAATGTTTTCTTCCATCCTGTTTTTTTAAATGAAAACCCATTTTTTTAATTCCCAAATATAACAAACCTTTGGAAATCTTAGTTTCTGGAGACTCTTCGATAAATTGCCGTAAAATAGTTTCTACTGTGATTTTATCCTTTCGCGCATACATTTTATAAATTACTTCCCTCAAACAATGCAGGGTATTTTTTGTAATTCGGGTTTTGCTCCGGGAAACGCTTGCAGACATATTTCTTCTAAATTCGAAATCTGTAGCTCTGTTTGGTTTTTCAAGATTATATAATGTACTTTCTGGAACTTTTAGTGCTTCGGACGCTTTTTGAATTGCCTTAAATCGAGATCCTAAATCGTTTTGAAAATAGCTTACTACATTAAGCATAAGTTTTTTGGATTCATCAGAATATCGCATTTTTATATCTTATTTTGCGTTATGACATTAACATGAAATCAAAATTTGACGTAACTTCAAAAACGTGACATCTAATAAATTATTTACGACGTTCATTTTTGTTGGTAATTTTTTGTTTCAACCGATTTATTAATAATAAATAAGGATGGTCTTATTCTAAATGGGTATAAAATTTACTATATATGGTACTTACAAGTTATTATCAAATTCCATTGTGTGTTGTATTTCTCCCAATAGTGCTTCAGCAGTAGGTTTGGTAAGACGGAATCTTCGAAAAAAATCCAAATCATCTATTGAATCAAAAAAATTTTGTCTCTGAGGTCTAGTTCTCGGAAAGCCATCATTAATAATATCCATTACATCATAATCATCATCTAACATGATTTCGTCTTCCATTTTAATAAAAATTAACACAAATTCCAAAACAAAACACGAACATAACCTTTTGTTCGTGATTAAATATATTTAAGCCACCTAAATTGGCCGGTTAACTTTAATTGTGATTAAGTTCCTCAACAGTGCTGGTACATTGCAAATTATCTTAATCGAGATATTTTAATCATGATTTATAAGCTAATCTGGTGCATACGGGCCTTAGTATCGGCAGCCAACGGAAACCAAATCACTCACAAACACATACACAACCAATATTTAAATTTTTAATTAAACACAACTTGCCCATTTTCAATTTTAAATCTTTCTAGTTTTTACTATGTTTTCTTTAGTCATACTTTAGTATTGTCAAACAAAAAGTAAGGTTAAAGGTAGGGATGCGCGATACTATCCGATATTCCAATGTATCGATACTTTTCCTTCCGATACTCGATATTTTGTATCGATACTATGCTTTGCGATACATTCCAAGTATCGATAAATTTGTAGTGTATCGATACCTTGCGATACGGGATTTTTAGTGGTAGCGGCAAGTGGCGTTATCTATAGTGATGAGCGATATATCGTGATTTTTTAATCACGTTGTGAAATGATATTTAACGAAACTAAAAATAAAAAACGAAAAATGTGCAGTTTTTTGCGTTTTTCTAGCTAATTTTGAGGTTATGTGGAAAAGTCACCCATGCAAAAGTTGTAGATTTTCCCAAGATCTACAACTTTTATAAACAACTTTTTATTCTAGGAACTCAACTTTGGCCGAAAATCGCAATAATGTCTTTTTCCACCCCCTAAAAAAGTGTTTTTTATCGAAAAAACGTCATGACTCGAAAAATTTCCAATATTTTAATATGAATTTTTTTTTAATGGTTTGTGACTATCAAAGCTACCTTCTACTAAATTTTCATCAAAATCGAACATTTTTTAACGAAACCAAAAATAAAAAACGAAAAATGCAGTTTTTTGCATTTTTCGAGCTAATTTTGGGGTTATGTGGAAAAGTCACTAATGTAAAAGTTGTAAATTTTCCCAAGATCTACAACTTTTATAATCAACTTTTTATTCTAGGAACTCAACTTTGGACGGAAATCGCAATAATGTCTTTTTCCACCCCCCAAAAAGGTGTTTTTTATAGAAAAAACGTCAAAATTTGCAAAATCTCGGATCGTTAACGTATCGATACTTCGAGTATCGATAAATTAATATTCGATATTCTACTGTATCGATACTTTACGTTCCGATCCGTATCGATACCTAATATCGATACTTTCTAGTGTATCGCGCAACTCTAGTTAAAGGTATGCAATTTTGAATTATTTGCGTTTGCAGAAAATGCTGGCGTCATCTATGCACAAATGGCGAAACCTAAATTAAAGTTATCCTTACTTTATATGACAGTTTGATTACGAAAAGAAGCAGTCTGTAATATCTTCCTTATATGTATTTATGAAAATACGTTCAGAATCGAAAATAGTAAATGAGGAATTAAAAGTAACATAATTTATGAAATTAAAAAAAATTCAGTCATTAAATAAGGGTTCATTACACAATAATTTATAGCACATTTAAAAAAATCGCAACATGTTAAATAATGAATCTCTACTAACAAAAATCTTTAGTTAATCTATTTTTTCCCTTTATTAAGTTTTCAATTTTGTATCTTGTAGGTAAGCGATGTATAAAAAAATACGCTAAAGCTAAAATCAAATTTGGCGGGTGGATGACGTGTCACCAAAGTTGTTGAATATCCCGAGCCAATGAGAAAACAATGATCGAACATCATACCTCCTCAGTTTCATAAAGGTAACTAACTGAGCTGAGTTTGTTTTGTGAGTTTTGATAACTGTCCCGACATGTAAAACATTTTCGCCCCCGAAAGTGTGTAAGTTGTAACACGTTGAGTAGTTTATAGAGGCGCGATTTCAAGTTATGTTTCATATGCTCTTCTGCCTTCGCTTTGTCAACAACCAAAGCGCAAACGCCAAAACAAAAGTTCATGCGCCATGCACGCTTATGTGTACATCGGTGTTGCCAGTGCTACAATGTCAAAGTAGATACAGAGAAATCTCATTCACTTGGGAACATATTTTTGACAGAAAAAGGTTCCTTAATCTTGTGTATAATTACTTTGGTTTTGTAATAGCAGAAATATTAATAAGTAGGTCTTCATAATTCTTTCTGATCGTCAATTTTTGGAAAATTAAATTAATTACCATCGATATTAAAAAATGTGATAATACAGTACAGGACTAGCTTTTGTTATGTATGGACTGTATATCTATAATATTACATCATTATAGCAACAAAAGTGTATAATCCCAACCTAATCCTGAAATAGAAAGAAAATTATCTGAAATTCCTCCAAACGTGTCAACAATTAAACCACTAACGGCAATCGAAGTTCAATAAATTGTATAAATCCCAGAAAAGCTCCTGGCATAGACAAAATAACCCCAAAAATGATAAAGGAGTTACCAAGGAAAGGTATAATACTTATCACCCTTATATTCAATGCTATTTTACGTCTTAAAAACTGCAGAAATAATAATAATCCCAAAACAAGGCAAAAACCCAAACACTGTCTCTTCATATCGTCCAATAAGCTTACTGCCAATCCTGTCGAAGGTCCTTAAAGGATTACTACTATAAAGAATAAACTCAGACCCAAACACTGAGGAATGGATACAGAGCCGGATTAAGGGATCGTAGGGCCGGTAGCAAAACTTGAAATTGGTAGCAAAGCTTAGACTTTCTACTAGCCACAAAGAAAAAGGGGTTGAAACTTAAAAAAACACTAGTTAAAAGGATGTTTTATTGCCTTTAATTGATTAACTCCCCTATAGTACGACTTATTTTTTTCTCTCTCGGTTTCTACAGAATTTAGTCAGTCACACCATTTTTTGATTTTTTTAATTGGGTGAAATTGAAACAAAAATTCATCATAAGCTACGCTTGTATATGTCTAACGAAGTGGCCTTTTCTTATATTATGTTTTATTTAAATCGGGTATAGAGAATACTTCGTTTTTCTACTTTTTAAATAAAAACACAGGCCATTTATAATATTAACTAGTTAAACGACAATAGGAAAGTTTATGTTTAAAAAATAAATCACAAAACAGTTTTTTGGAAAAAATAAAGTAGGCAATAACTCCAATAACATTAAAAACATAACATAAAAAGTCAACATAAAAAAATAAAATAAAAGGAACTCGGGTAATATTTAGAAGTACTAAATAAATTTTAATCACAAAAACACTTCTCTTGACTAAATCTTAGAAAATTTAGAGATAACTATGCTCATGTCAATATTTTTGATTAATTTATTTTCGATATTCATAAGAGTGAGATCAGTGGCGGATTTACACATTTGCCGCCCCTACCAACCTCTACAATTCGATACCCTAATTGGCAATCATATTAATAATAAATTTTTTTAATGTCGATCACATTCCATCACAGCAGGTATGAAAGTTTCACAATACCATTTTGTACATTTTTTGTACAACAAAGCAAAGGCGTTTTGGTTTTCTTGGCCTAAGGTAGATCTTAGACAATTTCTCACTAGTTTCCAGCAAAGAAAGCTTTTCTCAACTGCTGTTGCTGGTGAACATAGAGCTATATGCGAACAGCTAAATACAAGTTAGCATAAACGTTTAGCAAATTCTGTTTCCGCAGGAACGAAGATCTTTTCAATGGTCCAGATTCCGGTTTATCAAAATTGGTAAATGTCGTAATGGATACTAGCACAGATCCTGCATTTATAATGATGGATTTAAAGCATGGGAGTATAGCAAAAACATATTTATGAAGTCATCCGTGCCTAGTGATGAGCAAAGGAAGAACCAAGACCAATACCAAGACAGTATTGGTAACGGTCTCGGTCTTGGTCTTGATAAAATAATTGTAGTCTTGGTCTTGGTCTTGCATATTCAGTCTTGGTCTCGGTCTTGGACTTGCTTAAATACTTGTAATCTTGGTCTTGCGTACTCAGTATTGGTCTTGGTCTTGCTCAAATAGTTTGTTACTTACTACTTACGTCGTTTTGGAACATTTTCGAGTCTTTTGATAGGTATAAACTATAAATGATCAACAATTCATATCTACAAATCTTAAACACACAAAATGTTTTGTTTAGACGCAAACATATATTCAAGTTAAGAAAAATATTCTCATATATCCTATTTAAAACGAAAGTTGCATTCTATGTCTTGGTTTTGGTCGGACGGATTTTGCTCATCACTAGTCCGTGCCCACGCTTCTCTACATATTGAATTGTTTGTGTGGACCTAACAACATTTAGGTATATAAATATGATTTTTCATTTATTTTTGTGAGACATTAAAATGTTGGTTCCAAATTTGCCGCCTCTAAAATCTGCCACTGAGTGAGATCATTCAAACGCTCCTGTCCCATTGAGCTCCTTAACTGATTTTTAACTCGTTTTAAGGTCGAAAAAGAGCGTTCCCCGCTGCAGTTAGTGATCATTAAACTCAAATAAATCCGTAATACAATTTCTAAATTTGGGAAGCATGAGTCTAATGAATTCTCTATAAGATATTTATAAAACTTTAGCTCCAAAGACTCGGGCTTAGCGTTCTCAACAGTAGAACCCATATCTATTTTTAGTATACCAGACAATCTTCTACATCTTCTGGGTAAGCATTAACAATAATTGGAGCCTTCTCCAATATTTCTTCTGTATTATAGCTAAATTTTTCATTTGGCGAAGCATTCCGAATACACTGTACACTCGATGGTAGGCCTATTATATAAAATCAAAAACTGTCTTCCGATCACATACTTCAAACTGTTAAAATCTCACTTCCGATAATCATCCAATAAAAGCAGGCGTTCCACAGGGCCATTACTATACATATGTATTATACACGGCAGATAATGAAACCATTATGGGCACCTTCGCCGATGACAGCCCAGTTGCATCTTCCAGGATTCTGCAGACATATTTAAATGACATCCAAACGTGGCTGAGCAAATGGAAAATGAAGACAAACGACGGAGCAAAATCCTCCCAAGTGTCCTTCACTGCAAGAAAAGACCTGTTTATATGAACAACGTACATATACCACAAGCTACTAACACGAAATACTTAGGCATGCACCTAGACACAATAAGGCTCACATGGAAAGACCATATCATTAAAAAACGCAAACAAATCGACCTGAAAGTTGAAGATCTATACTGGCTAATCTAATTGGTAGAAATTCCAAATTAACACTCTATAAAGCTACAATCAAGCCAATCTGGTATCGAGCTCTGGGGTTGTGCTAATAAATCAAATATAGCTATTATACAGAGAAGCCAGTCCAAATTAACTTCGCATGATAGCTGATGCACCATGGTATGAGTCGAACCTTACCCTACATAAAGACTTAAACGTCAAAGATGTCATAAAAGAACGAAGTATACGAAACATCATGAACGACTGGCTAACCATGAAAACTCGTTACTCCATCCAGTTTTAGAACCGCAAGATGGTAGAAGACTAAAAAGAAATTGGACAGCAGACCTACAAAACGGGTAAAGAGGACTTGTCGCTGGAGAAGACCTTATCGCGCCATAGCAGGGCAGATTTAAACCAACATTATAAATAGAAAGGCAGTTGGTTGAACATTTAAAATTGCTAGAGTCGAGATTCTTTGGACTAACAAGACGGGACGTTTTAGAGTTAGCCTATAGTTTAGCAGTAAAAAATGGGTTTGAACATTCTTTTAATAACCAGAAAAAGGCCGCTGGAAAGAGAATTTCGCAAAAGAAATCCAGATATAACACTGCGTAAACCCGAAGCCACATCTGCAGCAAGAGCGCAGGCATTTAATAAACCTCAAGTGGCTCAGTTTCTTAAGGTGCTAGAGGACTCCTTGCAAAAGGAAAATATTGATCCCATGAAGATATATAATGCAGACGAATCTGCATTATCTACCATACAGCGCCCGCAGAAAGTGTTTGCTACAACCGGTAGTCTGGCTGGATGACTGGACAAGTATTTTTACAATGGTTGTAGCATTTTCAAAAATATACCAAGGCAACTCGCACAGGAAAGGTTTTGTCAATCGTGGATGGACATTCAAACCACAAATACCTTGATGCTCTTCTATACGCCAAAGAAAATGGCATTGTGCTTTTATGTTTGCCACCTCACTGTACAGATCGCATGCAACTTCTTGATGTTGCATTCTTCGGTCCACTCAAAACCTGTTATGACCAAGAAATAACCAAATGGCTCAAAACTCATCCTGGTCGAGTTGTGACACAGTTTCAAATTCGTGGTCTGTTAAATGAAGCCTATGGAAAAGCAGCTAGTGTTCAAAATGCTACTCATGGATTTGCCAAAACTGGTATCTACCCAATAAAACCCGATGTGTTTCCCGACTATATGTTTCAAGCATCTGAAACTACAAACATTGCAGTTGATAATAGTATCATATTGATAACAATGCACAACCTGGACCTTCCTCTTCTACCATAGAACCTCCTACTTCTAGAACGGCTCAGAAAAATCCAACAAGTGGCGTTTTAGTTTTGGTTACTCCAGCTGATTTGAGTCCAGTTCCAGTTGGATCATCTGTGGAAAAAGGAAGCCAAGGAAACGTCAAGGCACTTCTGTTCTAAACTCAACTCACAGAAGACTTCTACAACCAACCAGCAAAGAACCTGTATGAGCTAATACAGGGAACGGATTGGCTGAATAGGCTGTAGTCAGAATACTAGGAGTATCCACAATAAGCCCAGGAGGCTGAGGTGGTGCCGGCGAAGGGACGGCTCCTTATAAAAAAAACAACTCCAAATTTGGAAGAGGCTGAGGAAAAAAAGAAACCAAAATTAGAGATCCCAGCAAAAAGAAAAAGAAAAGTAGTTCAAGAATCCGAGTCGGAAACAGAAAGAGACCCTTTTTCTGCTGATGAAGAAGATGATGATGCCGCATGCATTTATTGTACAGAACTGTACAAATTTTCTAAAAACGGTGAGCTGTGGCTATGCTGTTGTTTGTGTCAAAAGTGGGCACATGCTGAGTGTGCCGGGGTAGACAAGAAAACAAAAAATTTTGTTTGTGAGCTTTGTACCAACTAAAAATTATTAAACAGTATTGATGTGTCATTTTGCCCCCCCAGGTGGGGTAAAATGAACTTTTCTTGTTAATTTTTATATGTTTTGTTAAAAGTCTATATTTTGTCCTAATTTGTTAAAACCATATCTGAAGTGTTGCAAATACGTTAGCTTATGTTTTGTTCATAATTTAGTTAAAAAAATGTTTTTTTAAATAAGAAAATTCTATTTTTTTTAAATGTATGTCATTTTGTACACCCTTCCCCTATATGTTTTGATTGCTAATAAAGTAGAAAAAAAATCATTAGGTATATAAATCAGAGAAGAAGCTCTGTTTATTATTTGTATAAATGAAAAACAATTGATTTTTCATCGATAATACGTACTTCATTAGAATATTCTCATATTTTGATCTTTTTTAAAAGAAGAATGTTCAGCTTTATTAGTTTGAAAAATTATAATTTTCGTTATAATCTTGATAAAAAACTAAATACTTAATTCTTTATTAAGTTCAACAAGACAATCCTTTTTATCCTTTCATTTGTATCTAAAACAAAAAACAAGTAGCCCGGTCCTGCTTAAAACAGTTGCCCAACAAATTTCATTATTCCTATAACCTCTAAACCAAACTATCAATTTTGTATGATACTTAGCCAATAGCTTTAAATTAATGTTTAAAATATGCAAAATAAATTATTATTTTGTTGTATTTAACAATATTACCTTCGAAAATTAGCATTTATTATTAAACAAATGATTTGTATATACCATATGCCGACGAACTATTATGTAGTTATTTGAGTTTTGACATCTCCAATCTGGCAACGCCGCTTCACAGTTGGGTCTCGGAAAATGGCGTCAGCTAAGTTTCTCGAGGAAGCTCTGAGTACAGATGTTGATGAATCGGCCGTAAGTGCGATTGTCGGCTCCTTAGAGAATCAACTCGTCACATCAACACCTCCACCGTCATCTCAAACTGGCTCAGCCATCGTGATTAATCAAAACCACGTAAACAGTGCAATATCCAACGGCGGGACAGTTGCCCCACAGAAACATGGGACTATAGCCAACGGTGACTCGATAAGTGGTGTAAATACTATAAACGCGAACGATGGAAATAAACAAGTGTCGAACAATGCGAATGCGATGATAATTGGTAATAATGCAGGGGGGCCAGTGACGACTTCTTACGTGAACCAAAGTGTTACCGTCGATTCCAACGCCAACAAGCCTTCCGAAAGTGTTAAAATTGTGTATTCACAAGGCCAGGCAAACCAAGTCATGGCTAGTTCGGGAACTATTTTACAAAATAGAGTCACATTGCCAAATGGTACCATAGGCATACCTCCACAGACAGTGCTACAAGCTAATCCAACAAATGTTCAAACTATACAAAATAAACAACCTACTCTAGTGCTGAAAACCAGTGGCGCTCCGGGAGCTCCTGGACTCGTGACTGTACCTATGAATGTGGCCTCATCAATGGGCCAGGCTAATAACGTAGGTAGCCCTAGCATTCAATCCCCCAATATCCTTTCCAACCTCCAGGTAGTCAATGTGCGGCCTGGAGTTCCTACTCAGCAGCAGAAAGGGCAACCAGCTCGTGTAGTGCTAAGTGCACCTCAGTTAGTCGGGGCCCGTCCAGGGACTCCAGTAAGTGAAAGTACAAGGCTCAAATGGGAAGGCATGCTATATCCTATGACCATTGCCGATGAAACAAATTCAAAAGCTACAATTCAATTATTTTATTCTATATATTATAATATTAGAAACAATGAAATTTTCAAGGCTTACTATGTCTTAGAAATGACAAACTTAACCTCAAATACTAATTTCTCTCCATAATGTAATTAATTTCGGAATTGTCTTAAGTTGGGTATAATTTACAAAATTCATTTATTTATTATCGTTAAATATCATAAGATGGGCTAAATGCTTAGTAGTTAACAACATAAGTGCTAAAAGGTTGATTTAATTTACTTCAATAATAAGCTGTAACTAATCTCTATTTACTATTTTCCAGAAATTGTTATACTTGAAAATTGCTTAGATGTTTACTCTAAATGTGTTTTTTACTACAAGAACCTTTTTGCAAGTAGTTTTGTGGTATAGAAAGTATAACGATAAGAGTTTATGTTATCGAAACAAAAAAAGTCAATTTTGAATTTGTATCATAATTGCAGCTTGATATACTAATTGTCATTGCTTACCTAACTAGCTCTAATTCTCAAGCCTTCCTATTTGATGCAATTTAGAATTTGTTGTGTTGTATTCATCACTTTTTTGGCAGTACAAATAAAAAATTTCAATTTCCAGAAGACTAAATTTTCAATTTATATTTATAGTACGACTTCGAAATTTAGCTGATTTGTTGTATTAAGTCACTGTAAGGGTAAGTTGACAATATATCTGTTTTAAAAATGAACTTTTAATAGCAAAATGTTTGTTTACATACATAACATTCTCTAAATAGGTTATATTTATTTGGACAAAAAATGGCGGATTTAGCATATTTACATTTGTAATATTGAATGCTGGTATTTACATTTGAATTCAATAAAATTAACAAAGTTCTTTTTAAGTTTAATTTCACACGATATAAGATTAAAATGAATTTTCTTCTGTAGTTTTTTAATTTATATTTCGTCAACAAATCATCCTACAGGTGGCGCTACATATTTGAAAAAAATCTGGTCCGACCTTGGAAAGTGACTGTGTAATATTGCGATGTTTCTTTTCCTGAAAATACTTCTAAACAAAATAATGTTTTCACTTATTGTTTATTTTAGTTCCATTCTTCAGCTTATGTGTTACAAAGTATATTAAACATACATTTTTTCAAATTATTGGCAGCCATCTAACAATGCAGATTGTTGTTGTTAAGACCTTTAAGTAAAAAAAACAACATTAAACTGTTATTTAAATAATTAAAGATATAGATTTTTATTCTGATGTACACTTGTAACCAAATGCATAATGTACATTACTTAACGAAAGTTGCTATAGATCGAGATAGATACAATTCAGTACAGTTACGCCTCTTCCACATTACACGGTTTTAATCCTGCGCTTAAAAATCGTCCTAGTTTTGCGGCGAACATTGTTGTTTTCATATTGGCATATTGTTTAGTTCAACAATATGAATCGAATAAAACTTTTTGCTTTGTGGTTGCTTCATTGTCGCCGAAAAAGAAAAGAATAGCACGTCTTTTTTTGGGTGCACCCCATTAATCAGAGGATAGAGGAAGGTCTTGCTTTGACCAAGGTTATTAAAACCTCAGCATCAATATTATCCATTCTTAATTCCACTTAAAACAATAAATGCAAATATGCTGTTAATGCCGTTTGAAATGATTTGGAATACCCAAATTATGTTTTTAAAAATTTATTTATTAATTATATGAAATCTAACAATAACTAATCTTTTTACTACAAAAGTTAACAATAGGATGAATTTTACATTATGAGTTTAGAAAAGAAAGAAAAGATAAAAAATGCTGTATCGGAGGTTTCTAGGAATGATATACGTGGAATACTGTAACTCCTCCCTCCTCAAATTCAACTCCGAGGGTTAGCGAGGGAGTACTGGTTGGTTCTCTTGGGGTTTTCTTCTAATGTCTATCGAAAGTCGTCTAACAATTAAGTAGCCTCCTAATATAAGTAGGAAGCAATATATCAGAATTGTCCATATGCTTGGAGTTTGGGGTATTTTTGATGATGTCATATCTGGATAATTTCTTGTTTTAATTTTTTGAAGTTCATCTAAATTGGTTTCTTGTAGCTGTATTTGGGTAGCTATCTTTGGATTATCTGGATGTTGAAATTTTAGGTTTGGGAACAATATTGGCTGACTGTGGATGCTGGTACTGTTCTCGTTCAGAATTTTCTTTTGGTTGGTGTCGATAAGGCAACCTTTTGGAATGTGGAAAATATATGTTCCTATTATTTCAATGGTTTCTACTTGGCTGTGGCAGATGAATGTGATGCCTTCTTTAATTGGAAAAACTGCAATCCTTTGGTCAGTGTTGTGTAGTTCGAAAACAGGTTTAGTGGTGATTATTCGTGTTTTTTGGCAGGTGGAGGTGTTTTTGGTATTTAACAGCTCTATTTCGCATGGATTTTCTTTCTTGGTGTCTTGCAATTTGATCTCTTCACATAAGTATATTGTCGCAGGGTAGAGCACAAGACATGGATTGCTCATAAATGAATACATATTTTGAATTATTTTTTAAAACATATTTATTTTTTGGTATAATTGCTGTTATTTGGCCTTATTTTTCGTCAGGGATAGGATACAAATGATAGTCATTGAAAGTTTCGCTAAGTGTTATCGGGATTTGTAGTACATATGTGATTCTTTTATTTAATATATAGCTACTAATTTTTGTAAGTTGTTCAAATAGTCCGATATTTTCTATTTCTACTTTAATATGTAGTTGACTATATTTTTTAACTGCTTTTCGATCAAATTCGTTATAAAAGTCAAAATTTTTAATTTTGAAAATGTTGAGTCCTCAATATCTTGTAGTATTGATATGAAAATTTCAAACATGTTAATAATTTGTCTAATGGTGTCTATAAGGATGAATGTGTTTTCTCTATGAAAGTTTCCTTCAATTAATGCAGAAATTTGGTTTAACTTTGAGGCTAAAGTTCTTTCATTGTGAGTTATTTGATTTATAGTAGAGTTAAATTTATTTATTAAGGAAAGAGAATTTTGTGTTTTTAAGTTATCATTAAATTTATTTTGATTTTCTTGGAGATTTTTAATCAATTGATCGTATCTCTCTCCATCGCTTGCATCGAGGTTACCAGTTATTGTCTTGAAGACTGATCCTAGACCGTTAATAATACCTCTTTTTGGCCTTTGAGCAGCAGGTAGTATTTCATGTAATTTGTTTTCAACTTTTTGTTCTGCAAATGTAAGAATTTTCAAATAATTTGCTACATCGAATGCGAAATTTTCATTTTTCGACAAATATTATTTAAAATATTTTGAATGGAGATTTAATTTATTCACTTCATTAATAATTGGATTTAGGTCATAATAATGCAATAGTTTAAAATTATTAACTGTAATTTTAGCAATTCCCAGTTCTTTTGGCAATAATCCGAAATTGTTTTCCATATTTTTTAAAGAAATTATGTCGTCAGAGGATCCAACGGACCATAAAAGCATAAAAATAATGACGAATTTGAGCATATCCACTTAGCTATGAGTACCTTTGGTACATCCTCGCAAAGTTGAATGATTCTTGTTTCAACTTTCGTTGCTTCGAACTGCAAGAGAGCTTCGATGGTCTTCAATACATGGGTTTCTCGATTTTCAGAGAACCACTCCACTTATGACACCTCCACACACGAATCACAACTAAAAAGTTCGGTATATCTAGGCAATTGTCAAAACATACTTGATCACGTTCGATACCTTACAATCTAGATATCCTACTAACTGCGCCAGAAATTATTTCGAATGCCCAAATGATGTTTTTAAAAAATCTAACAATAACTAGTCTTTTTACTGCAAAAGTTAACAATAGAATGATGATATCTGCTTATCATACGTGGAATACTGATGTAACTCATTCGACAAAAAATCGTCCAATGTGAAAGCATGCATTTAGTTACGTAGGCCAATTCAGCGAACACGCCCGTGCGGCTTTTAACTAGGCACGGCTGTTGCACGACACGGCACAGGCATTTAACTGTAGCCTTATAATGCCCTTCTCCATTTCAACAGCGGTACGGTTTTCAACCGCACGATTAAAACTAACCGTGTAATGTGAAAGAGGCATTAAGACAAATTGAAATTAGAAAGACAACAATATGTGCTATAAACCAAATACGAAGTCCATTCTTAGATACTAAGAAACAAACCAAATATATATTTTTGTCGAGCGAAACTGGAAACATTTGTACAGGATGTTACAGCATTCAATCAATCCTGAAAATAAAGTACTCACATTGATACAACAGGTTCAAAATCAAATGATAAGATATTGCACCAGAAATCTATCCAACATTCTAGAAATGGTGAAATTTAACTTGGTTAAGAGTTTTATACCTATAGAATATTTTGAAGGAAAATAATGCTTAAATATTCTCTCTTGTACTGTCAAATCAGTGTATTTAGTAAAATTGGTTACTTAGGCTCTTATTGTCATTTGTTTTTTTTTATCAGTATAAGTTGGAAATATTTTGTACACCGCTGGTTGTATTGTTTTACTTGTTTACTAACGGTGTTTGTTGTTGTTAGCAATATTTTAATTTTTGCATGTGTTTTACTAACATTACAAATGAATAAATGACATCTAATGTAATGCTTTTCCTATGCTACCACAGTGTTGCATTTTTTGTTAAATATCCTACATAAACTTTTTATGAAGAAGTATGAGTATGTATTTTTTATATATGATTATGTGATTCTGGTATTCCATTCTCATGACAGTTTAAATAAAAATTAATTAATTATGCCTTTTATTACAATAGAATTATTTATCTTCGACCTATAATTTTTTGGATTATTTTATCTTTAAGTAGAATTTTTTTATGATAAAAGAACTCAACTTCAATTAAAAAACATTAAAAGCTCACTGTTCCGCGTGCTAGGTAGCTTTCTGCTTTATTGTTAGGACTGGTTTTCAAAAAGCTGAAAAAAATGAGGTATAATTGTCCAAATTCTCTTACTCACATTTTTTACCAAATTTTACAGAGTTAATCCATTATGCTGATATGTACTGTTCAAATATATAAAGGTTCGGCAAATATTTATCTTCCGTATATAGAATCTCCAAGAGAGGACAAAATACTTTCCCTTCATGAAACACCTCGTGAAACATGAAACACCCACTTCTATAGACTCGATAAACTCTTCGGTGAGGTGTATACAACATTGTCTGTTGTTCTATAACTCTCTCTCTTTCACTCACAGAATGGCTATACAGAACATAATTATTTGCCGAATATATATATATATTTGGTATTTAAAAGTACTTAAAAAATGATTAATATATTAATTAGTTAGATAACATACATTGAATACTTGATATAAAACCAGTCCTGATTTAAGTAGCTTTTGGTATGCTTTTGCGACTCTGAATACCCGTAGATTGTTGCTACGTTTCAGAGTCCGTTTTGGGGCCCAGTGTTTGTCTAAAAGGTGTGTATGTCCATGTTTTAGCAATTAACCTTACAAAGTTTTCATGGTTTACAACCCGGCCAGCAGGGTGCATTGCTGCTCAAGACTGAAAATGGACAGTACCAGTTACTCAGGGTCGGACCGCCTCCACCAACGGGAATCAATTCTTCACAAGCTGGAGGGCAACAAGTCACTTTCCGAATGCAGACTGTACAATCGGTGAGTATTTATTAAATACTCAAATAATAATATATATATATATATATATAATACAATAAAATTTAAACTGTTTAACCATGTTTTAATTGTTCCATTATACTTACATTAATTTCTGCAATAATTATATTCCATTTTTATGTACCAGAGTACTGCAGCTACAAATCCTATCCAGGCCGGTGCTACTACAACTGTAACATCAACTCCTCAATCTGTTCAGCAGGGACAAGTGCAAGTACAGGTTCAGGTAAGTCTATTAGACAGCTGAAGTCTCACGTTGTAGTAAACATGATATTTATTACCAATATGAACCACTGGTAGCAGTAGGTGGAGCCCAGAGTCAAAGCAATCAAAAACGAATCAATTGAGTGCTTTTTTGTTTGGCAACCCCCGAACGTAATCATTACTATTCTCACACTTTTCCAGTAACTTCTGTAGTTCCCCAAGGGTCTCATCTGAGATCATTATTATTTAACATATTTATTAATGATGACCTCAAATGTTTTAAAGTAGTTAATAGTAATGATGATGCTTTAATTTTACAATCTTATTTAAATAGCTTATCAATTTGGTGTACACAAAATAATGTGAATCTAAATGCATCCAAGTGCCATATTATGCATTTTCATCGAATACATCACCCAATAGCTTTTGATTACAGCATTAATAATGAAACTTTAAATTATGTTTCGCAAATAAGAGACCTTGGTGTTATATTAGACTCCTTACTCACTTATAAGTCCCATGTTACTGCTGCTATTCAAAAATCTATGAAGACGTTAGGTTTTATTAAGAGAACCACTTGTGATTTCACTAACATCTCTGCTATTAAGTCTCTTTATTGTTCTCTGGTCAGAACCTAGATTATTGTTCTCCAGTATGTTCTCCGCATTGCATTACTTATAAAGCGAAACTAGAAGCTGTTCAGCTCAAATTTTTAAGATACATTGCCTTTAAGATGCATGTCTACCATCGATATGATATTTTAGAACTCTTCTTAAACATCCCTACCCTAGAGATTCGCAGAAAGCAAAGAGATCTAATACAGCTTTTCAATATAATAAACGGAATATATTTATTTGTTCCTCCTTGTCTTACTAGGCAGGTGCAAACCTTTCATGTTTCTTTTCATAGGTACAACTAAACAAGGAATAGTTTTCTCCCTAGGACACTTAGATTAGCTAACTCTATTGAGGACATTTTTAATGTGTCAACTTTCAAATTTAAAACACATCTGCTATAGCTTAAATTTAGATATTTTTAAAATTTTTGATTGTCGATTGATGTTGTAGTGTTATCGCTCTCTAATTTAATTTTACATGTTTTTGTTTTTAGAGCATTTTGTAACACTGTTATTTTTAACATTGTAACTTTTAATAAAATAAATTATTTGAAAGTTTATGGTTTACACTAATTTCAGTCAATGTAACGTCGCCAAAAACTATCGCTGTTTGGCTTTGGTGAAGTAAAGCGCACATAGCTTTTAGTTGAAACGCCGTACAACCATTACTCTATTCTGTAAAATGAGTTATATTAGACTTAATATCTTAACAACAATATTTCCACACGTCTATAGTATAACAATTTTCAACTCATTGGCAACATCGTTATGGAATCATCTTACTTTTCACTTAAACGTAAACATTTAGTTCTGAGATTTAACATTGTTGCCGTTAGTCCCCAGTTCAATTTGTAGATCAGACCATCAATTGAAAATTGTTGCAGTATAGCTAAAATTTGAAATTCGCATCTCCGTACTAACGATCTTTTTGCATTGATGTCCGTTTTATAGCAATACATCCAGTTAGCTACTGCTTTCATGTCTTGAAGTAAATAAGGTATACAGTTACAACAAGTACCTCATTATTTCAATAGATGGCCGATGGTTTATAACTTCTTCTTCTCTTCTCCTTCTACCTTTTCAGGCGCCAGCTTATAACATGACTTGAAATTTTTCTTTAGAGTTGCTTTTATATGTAATAGAGAGTTATTGCAACGTTCGTTTTGTAGTTCCCTTAATAAACTCTCTTTTATTTCGACATAAACGCATGCTCAGCCAGTCCAACTTTAAGGATATACCTAATCTAAAATACAAGATTCCTGTACGTTAGTTAAATAAAGGCAAATAACTTTTTAATTAAATTCCTTTATTTTGACGGATCTGTAACCATAAACTGGATGTTTTGTGCCATAAATACAAAACTGTGAATGAAAACAAAATTCTTCAAACTTCTAGGTTCGAGATCTGTCACTTTCACAGGACATTATAATTTATTCAGTTCTGTGGTTACTTTCAATTTCACTTAAAGCGATCTGCTTAGTGCACTTTTGGTATCGCCTTAAAGGATTCTTTATTAGCGGATCTTTTATTAAAGTCGGCGTTTTTTTCCCATTTGCAATCACTCTCTAATAATTAATTGCAGTTTTTTTATTCTATAACGCTCTTATGTTTGAAGTGTTTAGACAGTCCACTGACTTTTAGTCAGGATATGAGTATATTAAACAATTTCCTATATGTATTTTATCTTTGTTATGATTAAATATCCTTTAAGTTATTCATAGCACAGTTCCTTTAAACGTTGATAATTTATTTATGTTATTTCAATATACGAAACAATTTTTTTATTCTTCCGAATTAAACGGGGTTTTAGGTAAAAATATACCTTTTAAATTGTACACACTCTCCACGGCTCTCCACGCAGAATAACGTCAGTCAAAATAGCGCAGCACAAAAATAACGCAGAACAAAAACAGCGGCAGACAAAATAGCTTATTCCCTTTCCCTTTTTGGAAAACTTCATGTGGAATACAAATTCGTTTATATATTTTCGAGAAGGGGACGGGAATAAGCTATTTTGACTGACGCTATTTTAACCTAGTGCTATTTTGTCTGACGCTATTCTGCTACAAATCCCCTCTCCACATGTTATAATAGACCATAGCTACATGAAACTAACAAATCACATGTCGAAAGTATTTGGCTGATTTTAATAACGAAAAGAAATTACATACTTTCACTTTTCTGAATAGAGATAACCTTCTGTTCATTTTTAATTGAATCCTTATAGGTTTAAACCGATAGGGCCATAAAATAATACAACCCAAAGTTTTATCCATAACTAGTTGATATACGAGGCACGTTCAATAACATACACTTACAATTATTTGTATATTGTCATTTTTAGAGACTGAGGAGATTTCATCTTATCTATTCCAGAATACTATCTACTTTTTTGATCTGAAGAATATTTTTTTGTATTTATTTTGTTTTCTGACCTTTTGGTTGGGATTCCTTGGCGTTTTGCCGCACGCTGTAATGGTAAAGTAATCGACCTTGAACTGAATAACTTGACTTGGAACTACTAATAAACAAATTTACCATCAACAAGAAAATTTCAAATTGACATTTTGTGTCTTCATCATAAAGTTACTTTGGATTCATTTATGGTAAAATTTTATATTTTTTAAATTCAAATTAATATTTTTCTGAAATGTTTGTTTTTAATCAACAGAGACCTGCCAACGACAATACCAAAGAAAAATGTAGAAAATTCTTAGCAAACCTTTTGGAACTTTCCAGTAGAGAGCCGAAATCAGTAGAGAGAAATGTCCGGCAACTTATTCAAGAACTAATAGATAACAAGGTAGAACCCGAAGATTTTTGTGACAAATTGGAACGATTACTGAATGCATCTCCACAACCGTGCCTAATCGGATTTCTTAAGGTGGGTAAAGTATCAAAATGCTGTGTGTGTGTGTGTAAAATAATTTCTGTGTCGTCACATCTGAAAACTGACCCAGGACTAATATACTTTTTGTTGATTATTTTGGGAAATTAAACCACAATATTTTTTTTTGTATCAAGAAAAATTAAGTTTTTAAATTCTGGTCCGTATCTGACACTAACAAAAAAATTCGACAACTAAACATCAATAATATTTTGAAGTTAAAGTCTGCAAAAGATTTCATTTAATAATATAATCAATACACAAAATCACAAAACTGATTTAGGTACATTTCCGAAATAAGCAAAAATGCGCTATCCTTAATAAAACCGTTCCTGAAGCGTGCACTTCACTGGATCCCATTTCTAGTGGACTATAGTATTTACTTAATTACAGTTACCTGTAAATAATTGTCATATTAGTAAAGCGTGATCTATAGACGTCAAAAAATAATAGTTCAATACTACCGTCCACTAAGAAGCAACAACTACTTCTCGGGCTATATGCCCCGACAGACATTGAATTACACGTCTAAAGTAAACGGGGTTGGTATATCTGTTAAGATAGAACCAACCATTCTGGTTTGCGATTAGATGGAATAACATCACTTGTGGACCGGTTTCGGCGTTTTTGCGCCTCATCAGCACAAGGTAGATGCTATTCGCCCAGAAGCTCTGAGAGCATAATCCTGGACTAGAGACTACGTTGATACCACACCAATACATTAGCCTTAGTAAAGGAAATGTTAAGAGTGCGATATCGGCGACATCTCTACATCTAATCATTAATTTTTCTAATTTTTAAAGCGTTTAATAGTATTGAACTATTATTTTTTGACGACTATAGTATTGTTGGAATGTCTGAATATGTCGTACAAAAGATATTTTGTTTCACATTTTATTAGAGATGTGGTCTACTGTGAATGGACCTCAAATATTATTGATTGTCTAGTTGTCGAATTTTTTCGTTAGTGTCAGATAGGGACCAGAATTTAAAAAATTTAAAATAATTAACAAAAAGATTAATGAATATACCAAAAGGAACACACATGGATACTAGACAAGGAGATCGAACTCATACGGGAAAGTTGACAAAATCTGTCCTCAAAATCGTCTATCTAAGCAGTTTGTTTTTTCAACGCGGCGTCGCGCATTGTAACCCTTGGACCATTTAAAAACTGTAACGACTTGACAGTAGGCAAATAGTAAAAATTTCTTGTGAATAATAAAAACTAGAAAATTGAAATTGTTAAAAATTTATAATGTACATTGTTGAAATTTATTGCAATTTAAGAAAACAAGAGTTTTTTCAGTTACCAAAAGCAATAAGAAATATTCAAAGATAAATAAAGTAGGAAAGAATATTTATTATGATAGACTAAAATTATATACCTTACTTGTGAGAAGTCTAGAAAAAGACAAAATACTTTTCTTTTGCTGATGACAATATTCTGTTCCATACAAGTACAATTTAAGAGAACTGGAAGAAAAAAGGTGAACAGTGATTTGAAGAAAAATCAGAGATAAAGAATAAGCTGTAAAACTAATTTGAAAAAATGACTGGTATGCCATTTATACATAAAAAATATGAATTCAGTTGATATTCAGATAAACATAGGAAATGAAAATATAAATAAGGTGAGAACATAAATTGAAGCAAATATATACCTACAACAAATAGAAAAAAATTATGTTTGCCAATAAATTATTGGTGCACTTTACCAATGTAGGGATTACTAAAATCATAAGACATTGATACTAATCGGTGACACTTATTTCTTACCAATATTCAGCTACCTCTAATTCCAGTATGGGGCACTTGTGGGATAGCATTAATAGATAAAACTCAGAGGATTCAAAATAGTGTAGTGAATGTTTTGTGCAAGTTCAGTTAGAGAATGTCAGCAGATATATATATTTTGTATACTTATGTATTTTACCGATTGTGACTTTCCCCTGTGTTTGCTTTATTAGGAAATAAACTTTTGTAAATTGCAAATAAAATAAAGTACTTAAAAACTTTTTGTATTATACGGAATTATTTACTTAAATATGTTTTATATTGAAAACCTGTGCACGAACTAATGTCATTAGTAAGTTGTGCCTATTAATTGAATATATATTGGTATTTTTTATTGTTATTGAACATATTGAAGATTATGCATTGAGTTTTAAGGCTTTGGGCTTCATCCTACACATGTTAAACCATTTCACTATTCTGTTATTAGTTTTTGTAGCTCATTCACTGTTATTTTGAGATTATTATGACTGATCAAAGCAATGTCATCTACATAGGTACTGCAACATGTATGTTTGCAAAATTAAATGTTCTGTTGCTAAATCATAGTTATAACAGTGCAGATAGAGATAGATTGTAGAGCAAATAGGACCGTGGAGAGCCCTTGAGAAGTCCATAAATGTTTGGCATAAAACTGTAATTCACTTTTACTTGTGGTGTTCTATCACTAAGGTAGTTTTAAAGATTAATAGCAAGTATTTAGAACACATCATTTCATATAGTTTGTAGAACGTACCACAGTTCCAAACATCATCAAACGCTTTGGTAATTCCTAGAAAAATAGCAGCACTATGTTTTCATCATAATCTAGAGGTTTTTATATTTGATGTCAGGTTCAATAGCGAATGTATAGTTGAGCATTTTCTGTAATACCAATCTGTCATCAAGATATATATGTATTTTCTGATATCATTCAGTTTTATTTTTTTTGTTTTCAAAATGTTTTGCCTGAATAGACAAAATTTACTCGTAATCCTATAAAGCCTAATGGTAAATCAAGCAGTAAATATGAAGTATTCTAATTACCTTATTTTAACTTATTACTCATAATACCTAAGCTGGATAAGTATAATAGGCCATAGGATAGGTAGGTATCAAGTTAGAGACAAAATACTGATTGTACCTCCGAACAATGTTTAATGATCGAAGGATTGTACACTTTATATTTAGGTGAAATAAGTTACATAGTGAGTAGTAAATTACTTCTCGTGCAACTCTCTGTATATTTAATATTTTCATAATTTCTTCTTGTAAAGGCTTGACCAGTTCGGAAGCAAACATCTTTTCGTTCACTTCTTGGAAAATAACCTAAAATATTAGATATTATTAATTCTGTAATTGTTTTATTACTTCTTATTAATTGGACCAAATTTGTGTGTTATTAGAGCTTATTACTACTGGATATTTATCTACACATACCTTCTATGTTTTCAAACTGTATTTCTTCTAGTTGCAAAATATGATGCTTCAATTCTCAATTATTCGAAGGCCATTTAATATAATTCATTTGAAGTGGAACATTTCCTCCAAGCGCTTCAATTGATTTTTTCTTTTTTTCTCTCCGTTTTTTCATATTTTTGTGTGGCTCATATTTTACTACGTAGGAAGCCAGATTCTGAAAAACTTTATACATAACATCTCTTTATTCATCTTCAATTTATTTTTTATGATTGGGCAATCTAACTTGTAAACTTGGTTCTAGAATATACTTACGTAGGGTGTCTTCTTTATTCTTCAAATTTCTCTTTTAAAGACTTATACTCTTTCTAACTGTGCTGGACCTTTAAATGTGTTATAAATAAATAAAAAATCTGAAATTCGGCAGAATTAGAGGAAATTAGCAAAAAAGTAGAGAAGTTGATTAGAGAAATAGTTTATAATATTTTTCTCGCAATAATTTAGCACTCGTATTCCAGATCGTCTTTACGACATATTCCTTGTAATCAGAACCATCAATTTTTGTCATGTTGAAGCCCCAGTCCTTTAATATAACTGCTAGTCTCTCGACAGGCGTTGCTTCTTCTAATACGTATTTTCGTTCATCGCAAAATCTAGTAAATTGCTTCCAAACGTACTCCCTCGATTTCTTCGTTTTTTTCGGTACATTTTCCATCAATTTTTTCATTGATTAATTCGATGGAATTTATCCCAAATTTGCTCGGGGGGATTATTTATATTTGACTTTTAACTGTCACATACACGAATCTGAAAACACCGAACTTAACAGGCCAATCAGGATCAAGAGTCAAGTTTGGTGTTATCGATATGGCTGATTTGTGTTATCGATAATCCGAACTTGACTAGAGCTCCTGATTGGTTCATTTGACAAGGCCGTGAAATGATCACTGCTTTTGACCTTTTCTGTCATTTCTGTCACCGGACAACCTCCACACTAAATTATAATATAACCTCAAACCGAATAACACAACACGATAAAACTCAACAATTGCTTTTTTGCACTTTTGTATATGGAGGTTAGAAGGAAGGAGCACCATCTGAATGTATTAAAAAGTGTCCATCGAAAGGGAGCAAATTATGGTGGCGCCATAGTAGCAAGTGGAAATATTTTAAAAACAGTAACCCTCATGTACTGAAAATGATTCTTAAGATATCGGGTTGAGATGAGATGTAAACAAACAGGGTATTCCATAACCTGTAAAAATTATGCATTTTGGTTGTTGTGTATTTGATATTCCTGAGGGATTGAAGTTGATCGTTTATTGTACAGTTACATTAAAGGTTTCTTTTTGAAATTATATTGGAGTGAAAAATTAAATGAAAATGATGAAATAACAAGGGGACGAAAGAAAGCGATGATAAAAACAAATATATTATATGTCAGAAATCAGAACTGTCAATTATCACGAGATGTCAATACTAAAAAGTGCTGTTTGAAACTGGGTGCAATCTGACCAATCAGAGATATACAGAATTGCCAACTTAAATTCAAATTACTCCTCCTGGTTTTTAAATGAGGTATAAAGCACCAAGAACTCAGACATTTTGGATACAAAATTGACATCAAGCGAGAGTTTCCTCGATTCCTCTGTTGTCAGATGTTTTCAGTTTAACCAACTTAGATAGACAAATATTACTAGAATCTAGTAAATAATTTATTCAAATTTTCAAATGCTAAATTTTTTTCATTTTTTAATCTTTTGAATGGTGTGAAGAGATAATACAAAATTTAACAATCATCATTTCATACTTGAGTTGATTGGTTTCATTTGAATATTCATTTTACGGGTAATAAACAACATTTTCAGTTTCTGTCAGAAGTCGGAGTAAACTAACTCTTCATTTATTAATTGAATTCATTCATTGATAGAGATAATTAACGATCAATTTTGGTAAATTAATGTAATTAAAAAAAGGTGAGCGGTCGTCGGACCGCTGACAGAAGCTTGCTTCTTATGCACAATAGAATGACCATTTTTCGCGAATTTTTCACCATTTTCCAAAAATTTTTACCATTTTTGACAGTTTTTGACGAATTTTGACAATTATTGACCATCTTTGACAATTTTTGACCATTTTTGACAATTTTTGAAAATTTTTCAAAAATTTTAACATATTTGGCAATTATTGACCATTTTTTCAAAATTTTTACAATTTTTTAAAATTTTTTCAAATTTTAACAATTATTGACCATTTTTGACAATTATCGACCAATTTTGACAATTATTGATCATTTAAGACAATTTTTCAAAAATTTTGACCATTTTAGACCATTTTTCCAAATTTTAACAATTATTGACCATTTTTGACAATTTTTGAGCATTTTTGACAGGTTCTGACAATTATTGACCATTTTTGACAATGTTCAAAAATTTTGACCATTTTTTAAAAATTTTGACAATTTTTCACATTTTATAACAGTACTAAAAAATAACCTCAAAAATATTACACCGAATGACATTTGTTTGAATTTGACGTTTGATCGATGTCCCTCGTTTGACAGTTTGAGAGTTCGGTAAAACAAAGCCATATTTTTGCGATCTAGCGTCTTTAAGCGGATTAAAGCGTTTATTTTTCAAAATTTTTACAATTTTTTCAAATTTTTTCAAATTTTAACAATTATTGACCATTTTTGACAATTATCGACCAATTTTGACAATTATTGATCATTTAAGACAATTTTTCAAAAATTTTGACCATTTTAGACCATTTTTCCAAATTTTAACAATTATTGACCATTTTTGACAATTTTTGAGCATTTTTGACAGGTTCTGACAATTATTGACCATTTTTGACAATGTTTCAAAAATTTTGACCATTTTTTAAAAATTTTGACAATTTTTAAAAATTATTGACCATTTTTGACAGTTTTTTATAAATATTGACCATTTTTTCAAAATTTTGACCATTTTTCAAAAATTTTGACAATTATTGACCATTTTTCCAAATTTTTGACAATTTTTGAAAATATTTGGAAATTATTAACCATTTTTTGAAATTTTTGACCATATTTAAAAATTTTTCAAAAATTTTAACAATTATTGATCATTTTTGACGAATTTTGATTGGTTTTGACAATTATTGTCCGTCTTTGATAATTATTGACCATTTTTCAAAAAGTTTAACCACTTTTCAAAATTTTTGACAATTTTTGACAATTATTAACCATTTTTTCAAAATTTTTACAGTTTTTGATCATTTTTCGATCATTTTTCCAAATTTTTGACAGTTTTTGTCAGTTTTTGACAATTTTTGGCAATTTTTGGCAATTTTTGGCAATTTTTGACAATTTTTGATCATTATTCCCAATTTTTGACAATTTTTGACAATTATTGACCATTTTTTCAAAAATTTTGACTATTTTTCAAATTTTAACAATTATTGACCATTTTTGACAATTATTGACGAATTTTGACAGTTTTGACAATTATTGATCATTTTTGACTATTTTTCAAAAATTTTGACCATTTTAGACCATTTTTGCAAATTTTCACAATTATTGACCAATTTTGACAGTTTCTGACAATTATTGACCATTTTTGACTATTTTTCACAAATTTTGGCAATTTTCAACAATTATTGACCATTTTGACAGTTTTTGATCATTATTCCAAATTTTTGACAATTTTTGACAATTATTCAAAAATTACGCACAGTCGCTTGAATGAGTTATCGCGTAACGAACGCTTTTTCGTAACATCACACGTTTCACGAGTTCACTAGCAATAGCCTTCCCAAAAGTCCTATGTCGTGCAATAAGAAGCAAGCTTCAATTTAAATTTCATTGGATTAGTGGATTATTCAGAAATCTGGCAACACTGTTGCGTAACGAACGCTTTTTGTAACATTACACGTTTCACGAGCCTTTTCAGAAATCTGGCAACACTGTTGCGTGACGAACCCTTATTCGCTTTTTCGTAACATTACACGTTTCACGAGTTCACTAGCCTTTTCAGAAATATGGCAACACTGTTGCGTGACGGACCTTTTTCGTAACGGTTACACGTTTTACGAGTTCACTAGCCTTCCCAAAAGTCCTATGTCGTGCAAGCAAGCTTCAAAAACGAACAGTTGACGAAAAAATAATTAACTCGAACCATTGACATTTAAGGCAATTTCGAATGTTGTTGGTTCATAGATCGGTCCGTCTTATTTGGACCAACCGTATTCGAATGACAAATTGATGACGTCACAAATCGTCTGGTTCAAGGTTGGTTAACCGAAACTTGAACCGTGCTCTCGAGCACGGTCTGCTCTCTGGTTAATTCTTCTATCTCCTTCTATTCTCCGATTCTCCCATTACAGTTTTGTTTACATTTGTTTTGAAGTTAAAGTTTTGTAAACAGAAGTGTGTTCGCGTTTTTTGAAAATGATGATCTACTATAAGAGGGATGCAACTGCTTTGCGTTTTATGAAAATTTGGCTTCCATTTTATACAAAAACAAACTGAATTACACTTGCAAACAAATTGTTGTGAATTGATGTACGTCAATTTTTACTTGACAGCGATTTAACCAAGCGTTTCGTTTACGAAGAATTCGAATGGATCGGAACCAACCGAGGGTTTATGAACCGACCGGTTAACCATTAACCAACCAAAAAAGCCATTCGAAATCGCCAAATGTGTCCAACTTTCGGAAAATTAGCCACAATTAGTTTGAAATTTATTGTCTTTATTGTAGGGCCGTTCAGCAATGTTACTCCATTGACAGAACGAGTGAAAGGAGCAGTCTTTAAATCGTTCGTTTACTGTGGAGTGGTGTGAAAAGAGTTGCTAGGGTTTTAGGATTGAATATGCGCATTTCGATTACCGGCCAAAAAATAAAACTCATGTATTTTATGTTACATATAGCCCGTTCAGTATAAAAACCGTTGTGCATCATCGACGTGTCGAAAAAGAGACGTTCGTTTATATCATGTCATTCGTTTGCTGCTGTCAATCACTATGTTTAGCCTCTCTGAACTCAATAAATATTTAAATTTGTAGGTCGCATGGTATTAAAAAATATAAATATAGGCTTGAAGAAAGGTTTCGTAATTAATTTCATATCAAATACAACTCGTAGATTAATTAAATATTAATCTCAAACTATCGGCAGTCTCATTTTAACATTAATAAAATTTTATATGTTGGCAATAGTGGACACTGTTGCCGCGTTTAAATTGCTTTGTTTGCACACAAACCAACTGACAGTTGACAGTCGCCCGCAGGAAAAACAATAAACAATTATTTGGTAAGATTTGTATTTTTGTTGTTTTGTAGTGTTTTAATGATCCTTTCTATTATAAACAGTCAGATATAGCTTTTAAAATACCTAAGCAATTGAAACAATGTCGAACAAAGGACCAACTCAAAATTAAATTACCTAAAACACGATCAAAATAACTATAAGAACCACGTGTTGTGCTTAGAACATGCAGAAATAGCATAGAACGCTTGTTGCAACTTCAGATTCATCCGGGCGTGACGTCACGTGGACTTGCCCTATAACCATCAATAACTCTAACCTATAGCCAAATAAAAAGAAGAATATTGATAAACTTCATTTGACATATACTAGATTCTCATATTATTTCAAGGGCTTGGCAACATAATCCAGTTATGACAGACGTCATGCTCAACGGTTTTTATACTGAATTTACAATTGCGAAGTAATAATTTTTCACATTTTATAACAGTACTAAAAAATAACCTCAAAAATATTACACCGAATGACATTTGTTTGAATTTGACGTTTGATAGATGTCCCTCGTTTGACAGTTTGAGAGTTCGGTAAAACAAAGCCATATTTTTGCGATCTAGCGTCTTTAAGCGGATTAAAGCGTTTCATTTTCGCGAATAAGTAATGACGTCACGCTTAAAAACGCTTGAAGCGGAAACTGGCGTGGTCGGGAGTGCGCCAGAAAACTTTGAAGCGGTTCAGCTGCTGTTTGTCATTCAATTGACAGCATTGACAGAATAAATTGATAGAGAATGGACCAATGGAATTTCAATAGTTCATAAAAATGTTTCTTTAGACATTCGAAATAAAATATAAAAGTCATAATTTAGATAACGGCTTATCCATTCTTCCTCACAAATTGATCTGATGTGATAGTCTCTTGGAATTGAAGAAATTATTCGCAAACTTTTTATTCTTCTTGAGAGCTGATTTCTCATTACAAGGACCACCGAAAAAGCTGTATCCTCACTGAGCACCACCAAGTTTCTCCTCCTTTTCATTCTAAATTCTAAGATCACAAGTTTTAACAAAAGCAATATCATTATACCTATATTAATATTATGTTGCTTACTACAGTTTCAGAATTTCAGAAATAAAAAAATAAACAAAGTAATGTATGTATGTGTCGTGAGAGAAATGTCATTGTCATATGTCAGAATATCGCTAGATATTACCATTTTTGCGAAGTTAAGCGTGACGACACCGTTATGAGGTCACGCTTAAGCTACACTGTTAATCCGCTTAAAGACGCTAGATCGCAAAAATATGGCTCAAATGATCCTTTTACTCTACGAGAAATCTGCTTCTGCTCCACTCCTTTCACTCCTAATTTCGGAGTTAATTGCCGAACGGCGCTTTTATTCAGAACGTTTGACGTTTATTTCAATATTTTAAACACAATTTTCTACTGGTATTAATCAAAAACATAAACATATGTGTGATTAATATTGTTGGAGGATAATATTTTACAGATTGAATAGATTTTCAGGTTAGACAATTTAAATTAAGCTGGGATAAAGATAAATAAAACATATTTATTAGTTGATAACTAACATAACTTGCGTAATAATTCTTTATTAGTTTTTCTTGCAAAGTTTCAGTGTAATTTAACAATTCGAGTACTAATGCTCACATAAGAAGTATTAAGTTTGGTTATTTAGGTGTTAGTGTTTCTCTCTAGATGTTTATATTGTAGTTAGGATTTGAAATAGAATCTAGATCTGACTACGCCAAATATCAAACTATAAATGCTTCCCGCCCTCTTACATTAAGACGACTTTTAACGCTAACGCCGGAACAAACTATAGTCTGTTCGGTCCCAAGAAAAACCGCATGTAAACAAAGTCCACGCGTGATCTATGCAAAGTCGGCTGCGTATTGGAAGACTCGCTTTGAAATGTTAGCAGTAGGGGAACCGAAGCTTTTACAGGTTCGTGTTAGTATTAAAATTATTATTTTGTATAGTACCTATTTACGAGTGTTAATATAGTGAGAAAATCTGGAACTAATTCTCAAAAAATCCCAAATAGTTTTGACACTTGACAATTTAGAGCACATGCGTAGTACGGGTCTATTATAACAATCTTTACATTTCAAGTTCACCTCTTACATGATACATTTTAACTTTTTAAATCATACATGATACATCTTTACGTGAACCATAAGTTCATTATGAATTTTTTAACTAGCAATAATTTGAATGTTTACAGAAAAGTCTTCCTCTTCTCCGGCATTCCCTAGCCACGCAGGAACTCAGCATAGAGGGTATTCGACCACCACCATCGAATGTAGTCTATTCGATATCGGGAGCCACACCAACGGTACAGACCATCAGACCGGCAGGTCTACAGCCTAATCATGTAAGGATAGTTACACCTGGTACGACGGTAGTACGACCAGGCCAAGTTATTCAACAACGCGTAGTGGCTCCTATTAGAGCACCCATACAACAAACAAGAATGGTTACTTCCATACGACAACCGACGATACCCAATAATGTTATTGTATCAACGTCTCAACCTCCAGCTCTTCACCCTGTTTATCCAAATGGGCAACAAGTTAGAAGTGGGATGATACGGCAACCTGTTCAAGTAAGTTACTGTACGACCAAAGCTAGTATCTTTTCCATAGTCAAAATGTTTAGCATTATAATATATTCCCAAACCAATAGAATTTTGACGTTACTTACAAAATTTGACTATGATGGAAATTAATTAATGGTTTGAGACTTCTGACATATCGTGTCATTTGCCATTGTATAATCAACTTATCAATTGATGTAGTATTTCGTTACTTTTATGGCTCTTGTGTCCTGAAACTCTTTCTACGATCTCCCAGTACATTCAGAGCTTAGATACTAGCTTAGAAGTGATCCTTAAGGAATCGAATGCCACATAAACCAAAGGTATAGTGCTTAATCAATTTACAGGCTACAGAGATGCATTATGTTAATTTCTGTTAGAGTTGCTTCCATTGTAATCTTGAATAATGATTTTTGGTAAAAGTCTAGTTTAGTGAACCAACGCGGATTTTGACGAAATATTTTTTTTTTAATTAATTCGAGGTCGCTGAACACGAAAATGAAAAAAGAAATCGGCGCTCTCTTACCAAAAACGAGTTATGAATTTTTGAAGATGAGTTCAGATCAGCACTGCACTGGTTTTATTGTCATATAACAACTGATTTAAATGATGCATTATTAAGTCTACACAATGTTAATTACACTATAATTACTTTTTACGACATTCCTCTCACACACACATTTAAAAAACACTGATATTGATATTCATTTCTTGCAAATTCGTTTTTTAATTCCACAATTATTATATCTTTTGACATTTTCATGTAACATGACTGACATATAAGTTTTGGTCTGTTTCCGCTCAGTCGCACAACTTGTACCTAATAGCAAATCCAGCCATTAGATATTTAGCCACTTGAATTAGTTGCTGAATATTTTCGATTTCATGATCGTGACATAGAAGATATAAACAAGATGAACATCATGAACATACACCTATTTTTCCGATAGCTGGCGTTGTATTTGGCTCAACTTTCGTTTAACTGAAATCGGTTATGGAAAAATTATATGAACAGCCATCTACATACTGTGAGAAAGGCGCGCGCGCGAATTGCGAAACGTCGATCCGGCGCGCTCGCTTCGCTCGCGATAATCAATCTACTTCATTATTTCAAACGGAAATCCAATCTAATAAATGTATCAAGATGATAAGAAGCGATTGCGATTTCACTTTGATCGGTGTTACTTGGTCGGGAAGCGATATTAGTAGAATTTTCAAATTTTATAAAAAGGGGAAACAGCTTTTGATAACCAAAGTCTTATAATATTAGCAAAATTTGATTTGGAGTTACACCTGCAGCAACTATTTTCGTTGTCAGCAGTGTTTATAGAGGCCGAACAACTGAGGAGGTGATTTTTTTAAAGAATTAATTGATGAGTGCAATTCAGAGAAAAAAAATTGTTCAGCATCCTCAATGATCAAATTGAATGGTTCATTATCCTTCAAATAAATGATAAATATCAACCAAACTTATCTCAAAACTAACCATCTTCCTAAAATCAACATCTCTCAAAATTTGAAAAAAAATGTTTCAGCTGTAATACGGCGCTAGCTATCGGAAAAATAGGTGTATGTTCATGATGTTCATCTTGTTTATATCTTCTATGTCACGATATGGTCACGATCATGAAAACGAATATACTCAGCAACTAATTCAAGTGGCTAAATATCTTTTATGGCTGAATATGCTATTAGGTACAAGTTGTACGACTAAGAAGAAACAGACCAAAACTTATATGTCAGTCATGTTACATGAAAATGTCAAAATATATAATAATTGAGGAATTAAAAAAAGAATTTACAAGAAATGAATATCAATATCAGTGTTTTTTAAATGTGTGTGTGAGAGGAATATCGTAAAAAGTAATTATAGTGTAATTAACATTGTGTAGACTTTATAATGCATCATTTAAATCAGTTATTATATGACAATAAAACCAGTGCAGTGCTGATCTGAACTCATCTTCAAAAATTCATAACTCGTTTTTGATAAGAGAGCGCCGATTTCTTTTTTCATTTTCGTGTTCAGCGACCTCGAATTAATTAAAAAAAAAATATAATCTAGTTTAGTGAACCAACGCGGATTTTGATGAAATATTTTTTTTTTAATTAATTCGAGGTCGCTGAACACGAAAATGAAAAAAGAAATCGGCGCTCTCTTACCAAAAACGAGTTATGAATTTTTGAAGATGAGGTTAGATCAGCACTGCACTTTAATGTCATATTATAACTGCTTTAAAATGATGCATTATAACTTGTACACAATATTAAATACACTATAATTACTTTTTAAGATATTCCTCTCACACACACATTTAAAAAACACTAATATTGATATTCATTCCTTGTAAATTCTTTTTTTAATTCCACAATTATTATATATTTTGACATTTTCATGTAACATGACTGACATATAAGTTTTGGTCTGTTTCTTCTTAGTCGTACAACTTGTACCTAATAGCATATTCAGCCATTAGAGATATTTAGCCACTTGAATTAGTTGCTGAGTATATTCGTTTTCATGATCGTGACCATATCGTGACATAGAAGATATAAACAAGATGAACATCATGAACATACACCTATTTTTCCGATAGCTAGCGCCGTATTACAGCTGAAACATTTTTTTTCAAATTTTGAGAGATGTTGATTTTAGAAAGATGGTTAGTTTTGAGATAAGTTTGGTTGATATTTATCATTTATTTGAAGGATAATGAACCATTCAATTTGATCATTGAGGATGCTGAACAATTTTTTTTCTCTGAATTGCACTCATCAATTAATTCTTTAAAAAAATTACCTCCTCAGTTGTTCGGCCTCTATAAACACTGCTGACAACGAAAATAGTTGCTGCAGGTGTAATTCCAAATCAAATTTTGAGCATACTGCTAATATTATAAGACTTTGGTTATCTAAAGCTGTTTCCCCTTTTTAGAAAGTTTGAAAATTCTACTAATATCGCTTCCCGACCAACTAACACAGATCAACGTGGAATCGCAATCGCTTCTTATCATCTTGATACATTTATTAGATTGGATTTCCGTTTGAAATAATGAAGTAGATTGATTATCGCGAGCGAAGCGAGCGCGCCGGATCGACGTTTCGCAATTCGCGCGCGCGAATTGCGAAACGTCGATCCGGCGCGCCTTTTTCCCAGTATGTTGATGGCTGTTCATTCAATTTTTCCATAACTGATTTTAGTTAAACGAAAGTTGAGCCAAATACAGCGCCAGCTATCGGAGAAATAGGTGTATGTTCATGATGTTCATCTTGTTTATATCTTCTATGTCACGATCATGAAATCGAAAATATTCAGCAACTAATTCAAGTGGCTAAATATCTAATGGCTGAATATGCTATTAGGTACAAGTTGTGCGACTAAGAGGAAACAGACCAAAACTTATATGTCAGTCATGTTACATGAAAATGTCAAAAGATATAATAATTGTGGAATTAAAAAACGAATTTGCAAGAAATGAATATCAATATCAGTGTTTTTTAAATGTGTGTGTGAGAGGAATATCGTAAAAAGTAGTTATAGTGTAATTAACATTGTGTAGACGTTATAATGCATCATTTAAATCAGTTATTATATGACAATAAAACCAGTGCAGTGCTGATCTGAACTCATCTTCAAAAATTCATAACTCGTTTTTGGTAAGAGAGCGCCGATTTCTTTTTTCATTTTCGTGTTCAGCGACCTCGAATTGATTTAAAAAAAATATTTCATCAAAATCCGCGTTGGTTCACTAAACTAGACTTTTACCGAGTTGCTTCCATTGTAATCTTGAATAATGATTTTTAACTTGTGAAAAAGTTGAATAATAACTAGTGTTTATTTTAAAATAGGTAAGAACTTTAGCTCCCGGCCAAATCAGACAGCCAGTACCAGTTCGAACGGCATTTCCAGCCCAAAAACAAATCGGTACAATCAAACAACAGGGGACAAAACCAGCAGTGCCTTCTATCTTAAAACCACTAGCCAAAGACAAAGAAAAAAAGACCTTTTCCTCAGCTTATACTGGAGATGACGATATTAACGATGTCGCTGCTATGGGTGGTGTCAATCTAGCCGAAGAAACGCAAAAAATTCTCGGATCTACGGAATTTGTAGGAACTCAAATAAGGTCATGTAAAGAAGAAGTTATGTGTTCAATGCCGCCATTACAACATAGGATACGACAAGCAATGGCGAAACATGGATTAGAAGAGCCTAGTACGGATGTAGCGGCGTGCATATCTCACGCAGCACAAGAAAGGCTAAGAGATCTCATAGAAAAATTATCCGTTATCACTGAACATAGGCTGGATAATATCAAGACAAATCAGCGGTACGAAATTACGAACGACATCAAAGGTGACTGCTTTAATTATCAAATTGTAGTCGTACTCTTAAACTTATTATTTTATTACGATAAATGTTATAATTAATTTGGTGTTTTTAGGTCAATTAAAGTTTTTAGAAGATTTAGACAAAGCAGAAAGAAAACGACACGAAGAAATGGAACGAGAAGTGTTATTAAGGGCGGCTAAGAGTCGGTCGCGGACGGAAGATCCCGAACAGGCGAAATTGAAAGCCAAAGCGAAAGAAATGCAACGAGTAGAAATGGAAGAATTGAGGCAGCGTGAAGCGAACGCCACCGCCTTACAGGCTATTGGACCTAGAAAAAAGCCTAGACTAGATGGGGAAATATCCAATTCGAACCAGGTAAACAAACAGTTTACTTTACTTATCAAAATATGTATTTTATTAGAGTTAACGCAGTTAACAGTACAATACCGGAAACGTCCGGTTGCTTGGCATCTGATCACACACTTAAGTCTCAGAGCTTAGTCTTGTTTCGTTTGTTGTTCCTATGTGAATGAAGAGCTTTTATGTTCGACTTCGGGGCAATGTATTTAAAGTTTATCTTAATATACTTATATATATAATTGATAATGGTCTTATTTTCTAGTCAAACGCCAGTGGTGTAGGTGGCGGTCCACGAGGTCAGCTTCCGTTGCGGCAACGCATGAAGAAAGTAACGTTGCGTGACGTACAGTTCCTGTTCGAGACCGAAAAAGACCTCTGCAAGAGTAAGATCTTGTATAAGTCGTACCTTAAGTGATGCTCGCTCTTTCTCGTCAGTGTTGTGATATGTATATCTAGGGACCTTACTAGTAGGCTATCTCTTTTTTTTCGAATTCGGACATTTATTGATCGATTAGGGGAGCGTACGTCGACGATCTTTTAGTAGTTGTTTATTGTTTTGTTTTTATAAAGGATAAGTGGTGATGTATAGCAACTTTTTTTTGAAAGTTTACCGTTTTTGTACCAAAATTTATTGAATGTTGAAGTTAAAAATTAAGAATTGCTAAAGAAATATCTCTTCAGATCAAACAAATTTCCGAACAGGCTGCTGAAAGTTTATTTATATTTGCATAATGCGCATCTGGCGTTGTCAACGAAATTATCAAAACCAGACAACTGATTTTTTTAATTGTGGAACTTAATTTCAGTCCAAAATTCTTTACCGTTTTCAAAAATGAATTATGCTATAAAAATTTAGAAATTTCCACATGTTTATATCTAATTTTACAAAGTCTTTATTAAAATGCTGATAGTTTTATTTCCATATCTTTTACTAGTTTCGATCTAGCTACCCATTTTTCCATCTCGAAGTAGAACCGCTAAGAAGGATCCTAAAATAAGGATTGTTCAGGACAGAAAAACCATCACAAAAAACACAAGTTGTCTTCTATAAATTTACAAAGTCTTTATTAAAATGCTGATAGTTTTATTTCCATATCTTTTACTAGTTTCGATCTAGCTACCCATTTTTCCATCTCGAAGTAGAACCGCTAAGAAGGATCCTAAAATAAGGATTGTTCAGGACAGAAAAACCATCACAAAAAACACAAGTTGTCTTCTATAAATTTACATTTTACATGAAGAACGGCTTGATGATAAGTTACCGCATGCCATGTTGTCGAACATCTACAAAGCTCATTTTAGTATAAAATAATCGGAAGACCATTTTATTTTTAGTCCATGTTAACATTTGGGAATCACCCCACATCTAAATATTTAACTCTTATTTTATTTCGAGTCTGTTTTTTACACCTTTTTCTTTAAAATGTTACAAACATTGTTGTTCCCGAGGTTCGCAGCTAGTCGTGTTTTCCACGAGACGACTAAGTTATATCGGTTTTTCGTTGTTGATGTTGAAATTTGATTGGTCACCAAAGTGACGTCATATGCCAGAAAAACATATGTGGAGTTTGACGTGAAGTCAAGTCACGTGTCACTAACTCCAGTATTCATTGGCGGAGCTGCGAATACCAAGATATAAAAATTTGTCAATTCAGAGCAGCGGGAATCACGAACAACGAATAATGAACAACAGAGAGAGACACATTAACGTAGTCTTATTTGCAAAAAACTGGCTGGTATTATTAAAAGTAAAGGTTATCAAATGTAATACGTTGTCGTTAGTTAAACGAAAGTAAATATTAATCTTGCTTGCCGATGTCCAACAGTTACTGGAATACAGGAATTAATGTTTCCCTGAACTCCTCCAAGCTTCAAATAGATCCAAAGTATGTAAGTTGCATTTTTGACCACCTATGACTTTTTATAACCTTCAACTCCAATAATCCCAGTCGGTTTTAAGCAAATAGGATGACGTTAACATATCTTTTTAATACTTGTACCCTTTTTTTAAATACAGCTGTACTTGTATGAAAATGTGGTCAAGGGCGTGCTCTCCATGTTGAAATAATTCCATTCCATCGTAAGAGAAACCATTGCACTCGAACAAAAACGTTATCGTACATCGATATCGAGAGATATTGTTTGATACGGACGGAGAATCCAGAAAGCGATGGTATGGTTGGAAGGGACGGGCAAAATCGAAAACGAGAGAATCGATTGATGCGGTTGAACAACATCGAAAACGAGGAAATCGGTTCATACGGACAGACAACATCGAAAGCTAAGGAATCGGTTTATAAGGACAGACTTTAAAAACGAGGGTATGTGCAGGCAATATCGAAAGTGAGCGCGGTTTGGTAGGACATGATCAAACGCGAGAGTAAGGAGCCTTAAGGACAGACAAGATCGAAAGCGGAATCGGTTGTTACTGATAGACAGAATCGAGAACGAGGGAATCTTTTCATACGGACGGACAAAAAGAAAGCGATGGAATAGGTTGTTACTGATAGACATAATCGGGAATCTTTTCATACGGACGGACAAAATCGTAGGCGGGGGAATCGGTTGTTCTTATATTCAGAATCGAGAACGAGGGAATCTTTTCATACGGACGGGCAAAACCGAAAGCTATTAACAGAGCTACGGACAGAAATGTTGGTTATTGCAATATAGAGATGGTACGAAAGTATACACTTTTTATAATAAAAATATATATGTCGCCGATCTCCGTCTAAAGGACAACCTTCTGGTACAAAAATAAAAGTGTTTAATTCTTACCTAATAATGTTTATAACTGAGCCAGAAACAAGTACATTCAGCAGTCCTAATTTTACTTGAAGTAGTTTAAAGAAAAAATTGTTTTAAATTAAATAAATTGACAAGACATTTATTTTCCGACAAGAAGCAATTGAAACAATGGCAAATAATATAAAATGTGATTTATTGAAACACTGCCACTCTGTTTTCACATTTTGATGTTGTAATATATTAAAAAAACTCGAAAATACAAAATCCAAACCACTCGTTTCTAGTCGTTTTGGTTACCTAAAAAAAATATAAATTAATATATTTGATAGATCCGGAGAAGATGTAGTTATTAGACTTTTAATTAAGTTTGGTGCTTGAAAATTGCAATCTTAGTTTATAAACACGAACGTTGTATTTAGTGTAAATAATGTATATTAATATAAATTTATTGAATCTTCTTTTAGAACTTTTAATATTATTGTTGTGTAGCTACTAATAATGGTCGAAAAAATTACAAAAAACGAATAACAATAACTTTGTAGATATAAAAAGTAGGTAAATCTATGGTAAAATTAATTAAGACGGACTACTAATACATTCTTCCATTTTACAGGATTGTATTCAAGTTTTTTCTAATTCATATTTGAAATCCATTTACAAGAATTCGGTAAACTCTAATTAAACTTATTCTATTTACCATCTCCTGTGCAATGCAAAAAACTGACCGATAACCACTTTATTAAGGTATCAACCTCTAACTAATACTCTGACAAAATCTTAACCAAAGCAATCGATTAATTCGTACGGACAACATCGAATGCGGAGAATCGGTTGATTTGTACGGACAACATAGAAAGCGGGGGAATCGGTTGATATAGTCGGACAACGTAGAAAGCGGGGGAATCGGTTGATTTGTACGGACAACGTAGAAAGCGGGGGAATCGGTTGATATAGACGGACGATATCGGAAGCGAGGGAATCAGTTGATATACACGGACTACATCGAAAGCGAGGGAATCGGTTGAATTGTACGGACAACATAGAACGCGGGGGAATCGGTTGATATAGACGGACAACGTAGAAAGCGGGGGAATCGGTTGATTTGTACGGACAACGTAGAAAGCGGGGGAATCGGTTGATATAGACGGACGATATCGGAAGCGAGGGAATCAGTTGATATACACGGACTACATCGAAAGCGAGGGAATCGGTTGAATTGTACGGACAACATAGAACGCGGGGGAATCGGTTGATATAGACGGACGACATCGAAAGCGAGGGAATTGGTTTATCTGGACGGACGACATCGAAAGCGAAGGTTAGGGGCTTGTATAGACGGCCAAAATTGAAAGCGAAGAATCGGTTGGTCGAACAACATCAACAGCGAAAACAAGAAGATACTTAAAGCCTATTTTCAATTTTTAGCGGTATCCGTAAACGTATACGTAACATGTCA
This sequence comes from Lochmaea crataegi, assembly GCA_947563755.1. NCBI lineage: Eukaryota > Metazoa > Arthropoda > Insecta > Coleoptera > Chrysomelidae > Lochmaea > Lochmaea crataegi. The sequence goes on from OX387430.1 coordinate 10,262,435, forward strand.
AGTTATATTGATAGAAAAAATTTCTAAAGCAAAACTATCACGTATCCGTGTACGCATCCCTTAAACGTCAAACTTTTGCCGAGAGTTTTTTCCCACAACTCATACCAAACCAAAATATGTAAAAAAACTAAGGTTATGGCGGAGCTATCGTTAAAAAATGTCTTCTTTGACATTTGCATTTTACAGATGCGTATCGTGATAGGTATTACAAAAAGATCCGCAACGGTACGTAACCCGTGTCGTAGACATGTCAACGTAACGGTTCTGTGAATGCTCAGATCGATACGGTTGGAATTTTGACTTAGCTTTATTCACTCCTCTCTGTGGTTGTGTGGTATTTATTCGTATTTTGTCGAAGTGAAACCATCTTTTACTGAGGTGCGTTTCAAAGCTTAACTTAAATTTATCCTCTACGACTTATTGTACCAATTCTTGTTGGTTCGTCTGATCTTTCTCTACTCGGAAACTTCCTCTCTAACATCCTCGACCTTGCCTTTGAAATTGGGTAAATTGTCTTGGCATGTTGAAGTTTGCCTTTAATGCAGATTTGATGCAACTTTCCATTAATTATTATAACCACAGCTAATTCAAAACCAGCTACTTGTCAAACTCGTCAAACGACGCACTCAGCTTCGTCACCGGCTTTAGATTACTTGGAAGCGACGGATTTGAACTTCTGCGCGAATCGTGTTTTAGACTTGGAATTTGGTTGCTGGTATTGAATTAGATGCGATATTATTATGGGATGAAAAACACTGCTTTAGGTGGAAGGATCTGCAAAATGTAGTGCATTTATCAAAACTATTGTTTAAATATAACATGTTCACATCAAAAATTTCCATTCTAAAACAAAGTAGTACATTTCTGCCTGATCTAAAAGAAAGTCGGGAAATCGAATTGGAAAATATTTTTAAAAGTGTCCCTAATGAAGTTTGTTTTGATCCATTTTTGATATAAATTGTTAAAATAAAATACATTAAGTTTGATTGTATATTTTTTATTGAAATTTAAAAAATTCCCCCAATAAATTTCGAAACTAAATGATTGAATATTGTAATTTAAAATTATTAAATAAAATGAAATTTGTAGATTTTTAAAAAAGTTGTTATATATTATCGCCGCTTTATCCTTTAGGATAAGATCCTTGCGTCGTTCCCCGTTTACATTTTCAGGTTATGAGTTAATTGAAGCAATTCAATTAAAAATAAAAATAATACGATATCAGCACTCAGACGCTATGGAGTCTTATTGAAATATTTTTATAGCTGTGTTATTGAAATATATATATTGAATATATTCGTTGTAGAGCTGGTTTTTATCGAATTTTTGGCTTATATCGACTATTGACAGCCGCCGAGTTTTTGAAATTTGACTGTTGAAAAAAGTGAAGCGTTACATTTTATAGTCGTAAATATGAAAATTGGTAAAATGCATTTTAACAGTTTATTCATTACTTTATTCACCAATGCCTTATATTCATTTTGCTCGGCATCCATTTATTAATTTGGAGAGTGATAATATATAAAAATACACTATCAACGTTTCTTACAAGAAATATTATCTTTTCGGTGGTAGTTCTTTTTTTCTTTCTTTCTTGGGAACTATTCTTTTTTATATTTCTACCCTAATATTGTTTGTGGCATTCCTCCTTTATCTCAATTGCTTCCAACTGAAGTCGTTTCGATAGGAGTTACATTTTAGACTGTAGAGAACTGGCTTAAGATCTCAGCATCCATACACCCAGATTTTTAATTACTGTTTCCTATGAAGATTTAAAAAATATCAATCAGAGGGATACATATGTCTCACTGACAAGTTGACACTGATGACAGTCGCCCTGATGATAAACAATTATTTGGATAGATTTTAGATTTGTAATTTGGTTGTTTTGTGTTGATTTAATGATCATTTTTATTATACAGTCATATATAGCTAAGCAATTAAAACAACGTCGAAAAAAAGCACTGAATCAAAATCAAATAACTATTAAGAACCAGGTGTTGTGCAGAAAACGCTTGTTTATCTCGGTGCGACTGTCAAATAACGTAACGTGGACTTGCCATATAAATAAATGGCGAATGGTTGAGTAGCCGCCTTTACGAAATCCAACCCAAATATCCAATGCAGAAAAGGTACAAATTTATTTCATTGGTAGATGCTTTCTTTTATGAAAAGTTCGTAATACTCGAGAACAAAATTATTTATACTTACGACTGTAAAGTTCCACTTCCCACTGTCACACACCAATTCACAATAAATAGACCATTTAAATATTAAAAAAAAAATGTTTTGTATCAAAACTAAAAGGGGGTAATAAGTGATTGTTTGCAGCCTTCACATAGAAAGCTTTGTATTTTCTTATGTATCGGTAATGAAAAAAAAAAGAAGTTAGATTGGTTTCTGTTGAATAATCAAAGAAGTGCTGGTCGATTATTAGAATATCTTTTTGAAAATATTGCTCGTATTTGCAATAATCATACACGTGCCTATATAATGCATATGCCTTGAAAAATATTTTATTTTTATTTTAGCAAATTGAAAATTATACGTTACAGAGTGTCCCATAATTTTTAAGTCATTACTTTAAAACGCAAGGTAACTCGATGACATTTGGTAGGATTAGTTTGAACTTGGTATGCTTTTTTATCCTTTATTGATTCATTATTTGTAGTTTTTGAATATATTTTTGTTTTAGCAGGTTCCATCTAATTTTAGACCATTAGATTTGATTTTCCAGTTTTATAGGTATTTATAAACTTAGTTTTTTCGACTCCTATTCTGAAAAAGTGCTAGTCTTATTCTCTATTATCAATATTATTTATTTATTAATCACTGGCACCATTAACTTTATCTTGCTTGTAATTCTATCCATCTTAAATTTTTCTCATTCCATATTCCTATCTTTTTACATATCTTTCCGACTCCCTTTTTTCTTCCAGACTATCTTACTACCATGTCTTCTTCTTTCTGTGGCTTTCTATGTATGTATGAACTGTACAATTTATATAAACGTTTCCACTTGGAGATTGGACTGCCAAATGGATGTTAGTCGCCCATCTGCACCGACCCTATTCGTTGTTCTTTTATAAAACAAATACATTATCTGATTGTTATTTTAATTTTAGAATTTCGCAGTTTGTTTTTTACGTAATTCCAGAAATCCCCACTAAATTATTTTACCAGCTTGAAGACTTCCTTTTATTTCTTCTACTCTTTTGTTATTTTCATTTACCTTTATTTCCAAAATGCTCTAAGAGTTACAAACGGTTTTTTTTGTTAAAATTGCGGTGATTTTGAATAAGCATTTTGCAATGTAGAAAAAGATATTCTAAAAGACAAGTTTGTTGTTGAAGATAAAGCATCTTCCTGTATAATATAGAAATGAAAAAAAATATCATAGTTTTTTCTACAATGATATGTACATAACGTAGATTTTCTAATAACAGTGTCGATTTTTTTCTTTATAAGAAAATCTTTTAAAGATCAGGTAATGTTGAAAATTCTGTAATTAGTTATATAATTGTTTTTTTAAACCTAAACTTATAAATATAGATATATAATTTTTGTTATAGATTAATATTTAATATAATAAAACATGAAATGAATCTAGTTTTTGTTTAGTGGTCCATCATCGTGATTCGGACTGGTTATTTTTTTTAAGTCGTTTGGTTACCGGATTAAATAATTCTCATTTATTCCTCTTCCATACACAACCGACAAATATGTTTCTCCTTGAGTACCTGCTTGAATTTCCGAGTCAGAACAGATACAATATTTCTACATATTTTTTTGGAAATATAAAGTTTATAAATAAGTCCTCTATCCTCGGTGATCGATGTACAGTTATATTAAAAACATAGGGCACAAGTACATTTTATTTGCGTAAAACCTTCTGGAGTTTGAGGTTATCGAATGTCATAGGCTGTCAAAAGACATAGACTCCATTTATTCTAATTCAGAGTACATTAATGTAAGCCTAAGATGTTTTTATTTGAACTTATTATTATTAATGAATAATTGAACGAGATAAATCAACGTAGGGTAAAGTAATCAAATGGAATTAACTAGAAGCGTAATTTAGATAATATTTATAACATTTAACACGTTCCGGTAACCGGACGGTTTTTAAAAATGCACTTGCCCGGGTCCAGTAGAGAAGCCACTACCTTTTGTTTATCTGTATATAAATAACAAGTCGTATCCAACACTAGAGATTTTTTTATATTATTTTGTAATAATGATCATTCATGTCTATTTTATTATAATTAAATTGTTTACAAAAATTTATTAAGTGTTTTCTGTGTTTTTTTACACATTGGGTCACAGAAATCGTCTATTATTTCATGTAAATCGAAAGTTTGCCAAACCAGATATACGCATTTTATTATTATTGAGCACATTCGAACCAAGCGAGGAACGAGCAGTGCTTTTTAAGTTAGTCATCTTTTGACACCGAGCTTCATTAGTAAATTTTTCGAGACCCGATTCTTGTATAATTTTACCGAGTTATTTAAAATGGGAAACTCTTGTTAATTTCCCATATTTAGTGTTTAAGAATTGAAGACTAGTTACATCTCTTTTAGTAATCCAATTTCGGGCTTCGGGACACTGAAAAATAGATGTTCTTCCTTCTCGCTCTTTGTGACAGATACAAAGAAATGTTACTATAGAAAATTATCTGGTATTAAACGAGCTTACAAACGATGATATCAAAGTTATAGCTCATTCTGCGATTTTCTGAGATAATAATAATTTTAGATTTGAACATAGTAGTAACGCCCCCTAGGGGTGAAATAATTACCAGAAATTTCTCTTGGCCACTTTTACTATCAATATTTTTTTCCTCACAACCTGGTACAAATACTTTCCGAGATCCAGCCGGTTACCTCGCTTAATGGGCCACACTGTACATAAATTCCATTAGAGATTTTTTTCATTTTGGACAAAAAAATGTGTAGCAAACTGTAAATCTGATGGTGTCATAGTTACAGAAGGAGTTTTATTCAATTTCCTTACAAAAGGAAAGGGGGATACCATCACCTGTTTGAGAATATTGTGTAGATTGAAATATATCTTCAAGATACTAATTTGTCAATATACAAATCAAAATACTTGATGGTATTATATAGCAAAAGTTATAAGGTAATCATCAATCTATTATTAAATAAAGTAAAAATTGTTCTTAAAAACGCTTTCTGCGACCTATCTGTAATTCTAGCTGTTGGAAGATATTAGCAATTTCAAAAGAGGATATTTTATTTCTGTTGCTGTTCAAATTTTATTGAAATTCTGCTATTATTAAAAAAAACACATTTATCATTACTTAATATTTTCAAAATTTGGTCCAAATCATAATTCTAGTACAAATAAGTTTGTTTTTGTCATAATAAAGTCTTTGTTTGGTTTCTCGTATTCGTTTTTAATAATAATCTGTCGCTTCCCCTATTTATATTTACATGTTTCTAATTTATTTGTAAATATTGCAACTGCTTACGAATTCTAACGGAGGAACAGTAGCCACATCCAATTTTTTCTCCTGACAAAACCGTCAAAATTTAAATTTGTAAATCGAGTAAACTGGCTAGCTACGATACCGGTATGTTTAGGTAACTTTTGTACATCATGGCGACTACTAGTATATCTTCATGAGGTGCATTTTCGAATTATTCTCCTTATCGTGTGGCTTGTTTTTACTTAAATATACTCGGTTGAATCTTTTAATTAACGGGTTGTCATAAAATAAATATATTAGTGAATATGTGAAGTGAATCGGGATTTTCGAATTGAAATATAAAACGGTTTCTTAACTATGAATAGTGTTTAAATGGGCATTGCTTCGACTGAGACAACTTAAGGTAAGTGTTTGATAAAAAATAATCAGAAATATAAATTTTTTCTCAGAGTAGTTCTAACACAAAAAGTAGTTGGATCTATACGAATAATCTACTATTTTAAAAAGTCCTTATTAAACAAAGAGCTAGAGCAGGGATTCCCAAATTATTTTCCAAAATGAACTGATACCTCAAACCCCCATAGCCAAATTACTTTAAAAATCCTATCTCTAGTTTTTTTCCTATTGATACAAAATACTAATTTAAAAACGTTCTACTGAAATATTAGTCATTCTTATAACAAGCTGGTACACGGAACACACAGTATCTTGAAAGTTTCAAATAAGAACTTGTATTAATTAATATAGGGGTCGATTTTTAGACCTCGTCTACCCTCTAAATCAGTTTCACTTTGGGAATCCCTGAGCTAGAGGGTCAAATTTATGTATACGGTATTACTTATTTTACTTGGCTAGTTTATAAACTAGCTGGATAGTATTAAAACTACTCGTATATAACATATAAATCATTATTTTGCTATTTGTCTGTAAAATGCCTACACGTTTTTGATAATTTAGTTACCTCTACTTATAGTTAGGTATAACTTTCTAACATTTCACAGATAAATATCCTTTTTTCTACTACCATGCGTAAAGTACATACTTCACTAGTGAAAAAAAGAAAAATTTCTTAAAAATTGTAGATATTAACAAAATATAACTCTTTATTGTATATTACCATTTTATGCTATCTTCCTCTAAGACAAGTAAATTATTTTTGCTTATATTTAGTGTCCAACAAATTATCAACAGTTCAAGAAAATATAAATCTTCAGTATTTTATTAAAATTTCGGTAGTAGAAAAAGTAATGTATCCAACAAGAGTGTAAAGTTCCTTTTTTGACTCATATGATCGTCGCATTCGCCTTCGGCTCATGTGACAATATTCACATTCGTCAAAAAAGGGTTACTTTACACACTTGTTGCATAAATAATTTCTATGTTAGGTACTTATTTATTAAAAATATATACCTTTTAAAATACTATATTCTGAACAATATCAAATATATAACAAAGGAGTTTTTTATTGAAGGAAAAGAAAATATCATTTTGAATAGTTTCCTGTACAGTGGGACACATTTAAACTGTATTTTATTTAAAATATCAGAAGAAATAGTTGCAAGTATAACATAGTGGAAAAAAAATATTTTTTTTGATTTTTCTCTGAAAATTCTGAATTTACCGCAAATTTTTTGACTGACAATCTTCAAAATATCTATCAATTTTATGCAAAATCAGTCAAAAACTTATATAGTTCACCGGACCCCACTTGTTGATTTCGTTGTGTTTGGAACAATTTGATTTGAAAACTAATTTTCATATTGAAATTTATTTATTAAAAATATATTTTTCCTACAACCGCTATGCAAAACACGCTTTTCTACACAAATTTGTAAACGCAAAACAGGCCTTTTCTTAATTTCTTTGATAACCGTTGGAAAAGTAATGCGAAAAGTACAAACTATGGGACTTTTCCGCACCGAAATGTCGAACACAGCTACTTATAACCTGTCAACTTTTTTTGATAATTCAACATATTTATTATAGTGAATTTCTGGGTGTGCAAATTTTAAATTTGAACCAAAAGTAAGTAAACTATTTATTGATTATTTATTTTAATTTATTAATTATACAAAAATTAACCTATTAAGCATTATTTTAGGAATTATGAATCAAGATCAAAATTTATCTTTTGAGTTGTCCCATTCCGACTCTGAAAATACTCCTCTATATATTATCGAACAGATTCGAAAAGCAACCGAAAATTTGTTATATACCTGAGATTACACCAGGCATAACAATTAAAAATTGGTCAAATTTCACTATTAACTATACATTGATTTTTCTATATTTCATTTTCATTTTGTAAGTTCTTTTTTGGATTTTTCTCTGAAAATTCTGAATTTGCGTTACTGACAATCTTCAAAATATCTATCAATTTTATGCAAAATCAGTCAAAAACTAGTATAGTTCACCGGACCCGACTTTTTTATTTCGTTGTGTATGGAAGAATTTGATTTCAAAACTAATTTTCATATTGAAATTTATTCATCAAAAATATATTTTTTGGACTAGCCTCGTATACAAATAAAATTTAACTTAAATAGACAATTTTTAATTCCCCATCCAATATAAAGTATTATTAATGACGTATTTCAGTGAGTCGCACCACAAAAAACCGATATTCGATACAAACAATTTTTTTTAAACTCGACTTGCTATACTTGCTTATGTTACACTTAAAATTTACTGGAAAACATTTTAGTAGGTCGGGGTTGTTGAAGTTGATAGTTTAAATTGAATTATTTAACCAACTTTGTTTTTCGCGTTTAGTGCGTCGCGTGTACTTTTGTGAAATTTCGTGTAATTGTGAGAAATATTTTCAGAATTAGGAACGATTTCTTCAGAAAACTAAAGGGCGAGTGAACATTTCAACATGGGTATGTACTTGTTAATATTTAATTCCCAATTATAGGTAATCTTGAAGTTTATTTATTTATTTTGCTGGATTCGAGAAATGTTGCCGTGTAGTACTATTTAAATGTAATAATCTTCATATGACTTCAAGTTTTTGATAGCTGTTTGTTTTGATCTTTACTAAATATGTTATATAGTTGTTGTATTTAATTGTGGTAGAAATTTTAATGTAGATCTAAATCAATTAAGTATAATTTATTTATTAGTTAAATAATGTTTATGGTGAATCGTTGTGTATTACCGTAGAGTGGTGTTACTTTGAAACGCTTTTGGGATATTTTGCAGTATAATTTTTTGAAACGAAAGTTAGCAATTTATAATATACTTATTTTTAGGCTTGTAAAAATGTTTCAGAGAGCGTATCCCAATAATTAAATAATATATTTTGAGCCACTGTTTTTTTAAAATTATTTTGTGTTGGGCAAAGTTACCCCATATGTGGGGCTAATTTGCTATTACGTATAAAATCGTTATAAAGATGCCTATATACTGGGTAAGAGGTTACTTTGTCTACTTAAATATTGCAACAAACAGTTACAGTTCAATTCGGTTTTTTTAGGGGTCAGAAAAATGAAACGTGAGTAAAGTTTAATGAATGTAATATTTTTTACATTTTCTTTATTTGAAAAACTAGATAAAAAATTCAGATAACTTTTTCAACAATTTACCTACTAGGCAGGTAAACTAAAATAACATTATCAGTCAAAAAACCTAAAGCTACAACTAAAAAATATTATAAACGTTATAAAAAATCAGCCTAAACGCGGAAATAGACGTCTGAAAGTCAACAAAACCTTAAAAATAAATCTAGGAACGTTTAAGAGATCACATCTTTAGAAGTCAAAGGCTTCATCTATATTCATACCTCCTGGTGTTGCTTCTATATTAGGGGTGTCTTCAGCATTATGGACTACGATGGATGGTCCACTCTCAAGCTTGTCCAATTCACTTGGAAGCATATCCAAATAGGAAATAGACTGCCCAGCAGGAACAGACAACATTTTTTTTTCTGCCTTGCTTGTTGCATTTCAGGGCTCCTCTTTTCTTTTAGAAAGTCTAAAACAGCTTCATTAATCAGTCCTGTTTCTCTCAATTCTTGTGTTTTGTTTTTTGGCATTCTTTTTGTTACTTGAAATTTATCAAGTGGATATATACCTGAGGCTTTAAATGCATTTTCTTTAATACCTCTGCCTTTGGAATGCATCTTATTAATCAGTTTACCCAGCAAACCTGGAAGATAGATTTTATTCAACGTTGATACATTCGGGTTCTGTATTTTGTAGGTCTTTAGTATTTCCCTCCAGGCTGCTTTTAAGGATCTGAAAAATCACACGTCGAGGGGCTGTGTAAGATTTGTTGTGTTTGGAGGCAAAAACACGAAACGGATATTAAAAGTCTGACAGGAGCACAATATTTCAATATTCAGGTGTGACGAAAGGTTGTCTCCGATAATAACTTTGGGTCCTTGTAATTTTTTAGCCCATGGCAATACCATAGTCTGAAACCACTCCATAAACGTCGGCCCGTCAAACCAGCCCGATTTCGTTCTGTTGTAGCGAGTTCCAGGGGGTCCACCTAGGCACCATTTATCATAAAGTCGTTCCGCTTTATAAACGTCATAGGGCGGAAGAAGTTCTCCTACGTAGCAGCATAAACAAACATGATAGAAACTGCAGATTTGGTCGAATTCAAAATACGGTCGGGATATTTTGTACCTCCGTTTAAAAATGCATTTCGTTCTTCCCGGGTCATCACATAAATTGGTTTCATCGTAATTCAGAATATTTTGCGGTGGCACATCTTTAACACTTATGGCTAGTCTACCAAAATATTCTTCTATTGACTCTTCTGTTGTTTGAGCACGTACTCCTTTTATATTTTGACATGATCTTTGCGCTAGAAGATCTTCATATCTTTTCAAATACCCATAACACCAATCTTTTCCAGGCATATTGTTGGGAAATATTTTAACTGTCCGATCCTACCCAAACGATCCAAATACTCTTTTACAATAATTCTAAGGTCAAACATTGTAAGGGGAAATCCATACTCTGCACTTGCTATTAGAAGATCTACCAATTGTCTTTCTCCACAAGCCTCAAAAACGGTTGGTGCTCCAACAGGCTTTTGGTGGAGGCTCTTAACTTTATTATATGCGTCTATCTCGCACGGCGCGCACAGCAGATGCTAAGTTTTCTTCGGTATAATCTTCATACCATTTTCTACCACTTGTAATTAATATTAAGGAATGAATTGTCTCTCTGTATTTTTTTCTATTTCTACTTAAAAAAACAAAAACAATCATGTACATATCTATAATTTAAAAAAATGTGATTGTGGATAAAATTTTTCAAAATTAAAAATGGGCATAAGTAGTATGGTTGGTGGTGAAACTGATTTAAAACGAAGATGTGATGTAAAGACACAACACATCGTGAACATAACCTTAAAATCTATAAATTACCGAATTTTTCCTTGTTCTCGAGATGCTACTTGGACAAATTTAAATTGGGCGTGGTAATGACGGTTCATTTTTTCATTTGACAAACACTAAAATTTCACTTCCAATTGAGTTCTCACTGAACTTTTTAAACGACGGACTGGATTGATTTTGACGAGTTCCTGAATGGTTTTGATTCACAATTGGTCCCGGTACATGGCGCTGCAATTGAACTCCTCCTAAACGGCTGGATAAATTTCAATTAAAGTTTTTGTGTGTGTTTGAGTGAGTCACTGGTCAGTTTGACATTGAACTCCTAAACGGATAGGCCGATTTAAATAAAATTTTGGAAGATTTTTTGGTACAGCCTTTCCGAGAAACGGTTCTAATTCTCCAAAAAAAAATTTAATGGGCCGGAAAATTGGGAGTGAAATTTAGGAGAATCGGTTTTCTGATGCAGTTTCGTTCCGTATACTTCTGATGCTTTGGATTAAGGTAAAAAAAAATACAAAAAAATCAGTATCATGTGTCGTTTATTTTCTAACTGTAATAAATAAACATATGTATTTACAGAAAAACACACAATTCTGACACATGTAATATTTAATGAAAATTGAAATAATCTTATTCGTGATATGTATGTATAATCAAACACCTATATAAAAATGTCCACATGAAAAGGAGCTTTGTGATTATAAACAGTGATTTATGTCTATTACACAATAGAGAATTCAGTAGTTTTTTTTTTGAGAATTATCTTTTACCGAATTTGGATTTGCACAAAAAAATGCACAATTTAAACAAAGAAACAATATTTGAATCAACGTTTTTAGGCCATTTATAGAGGGTAATATTCCTACCTCGTAATGTAGAATATCAAATGACCATTAAAAAGCGTCCATTCCCATTACAGGGTGAAATGGGAATTTTGACCGAAATTAAATTTCATTTGGTCCTCAGTTTGATTTGACTCATATTTTGGTGAAATGTTACATTACTACCACCTTATTAACTAATTAACTGAAACAAAAAAAATCAGGGCCTGTCTTTGAAATATTACTTTTAGTTTTTTTCAAATAAAAATGTTTATATGGTTTTTGAAAACCAATCAAGATTTAATAAAGTATATAAATGGACAACAAAAACGGCGTATTTATTTTTTCTCCCTCATAATCACTCAATTTCTAATAAAAAAATCAAATATGAATATTAAAGTTGAACAACATTTTTTGTTGCTATCCACGACTTCGTCCGCGTAGATTATCAAAAAACAAAATCTGTAGATATGGAATAAGTTAAAGATTAGCCTCATCAACGCAAAATGGCTTGAAAAAAATTAAAAACAATTCTTAACGATCAAAACGTTGTGGTATTATCAAAAATATAGAACAGGATGAGGTGGATTGGTTATTAATAATTAAATTTTTGTACAAAATATCAAATTGTTGCAAGAAAAGTTAGGTTGTTTCAAATTTATGGTTCATTTTGCTCAACTTTTGATTGATAATCAAATTTTATTTTTTTATCAAACATTGAGTGATGGCGAGGGGGGATAAATGCACATTTTCTTATTTAAGTGTATAATTTCTTAAATTTTTATAGTTTTCAAAAACCATATACAGGGTGAAATTTTTAATATGAACAAAACGAACAAATTTTTAGAGATCGGTCCTTAATTTCTTCTAGTTTAAATGAATCTGTTAATAAGGTTGTAGTAGTGTAACATTTAACCACGATATGCGACTTACTGTTAAAAAATTATGACCGAAAGAAATTTCATTAAAAATTCACATTTCACCCTGTATATTAGCATTGTATAACTTTATACAATGATATTAGTGAACAATGAGAGCAAACACTTTTTAATCTTAAAAAAATTTTTTCATTCTAAGCCATTGTTAGCAAAATTTTGTTACTACCAGAAATATTCAAAATCCCTATAAAAGAAAAAACATTTTTTGAAATATCCATATTTTCAATTGATCAGATTATTGTTCTTCGTTTAAATTTTACAGGTGATTTCTAATTTTTTTTTGCACGAAGAAGCTTTCGATAGAGGTGCAACATAAGATAAATTTTTAAATGCCAGTTTTTTTTTTAATTATACTAATCGAACTAGATGCTTTCGCTATAAGCATGATTTAACTTTAATTTTATTTAAAACGCACTTGATTGTCTCGTGCCATATTACAAAAATCAACTTACTGTTAATAATTCGCACGTGTACTTTTACCTCAACTTATTTCAGATCATTTTTCAAATTTAAAAATATTTCTCGATAAATTACTTAACTCGTGTTTTGAATAAACAAAATTATTTAACTAAAAAAATAAATAAATATTGGAATGGAAAATTTTTGGCTTCAAAAAAATTACAATCTGACTCCACAAGTATTAACAGGATTTGAGCTACAGCGTCCTGACTAACTGAGAGGATACGCTTTTATGTAAAAATAATAAAAATGAATACTTGGGAGATGATAGAGAGACTAAAAATAATTATAGTACTTCATATGAAATTTTTTCCTACGTTAACGAATTATAGGGCTCTAAAGTTGGGAATTGAAAATAGTTTTTTATTTATAATTATTAAATGGCTTATTGGAAATTAGTAAAATTTTAACCGTTTATAAACACCATAATTGCACAATTTTTGGCTTCATAAATGAGTCTATACTATACTAGTGAACTCAGGTTAGGACTAAGTTCAATATGGTTGATGCGGCAATTTTTTGTTAAATATAACTTTTTATAACAGGAATACCAGAGTGTACAAATAGTTGGCAAATATTTCTTCTTAAATTATAACTTTTTATATGAAGCATCTACTTACTATAATTATTTTTAGTCTCTCTATCATCTCCCAAGTTTTTGGTATGAAGTTCTGGGACAATGTTGAAACCACTTATGTAATAAATTTATTTGTGTCCTTATTTGATTGAATTATAAACAACACTCCGAACAAAAAATTTAATATACAGGGTGATGCAAGTAATTCGAGCACAGTCTGTACACACTGTATATTTTTGAAATCTCTTTAATAATCTGGTTTCAACGAACTGTAACATTTATGATCAATTATGACAGTGAACAGGGTGAAAAATTGGTAGTATCAAACCACAGAAATATTAAAAAAAAAACTGATGATGACATAATGTCCTTTGACTTTAAAATCGCTTTTAACACTGAGTCTTAACTGTTTTTTCATTGTTAGTTCGTGACGTTCTTCCATTTCGACAAAGCCATGATTTAAAATAAATCTGCAGATTATTGAAGCTAATGTTTTTGTTGTTAATCTGTGTTTTATTGCTTTTATATAATTTGAAATAATCCAGAAATGCATCTGGGACTCAAAACAGAACACAAACTATCATGTTTATGGTACTACTATTCTAGTTTTGGGACAGTTAGTTGGGAGAGAGTAAAAAAAGCCAAGATATGAGTTAGGCGCATGTGTGTCACTTATAGATTGTAATATTTCAATATTAGAATCTTCCATTTCACTATGGACTATTTTTTACATGAATCACTCTGTATATCAAAGTAACAAACTAACAATTTGACTGCAAAACTTTTTGAAAAACAATCTTTTTTTAAGAGAGGCTTAAGTACAACAGAGTTTAATAGACGATTCTATATTACATGTTGTAGCCTAAAGGATGTCTTTTTTCAATACTTTTTTACAAGTGTCTTTGCATGTACTGAATATATGTGTGAATGTATTTCAAAAGACTTTTCCCTTAGATGCTTGATTCGAAAATTGTCTTAATTGGAAATTTGGATACATATACAAGGTGGTATAGGAAAGTTTATAGAAAATTTAGTGAAAGAAGAAAAGTAAAGTAGTTATAGACATGTAACTCGTTTAATATATACATAAATAAAAGGACTTAAACATGATGAGGCATTTTAAAGATTGTATCTTGGTTATTACGTTATCTTTCCGTGTTATTTCAGTCTTTTATTGTAAAATTAAAATGCCACATACATATCTAATTTAACAATTCCTCCATGTTCACTATACTACCCTGTATCTCCTGACATAGTCCTTTTTCACAACAAAATAGCTGTACCATTTTTTTTCAATTCGTTATAACAAAAAGTGAATATTTCCTTTTTCAGGTATACGAGTATACAATAAGTTTTTCACCTCTCAATAATAATTATAACATACTTTATAGAAAATACATAAATAGGTACTTACATTAGGTTTCTTAGAATCGTATATATCTAAAAATAATCATGCCTGTATACATCCTTGGTACATTATGAGTCTTGTCCCATAAATTTTTTTTAAACTAGTTTATACTTAATATTTACAAAACAGTTTTTTATATATACAAATCGATGGCACTAGAAATATACAATAGAGTAGGATGAAGTGACACAATAAAGTAAGAACAAGGATAATAGACAAAATAGAGGATTTTTTTAAGTATTAGGTACATTTAATTTTTCTAGTTAAAAAGGCTTATTCTAAAAACTATATCAAATTGGTGAGATATACTTCTGTTTCAATCCTGATTCAATACTCAATAAAAAAATTAAGAAGAAAAAGAAATGCATTTAGTTTTTCGCAAATAACTCAAAAACTAATAAAGATATTCGAAATCTGAAAAAATATTTTTGAAGAGGAGAAAATTTTCAACAAAAAAGTTTGGTGTCACGAAAATTATCTCCGCGTGGATATTTCGGGATGCCCGCCCTGCCTCTAAAGCAAGTATGTCACGTAGAATAATTTTTTTCAAAGATTAAATATCAATTTAAAAATTCAAATAAATTATGATACGTTCTCAATACTTGAAGGAATAAGTTCTCGTTGCAAAAATCGATCTATCTCAATTTTTCAAAAAGTTAGGCGATTGTTAATTATTTAAACTTTCTAAGACCTCCGTGGTGATTGAAGGCATTATTAATGCTCTCGAATGGCTTACTAGAATATGTTTTCTATTCAATTGGGATTGAACAACAAATATCCAAAAGAAAAAGTTAAAATTGGGCAAAAATGGGCACTTTCATTATTAGACATGCACAATACAAATGTAGGCAACTCTCTGTACAGTCACGTTCAAAATTCTTATTTCATTTACACTGTCAAAAAATATTTATTTTTCTGATTTTCATTCCCAATAACGTAAAAACTTGGTATCTATGGGACTTTCTACAGATAGTCAAATTTTTTTGGCCCTCAATATCAACGGATACCAAAAATCATAGCAATAACTTTTTTATTTTTGTAAACATTGCCGCTCTGGCTCATGATTGGGTTTCTTGACCCTGGTATACTTATTTTCAATGGGCACACTTAAGAATGGAACAACAAGACAAGGAATATTATTTTATTCACTAATCCCATTAGTTATGAATCACCCAGTATATTTAGTTGAAGATAGTTTGGTTATTTTGTTATGTTTTACTATGTTTAAAGTTTACAATTTGATTAGATTTGAGCCCAATTTAAATTTATATACTGAAGAATATCGAATACAGGTGGGTCAGACCGACACTGCCTGTAAAGGATACAGGATAACATAATTTGGATAGCTGAATCAGGAAGGAGAAACAGATTTAAATTCCAGACAATATAGTTATTACAAATAGAAGTCACGCAAACTGATTTGTTATTGAAAATACTGAGACGAAGTGATTAAAATTATTACAAAAAGCATAAACAAGAGATATACTTTTTGTACAGAAGTAAAGGTTTAGCTTTTTTCCAATATAGTTGAAAAACGAAAGCGTCGTTCAGGGTTTTAAATGAAGAACTTATTTTCTACATTCTCTTGAATAATGCAAAAAATAATTAAATTTATATTTAAAAAAAATCAACCATATAAATTGTCCAAGTGGAATGCTAAAGTGTTCCTATATTGTTTTAAAACAAATTAAATTTTAATATGAAATTGACTATAGTTTATACAGAGTGTTCCTGAAAAAATTTTGTGATTCAAAACGATATGCTTTCACAGAACAAGAATTTCTTGATAACAAAATATAAATTTATAAAATTGAACAGATAATCTTCAGTTATTCTATGTGCCGTTGAAATAGGTCACTCGGTATAGGAATGGAGAATAATTGCTCTATGAATTTAAAAGTATTCAATGATAAAAAAAATTAATAAAAAGCTGAACTGATGGAGTTTTTTTATTAATTATAATTATAGAGGGTGGTTCATTATTAATTGAACATATTTTACGATGGCAATAAAAAAAGCTTTGTAGAATTTGGAAAAGGTCAACCACTCATTTTCTCCTGTCATACGAATCTGGTAGAAGCCAGAAATGTTTATTGAACAAACATAATTCAGTAGGGTGTACAGTACCTACACTTCCTGTCAATTATGATAGAGATATGTCAAATGGTTATAAATGGGTTTTAAACAACACCTTGTGAATCAGCAAAGAAGAATATGCCCAGCATTATACTTCTTTTCAAAGGTGGTTCGACTCTATGCTTATGCAACACTAGGTATGTCCGAGGTTGCTAGTTGGTAGCTCAGATGCTTTGGGCGCCACTATCTTTTAGGCTTCGACAAACAATATGAATTGAACAAGCAACTAAGGTAGAAACACCTTGTACAACTTGAGTGAAGATAATTAGTGGATAAAGTTAAAAAAACTTACATTAAACTGGACCCATTACCCATAGCTCTTACAGCCAGGTAGTTGAAAATTAAATTCAATAAATAAAGCAAGATAAACTTATTCCTGCCAATAGATAATGGATTTAGTGAGGCCTGTACTTTTAGTTATCTTGCATTCTTCCTCCAAGGGGTTAAGTGGCTCTAAAGGATGGCTAATTCTTCATTTCATTGTCTTCGGGAAATGTTGTTGGGTCATCGATATCCACTAGAGGATGGATTAGAAGAGGTTTTTGCTTTGTCATAGAGTTGGGATACTAGAGATGTCCTAGGGATGTCATATAGTTATCCTAGAGATGTCATAGGGTTAAACATTAAACCAAACCCATTTCCCATAGCTCTTACAGCCAGGTAGTTGAAAATTAAATTCAATAACTAAAGCAAGATAAACTTATTCCTGCCAAGATAATGGATTTAGTGCGGTCTGTACTTTTACTTATCTTGCATTCTTCCTCCAAGGGGTTAAGTGGCTCTAAAGGATGGCTAATTCTTCATTTAATTGTCTTCGGGAAATGTTGTTGGGTCATCGATATCCACTAGAGGTTGGATTAGAAGAGGTTTTTGATTTGTCATAGAGTTGGGCTACTAGAGATGTCATATAGTTATCCTAGAGATGTCATAGGGTTAAACATTAAACCAGACCCATTTCCCATAGCTCTTACAGCCAGGTAGTTGAAAATTAAATTCAATAACTAAAGCAAGATTAACTTTATTCCTGCCAATGGATAATGGATTTAGTGAGGCCTGTACTTTTACTTACCTTGCATTCTTCCTCCAAGGGGTTCAGTGTGGCTCTAAAGGATGGCTAATTCTTAATTTAATTGTCTTCGGGAAATGTTGTTGGGTCATCGATATCCACTAGAGGATAGATTTGAAGAGGTTTTTGCTTTGTCATATAGTTGGGCTGCTAGAGATGTCCTAGGGATGTCATATAGTTATCCTAGAGATGTCATAGGGTTGTACTTGGATTTTCTAGGGTTCAAGGTGCTGGTCTTACCACGACAATGAATTGGAGATAAAGATGAGCATGAAAATGGAGATAATGTTCGATATAATAATGTAAGACAATCGGTAATGGAGAGGGCGCGTAATGCTCGTGGTAGTAAGAGTTAAGACAATTTACAATGGACTGGAAGTGACAAATATGACTATAAGAATTATAATCCATTAATTGAAGTCCCAATACACAAAATAAATAAAATTACAATAAAAACTGTACACAAATGTACTATACACAATACAAATATTGAC
The DNA here is from genome assembly GCA_947563755.1 of Lochmaea crataegi. Taxonomy (NCBI): domain Eukaryota; kingdom Metazoa; phylum Arthropoda; class Insecta; order Coleoptera; family Chrysomelidae; genus Lochmaea; species Lochmaea crataegi. The sequence continues at coordinate 10,281,136 of OX387430.1, forward strand.
TATTAAGAGATCAAACAAATCATGTATATATGCTTCACATTCGAAGATAATGTGAGAGGCTGTTTCCTTATCTTCCGACAGATAGGCTCCTCCCTATATATGCCAATTGTATGCATGTGCCTCCTTAGAGTACAGTGACCGCTGAGTAATCCCGTCACTTTCCTTATCTGGCCCCTGCTGAGGTTTAATATTTCGTTAGTCAGCAACTCCGAGGGTTTTTTGAACAAGAGTTTGCTGTGTTCCTGTTTTGTCACGTGTCTCCAGTACGTCTAAATGTTTAGTTTGAATCCACCGAGATGTACAACCACGTGCAGAGTTAAAAGTTTTTGTAGGCAGTCCCAGACCAGTCTATAGTTCTGATTTGGGGACATGCTTAAGATTTCAGTGCTGCCTGACTATCTGAGAGTATGAGGATCTTTTGGCCTCTATACCCCCTTTCGATGTTCATTTGCAAACACGCGATAGCGTAGATTTCTGCCTGGCATACAGATGCAAACTTCCCCAACGATACGTGGTCATTGCACCTGGGTCTGGCACCATGGACTCCAGCTCCTGTTCCTATGTGAGTTTTAGATCCGTCTGTGTACCACACCTTCGTTCCTTCCAGACTGTATGCTTCCAACCCATCCCAGTTTTGCTGGATATGGTTTGGTTGGTTGTCGTTAATTGTGGCCAACATGTTATCACTTCTCATTCCAAGAAGCGAGTTTGTGATAACATCTGTGATTCTGGAATGACTATGGGTGTTGGTTCCTTCGTGCAATCAAGTGATAGTAATATTGTTAATAATTTCTTTTTATAATTGGCGAGGGGCCATTAAGACTGTTTGTTTTTTGTATCTATTTACAGAAAAAGCCAGCAGTAACAAAATCAAAATGGAAATTATTATACTCATCATCGGCAGCTTGGGTTTGATTTTAGTATAAAAAAGTTGCTCCTGTTTTTTTAACGGAAATAATTATTGTGGAATTCAAAAACCAGCACCCTGTATCTCGGAAACCTACAATTTTTGTAAAAAGGCATATTCGACTAAATCATAATATTTTGGGGTTTCGAATCTACATTTTATAAATAGGACATTCTTAATTAATCACCCTGTAAAATTCAAGAAAACTTCATCTTTATAGTGAAATATAATTTTAAATTTAATTCAATTGATTTATCGACTTTTCTAGCATTCCAAGGTATCAAATTATAATAATAATGAATATAAGTTATTTACTTTTATTTGAATATATATATTTTTTAATATAAATTTGTTTCTGTTTTTTTTTTAAATAAGTTTAACCAAAATATTTAACAAAAATCATTGTAATCACTTTTTCTGGATTTTATCTACATATGGGAATAAGTACTGGAAAAATCAAATTCTAACATTCCGTAGGAGTGTGTACCTAGAAATATATCTCAAAAAAATTATTCTTTGACTGAAAGCGTTTAATGAAATATAGTACCTATTCCCACTTTTTGTATTAGAAATCTGAATAAAAAATATTATTTTTTTTATATACTATTACAACAACGACATATTATCGTACATTAAATATATTTTTAGGAAATTTAGTTGACTAGAAAAATGTACATTCCCGATGAAAATCATGGGGTAAACGGTTTTGAGGAACTTCAGAACTTAAGAAATAAATCTCCAACGAAGACAGACTTAAAATTGATGGACATTTTTCAAGTATTTTTTAGGACCATACAGTTCCTAGGCCATTCGGAACCTGTCACTTTTCCAAGTCATTTTGCAAATAAGTTTATAACAATGGTCCTCCAGATGATATGGAAAGCTGTGAACACGAAACTATTTTGACGCATAATCCGATCTTATTTGATAATAGATCTTGTAATATGATTACATTTTTCGTTCCGAATTGCATATGTACCTTAAGGTTTCCCAAAAAAAATTGATGTGCCAAATCTTATGGCGTTTATGATGTATTTTTTTAGATATAATGGAAAAATAACGTACAAAAAGCCTATTGTCTCAAGCTTTATTCCCTACCTCATGAAATTTATGAATTAAAATTAAAATACCAGGTGTTCTAGAAGTTTCTGACCCACTTTTTTTACATATTTTTTATTATAGATGTTCATTTGGTGAAGTTATATATAGGGTGCTTAAAAAATAGTATTTTTGATCCCTTCTGAAAACTGAACTCTTTTTCTTGCATTTTCTAAAATTTATTGGCTAAATAAATATAGTGAGATATTTACAATCAGAAACTTTTAGGGCACCCTGTATAAAATAAAAAAATACTATAAACTATGCCACTGTCTGTATCTCTAGTAGGAGAGAATTAAATTTATTTAAAAAATTTGAAGTTTCTCACAACCAAATAATAAAAGGTATATATTTATATTTATTATATATAATTGAAGGTTTTTTTTTCATTGTAAGTGAACCGTATGACGTAGCGCTCGGCTATTCACGAAGGTATGGTACAAAAACATTATTTTTTTCCAAAGAAAAAACATCTAAATATCAGATGTATGGTAATAATCGACATACTTATCAAGGAAGCACATAAGAGATAGAGGATTTGTATATACATTTAACATTTTTGCGAAAAATACTTGTCGGAGATAAGTCGATTATAAGGGATAAGGAGAGGTGAACGAAACGTTTTGTTTTGCCAAAACACATTGTGGTAATCGAAAAATCATTTGTTTCAGTTGAACACTTAATATCATGAAAATATATATACATTGCTTTGATATACCATACTATTAATTAACACCTGATACCGCGAAAGGCTTCCAGCCCCCAAAAGGGTGTTTCAGCCCGTTCTTTGTCGCGCCTCTCGTTTCTTGTCATCAAAGATCCCGAATTATGCGAAAAACATTAAGTTTTTTGCATTGCATTTAGCCTTTCCTATACCTATCCAATGATTTAACATTTTTTTTTTCGAAATAATGTGATTGTCTTGGAAATGTATTAATAAAAATTAAATCGACAAATATTTAAATTTATTAGAAATATCACTATAATTAACAATGGTTCATGTAATTGGAGTTACTTTTCGGTTTATTTTAAATCTGTACTTTTGGCAGCAAAACGTTTTTTTTGGGGGGTAAAACAGCAATGTACGTTAAAGGGTAATTTTTAGATAAAAAACATTTATTACACCAAAAATTTTCCACTAATGACAAGCTGACAAAAATATTTTTTATACAATTGTTGAGCATACTTCAGGACTAAGTGTATTTTACAAAAATGCTCTCGTGATCAAAATCATTTAGTCTGCTAAATGTGTGGTTTTTTAAATAATTTCAGTTCTGTGAAGTGAACTGCTAGTTTGAGTGTTATTTATGAATCACTAGATCAAGTGTATATTTTAGAAAACGAACCACCAAAGTATTGTTACGAAGTCACCAACTCAAAGCCGGCCCTGTCACTAAACTATAAATTTTGGCGCATGCGAAGCGTCTGTTCTCGAACTGGTGTCAACTAAAGTCTTCTGGTACGGGTTTACGCATACGAGGAGCGTGGTAAAATCAAGAACCTTCGAGAATTGAGAAAAACTATGTATAAGCGAGCTTTTGAGTTAGTCAGACAATTAGTACAGAGTAAGCTCACAGACAGTTAGTACAGAGTTAGTTGACAGACAGTTTACAGAAGTTTTTAGTAATCGGACAGTGAATGAAATAGTGAATTATTTAAGATAAATAGTAATATTCAAGTGGTAAAAATAAATTAGTACTAGTGTAAATAAATTAGTAGGCATTAAGTAAAGGGTGTATATAAATTAATTTTAATACAGTGTTTCTATACATATTTCTTTTTATTCTTTGAGCTTGTTCGAATCCGATTTTTTTTCTGCCTCAAGCAAAGCCACAGCAAAATAAAAAAATGCAGACAGGAAGCATACTTTTTGGTCGTTTCTTCGAAAACGGTTCCAAAAATATTTATTTTCTCGAGATATAATAGCATGAGAAAGTGAAAATGAATTTAAAAAAATTACGAAAACCGTCATAAATGATAATTTTTTTGGGATTTGGTATGTAAACATTCTGCGTAGATGACTTTTATTTTAGAAATACAGGGTGGGTCACCATTGACGCGACTGTCCATTATGAATAACTGGTAAAATTTTTAACATTTCCATCTATTCAGCTATATGTGTTAATGATGGGTTTATTATAAAATTATTTTGAATTATACAGGACGAACAAAACAAAATGGCGCATCAAAGTTATGTTTTTAAAAATGGATTACCCCATATATAGTTGTAATTTTCAGGTTCCATACATACAGAGGGTTCTGATTTATATAAATTTTTCTAAAATTGTGAGAGTTCACTGAAAATATAATAATTCTAAAACCAGTTTCAAAAAAATTTCTTTTGATCCATAATATTGGATCAAAAAAATTGCTATTATCAAATCCAGTTTCATTGTAAGTCATTTCAAAGTATACTATCGTTTTTATTTTAACTTTAATCTAATTTATACTTTCTTTAGATTTAAGGGAGAGGAAGACCAGTTGATTTTCCACCTCGATTATCCAACATTTTTCTGTATATAGGGTGATCCAATTAAACACTTAAGACTCTGTATATCTCCAAATAATTTCATATATTCCCCTCATTAAAACACATATCACTGAATAGACAAAAATGTTTAGTGATAATAGACTCGTGGGTTATTCACCCTGTATAATAAATATATTTTTACCCCGAGTCATTTCTGTCGAATTCAAGTCACTAAATAACAATTAACGTTATACTTATCCATCTTTGTTCATTGAACAAGATAATATTATTTTTGAACATTATAAAATTGTGCATTTTAATAATAAAAAAAAATCTATTTACAAAATTAACTTCTGACTAAATTCATTTGACCAAAGGAGCATACTATATAATTCAATGTAATATTTCTATATTATATAATGCCATATATTTCTTTTCTTATTACTAGAAACTTTTCCGACAAGTTTATTTCGACTTACAATAATTTTACAATTTTTTTTTTAAGAAAAAGATATGATTAAAATTTGCACATCTAATTGTGCGATATCACAATGGGTTTACAAGTAAGTGAAAAATTAAAAAAGGTGGAAAACAAATACAAAAACCAGAAGTTCTATAAGAAAAATTTATAGCTGTGGTCTATCAAAGTGAAGTCAAATTATTTTTATTTCATTTCTACAAATTTTGTGTTACAATCCTCAACCTTAGCAGATCTTGTTTATATTTGAACTGATCCAAACATTATTCAAGACGAGATCTCAATGTTGCAAGGCTGTTCAAATTTTCAGATAGTGTTCATACATTTTAAATATGAATTCCTCTTGTCTATCTTCAATGTATAACTGTTTGTCAAAGTTGCTTGTTGGCGATTTGTGACTCCTTAAGAACAGTAGATATCTAGTCTCTTCTTTTTATCCCGACTGAATAATGCTGTTTGCAAATATATACAGCCAATATATAAAATTTGTAAAAATTATTTTTCATTATTTGTCAAAATTGTAGCTGCAGTGGTGTCTTATAAAACTTCATGTTTTTGCTACTATCTATCAAGAGTCTCTTAACCTAAAGTAGTACCTGTGTCACATCCATTCGAGAAAAAATCACATTCATACCGAAAATTTAAGTAATTACGAATAGAAGTCTTTTTTATTTATTTTAAATTACCGCACTGTTTCGTCTACACTTGTGAATTTGGGGCGGGCATGTATCCCAAATTTTTTCTCTGCAAGAACAGATGGATTTCCGAAAATCGGGGTCTGTCGGCAGCGTTTCGTTTCCAACATTCTCCCATCAAGTCATATATTTCTCTAGGACATGCTGATGGTCTTGGGAGATACCTACAAAAAAAAATACAATTACATCTGTAAAAGTGTTAGTTTTTTGATATTTTCAATTCACATTGCAACTGAGTCTCACAGGAATGAATTAAGATCGCACACCATTTTTTTTTTGTTATTTATCACTTGACCTCTACACCCCATATCCGTGTTCAACAACAGCATTTCAATTTCCATAAATGCGCCACTTCATCCTATAACCTTACAAAAAGCTTTTATAACCGTTTTCTAGATCCCTTGCCTCTACCCCTCCCCCCTCGGACCACTAAATACATGAATAGCGCCCTTCTTCGTCTTGCATCTTTCTTCAAATTTTATTTAATAAAACGAAAAAAGAAACATAATAATAAGTGATTAATACCTTTGACAGCCGTCGTTTTGATACCAATGATTACTGTTCTCTACTACTTGTTCGCTGGTCAGTTCTGCGTAAGGTTGCTGAGTACAAAGCATTAGAATTTCCCACAAGGTGACTGCAAAAGCCCAGACATCACTTTTCGTAGTTTGCCGACCCTAAAAAACATTAGATTATTCGGTTGTTTTCGAAAAAAAAAAAAAAATTATAATGCTGGGTCCATATCAAACCACAAACCAAAAACAAAACAAATGGCTTCCAGTCGCTTGTCGGTGTTATCAAAGAGTTTCTATCCAAACAATAGTTAGTTTTCTTGATATTTTGGACATGTTTGGTTTCCAGAAAAGTACTTTTTGGTTGGATGTTTTTATTTTGTCGGTTTGGTATGATGTGGAATAACGATCAACATATTTCGTCAACAGAAGATCTTTTATTGTAGATATTTTTGGGAGACACTATAAGGAATGGGTAACAAAATTTCACAGGTGATCTGGTCGAAGGAAAACTCACTAGACGAAGAAAACCTTTATGGTACAAGAAAGGTCTAGTAAGAATGAAGAAAACATAGATAGGTCTTAGAAACACCACCAGGACGTGGTAAATATTGTTAGAATGACGAAAATATGACGAGATAATTATCACTAGGATGGCAAAAACATAACTCGTTTGAGTAAATCCTTGCCAAGAAGAGATAAACATCGTCAGGATAATAGAAACCTCTTCAAGTAGAAAAACATCGCCAGGACTAGAAAAGCCTCGACTTGACGGAAAAACATTGCCAGGGCAAGAAAAACATGTCCTGGACGTGGTAAATACAGGACCAGAGAAACATCACAAGGTTGACGGAATCCTTGTAAAAACCAGAAAAAAATCGCCAGAATGTTTTATTCATCGTTAGGACGAAAAAACATCGCTAGGACGAGAAAAACGTAACTAGGATGAGAAAATCATCGTCAGGACGAGAAAAGCTACTCCAGGACGAGAAAAACATCGCATAGACGTGGTAAATACTGCCAGAATGACGAAAACGTTGCTAAAACGGAAGGACCAGGGATACATCACCAGGATGACTAAACATCTTCAGGACGAGGCAAATGTCGCCAGGATAAAAGCGAGCACGAAGAAAACATCACCAGCACGAAGAAAATATCGATAGGGCGAAGCAGACATGGCCCTTCCGAGGAAAACTGAGTCAGGACGATAGACTATCCAGGAATCCATTTCCAGAGGAGATAAAGTTAACATAATTTGATCTAGTACGACTAGAGATAAACTTTAATAATCAAGGAGAAAACTGATTATGAGTTGGGATTAATAGTTACTAAAGGCACAGATAAATTTGAATATTTAGGAAGTGTATGTAATATGAAGAATGGATCATAGAGTCAAACAGGGAAATCTGTAAAACAACTAAACCCAGGATGGTAATTTTCATTCTAGTTTCTTCGTGCGATGTATTATAGGTGGCGCTTCAAAAATTATTTAAATACCATTGAAATTGAGATTGTGTCACTTACTAGTAATAGTGCTTCCCATGACATCCACCTTAGAGGTAACCTAGCTTTTGTGTCGCTAATGTAGTAGTCATTTTCATAGCGATCGCAATACATAGCATGGTCCGATACTTTCACTGTGAAATTTTTATCGATAACGCAATTCCTGAAAAATTAAATAAAAATATTAAATTTGTTACTAAATCTTTTTCAAATGGTGAAAAATGAATAGAAAATTTAAAAAATGACAAATTTTACCTAGCGGCTAAGTCTCTGTGAACTAAATCCAACGATTCTAAGTACTTCATTCCGGAAGCTACTTGCGTGGCCACGTAAATAAGACACCCATAACTGTAAAAGAAAAAAAAAAGAGTTGGATTTATAGTCTAGTAAAAGTACTCAAATTTGAAATTTTTTGCTCTATTTTGGGACGAGGAATCGGAATGCACGTGCTCACAGGTTTCCAATTTTCCGAGAAATCGTGGAAATCGCGGAAAACCGTCCCTATATTTTTCACATTTATTTCCGTGGCGGTAAGTTGTATTGAAAAAAGTTCCGAATAAAAGTTGTAGAGCGACCAATTTTGAGTGTGTGAGAGTGTGCGCAGTGCGCTACTGCGTCAGCTGTTACTGCCTGGGAACTCCCCGGCGATTTTCAGCTTGTTCGTTGAAAAGATTGAATAAAATGAGCCCACGAGGATATAGTTCGACGTAAAATTGGTCGCTCTACATCTTTTATAGAGTTGGGACAGTTTTCCGCGATTTCCTGGAAAATTGGAAACCTGCGAGTACGTGCATTCGTTTCCTCGTCCTAAAATTGAACAGGAGAGCTGCAAAAATGGTCAAATTTCAGTATTTTTACTGGACTATTATTATAGTATATCAATTTTACTATACGCAACAACCATCAAAAATATTTTGCGACAAACGACACTTATCATTGCGAATCAAGCACAGAATATTGTAACAAGCTCTTTCCTATTATATCCCATGCTAGTATTAGATGAACCTCTTTTCCACATCCCTATGGATGCCTAGTGTGACCCACGCTTAAACATCTACGCTGAAGAAGTCGCGTGTATTCTACAATAATAAGTTAATAAAAGTATTGCTTTTAGATAAATAAAAGTATAAATTAATGAAATAATTCTTTTTTCTTTACGCTGTTTCTTACAAACCAGATAAAACATTTTTTCTCAGAAGCTAATGAGAAAACACTCAGTTATTTTCAACAAATTATTTTTCCAGAATTAAACGACGAAAAAGTAAACCAAAGTGGAAAATCACAGTAGAGGATGGCTTATAATGCGCGAAGTTTCTTAGATATTAAATTGAAAACTCCTTAAACTCCTTTTTATCGCCGAGTCGTGTCTTCAAAAGACTTACTTCCTTTCAACGTACTTTAGTCTGTTGTATAAGAGTCTACCAAGGCAAGCAAATTGCTTTTTGGTATTTAATTTCATCAGAAAAATTGGTAGTTTCTTTTTGTGATCCGCCAAAGAAGTTTTAACAAAATTTTAAAAGATCGGCGAAGACTCGCACCGAACAAGTGTCTTTTTAAAATTGTTATTGGAAAAGCCTTTAAACTTTTCATAATGTCGTTTATATCGGATGTCTCAATAAATGTAATAGAGATGGATGGAAACTTGAAATTTTGTAATTTCCGTGCTCTCGCTATTGAAAAAAGAACACCGAGAAGACAATGGCAGCAAAATAGAACGCCAATTAATAAAAATAGATTAAACAATATCACATATATTCTGAGAAGAGAAATAAAGAAAATTAAAAATGAAACAATAAATACTTACCTTCAGGGGCTTACATATGAGAAAGACACCGACTAATCTCTGTGGAAGGCTACTAAAGGAATAAAAAAGCGGTTATGTGCTTATGGCCTTTATAAGAAAAGAAAACGGACATGGGCTAGGAGCAATCAAGAGAAAGCATTTCTATTTGCCAACCATCTGGAAAATACTTTTCAACCAAATGAAACAGAAGTAGGTAGTAGAAATCCTACCTGCAATAAATGAAGTAACCACAAAAGATATAGAACTAGTAACACCAGAAGAACTTATAGACGAAATAAAGAGGAGGGAAGGAATAAAAAGTCCACCTTCCTGGAAAGGACAGGATGGACGATGACCTAGCCGACCTAGGAGGACAACTCCTCGGGAGGATGTACAATGGGTCTAAGTGCTGTGGGCCTAAACTCACCTTCCCCACTCTACACATACAGAGAGCATGAAGAACGGCTTCACAATCACAAGAACGTCGAAGCAATCCAGCTGCTGCACCAACGTGGAATAGTGAGAAGACTCAAAGGTTGAGCTGGTGTAGTGGGTTTAAAGTAGAGCACAGTGCGTGTTGTGTAGTTAAACCAAGAAAGAACACCAGTGGGTTAAACTCGGTAAAATATTTTAACAGAAAAGTATTACTCGTTAATCTTGTTTCTAGATTAGTTGTAATTAAAGGCTCTCGCAATGACTATTCTTGTTACATTACGAGGGTTGAGACTTTTACATACTATTGTTTTTCAAAGTATTCTCGACGAAGAAAAATGCATTTTTGCATCCCATTTTTCGACTAGCTCGTCAACATTAAAAATTCAGCGGTCTGAAACTTTGGCGTCAAGTTTACTAAACACTAAACATGACAGTTATTTCTGACATTTGATATTTGTTGACAGGTGCCAACTATTTTGTTATATGCAGCATTTAAAAGAATAACCTAACCCTTACTTTATTTAATGCCGGTTAATGCTTGTGTATTGATAACCATTACATGAGAGTTGCATACACTATTTTTTCTACGAACAAGAATTTCTATTTGAATTCAACAACATTGCTTTTTAACTTCCCGCTAAGAAAATCAATGATTTTTCGAAAAATCGGGAAGTTATTGTTTTTACCCCGTTTTGAAGCCCTAAGAAGCTTTCCTGACGATGATGTCCGTACGTAAAAAGTGAAAAAAAAAAGTTTTTTTCATTTTTTCAATATATCTCCGAATTAGCTGAACCGATCGACCTCAAAAACTGATCAGCTCTTAACCTTGAAAACCCGCATCGATCGCCACCAAGTGTGTCAGAATCGGTTGATGCGTTCGTGAGATATCGTTGTCGAAAAAAATCGAAAAAAAAGTGTTTTTTTGTAATAACTCCGAAATGTTTCATCAGATCAATTTTTTTGTTCCAAATTTTTTATAGAGCTCAAAAAACTACATCGATCGCCACCAACCGCGTGAAAATCGGTTAATTCATTCAAAAGTTATAGCAGTTTGAAAATTAAAAAAAATCGTGTTTCATCGATCTTTGATAAGACTTTTGAGCTCGAAGAGCTTTATCTTTGAGCTCGGATAGCTCAAAATAGCAAAAAATTAAATCGCAACTAGCGACAAAATCGCATGCGTTAGAAAATTGAATTTAGCGGGAAGTTGCAGGGATGGCCTTTAGGGTCAACCGATTTCCAGATTTTTTAATTAATTTTTTAATACTTTTTTGTACAAACAATACGAAATGAAATATGAAAGAAAAATAAGTTCTTCAACTTAATTATTATTCTTACAAAATAACCACTATAATAACTATGAACTTAATTTAACTATTATCAATAAACATAAGCGAATTCATATGTAACATTAAACAAAATAAATTATAAATTTAATTTTGAACATTTCTTTTTGACTAACGCAAAAGGTTGAAACTGTCACAAAACACGAATCTCTTAGAAACTGTCAAACATTCTACAGAAAATATTGAATCTGCCTATTTGGTTATTTAAAAATCTAGATTTTCTATTGGTCAATTTTTCAGTTTCATAATGAAAATCAGTGTTATAATGGGTATCATTATGAAACTGAAAATTGGCATTTAATTAACAACTTATAGTATAGGAGTAGAAAAAAAATTTTAGTTTTGTGCAATAAAAATATTATTTAAAATATTTGTGTTTCTCTTGCGTTTGGCAGGAGAGTTTCTCGACACCCTGTATACATTTGAATAAAATACTCTTAATAACTTTCCGTAATTGGAGCAGTATTATTAATAAATCAATTTTAAAATTTTAAATTGGTGGTGTTTATAATGAATTAATTGGTGTGTTCAGGATAAGACAAAGTGGTCAGTAATTTTTAATGAAATATTCTAGCTATCTTCGTCTTGTAGATACGGAATTGCGAGTAGATAATGCCCTTCTCTACGGACATTTCCCTTGTTCCTATATTCTTTCGAAAACCAATTCATCGAGTTCTTAATATTTCAGTGAATAGTAACCATTAAGGCTCGGAGAAAATTACAGGAAACGGCAGCTGGCGGTTAATTATAAATTAGTTCATTTTTCTCTTCATTTTTCTTCTGTACTTTTGCGTAATAAATTTTATATGAATCCTCCGCTACATTTTCCGACTGTTATTGCCTTTTTCGCAGTGCCTTGAATAAAACAAAAATAATCTGTTTCCATTCGGCCTACGGAACTTTCGGAAAAACAAAAACAAAATTCGGAGTTTTCGTTGTAATGTGTTTTCGTTTGATAAAAAATTCAGGGTATGGCGCAAATAAAGGGAAAGGTAAATAAATATCGAGATGAAAAATGTTGGTTTTTTTTTGTGAAAACAAAAAATTTATATACACTGCCGAGCAAAAAATTTAGGTCACTTTCAATAACTTGAAAAATTGCAAAGAATTTTAAAAATTAAATGTAATCAGCTCATATCTGCAAATTGTAAATTTACCTACTGCATTTTCGTAATTTCCAAATAAGGAATCAGACAACATAATTTATTTTTTTTATGATTTATTCTTGAAAAACCGTAACTCTACATACTAAATGAAGTTCGAATATTTTTATTGGGAACGAAATGAAAAATTGATAATGATAACGGTAACTAATAACGTGTATTACCCCCTCTTACATTAAGGACTGAATTAAATTAAGGATTACATTCTGATCCACGTTATTCCACCCCTGCAAGAGCAACTCCCTCAGCTTCTGGGCAGTTCTTGGGGCTGGTGTATAACTTCGGATACGTTGCCCTAACTCATCTCATACACGTTCGATGGGATTCATATCTGGTCTGCACGCTGGCCAATTAAACCGCCTAATTCCTACTTCATCTAGATATTCACTTACAATCCTGGGAGCGTGTGGTCTTGCATTATCATACATGAAAATGCCTTGCTCGCCCATTGTAACCATGAAAGAAACAACATGATCTTCCAGAACCTTGGTTACATATCTGTGAGCTGTTGCTCTGTACGTGCTTCTGAACTGATACCTCCCCAAACCTTAACATACCCACCACCAAATTTACGTCTATGATCAATACAAGCGGGGGCGTGCCTTTTTCCGGGTCTTCTCCATACTCGTGGAAGTCCGTCTGGTCCAAAAACGTGACTCGACTGCAAAGAGTACCTTGCTCCAGTCATCATCGTTCCATGCCAAGTGATTTCGAGCAAAATCCAATCTTGCAATTCGATGCTGGCGGTTCAATGTTGGCCCTGTAGCCATCCTTCTGCAAGACAATCCATGCCTTCTTCTAACTGTCCATTCGCTAACATTAACATTTCTAACCTCTTGAAGCTGTTATCTCTGAGGAGTAGGCAGATTGAGATCTCGGAGATAACTGCCAGGTACAGTACGACTAGTGGAGTAGGCAGATTGAGGCTACGAAATCGTACTGATCCTGATCCTCCCTAACCTATATATTCCTATCTGTTGATAATGACTCCAAAGCAGGGGTTGAAAGGGAGGGTCGAGAAAATTATTATTCTGAAAGCGGTTTATTCAGAAAACCTAGTAGTCATATATATTCCGAAAAATTAAAAGGTAATTGTTTAGGAAAAATAAAATGACACAGTTGTAAGGATAAAAAGTATTTCATAGGCCAGGAAATATAGAACCATTGTTTCCAAAGTGTCTAATTAAATCTGTAACTCCATTGATTTTTAACGAATCTTACATTTATTATTTTCATATTAAAGCTTTCCGCCCTCTATCAAAGTATGAAATTATATGTTGAAAAAAAGTTGTTTAATATGTCACTTATTCTATTTGACAACTAAGGTCCTTTTAAATAATCGCTTCCATTATTACAAAATAACTTTTTCTTGAAAAATAAAGTGTTGTGATTCTTAATGATGAAAGCTACCGATAAATAGTATATTGTGCCACAAGGGCGGAAAATGAGCTTTATCAGCCCAATCAAGCGATTTTTCTTAGTAATTATCGTAACCCAAATATCATCATCATAAAACAAAATTGAATGGCTAGGGCAGGTAGATCTCTGCGTAGAATCGACCGCCTGGTGATTACTCAAGTGGTTGGTGTATGGTCGTACTTTACTGTGAAGATAAAGATATACATCGCATCTTTTCTCATACATAAAAAATAATAAAAGAAGTCATTGCATAGAAGCAAGACAACAACTAAAATTTCAATCAAGAGGCCATAATATTTTTTGATATCACTATTTTTCTTACAAACTAAATAAAATTAGTAAGAAAACTACTTAAAAATTAACTTCATCAATAAAAAATATTTAAATAAAATTCATTTAAGGTTTATTCTTTTGTTCGACAAAAACAAAGTTGGCTCGTAAAATGGATGGAACTTTTAAAAGGGTAATTGGTAAAGCTTTTAAAATAGTTTTTTTTTATCTCCGCCTTTTATTACCAAACTTTATATTAAATTCTAAAACTTGCTAACCTTAATTTAGGACACTGCTATATAGCCGGTTGTTTTCTGGTTTTGCTGTTTTAGCATAGAAGAAAAAAACGCCATCACTTGCTTGGAAATTTTATGATGTACGAAAGAGATTAAAGCATAACCAAACAACGAAAAAAGTTACTGCAAGAGACAATGCAGCAACTTCGATCAAACTTTTTATTCTGGTTTATTAAAATGTTGAAATATTCATAATATCGAGAGCAGTATTGCTTGGAATATTAAATAAGTCACTCGCTCGGTGACGCCTGCTTCGCAATTTTCTTATTTTTAGCAATTTTATAACTCCTAAATGAAAGGTTCGATTCATAACTGCATATCAGGAGAAAATGATATTGTTTGAATCATTCTTCTTTATTGAAAATGCCTTCTTCAACGTAACCAGTCGCCACATCTGCCAATTTCCATCCAACTTGCCACTGGAGCTGGATCTGGATCTATTCTCTTACTATTTGTCAAAATGGTAGCGGACGTACGTCGAAAAGCTTGTCCCGTGAATTACTCAGGATTATCCAATTTAAGTTAACGTTTCCCCTTATCATTTCGTAAGAAAAATCTATCTGTACTTACATTTTGGGGCGCATTGAAAATTATTCAGATTGATATTAAATAAGTCACTCGCTCGGTGACGCATGCTTCGCAATTTTCTTATTTTTAGCAATTTTATACCCTTCGTAACTCCTAAATGAAAGGACCGATTCATAACTGCATATCAGAAGAAAATGATATTTAAATTAATACTATTAACATTCTCAGAAATCAATGAGGTTAATGTTTGAAACATTCTTCTTCGTAACTAGTCGCCACATCTGCCGATTTCCATCCAACTTGCCACTGGATCTGATCTATTCTCTTACTATTGGTCAAAATGGTAGCGGACGTACGTCGAAAGGCTTGTCCCGTGTATTACTCAGGATTATCCAATTTAAGTTAACGTTTCCCCTTATCATTTCGTAAGAAAAATCTATCTGTACTTACATTTTGGGGCGCATTGAAAATTATTCAGATTGATATTAAATAAGTCACTCGCTCGGTGACGCATGCTTCGCAATTTTCTTATTTTTAGCAATTTTATACTCTTCGTAACTCCTAAATGAAAGGACCGATTCATAACTGCATATCAGAAGAAAATGATATTTAAATTAATACTATTAACATTCTCAGAAATCAATGAGGTTAATGTTTGAAACATTCTTCTTCGTAACTAGTCGCCACATCTGCCGATTTCCATCCAACTTGCCACTGGATCTGATCTATTCTCTTACTATTTGTCAAAATGGTAGCGGACGTACGTCGAAAGGCTTGTCCCGTGTATTACTCAGGATTATCCAATTTAAGTTAACGTTTCCCCTTATCATTTCGTAAGAAAAATCTATCTGTACTTACATTTTGGGGCGCATTGAAAATTATTCAGATTGATATTAAATAAGTCACTCGCTCGGTGACGCATGCTTCGCAATTTTCTTATTTTTAGCAATTTTATACTCTTCGTAACTCCTAAATGAAAGGACCGATTCATAACTGCATATCAGAAGAAAATGATATTTAAATTAATACTATTAACATTCTCAGAAATCAATGAGGTTAATGTTTGAAACATTCTTCTTCGTAACCAGTCGCCACATCTGCCAATTTCCATCCAACTTGCCACTGGAGCTGGATCTGGATCTATTCTCTTACTATTTGTCAAAATGGTAGCGGACGTACGTCGAAAGGCTTGTCCCGTGTATTACTCAGGATTATCCAATTTAAGTTAACGTTTCCCCTTATCATTTCGTAAGAAAAATCTATCTGTACTTACATTTTGGGGCGCATTGAAAATTATTCAGATTGATATTAAATAAGTCACTCGCTCGGTGACGCATGCTTCGCAATTTTCTTATTTTTAGCAATTTTATACTCTTCGTAACTCCTAAATGAAAGGACCGATTCATAACTGCATATCAGAAGAAAATGATATTTAAATTAATACTATTAACATTCTCAGAAATCAATGAGGTTAATGTTTGAAACATTCTTCTTCGTAACTAGTCGCCACATCTGCCGATTTCCATCCAACTTGCCACTGGATCTGATCTATTCTCTTACTATTGGTCAAAATGGTAGCGGATGTACGTCGAAAGGCTTGTCCCGTGTATTACTCAGGATTATCCAATTTAAGTTAACATTTTGATATTTTTATAATTACATTATTGAGGAACACATAATCGTTAAGCCTTCATAAAATATTCACTATTAACTGAAATCAATATAACTCTATTGTAGACAGCTTAGAAACCCATTTGAAAGTCTTGGAATTAATCAAATCATAATATATGACGGTTGTTTGTATTCCCAGTCCTTTTGTATTGTTAGATTTACCTTTTGATATCAAAATTTATTCAATTACTTTTTGTTGCCGTACAAACATGGGATTCAAAAAATACTTTTTGTCGGATACCTATCAAGGGATTCAACAAAAAATGGCAATTATAGGAAATTGAGGTAGTTGGAAAACTAATGACGAGATTGAATGATGATAAAATAGCAATTTGTTTAACTAAAAAAGCGTCATTTGACTAGTTAAATCATACTAAAATTCTTATCGGACGAAAATGTTAGTAAGGAAGGGTTTTTTAAATTGCGATTTATTGAAGTAAAAACTTCTTCAGCTGCATTGTGTGATTTTTCGTAGGGTTTATTTGTAAAAATGTTCATTTACCACGGGCGTACGATAACATTTTAAAATGGACTCATTTATTGGCAAAAATTTTCATCTACTATGGGCGTCTGATAAAATTTTTAAAGGGAATCAATTTTTTTTATAATAATTTTTATATCATGGGCGTACTTGATTGCAGACAACGAACAGGTTCTATCAATTAAAATTATAATAAATAAACAAAAAGAAACAACCTGATGGTTTAGCTATGGGTAGATGTTTATCTGCTTTCTTAGCAGATTTGTTCATGAATAACTTGGAAGTTAACCACATCTTTAATGAAAATAATAGTGAAATATTACATTGGTTTAGATATGTAGATGATTGTCTTGTTTTTATCAATGGTAATTCAGATACAGCTAATAATCTTTTAAATAAAATAAACTCAATTCATACTTTTACTTTAGAAATGGAATTTGAAAATAAATTAAATTTTTTAGACCTCACTATTAGTAAATTGAATAAATTAAAATATAGCATATATAGGAAACCCTCACAAACTGACCATGTCATACCTTCCTTTTCAAATCACCCTCATCAGCATAAAATGGCATCTTTTTATTGTTACATTCATAGACTTTTTAATGTCCCACTTTCACACTTTAATTATAATAATGAGTTGAATATTCTTAAACAGATTGCTTGTAATAATGGTTACGATCCTAATATCATTAATAAGTTGATTCAAACAATTAAGAATAAAAGAGAACAAAACTTGACTTATCCTTCTGAAGAAAAACTCATTAGATATTTAGCTATACCTTTTTCTAAATGAAAACATTTCTCAAAAAGTTTCAAAGCTGTTTAATAATAAATCAATAGATACAAGGATTTATTTTAAAAGTAGTAATAATTTGAGTAAACATTTGGTTAATTCAAAAGATAAAATTAATAAATTATCAAAAAGTGGTATTTACAAACTTAAATGCAATGATTGTGAAGCTTCATATATAGGAAGAACTTGTAGACCTTTGAAAGTTCGTATAAATGAACATTTAAGCAGAAGTGATAAATCAGTTTTTGGTCATCATATTAAATTTAACAAACATAATTTTAGTCCTAATCGGAATTCACTAATTTTAAAAGAAGTTAATTCTAAAAAATTTTTATAAACTAGATTTTCTGGAAGATTTACAAATTGATAAAGAATTACAGAATAATAGTTTTTGTTTGAATACACAAGTACAATTAAATAGATCTTATGTTCCTTTACATAGACGTTTAAAAGATTAAAATAGTAGTTCCAAAATAGTTCTCTCTATGATGATACTCATATTTATCATCAACATTGACAGACTGAAACTATATATTCCAGTTCATAGTTCATTAGTTTAACTTTACATTTGTTTTAAATTTTCAAAATTCATGATTAATTAATTGTTTATTAGGAATATTTTTGGACTATTGTGTTAGTTGTTTGTTTTTTTAAATTTTATTTGGTAACGGGTTCTCATTAGGCCCTTAATTTAAATTAAAAAAAATTTATGGTTTGAATTAGATTTGAATAATGAGTTCTCATTAGACCTTAATTCAAATCCTTTTCATTTAGAATTACTTTCATATTAGTTTTGGGATATTCCTAAATTACATTATTTAACTATTACTTCTTTTGATATTTAAATAGATTTTATTGTAAAAAGGTCTTTTCTGTGCTTAGATTTAGTTTTACAAACTTCATTCTATCAATAATTATTGTCTTTTTGGTGTTTCGTTTGATTCTCATGTTAGTTATCTGTTTTGAATGAGATTTGGTAACGGGTTCTCATTAGACCCTTAATCTTTATCCAAAACATTAACAGACTGTAACCATACATTCCAGTTTAGATTTCATTAGTTTAACTTTCCATTTGTTTTTAATTTTCAAAATTCATTATTAATTAATGTTTATTTGGAATATTTTTGGACTATTGTGTTAGTTGTTTGTTTTTAAGTTTTATTTGGTAACGGGTTCTCATTAGACCCTTAATAAAAAAAATTTCTGGTTTGAATTAGATTTGAATAATGGGTTCTCATTAGACCCTAATTCAAATCTTTTTCATTGAGAATTACTTTCATATTAGTTTTGGGATATTCCTAGAATACATAATTTAACTATTACTTCTTGAAAAAATTTTCTTGATATTTAAATAGATTTTATTGTCAAAATGTCTTTTCTGTGCTTAGATTTAGTTTTACAAACTTCATTTTATGAATAATTATTGTATTTTTGGTGTTTCGTTTTGAATGAGATTTGTTAACGGGTTCTCATTAGACCCTTAATCTTTATCCAAAACATTTCCATTTGTTTTAAATTTTCAAAATTCATGATTAATTAATTGTTTATTTGGAATATTTTTGGACTGTTTTGTGAGTTATTTGTTTTTTAAGTTTTATTTGGTAACGGGTTCTCATTAGACCCTTAATAAAAATTTTTTGGTTTGAATGAGATTTGAGTGATTCAAATCATTTTCATTGAGAATTTTTTTCATATCAGTTTTGGAATATTCTTAGATTACATTAATTATCTATTACTTTTTGAAATAGTTTTCTTGTTATTTAAATAGATTTTGATTGTCAAAATGTCTTTTCTATGCTTAGATTTAGTTTTACAAACTTAATTTTATGATTAATTATTGTTTTTTTTGGTGTTTATTATGAGTCTTATGTTAGTTATCTGTTTTGAATGAGATTTGTAAACGGGTTCTCAATAGACCCTTAATCTTTTTCGGTTTTGAATGAGATTTGATGAATGGGTTCTCATTAAACTCTAAAATCAAATCTTTTTTCTCAGTTTAGAAGATTTTCTTTTTTGTTTTGAGAAATTACCAAATTACACGATTTATTGTTTGGATTTGTTCCTTGATAATCGCTTGTGTGAATGTTAGTTCTGTGCTCGCTTTGTATAACTTTAGTTCTGTGGTCACTAAGACTGTCATTTGTCATAATTCAGTTTAGATTGGTTTTTGGCAACTTCAAATTAATCAATTTCTGTTCTACAAACACGTGTAGTTATATGAAATATAAAAATGTTTAAAAGTTAACAATAATTCACCCCAAACAGGGGAATATTTTAAATTCAATGTAGTTTTTTAAATTTTTTTTATTATTGTTCAGTCAAAGTGTTGTATACTATTGAATCTGGTTTCTTGTATATACTTGACGAGTAATTCTTTACTAATTTCCCTTTTTTATTAAATTACAACTATTATTACTTACTTGCAGGTATCGCACTGATGATGGCTTAACAGCCGAAAGCGCTTTGCAATTTTTTAAATATTAAATTATTTTACACAGAATACACTGTTTTCTTGAGTTAAAAAGAAAATTGTAATAATTTTTCTAAAAAATAATTATTTAGATTCCATTTTTTTTTGCTCACCCAGTAAACATATTCGCGAAAGATGATATATAACTCGCACGCTCGAAAACGCGTACAACGGCGTCTGGATCTCATTAGTACCGAATGTATAAACTGCTAATTGGTAATTAGCTATTAGAGGATTGCCTTCAGTATGTGTTCGCCTCTGATGTTCTGGAAAATGGCAACTCTCTCTAGAATATTATTAGAGAAGCCTTATAAAGGATCAGTGATGATGTGGAATTAAGAAGAAAACCAACCGACAACGTTGTTTTACTTAATTGTTGATTACTCGGTCATAATACGGTAGTTTTAGTATAATTTTTGGTGTGGGAAAAATTGTGTGGAATGGTATTATATCGATGGAATATACGAGGATTGTCATGTTTAACTTAACGCCAAAGTCTCAGACCGCTTCGTTTGAAGCTGAACCTAAGCTGAATTTTTAAAGTTGATGAGTCGAAAAATGGAATTAAGCCGAGAAAATTTTCGCTCAAAAAGGTAGTGGCGCCCTCAATTTTTACAACCCTTCTGTTATCCTTGTGTGACATAAACTTGGGGTCGAATCACCCTTGAGAGGAGTCTCTAGCCGGAGCCCTTCGAGCTGGTGCCCTGTGAGGTACAGACATTTACCGTTACAAACTCTAAGCCGGTTTAACGCAGAAAACTCAAAAATAGTATTGTCTAGAGATCCAAGACCAATACCAAGACTGTCTTGGTAACGGTATTGGTCTTGGTCTTGCTCAAATACTTGTAGTCTTGGTCTTGGTCTTTGTCTTCCGTGCTCAGTCTTGGTTCTGCTCACATAGTTTGTTATTTACTACTTACTACTTACGTCGTTTTGGAAAATTTTCGAGTCTACTGATAGTTATAAATTATAAATGATCAACAATTAATATATACAGTAGGGTGGGCCAAAAAAAGGCGATATTTTTCTTAAGTACTCTGAAAATATTGTTGAAAATGACGGAAAAAATACTGTGAAAGTTTGAACTCTTAATTTTCTTATTAAGGTGTGCCGCATCGCAAATTTCGATTTCCCATTTAATTAACATGGGAAAAAGTTTTGTTTACACTTTGGAATTTTGTAGCTTATTAACCGAATAAATTATCAGCAGAATCATAACATATTCTTGTAGGAAATTTAATGCTCTACAAAATATGTCTTACAAATTTTTCGTAAGTCTGCTCCTTCAAAAGTTATTCAAGGTTGAAGTTGAACCCTTGATAAATTTCATCATTTTTTCAAATTTTCAGCGAAACTATCAACTTTATCGAAAAATGTTATTCGACTTTTTTTGTAGATCATTCAATTTCCCATAAATTATCTTTCATAAGTTTTTCGAAATTATTCAAGGTTCGTAAACTACATCCATTAAAATGTGAAATTTTTTGAATAATCGTACTTTAACTGTATTGAAAATTAAAATTATTCAATTTTTTGACGCACGAACCGTAGAAAATTTCGAAAAAATTTTGAGAGATAATTTATGGGAAATTGAATGATCTACAAAAAAAGTCAAGATCTCCTAATTTTAATATTGGGGTTGTGTAAATCAGCGTTTTTAGATATTCCCATACACAAAAATTCAGAGTATTGTGTCCAGGTGACCTGGGGGGCCACGGGTGTGGAGATCCTCTTCCGATCCAATGGTCTGCAAAATGTGGAGGTGCACCGACATGCATGAACCACATGCGCCTTCTAATAATAAGAGGTACCTTTTCCAAAAGAACTGGAAGTTCATTTTCTAGAAATAGTCAGTAGGTAGCAAATGTTGAACACGTTGAACGTGATATGGATACAATAAATTATCTTTTAGAATATTCCAAACAGTTTACTTCATTAGCAATTTTTCTGGTACTCGTTTATGGATGTTGGTC
The DNA here is from genome assembly GCA_947563755.1 of Lochmaea crataegi. NCBI lineage: Eukaryota > Metazoa > Arthropoda > Insecta > Coleoptera > Chrysomelidae > Lochmaea > Lochmaea crataegi. The sequence goes on from OX387430.1 coordinate 10,303,430, forward strand.
AATAATTTGAAGAATCTGGTTTTCCAATTGTGGAGTTCTCACATTTCTGGGTCGTCCGATAATATTCTTTGATTTAGCAAAAGTTTCAGTTTCTTGTAAACGAATATGTATCTTAGTAAACGTATCAGAACATGGTAAACGATTATTTGGATAACGCTGGGCATACATACGTCTAGCCTCTAAGGCATTACCATTTGCTATTCCATACAAAAAGTGCATATAAGCCATTTCAGCATAAGCAACCGCAGATATCGTTGTTACCTTTTAACAAAAAAATTCCGTATGATAAAAATTTCTTATTCGTTTTTCGCGTTTGACACAGTATTTGTCAACATTATTCCATAGGCCACTTAGAATAAGCATGTTCTTTCGTATTATTTCACTTACAGTCCGAGCTCATTTATTACAAACAATTCAACACCCTGTATCTCATTAACGACAAGACTTACCACACATGATTATAAGAACTTTTCGTCTTAAAATAGAGTGACGAAGCGCCCACTACAATATTTTAGATTACTTAGGAAACACCCTGTATAATTATTTGGGCTTTATTCTCATATATTCTATTTAAAAAGTCTTGCACGTTGGTCTTGGTCTTGCATTCTCGGTATTGGTTTAGGTCTTGCTCTTGTTCATTCAGTCTTAGTTTTGCTAGTGTATGTATGATCTTGGTCTTGGCCTTGCAAAATCGCAAGACCAAGACCAAGACCAAGACCAAGACCAAGACCAAGACCAAGACCAAGACCAAGACCAAGACCAAGACCAAGACCAAGAAACTATTGTGTAGAACGACAAGAAACTAATAATTTTCCAGGTGGCGCCCGCTTTTCTTTCCTTATAACTTACCTTTGAAACTTTTTTTTTCAATTGAAATGTAAAGTAGACTTTTACCCGCGAACCGGTAAAATCTACCCTGGAATTGTATTAGTTAACTCTGTAAAGGATCTTAAGGATCCACACCGAGATTTGACTAGCCGTGGTCATACTTTAGTTTTTGAATTTTTCCATCATTCACTCTATATAAAAAATATAAAAACCAACCCTCGTAACAGATAAAATGATTTAAAAAATAACTTCCCACAATAAATTCTCTACATATATTTTACATTCAAATACTTTTATAAAGTAATCATGCTATTAGAAAAGCGTAGAGTTATAAATAAACCCTATAGGTAGTTTTAACATAAACCTAAATTAACCTTATTTCGTGTATTTGATTAAATATGAAAATCATGAACCACCCCCTGGACACGTCTATGAACATAATCCATTACCAGATAACCATCGATGTTCTTTTGTTTGCGTTTTTTACCGAATTGTAATCTGGAATAGAACGACTAAGGATAATTTCAATTCGAAAAACCAATTTAATCCTTTCGGGGGGGTAATGAACAGGATCCAATAAAGGATAATCAGAATATTATGCTTTTGATGTTTTGTTTGTGGATTTTTGTTGTTCTGTGGATAAAGGAAAGGTTGATAATTGGTGGAGATAAGGAATTTTCGGCGAAAGATATGAATATAATTCTAAATTCTACCGGGAGGGGTGCGGAGATGATGAGATTGGAAAATTACCATACAAACAGACACGCAAAGTAAAAATTAAGGAAGTAATGGCGTTTCGATTAGCCCTACATGAACAAATTTAAACTAATATTACGGTAGATTACTAAAATGTTGTCACAAAGATGGAAGAGATAAATCTAATTTGTATTATAGCGTACTATGTTGAATGCGATATTATATGATGGTCAAAATTTATTTTTGTAAAAGCCTAATAAGCCAGGCAAATAATTTCTAACAGAGGAAACGAACAAGTATTATTAAAGCGTATTACCAATAGATATCGAAGAATAAATATATTATTCTAACATATACCTTGTACTGATGAGGTGCAAATACTCCGAAACCGGTCTACAAGTGATGTAGATCTAATTACAAACCAGAATGGTTGGTTATATCTTGTAGATCATACCGACCCCGTTTGACTTAGAAGTGTAATTCAATGTCTGTCGAAGCATATCACCCGGGAAGTAGTTGTTGCTTCTTAGTTGAACGGGCACAGTTTTTGAAAAATATTTTTCAAAACTTTGTTGGAATATCGTGTGTATCGAACCAAATTGCATCCAAATACATGGATACCAGTTTCATTCTTTTTAAGTCGTTGTCAAAATTATTGGAGAGCCCACTATTATTAAAATGCCTAACTATTTTAAGGGACACACACTTTTATTGCTTATCTATATTTCGAACAATAGGTAATAATGAGGGTCGTCGGCTTATATTGATTCACGACCTTCTTAGATCTCTGGCCGTCTTTTACATGCTGTTTGAAGTGTTGTGATGCCTTTTGGCCCAATATAATAATATAATAATAAATATTTAAAATAAGAATTGAATTTCCTTGATCTTATTTCAACAAAACATTCGAACGTTTTAATTTGATATAAATAAAAGAGTAGGAAGGTCATCAAATAAAAAGTCAAGTTCAGAGCGTGAAGTAAACACAAAATAGTAATATGTTTATTTAATTTATTTGAACTTGACTGGAGATATAAATATACATTCGATATTTATTATGGATGAATTGATTCAGTATAATTCAAGAAGAACATTCTATATAGTCTAATAGTAAGAGATCAGTAAGATGATCTAATCATCAGTAGTAATTAACCTCTCAGTATAAGTATGCTATACGGCTAGGCTATATCTTTAGTAATAGTAAATAGTGTAATGTATTACAGTAAAAGTAGTGTAATAAAGTAAACATATCTCAGCGCAAGAAGTAGTTGTTTCATTCCCTTAAGATGATCCTCCAAGGGACCCGCACCACCACCTATAAAGAGGCCTTTCCACATCTTTATTCTACCAACGTTTCCATTGGAGAAGAAACCATTACAGTGTTGGACTAGATTCGCTCGAAAAAGACGTGCAGTGGGGTGGGGGGGGGGGGGGGGGGAGAAGCTCATTTGACTAACGGTCAAGAAGAACTTTCTGGAAATTGTGGTTAGTAGCTGGTGCATCTGTATTTTGTAATGCTAAGCGAATGAGTTTTTATGTAGGGCGGCGTTGGGGTAGGATAAAGTGGCGTATATAGAAATTCGGATTGAAATGCTGGTTGAACACAGAAATTAGGGTGTCGAGAGTAAGTATTAAATAAGTTGTGGTCTTGATTAATTATTGTGGGTCTAAGTTTCAATTAGGTGTTAAATTGCAACAATGCGAAGAGCTAAATCCGATAAGGATTTTTTGTTGTTTTCAAGTTAAATCCAACAAAAGGATGATGTCAATCCGTATTTGGTAGTGAAGTGTAGACACCCTGTAGATCATTGTACAAATTTCAATGGTTAGCTGACTTAACAATTAAATTAAAATATATTTAGATTATTTAATAAACATAGACACGAGTATTATCGGTACCTGATTTTATTCAAAACTATAATAAATTACTTATAGATGGTCCTCCGAAAATATAGGTTGAATATAATTAGACTTTGTGCTTAAACATCAACTCGATGTTTATGATAAAATATATATTCATACTGACATTGCATACTTATTACTAATGAAGGTATTTGTAAAAGTGTGGTTTTACAAGAAGAGTTTTAAAAATAAATAGTAAAAGTACAAAAGGACTTTTAATCCACCATATGGCGACCCTGCCATTTGCCTTTGTCTTTCAAAGGACTTTTAATCCACCATAGAAGGACTATTAAAAATCCTCTGTATATGGGTAAAATGCAGAATTAAATTTTGGCCGTAAGTCGTACTGTCGGAATTGGTGAAACTCACGTCAATGAATAATTTAAATACCTATATTTTAAATATATCATAAATCTTTTAATCCAGGAACTTTTTTTCATAATTTCCCATAGTTGAATCAATAGATATAGTAGCATGTTCAACTTTAAAAGTGCTTAAGCGATGACATTCAATTCTTGCAACACGCATATCGTGACTGAAGAAGAAAAATTGAGATATTAAGTCATCCGTATTTTTATTTTCAAAATAAAATATCTATTGCTGAAATACATGAATGGAATTATGTTTGTTCAACTTTTTACAACATAAAAACGTCAACATGTATAATAGTAGATAATAAAGGACGGTTTTGGGTCACTAGTACGAAAATACTCCGTTGGTCGTCGCAGTGGTGCATAAATTACACCATTTATAATCGGTGTTGGCAGTTCGTAAATACTGTAATCTGTATTTTCGGGATGTTTTGTATTCGTAAATATGAAGCAATTGTTTTTTTGCATCTTAATCCCAATCGGAGTGGAACACTCCAGAGTTTGATAGACCAAATTCGCATTTCAAGAGAGACATCGGCATCAATGGAACAATGCTCCCTTAAATCGCGTCTATTACATCCTAATGCCCTTTGTAGCACCTCACAACATAACGAAACAATCAGTTGAATATCAAATAGGGTAAGGTTCGAACGGGTTGGAACGTCGGCAACGGATGAATTGGCCGATCATGAATGTAAAGAGCCCTTTGTTTCCCAATCGAGTTTTAAGCTCTAAACGTGAATGTTTCCAAAGGGCTTTTAGTCCGCAGTGATAACAAGTATTGGAAAATATTTAGATGGAAATAAACTCAGAATACTGAATTTTGTGTTTGTATATTGAATTATTCAATGAAAAATAAATCTGTGTAACACGTTCACAGTAAAATAATAATAATTATTATTTTGACTGGATGTTTTGATTCGTTGTTTGAATGGATGCTCTATTATCAAAATTGTAATATTAATAAAAGAATTTAGCTTGATGCAAAAGGGGATTTGAATACTGGAAAATAATAATTATAGGCATAATTATTAGTCTGCAAGGTTATACTTAAAAGACTAAACAAGGGTATTGTTAGGTTTTCGGTGACTTTGACAGAAAACTCAGAGTAAGCAGAAATTATTTTGGTTGCCCAGCTCTAGTAAGGTTTCCAAGCAGTCCCAAACTAATGTGGAACTAACCTGCATGCAACTGAATGCTTTTATAGCCTCCTTGATGTTGGAGTATATGACAATGGTCTTTTCTTTAAACTCTTACCATACTTACTCTTCTATATTGTGATTAATCGATTTTTTTCGATTAATCGATTATTTTCGATTAATCGATTATTTTAGATTAATCGATTATTTTAGATTAATCGATTATTTTAGATTAATCGATTATTTTCGATTGGTCGATTTTTTTCGATTAATCGATTTTTTTCGATTAATCGAAAATAATCGATTATTTTATATAATCGATAATCGATTATGTTTCTTGATAATCGCCCAGCCCTAATTTTGAGTCGATATTGCCAAGGATTAAGGGAGTTAGAAAAAAGCAATTTGATTCGCAAAATATTTCCATACCTACCCCATTTGTTCTAAATTTTCGACAAGAAAATTATGAAAAATGCTAAAAATTCGTAAAGAGGGGTTTTTTGCGCCGGAAAATCGACTGGCACAATCAGTTTTTTGATAAAATCATTATTTCGCCTTCAAATAGAGTCATGAAATTTTCGAAAATCCACTTTTCAAAACAAAAAATCCTCATAACTCGACTAATAGGAAAGATAGAACGTTCTAGTCTTCACCAATCGATAGAGGGGACAATTTTACATATCTTATTAAATTTTGAGTCTATATTTCCAAGGATTATGGGAGTTAGAAAAAATCAATTTGTATCGCAAAATATTTCCATAGCTACCCCCTTTGTTCTAAATTTTTGACAAAAAAATTATAAAAAATGCTAAAAATTCGTAAAGAGGGGTTTTTTTGGCCAAAAAATCGACTGGAATAATCAGTTTTTTGACAAAATCATTATTTCGCCTTCAAATAGAGTCATGAAATTTTCGAAAATCCACTTTTCAAAACAAAAAATCCTCATAACTCGACTAATAGGAAAGATAGAACGTTCTAGTCTTCACCAATCGATAGAGGGGATAATTTTACATATCTTAGTGAATTTTGAGTCGATATTTCCAAAGGATTAAGGGAGTTAGAAAAAAGCAATTTGTATCGCAAAATATTTCCATACCCTTTGTTCTAAATTTTCGACAAAAAAAAAAAAAAAATGCTTAAAATTCGTAAAAAGGGGTTTTTTGGGCCGGAAAATCGACTGGAATAATCAGTTTTTTGACAAAATCATTATTTCGCCTTCAAATAGAGTCATGAAATTTTCGAAAATCCACTTTTCAAAACAAAAAATCCTCATAACTCGACTAATAGGAAAGATAGAACGTTCTAGTCTTCACCAATCGATAGAGGGGACAATTTTACATATCTTAGTGAATTTTGAGTCGATATTTCCAAGTATTAAGGGAGTTAGAAAAAAGCAATCTGTATCGCAAAATATTTCCATACCCTACCCCTTTGTTCTAAATTTTCGACAAAAAAAATAAAAAATGCTTAAAATTCGTAAAAAGGGGTTTCTTGGGCCGGAAAATCGACTGGCATAATCAGTTTTTTGATAAAATCATTATTTCGCCTTCAAATAGAGTCATGAAATTTTCGAAAATCCACTTTTCAAAACAAAAAATAGTCATAACTCGACTAATAGGAAAGATAGAACGTTCTAGTCTTCCCCAATCGATAGAGGGGACAATTTTACATATTTGAGTGAATTTTGAGTCCATATTTCCAAGGATTAAGGGAGTTAGAAAAAAGCAATTTGATTCGCAAAATATTTCCCTTTGTTCTAAATTTTCGACAAAAATTTTTAAAAAATGCTAAAAATTCGTAAAGAGGGGTTTTTTGGACAGGAAAATCGACTGGCAAATCTTGACAATTTTTTTAAGTCTTAAACTTCAAAATATTTTCGTAAGTTCCAAATTGTCAATCTTTTTAAAGGCGTGAGTTAGGGAAAAAATTAGTTAAATATAATAGTTCTTGATCACGATGTTTGTTGAAACTCTATTTTTAAAGTTTCGGTAGCGGTCCAGCTGCCGTTATCAAGAATAATGAAAAATAATAAATTTTCGAATCATCGAAAATTGATTATTTTCGATTAATCGATTATTTTCGATTAATCGATTTTTTTCGAAAATAATCGATTATTTTATATAATCGATAATCGATCATGTTTTTTGATAATCGCCCAGCCCTAATTTTGAGTCGATATTGCCAAGGATTAAGGGAGTTAGAAAAAAGCAATTTGATTCGCAAAATATTTCCATACCTACCCCCTTTGTTCTAAATTTTCGACAAAAAAAAAATAAAAAATGCTTAAAATTCGTAAAGAGGGGTTTTTTGGACCGGAAAATCGACTGGCACAATCAGTTTTTTGATAAAATTATTATTTCGCCTTCAAATAGAGTCATGAAATTTTCGAAAATCCACTTTTCAAAACAAAAAATACTCATAACTCGACTAATAGGAAAGATAGAACGTTCTAGTCTTCACCAATCGATAGAGGGGACAATTTTACATATCTAAGTGAATTTTGAGTAGATATTTCCAAGGATTAAGGAAGTTAGAAAAAAGCAATTTGTATCGCAAAATATTTCCATACCTACCCCTTTGTTCTAAATTTTCGACAAAAAAAATAAAAAAATGCTAAAAATTCGCAAAGAGGGGTTTCTTGGGCCGGAAAATCGACTGGCACAATCAGTTTTTTGATAAAATCATTATTTCGCCTTCAAATGGAGTCATGAAATTTTCGAAAATCCACTTTTCAAAACAAAAAAGACTCATAACTCGACTAATAGGAAAGATAGAACGTTCTAGTCTTCCCCAATCGATAGAGGGGACAATTTTACATATTTTAGTGAATTTTGAGTCGATATTGCCAAGGATTAAGGGAGTTAGAAAAAAGCAATTTGATTCGCAAAATATTTCCCTTTGTTCTAAATTTTCGACAAAAATTTTTAAAAAATGCTAAAAATTCGTAAAGAGGGGTTTTTTGGACCGGAAAATCGACTGGCAAATCTTGACAATTTTTTTAAGTCTTAAACTTCAAAATATTTTCGTAAGTTCCAAATTGTCAATCTTTTTAAAGGCGTGAGTTAGGGAAAAAATTAGTTAAATATAATAGTTCTTGATCACGATGTTTGTTGAAACTCTATTTTTAAAGTTTCGGTAGCGGTCCAGCTGCCGTTATCAAGAATAATGAAAAATAATAAATTTTCGAATCATCGAAAATTGATTATTTTCGATTAATCGATTATTTTCGATTAATCGATTTTTTTCGATTAATCGATTATTTTCGATTAATCGATTTTTTTCGATTAATCGATTATTTTAGATTGATCGATTTTTTTCGATTAATCGATTATTTCAGATTAATCGATTATTTCAGATTAATCGATTATTTTCGATTAATCGATTTTTTTCGATTAATCAATTAATCGATTAATCGAAAATAATCGATTATTTTATATAATCGATAATCGATTATGTTTTTTGATAATCGCCCAGCCCTAATTTTGAGTCGATATTGCCAAGGATTAAGGGAGTTAGAAAAAAGCAATTTGATTCGCAAAATATTTCCATACCTACCCCTTTGTTCTAAATTTTCGACAAAAAAAAAAATAAAAAATGCTTAAAATTCGTAAAGAGGGGTTTTTTGGACCGGAAAATCGACTGGCACAATCAGTTTTTTGATAAAATCATTATTTCGCCTTCAAATAGAGTCATGAAATTTTCGAAAATCCACTTTTCAAAACAAAAAATACTCATAACTCGACTAATAGGAAAGATAGAACGTTCTAGTCTTCACCAATCGATAGAGGGGACAATTTTACATATCTTATAGAATTTTGAGTCTATATTTCCAAGGATTATGGGAGTTAGAAAAAATCAATTTGTATCGCAAAATATTTCCCCTTTGTTCTAAATTTTTGACAAAAAAATTATAAAAAATGCTAAAAATTCGTAAAGAGGGGTTTTTTTGGCCAAAAAATCGCCTGGCACAATCAGTTTTGTGATAAAATCATTATTTCGCCTTCAAATAGAGTCATGAAATTTTCGAAAATCCACTTTTCAAAACAAAAAATACTCATAACTCGACAAATAGGAAAGATAGAACGTTCTAGTCTTCACCAATCAATAGAGGGGACAATTTTACATATTTTAGTGAATTTTGAGTCGATATTGCCAAGGATTAAGGGAGTTAGAAAAAAGCAATTTGATTCGCAAAATATTTCCATACCTACCCCTTTGTTCTAAATTTTCGACAAAAAAAAATAAAAAATGCTTAAAATTCGTAAAGAGGGGTTTTTTGGGCCGGAAAATCGACTGGCACAATCAGTTTTTTGATAAAATCATTATTTCGCCTTCAAATGGAGTCATGACATTTTCGAAAATCCACTTTTCAAAACAAAAAAGACTCATAACTCGACTAATAGGAAAGATAGAACGTTCTAGTCTTCCCCAATCGATAGAGGGGACAATTTTACATATTTTAGTGAATTTTGAGTCGATATTGCCAAGGATTAAGGGAGTTAGAAAAAAGCAATTTGATTCGCAAAATATTTCCCTTTGTTCTAAATTTTCGACAAAAATTTTTAAAAAATGCTAAAAATTCGTAAAGAGGGGTTTTTTGGACCGGAAAATCGACTGGCAAATCTTGACAATTTTTTCAAGTCTTAAACTTCAAAATATTTTCGTAAGTTCCAAATTGTCAATCTTTTTAAAGGCGTGAGTTAGGGAAAAAATTAGTTAAATATAATAGTTCTTGATCACGATGTTTGTTGAAACTCTATTTTTAAAGTTTCGGTAGCGGTCCAGCTGCCGTTATCAAGAATAATGAAAAATAATAAATTTTCGAATCATCGAAAATTGATTATTTTCGATTAATCGATTATTTTCGATTAATCGATTATTTTCGATTAATCGATTTTTTTCGATTAATCGATTTTTTTCGATTAATCGATTATTTTAGATTGATCGATTTTTTTCGATTAATCGATTATTTCAGATTAATCGATTATTTTCGATTAATCGATTTTTTTCGATTAATCAATTAATCGATTAATATCGATTAATCGATTAATCGAAAATAATCGATTATTTTATATAATCGATAATCGATTATGTTTTTTGATAATCGCCCAGCCCTAATTTTGAGTCGATATTGCCAAGGATTAAGGGAGTTAGAAAAAAGCAATTTGATTCGCAAAATATTTCCATACCTACCCCCTTTGTTCTAAATTTTCGACAAAAAAAAAATAAAAAATGCTTAAAATTCGTAAAGAGGGGTTTTTTGGACCGGAAAATCGACTGGCACAATCAGTTTTTTGATAAAATCATTATTTCGCCTTCAAATAGAGTCATGAAATTTTCGAAAATCCACTTTTCAAAACAAAAAATACTCATAACTCGACTAATAGGAAAGATAGAACGTTCTAGTCTTCACCAATCGATAGAGGGGACAATTTTACATACCCTACTGAATTTTGAGTCGATATTTCCAAGGATTAAGGGAGTAAGAAAAAAGCAATTTGTATCGCAAAATATTTCCATACCTACTTGTTCTAAATTTTCGACAAAAAAAATTAAAAAATGCTAAAAATTCGCAAAGAGGGGTTTTTTGGGCCTAGAAATCGACTGGCATAATCAGTTTTTTGATAAAATCATTATTTCGCCTTCAAATAGAGTCATGAAATTTTCGAAAATCCACTTTTTAAAACAAAAAATCCTCATAACTCGACTAATAGGAAAGATAGAACGTTCTAGTCTTCACCAATCGATAGAGGGGACAATTTTACATATTTAAGTGAATTTTGAGTCCATATTTCCAAGGATTAAGGGAGTTAGAAAAAAGCAATTTATATCGCAAAATATTTCCATACCTACCCCTTTGTTCTAAATTTTCGACAAAAAAATTATAAAAAATGCTAAAAATTCGTGAAGAGGGGTTTTTTGCGCCGGAAAATCGACTGGCACAATCAGTTTTTTGATAAAATCATTATTTCGCCTTCAAATAGAGTCATGAAATTTTCGAAAATCCACTTTTCAAAACAAAAAATACTCATAACTCGACTAATGGGAAAGATAGAACGTTCTAGTCTTCACCAATCGATAGAGGGGACAATTTTACATATCTCATTGAATTTTGAGTCGATATTTCCAAGGATTAAGGGCGTTAGAAAAAAGCAATTTGTATCGCAAAATATTTCCCCTTTGTTCTAAATTTTCGACAAAAAAATTATAAAAAATGCTAAAAATTCGTAAAGAGGGGTTTTTTTGGCCAAAAAATCGACTGGCACAATCAGTTTTGTGATAAAATCATTATTTCGCCTTCAAATAGAGTCATGAAATTTTCGAAAATCCACTTTTCAAAACAAAAAATCCTCATAACTCGACTAATAGGAAAGATAGAACGTTCTAGTCTTCACCAATCGATAGAGGGGACAATTTTACATATTTTAGTGAATTTTGAGTCGATATTGCCAAGGATTAAGGGAGTTAGAAAAAAGCAATTTGATTCGCAAAATATTTCCATACCTACCCCTTTGTTCTAAATTTTCGACAAAAAAAAATAAAAAATGCTTAAAATTCGTAAAAAGGGGTTTTTTGGGCCGGAAAATCGACTGGCATAATCAGTTTTTTGATAAAATCATTATTTCGCCTTCAAATAGAGTCATGAAATTTTCGAAAATCCACTTTTCAAAACAAAAAATCCTCATAACTCGACTAATAGGAAAGATAGAACGTTCTAGTCTTCACCAATCGATAGAGGGGACAATTTTACATATCTTATTGAATTTTGAGTCTATATTTCCAAGGATTATGGGAGTTAGAAAAAATCAATTTGTATCGCAAAATATTTCCATAGCTACCCCCTTTGTTCTAAATTTTTGACAAAAAAATTATAAAAAATGCTAAAAATTCGTAAAGAGGGGTTTTTTTGGCCAAAAAATCGACTGGCACAATCAGTTTTGTGATAAAATCATTATTTCGCCTTCAAATAGAGTCATGAAATTTTCGAAAATCCACTTTTCAAAACAAAAAATCCTCATAACTCGACTAATAGGAAAGATAGAACGTTCTAGTCTTCACCAATCGATAGAGGAGACAATTTTACATATCTTAGTGAATTTTGAGTCGATATTTCCAAGGATTAAGGGAGTTAGAAAAAAGCAATTTGTATCGCAAAATATTTCCATACCTACCCCTTTGTTCTAAATTTTCGACAAAAAAATTAAAAAAAATGCTAAAAATTCGTAAAGAGGGGTTTTTTGCGCCGGAAAATCGACTGGCACAATCAGTTTTTTGATAAAATCATTATTTCGCCTTCAAATAGAGTCATGAAATTTTCGAAAATCCACTTTTCAAAACAAAAAAGACTCATAACTCGACTAATAGGAAAGATAGAACGTTCTAGTCTTCACCAATCGATAGAGGGGACAATTTTACATATTTTAGTGAATTTTGAGTCAATATTGCCAAGGATTAAGGGAGTTAGAAAAAAGCAATTTGATTCGCAAAATATTTCCATACCTACCCCTCTGTTCTAAATTTTCGACAAAAAAAAATAAAAAATGCTTAAAATTCGTAAAAAGGGGTTTTTTGGGCCGGAAAATCGACTGGCATAATCAGTTTTTTGTTAAAATCATTATTTCGCCTTCAAATAGAGTAATGAAATTTTCGAAAATCCACTTTTCAAAACAAAAAATCCTCATAACTCGACTAATAGGAAAGATAGAACGTTCTAGTCTTCACCAATCGATAGAGGGGACAATTTTACATATCTTATTGAATTTTGAGTCTATATTTCCAAGGATTATGGGAGTTAGAAAAAATCAATTTGTATCGCAAAATATTTCCATAAATTTTCGACAAAAAAATTATAAAAAATGCTAAAAATTCGCAAAGAGGGGTTTCTTGGGCCGGAAAATCGACTGGCACAATCAGTTTTTTGATAAAATCATTATTTCGCCTTCAAATAGAGTCATGAAATTTTCGAAAATCCACTTTTCAAAACAAAAAATCCTCATAACTCGACTAATAGGAAAGATAGAACGTTCTAGTCTTCACCAATCGATAGAGGGGACAATTTTACATATTTTAGTGAATTTTGAGTCGATATTGCCAAAGATTAAGGGAGCTAGAAAAAAGCAATTTGATTCGCAAAATATTTCCATACCTACCCCTTTGTTCTAAATTTTCGACAAAAAAAAATAAAAAATGCTTAAAATTCGTAAAAAGGGGTTTTTTGGGCCGGAAAATCGACTGGCATAATCAGTTTTTTGATAAAATCATTATTTCGCCTTCAAATAGAGTCATGAAATTTTCGAAAATCCACTTTTCAAAACAAAAAATCCTCATAACTCGACTAATAGGAAAGATAGAACGTTCTAGTCTTCACCAATCGATAGAGGGGACAATTTTACATATTTTAGTGAATTTTGAGTCTATATTTCCAAGGATTATGGGAGTTAGAAAAAATCAATTTGTATCGCAAAATATTTCCATAGCTACCCCCTTTGTTCTAAATTTTTGACAAAAAAATTATAAAAAATGCTAAAAATTCGTAAAGAGGGGTTTTTTTGGCCAAAAAATCGACTGGCACAATCAGTTTTGTGATAAAATCATTATTTCGCCTTCAAATAGAGTCATGAAATTTTCGAAAATCCACTTTTCAAAACAAAAAATCCTCATAACTCGACTAATAAGAAAGATAGAACGTTCTAGTCTTCACCAATCGATAGAGGGGACAATTTTACATATTTTAGTGAATTTTGAGTCCATATTTCCAAGGATTATGGGAGTTAGAAAAAATCAATTTGTATCGCAAAATATTTCCATATTTCCCCTTTGTTCTAAATTTTCGACAAAAAAATTATAAAAAATGCTAAAAATTCGTAAAGAGGGGTCTTTTTGGCCAAAAAATCGACTGGCACAATCAGTTTTGTGATAAAATCATTATTTCGCCTTCAAATAGAGTCATGAAATTTTCGAAAATCCACTTTTCAAATCAAAAAATACTCATAACTCGACAAATAGGAAAGATAGAACGTTCTAGTCTTCACCAATCGATAGAGGGGACAATTTTACATATTTCAGTAAATTTTGAGTCGATATTGCCAAGGATTAAGGGAGTTAGAAAAAAGCAATTTGATTCGCAAAATATTTCCATACCTACCCCTTTGTTCTAAATTTTCGACAAAAAAATTATAAAAAATGCAAAAAATTCGTAAAGAGGGGTTTTTTTGGCCAAAAAATCGCCTGGCACAATCAGTTTTGTGATAAAATCATTATTTCGCCTTCAAATAGAGTCATGAAATTTTCGAAAATCCACTTTTCAAAACAAAAAATACTCATAACTCGACAAATAGGAAAGATAGAACGTTCTAGTCTTCACCAATCGATAGAGGGGACAATTTTACATATTTTAGTCAATTTTGAGTCGATATTGCCAAGGATTGAGGGAGTTAGAAAAAAGCAATTTGATTCGCAAAATATTTCCATAGCTACCCCCTTTGTTCTAAATTTTCGACAAAAAAAAATAAAAAATGCTCAAAATTCGTAAAGAGGGGTTTTTTGCGCCGGAAAATCGACTGGCACAATCAGTTTTTTGATAAAATCATTATTTCGCCTTCAAATAGAGTCATGAAATTTTCGAAAATCCACTTTTCAAAACAAAAAATACTCATAACTCGACAAATAGGAAAGATAGAACATTCTAGTCTTCACCAATCGATAGAGGGGACAATTTTACATTTTTAGTGAATTTTGAGTCGATATTGCCAAGGATTAAGGGAGTTAGAAAAAATCAATTTGTATCGCAAAATATTTCCATAGCTACCCCCTTTGTTCTAAATTTTTGACAAAAAAATTATAAAAAATGCTAAAAATTCGTAAAGGGGGGTTTTTTTGGCCAAAAAATCGACTGGCACAATCAGTTTTGTGATAAAATCATTATTTCGCCTTCAAATAGAGTCATGAAATTTTCGAAAATCCACTTTTCAAAACAAAAAATCCTCATAACTCGACTAATAGGAAAGATAGAACGTTCTAGTCTTCACCAATCGATAGAGGGGACAATTTTACATATTTTAGTGAATTTTGAGTCCATATTTCCAAGGATTATGGGAGTTAGAAAAAATCAATTTGTATCGCAAAATATTTCCATACCTACCCCTTTGTTCTAAATTTTCGACAAAAAAATTATACTAATGGTAAAAATTCGTAAAGAGGGGTTTTTTTGGCCAAAAAATCGCCTGGCACAATCAGTTTTGTGATAAAATCATTATTTCGCCTTCAAATAGAGTCATGAAATTTTCGAAAATCCACTTTTCAAAACAAAAAATACTCATAACTCGACAAATAGGAAAGATAGAACGTTCTAGTCTTCACCAATCGATAGAGGGGACAATTTTACATATTTTAGTCAATTTTGAGTCGATATTGCCTAAGATTAAGGGAGTTAGAAAAAAGCAATTTGATTCGCAAAATATTTCCATAGCTACCCCCTTTGTTCTAAATTTTCGACAAAAAAAAATAAAAAATGCTCAAAATTCCTAAAGAGGGGTTTTTTGCGCCGGAAAATCGACTGGCACAATCAGTTTTTTGATAAAATCATTATTTCGCCTTCAAATAGAGTCATGAAATTTTCGAAAATCCACTTTTCAAAACAAAAAATCCTCATAACTCGACTAATAGGAAAGATAGAACGTTCTAGTCTTCACCAATCGATAGAGGGGACAATTTTACATATTTTAGTGAATTTTGAGTCCATATTTCCAAGGATTATGGGAGTTAGAAAAAATCAATTTGTATCGCAAAATATTTCCATAGCTACCCCCTTTGTTCTAAATTTTCGACAAAAAAATTATAAAAAATGCTAAAAATTCGTAAAGAGGGGTCTTTTTGGCCAAAAAATCGACTGGCACAATCAGTTTTGTGATAAAATCATTATTTCGCCTTCAAATAGAGTCATGAAATTTTCGAAAATCCACTTTTCAAATCAAAAAATACTCATAACTCGACAAATAGGAAAGATAGAACGTTCTAGTCTTCACCAATCGATAGAGGGGACAATTTTACATATTTAAGTAAATTTTGAGTCGATATTGCCAAGGATTAAGGGAGTTAGAAAAAAGCAATTTGATTCGCAAAATATTTCCATACCTACCCCTTTGTTCTAAATTTTCGACAAAAAAATTATAAAAAATGCTAAAAATTCGTAAAGAGGGGTTTTTTTGGCCAAAAAATCGCCTGGCACAATCAGTTTTGTGATAAAATCATTATTTCGCCTTCAAATAGAGTCATGAAATTTTCGAAAATCCACTTTTCAAAACAAAAAATACTCATAACTCGACAAATAGGAAAGATAGAACGTTCTAGTCTTCACCAATCGATAGAGGGGACAATTTTACATATTTTAGTGAATTTTGAGTCGATATTGCCAAGGATTAAGGGAGTTAGAAAGAAGCAATTTGATTCGCAAAATATTTCCATACCTACCCCTTTGTTCTAAATTTTCGACAAAAAAATTATACTAATGGTAAAAATTCGTAAAGAGGGGTTTTTTTGGCCAAAAAATCGCCTGGCACAATCAGTTTTGTGATAAAATCATTATTTCGCCTTCAAATAGAGTCATGAAATTTTCGAAAATCCACTTTTCAAAACAAAAAATACTCATAACTCGACAAATAGGAAAGATAGAACGTTCTAGTCTTCACCAATCGATAGAGGGGACAATTTTACATATTTTAGTCAATTTTGAGTCGATATTGCCAAAGATTAAGGGAGTTAGAAAAAAGCAATTTGATTCGCAAAATATTTCCATAGCTACCCCCTTTGTTCTAAATTTTCGACAAAAAAAAATAAAAAATGCTCAAAATTCCTAAAGAGGGGTTTTTTGCGCCGGAAAATCGACTGGCACAATCAGTTTTTTGATAAAATCATTATTTCGCCTTCAAATAGAGTCATGAAATTTTCGAAAATCCACTTTTCAAAACAAAAAATACTCATAACTCGACAAATAGGAAAGATAGAACATTCTAGTCTTCACCAATCGATAGAGGGGACAATTTTACATATTTTAGTGAATTTTGAGTCGATATTGCCAAGGATTAAGGGAGTTAGAAAAAATCAATTTGTATCGCAAAATATTTCCCCTTTGTTCTAAATTTTCGACAAAAAAATTATAAAAAATGCTAAAAATTCGTAAATAGGGTTTTTTTGGCCAAAAAATCGCCTGGCACAATCAGTTTTTTGTTAAAATCATTATTTCGCCTTCAAATAGAGTCATGAAATTTTCGAAAATCCACTTTTCAAAACAAAAAATACTCATAACTCGACAAATAGGAAAGATAGAACATTCTAGTCTTCACCAATCGATAGAGGGGACAATTTTACATATTTTAGTGAATTTTGAGTCCATATTTCCAAGGATTATGGGAGTTAGAAAAAATCAATTTGTATCGCAAAATATTTCCATAGCTACCCCCTTTGTTCTAAATTTTCGACAAAAAAATTATAAAAAATGCTAAAAATTCGTAAAGAGGGGTTTTTTGGCCAAAAAATCGCCTGGCACAATCAGTTTTGTGATAAAATCATTATTTCGCCTTCAAATAGAGTCATGAAATTTTCGAAAATCCACTTTTCAAAACAAAAAATACTCGTAACTCGACAAATAGGAAAGATAGAACGTTCTAGTCTTCACCAATCGATAGAGGGGACAATTTTACATATTTTAGTCAATTTTGAGTCGATATTGCCAAGGATTAAGGGAGTTAGAAAAAAGCAATTTGATTCGCAAAATATTTCCATAGCTACCCCCTTTGTTCTAAATTTTCGACAAAAAAAAATAAAAAATGCTCAAAATTCGTAAAGAGGGGTTTTTTGCGCCGGAAAATCGACTGGCACAATCAGTTTTTTGATAAAATCATTATTTCGCCTTCAAATAGAGTCATGAAATTTTCGAAAATCCACTTTTCAAAACAAATATACTCATAACTCGACAAATAGGAAAGATAGAACATTCTAGTCTTCACCAATCGATAGATGGGACAATTTTACATATTTTAGTGAATTTTGAGTCTATATTGCCAAGGATTAAGGGAGTTAGAAAAAATCAATTTGTATCGCAAAATATTTCCCCTTTGTTCTAAATTTTTGACAAAAAAATTATAAAAAATGCTAAAAATTCGTAAAGAGGGGTTTTTTTGGCCAAAAAATCGCCTGGCACAATCAGTTTTGTGATAAAATCATTATTTCGCCTTCAAATAGAGTCATGAAATTTTCGAAAATCCACTTTTCAAAACAAAAAATACTCATAACTCGACAAATAGGAAAGATAGAACGTTCTAGTCTTCACCAATCGATAGAGGGGACAATTTTACATATTTTAGTGAATTTTGAGTCGATATTGCCAAGGATTAAGGGAGTTAGAAAAAAGCAATTTGATTCGCAAAATATTTCCATACCTACCCCTTTGTTCTAAATTTTCGACAAAAAAAAATAAAAAATGCTCAAAATTCCTAAAGAGGGGTTTTTTGCGCCGGAAAATCGACTGGTACAATCAGTTTTTTGATAAAATCATTATTTCGCCTTCAAATAGAGTCATGAAATTTTCGAAAATCCACTTTTCAAAACAAAAAATACTCATAACTCGACAAATAGGAAAGATAGAACATTCTAGTCTTCACCAATCGATAGAGGGGACAATTTTACATATTTTAGTGAATTTTGAGTCGATATTGCCAAGGATTAAGGGAGTTAGAAAAAATCAATTTGTATCGCAAAATATTTCCCCTTTGTTCTAAATTTTCGACAAAAAAATTATAAAAAATGCTAAAAATTCGTAAATAGGGGTTTTTTGGCCAAAAAATCGCCTGGCACAATCAGTTTTTTGTTAAAATCATTATTTCGCCTTCAAATAGAGTCATGAAATTTTCGAAAATCCACTTTTCAAAACAAAAAATACTCATAACTCGACAAATAGGAAAGATAGAACATTCTAGTCTTCACCAATCGATAGAGGGGACAATTTTACATATTTTAGTGAATTTTGAGTCCATATTTCCAAGGATTATGGGAGTTAGAAAAAATCAATTTGTATCGCAAAATATTTCCATAGCTACCCCCTTTGTTCTAAATTTTCGACAAAAAAATTATAAAAAATGCTAAAAATTCGTAAAGAGGGGTTTTTTTGGCCAAAAAATCGCCTGGCACAATCAGTTTTGTGATAAAATCATTATTTCGCCTTCAAATAGAGTCATGAAATTTTCGAAAATCCACTTTTCAAAACAAAAAATACTCATAACTCGACAAATAGGAAAGATAGAACGTTCTAGTCTTCACCAATCGATAGAGGGGACAATTTTACATATTTTAGTGAATTTTGAGTCTATATTGCCAAGGATTAAGGGAGTTAGAAAAATTCAATTTGTATCGCAAAATATTTCCCCTTTGTTCTAAATTTTTGACAAAAAAATTATAAAAAATGCTAAAAATTCGTAAAGAGGGGTTTTTTTGGCCAAAAAATCGCCTGGCACAATCAGTTTTGTGATAAAATCATTATTTCGCCTTCAAATAGAGTCATGAAATTTTCGAAAATCCACTTTTCAAAACAAAAAATACTCATAACTCGACAAATAGGAAAGATAGAACGTTCTAGTCTTCACCAATCGATAGAGGGGACAATTTTACATGTTTTAGTCAATTTTGAGTCGATATTGCCAAGGATTAAGGGAGTTAGAAAAAAGCAATTTGATTCGCAAAATATTTCCATAGCTACCCCCTTTGTTCTAAATTTTCGACAAAAAAAATAAAAAATGCTCAAAATTCGTAAAGAGGGGTTTTTTGCGCCGGAAAATCGACTGGCACAATCAGTTTTTTGATAAAATCATTATTTCGCCTTCAAATAGAGTCATGAAATTTTCGAAAATCCACTTTTCAAAACAAATATACTCATAACTCGACAAATAGGAAAGATAGAACATTCTAGTCTTCACCAATCGATAGAGGGGACAATTTTACATATTTTGGTGAATTTTGAGTCTATATTGCCAAGGATTAAGGGAGTTAGAAAAAATCAATTTGTATCGCAAAATATTTCCCCTTTGTTCTAAATTTTTGACAAAAAAATTATAAAAAATGCTAAAAATTCGTAAAGAGGGGTTTTTTTGGCCGAAAAATCGCCTGGCACAATCAGTTTTGTGATAAAATCATTATTTCGCCTTCAAATAGTCATGAAATTTTCGAAAATCCACTTTTCAAAACAAAAAATACTCATAACTCGACAAATAGGAAAGATAGAACGTTCTAGTCTTCACCAATCGATAGAGGGGACAATTTTACATATTTTAGTGAATTTTGAGTCGATATTGCCAAGGATTAAGGGAGTTAGAAAAAAGCAATTTGATTCGCAAAATATTTCCATACCTACCCCTTTGTTCTAAATTTTCGTCAAAAAAAAATAAAAAATGCTTAAAATTCGTAAAGAGGGGTTTTTTGGGCCGGAAAATCGACTGGCACAATCAGTTTTTTGA
Source organism: Lochmaea crataegi (assembly GCA_947563755.1). Taxonomy (NCBI): domain Eukaryota; kingdom Metazoa; phylum Arthropoda; class Insecta; order Coleoptera; family Chrysomelidae; genus Lochmaea; species Lochmaea crataegi. The sequence continues at coordinate 10,323,869 of OX387430.1, forward strand.
TAAAATCATTATTTCGCCTTCAAATGGAGTCATGACATTTTCGAAAATCCACTTTTCAAAACAAAAAATAGTCATAACTCGACTAATAGGAAAGATAGAACGTTCTAGTCTTCCCCAATCGATAGAGGGGACAATTTTACATATTTGAGTGAATTTTGAGTCCATATTTCCAAGGATTAAGGGAGTTAGAAAAAAGCAATTTGATTCGCAAAATATTTCCCTTTGTTCTAAATTTTCGACAAAAATTTTTAAAAAATGCTAAAAATTCGTAAAGAGGGGTTTTTTGGACAGGAAAATCGACTGGCAAATCTTGACAATTTTTTTAAGTCTTAAACTTCAAAATATTTTCGTAAGTTCCAAATTGTCAATCTTTTTAAAGGCGTGAGTTAGGGAAAAAATTAGTTAAATATAATAGTTCTTGATCACGATGTTTGTTGAAACTCTATTTTTAAAGTTTCGGTAGCGGTCCAGCTGCCGTTATCAAGAATAATGAAAAATAATAAATTTTCGAATCATCGAAAATTGATTATTTTCGATTAATCGATTATTTTCGATTAATCGATTATTTTCGATTAATCGATTATTTTCGATTAATCGATTTTTTTCGATTAATCGATTTTTTTCGATTAATCGTTTTTTTCGATTAATCGATTTTTTTCGATTAATCGATTATTTTAGATTAATCGATTATGTTTTTTGATAATCGCCCAGCCCTAATTTTGAGTCGATATTGCCAAGGATTAAGGGAGTTAGAAAAAAGCAATTTGATTCGCAAAATATTTCCATTTCCCTTTGTTCTAAATTTTCGACAAAAAAAATTAAAAAATGCTAAAAATTCGCAAAGAGGGGTTTTTCGGGCCTAGAAATCGACTGGCACTGTCAGTTTTTTGTTAAAATCATTATTTCGCCTTCAAATAGAGTCATGAAATTTTCGAAAATCCACTTTTCAAAACAAAAAATACTCATAACTCGACAAATAGGAAAGATAGAACATTCTAGTCTTCACCAATCGATAGAGGGGACAATTTTACATATTTTAGTGAATTTTGAGTCGATATTTCCAAGGATTAAGGGAGTTAGAAAAAAGCAATTTGTATCGCAAAATATTACCCCTTTGTTCTAAATTTTCGACAAAAAAATTATAAAAAATGCTAAAAATTCGTAAAGAGGGGTTTTTTGGCCAAAAAATCGACTGGCACAATCAGTTTTGTGATAAAATCATTATTTCGCCTTCAAATAGAGTCATGAAATTTTCGAAAATCCACTTTTCAAAACAAAAAATACTCATAACTCGACAAATAGGAAAGATAGAACGTTCTAGTCTTCACCAATCGATAGAGGGGACAATTTTACATATTTTATTGAATTTTGAGTCCATATTTCCAAGGATTATGGGAGTTAGAAAAAATCAATTTGTATCGCAAAATATTTCCATAGCTACCCCCTTTGTTCTAAATTTTCGACAAAAAAATTATAAAAAATGCTAAAAGTTTGTAAAGAGGGGTCTTTTTGGCCAAAAAATCGACTGGCACAATCAGTTTTGTGATAAAATCATTATTTCGCCTTCAAATAGAGTCATGAAATTTTCGAAAATCCACTTTTCAAAACAAAAAATACTCATAACTCGACTAATAGGAAAGATAGAACGTTCTAGTCTTCACCAATCGATAGAGGGGACAATTTTACATATCTTAGTGAATTTTGAGTCGATATTTCCAAGGATTAAGGGAGTTAGAAAAAAGCAATTTGTTTAGCAAAATATTTCAATACCTACCCCTTTGTTCTAAATTTTCGACAAAAAATTTAAAAAAATGCTAAAAATTTGTAAAGAGGGGTTTTTTGGACCGGAAAATCGACTGGCAAATCTTGACAATTTTTTTAAGTCTTAAACTTCAGAATATTTTCGTAAGTTCCAAATTGTCAATCTTGTTAAAGGCGTGAGTTAGGGAAAAAATTAGTTAAATATAATAGTTCTTGATCACGATGTTTGTTGAAACTCTATTTTGAAAGTTTCGGTAGCGGTCCAGCTGCCGTTATCAAGAATAATGAAAAATAATAAATTTTCGAATCATCGAAAATTGATTATTTTCGATTAATCGATTTTTTTCGAATAATCGATTTTTTTCGAATAATCGATTTTTTTCGATAAATCGATTTTTTTCGATAAATCGATTTTTTTCGATAAATCGATTTTTTTCGATAAATCGATTTTTTTCGATAAATCGATTTTTTTCGATAAATCGATTTTTTTCGATTAATCGATTTTTTTCGATCAATCGATTTTTTTCGATCTATCGATTTTTTTCGATTAATCGATTATTTTCGATTAATCGATTATTTTAGATTAATCGATTATTTTCGATTATTTTAGATTAATCGATTATTTTCGGATAATCGATTATTTTCGATTAATCGATTATTTTCGATTAATCGATTATTTTCGATTAAACGAATTTTTTCGATTAATCGATTTTTTTCGATTAATCGATTTTTTTCGATAAATCGATTTTTTTCGATTAATCGACTTTTTTCGATCAATCGATTTTTTTCGATCAATCGATTTTTTTCGATCAATCGATTTTTTTCGATCAATCGATTATTTTAGATTAATCGATTATTTTAGATTAATCCATTATTTTCGATTAATCGATTATTTCAGATTAATCGATTTTTTTCGATTAATCGATTTTTTTCGATTAATCAGTTAATCGATTAATCGAAAATAATCGATTTTTTTATAATCGATAATCGATTATGTTTTTTTGATAATCGCCCAGCCCTAATTTTGAGTCGATATTGCCAAGGATTAAGGGAGTTAGAAAAAATCAATTTGTATCGCAAAATATTTCCCCTTTGTTCTAAATTTTCGACAAAAAAATTATAAAAAATGCTAAAAATTTGTAAAGAGGGGTTTTTTGGCCAAAAAAATTATAAAAAATGCTAAAAATTCGTAAAGAGGGGTTTTTTGGACAGGAAAATCGACTGGCAAATCTTGACAATTTTTTTAAGTCTTAAACTTCAGAATATTTTCGTAAGTTCCAAATTGTCAATCTTGTTAAAGGCGTGAGTTAGGGAAAAAATTAGTTAAATATAATAGTTCTTGATCACGATGTTTGTTGAAACTCTATTTTGAAAGTTTCGGTAGCGGTCCAGCTGCCGTTATCAAGAATAATGAAAAATAATAAATTTTCGAATCATCGAAAATTGATTATTTTCGATTAATCGATTTTTTTCGAATAATCGATTTTTTTCGAATAATCGATTTTTTTCGATAAATCGATTTTTTTCGATAAATCGATTTTTTTCGATAAATCGATTTTTTTCGATAAATCGATTTTTTTCGATAAATCGATTTTTTTCGATAAATCGATTTTTTTCGATAAATCGATTTTTTTCGATTAATCGATTTTTTCGATTAATCGATTATTTTTGATTAATCGATTATTTTAAATTAATCGATTATTTTAGATTAATCGATTATTTTAGATTAATCGATTATTTTTGATTAATCGATTATTTTCGATTAGTCGATTTTTTTCGATTAATCGATTTTTTTCGATTAATCGATACGTGTTTGCAAATGGAAATCGAAAGGAGGTATTGAAGCCAAAAGATCCTTATACCTTCAGATAGTCAGACAGGATAGTCTTTAATCCTGGCAAACCATAATAGCATGGAGACTAGATATAAGGAGCACAAACTTGTATAGGAAAAATGTCGAAAAAGTGTCCAGCGGTAAGCAGTAAATAACACATAGAGACTAGATGGCGCGAGAGTAGCTAGAGTTAAAAAGACAGAGTGAAGTATGCCTACCAAGTTAACCTAACAAAATTTCCGTCTATTGTAGTGTTTATATTTATAAAAATTAAAAAATAAATTAACAATAATGGTAAAAACGAGTGTTGTGAAAAATGGTCCAGCTAGACGTAAAATGATAAAAATATATATACCTCTATCTCTGTATTTTTTCTGGCCAAGGTAAATTAAACAATAATAATAGTATTAAGAATAGTATAAAGAGTAGCAGTAAGAATAGAAGTAGTTTTAGCAATAAGGATAAAGAAGAAACTAATAGAAAATTTAAACACAAAAATAATAATGGTAGGGGACAGGACAGAAAAAATGATCAGAGCAGTCAATGGGGAAAAATAATCATAGACAATATATAAATAGTGCAGACCAAGAACATATAAATATAGGTATATGGAATATTAACACATTAACAGGAAAGGAAATCGAAATACCGGAGGAAATGAAAAACAACAAAGTACATATTCTAGGAATAAGTGAAACAAAGAAAAAAGGACCAGGACAAATAAATTTCACAAATAATCACACATTATATTACTCCGGGGAAAAAGTAGAGCAAAAGAGGGGGTAGGAATAATTTTAACAGAGGAAATGAACAAAAAGGTAATAAATATCAAAGATATAAATTCAAGAATGCTAGTTCTAAGTATACGACTAAAATTTTAAATATAATACAAATATATGCACCTGTTGAAGGATCAGGAGAGGAAGAGGTTCCAGTATTTTACATACAATTACAGGAAGTAGTGGATGATATAAGAGAGCAAAACGAAAACATGATCATTATGGGGGATTGGAACGCAAGAGTTGGTAAAGACTACAATCGAGAAATGGGTAGTATGGGAGTTTCTGGAGAGGAAACAACGAACAGAAATGGTCTTAAGATGATAGGTTTTTGTCAAAGTAACGATCTAATGATAGGAAATACGATGTGGAAACAAAAACTAGAAGATAAATATACCTTTGTAGCGGAAGAAAGAAATGCAAAAAGTTTAATCGATTACATAGTTTATACACAAAACCTATCAAATATGGTGTAAAAAGTAGAGACAAGAAAATAGGCTGAGCTGGGAACAAACCACAAATCACAATGTCGGAGAAGAATTTACTCGAAGAATATTTATTTTTCAGGAAGTTCTTGGTGGTCATTACCAACATCTTCTGAAGTAACAAAGTGTTTTCTAAGTTCTTTTTTACGTTTAATTTAAATTGCGTATGTAGATAAACGCAGAAATCGTTATTACTGGTTTTTATTTTAAAACTATTGAACCTCATGTTTTCAAATCTGGGGAATGTATTGAGCATAAAAAGACCTTCAAAATGAGGTATTACTCGACCCCCATTTCCATTTAAAAAAATATTCCAAATGCCCGCCCAGCTGTCACTTTGACATTCAGAGCTGTGATTGATGTGTTAAAAAATGCAGAATGGGGTCATATATTATTCAAATTTCATCACTATATACCCAACGGTTCAAAAGTTACTGTATAGAAGCAAAATTAGAAGAGGAACAAGCAGCTTTTAGACTAGGACGACAAGCACATGACAATATATACATTTTAAGAAGGCTAATTGATAATGCAATAGAAGCGGGAGAAGAAATGTATTCAACATTTATAGACTTGAAGGCAGCTTTTGACACATTGGAAAGAGAAAAAATTTGGGAGGTACTGGAAGACTTAGAAGTACCGAAAGCTCTAATTAATATAATTAAAAGCACATACGAGACTGTCAAAGTAAGAGTGCAGAAGATAGGAAGAGTTTTTAATGAAAAAAGGTATAAAACAAGGTGATAGCTTAAGCCCACTATTGTTTGTCATTATTATGGACAAAATAGTGAAGGAAATAAAAAGACAAGGAGGAAATTTGGACATGATAATAGGGTACAGAAACATGGTGCCGGTCAGATTTAGTAATCTACTGTATGCAGACGAGCAAAATCAAAAAATAAAATGAAGAAACTAATCAACTTATTGGCAAGAGAAATAGAAAATATGAAAATGACAATAAATACAGAAAAAAACAAAGTAATGATAGTAAATGAAAAACAGCGAGAGGGGAGTAAGTACAAGGAATTGAAATGTAATCACAAAACATTAGAAAGAGTAACAACTTATAATTACCTAGGAAGTATCATAACAGAAGAAGGGAAAATAGATGCAGAACTTAATAACAGAGCAAATAAATCAACAAGATTATATTATTCCTTAAATCGAACAATACTAATCCATAAACACATTGATATGGACACAAAGCTGGAAATCTACAACAAAATTACAGTACCAACTATAACTTATGCTAGTGAGAACTGGGTACTGCAGAAAAAGCAGGAAACAAAAATAAATGCGATGGAAATGAAACATTTAAGGAAAATAGCAGGTAAAACAAAATGGGATAAAGTAAGGAACGAAGAAATCAGAAGCATAACTAATGAAGAACCAATAATATCAAAGATTAGAAAGAAACAATTAAACTGGTGGTACTGGTAGTAAGAATGAAGCAAGATAGAATTGCGAGAAAAGTTATGGAAATATTAAGAAAAAGACAAAGATGAAGACCCAGGAGGAAATGGATAGACCAGATTGGGGAAATTGGAAAGAACAAAGGAAAAACATTAGGAGAGATGAAGGCATTGGCCAGGGACAGAAGAGAATGGAAAAAATGGGTACAGGAAGAACTCCAATCTGACGCCTGAGAAGGCATAAGGATAAGAGAAAGAAAGAAAGAATATTTTTTTAATGTTTTTATTGCACTTGCATATGCTGATTTTATAAATCTTGCTAATAAAACTGTTTCTATTTATAATTTTTATATGTACCATTAGTCACACATTTATTTTACAGAACATATAAATTTTTAATGATGATATAGAAGTTCTTATATGACAGGACACCTCACTTTCCGGAAATTGTATGGTCCTTTTCTGCATTCCAATTTTAGTACAACGAGCACTTCTACTTTGAGTTTAAAATAGCCCTCTTTATAGTTTGTTATATAAGTGATGATAGGACATGATGAAAACTGAGCCAATCACAATTTGTATATTTCACCATCACTATCTTGAATTTATCTTTCTCGAAACAAAAATTGGTGTTGGTTCTGACCATATAATTGGTATTATTTAAGTATTATTCATTGGATTAACTTTCAATCAGTATTTTAACTGAGAACTACCACACAATGACACATTAACTCCTAAATTCTCTGTGGAATTCATTCTTACTTTTTTCGGGGAAATAAACAATAATATATATATCAACATCTAGTGTAATTATGAACATATATGTAATATATGTACCAGTGTACAAAAAACAATTTTTTGTTTTCAGCAGTATTAACATCAAAATCATTAACATCATCAACATCATTAACATCAATAAACAAACCCTCTATTTACATAACCTAAAATAATTCACCACGCCGTCACTAATCTAAAAACTTTTGGCCCGATAGCTATACTAGCGCCACCAATTTAACACCTTTCGAAGAACATTTTTTGTATATATCAAAAACCGCTGCACGTGGTGGATTCAAACTAAACATCAGACGTACTGGAGCCACGTGCCAAAGCAGGAACACAGCAAACTCCTGTTCAAAAAGCCCCCGGAGTCGCTGGGGCCAGATAAGGAAAGTGAGGGGATTACTCACCGGTCACTGTACCCTAAGGAAGGGAATGCATTCAATGGGCATATAATATAGGGAGTAACCTTTGCATGGAAGAGTAGCCTCACACATTATCTTCGAATGTCAAGCACTGTCTTATTGGAGATATAGATTCCTAGGAAGAGAACACTCAAGGAAGGATTTCCCCAAGAAGCTCCTAGTGAAAAGACTATTGAGTTTGATAAAGGCTACTGGTATCCTCACATAACCGGTACAACCAAGGCTGAGATGCCGAGGTCTCGATAGGTGGTACCAATCAATGAATTGTCCTTAACGGATATTATCATAAAAATAGAATGAAGCAAAAATATAAAAAGTAACTAAAAGAAACTTTACTAGATTTATTGCTCTAGCAAATAAAATAATAGCAAATAGCTTTCGAAAATGCGAATTTAATGTATTAAATTCAACAATATAATGGAACCAATATAACGTTTATAAAACGTATATCAAAAATGAGTTTATCCACAAAATATAATGGACAATTGTTGGTTTACAGTTTCGTTATTGCTATCGACAAATAAGCAAATATTTAATGACCGACAACACACAATACCCATCAAAGTGAACAATACTACATTATTCATATGTTATCTATAGATTTGATTATGAAGGTAATCAAGTAGCTGACCATAGTAAACACGTCGGACTGTCTAACTATAATAAATTTTTGATCAGCCTCAGTGATAATTTCATGATCGTATGGTTTGAAACTAACCAGTCTCCCAAGTTTGAACGTCACCATTTCTCTCTAATATTAAACATATCAAACCGGAAATTACTAGACGTGATCTCATAATCCGTTCTGCATTCACAGCATCAAAATATAATTCGGAATGCTCTCTATTATATTTTGAATAATTTACACTGAGCTCCATTTGTGTTTCCAGCAAACGCAAAAGGCAACACACAGACTTTCGCTTAATTCCTATCCTGAACGGTTATTATTCAAATTTTAGAATAACGCTTAATGGAGAAATTTATTATTCATTTAGAGGGATCTACAGATCTTTCCGTTTCGCTCTGTTATGTGTATATATTTGTCGGTTCGTTTTTGATCTTTTCTCCTGGAAGTACGGCTGTCATTGAAGGATTATATTCTTGTGACATCGTCCTAAATCCTACGTGACAGCAAACACAGTAAATACGTTTTCATCCCGAATATAAAAGGGAGCGAAAGAGTATTTATTAATTTTTCCATGATCTTGCGTAATTTAGGAACAAAATTGAAAACAAAGTACAGGAAAAAAATTGTGCTTATACTGGAAATTGTAACACGTTTATACAGTATTCGCCAGCTAACTTGATGTCCTAAATGCGTTCTAGGGAGCTATTGACGCCGCCCATCCGACAACTGTAAACAGTGCCGTGCAAGTTCTGTTACAAATTAACACAACTTGTATAATTAATAAAGTAAAGTCCGTCCGGAAATATATGATCCTAACTTAATAAATAATATTTAATTCTTTGTTATAATTATTGGAATATTGATTTTAATAGAAACGGATCTGCTTTATACCTGAATTCTGAGTACATAAATAATATTTTAACAATAAGGTACCCATTACAATAACATGTTATTTTTTTTCATATCGGATCATAATACAATGTTTTATACATTAGGTGCAGCAAAGAAGCTTTCTCGGTATAGCTCGCAAAAATAACTCTAGTAATGTTCTAACTCAATCAGCTCTTTAAGCCAAATTGATTGAAATGATTATTAGTTTTCAATTTTTCCAAGTGTGCAAAATATTCAATATATTTAATGTTTGGTTTTTACCATTTCTGACATTATGGCTGCAAGCTCTTCACGTCTTCATCTGACATCTCTTGAACCAATCTTATTTTGTATGGATGGAAATTATTTTCACGTAAAATTTTCATCATTGCGAAATATCAAATTCCCTGGATATTGGTCTAGTACTCAAGTGTGGATCGTCTTCTAACAGGACACAAACATCTAAAGATGTTGTGATGTATTTTGGTCATTACATAAAGAATTAAATTCAATGAAATTATCTATTATTAATTAATTCATTTAAGGTATTTATGTTTATAAAAACAATCTATTTAGTTATTTGTTATATCACGCGAGGTCACGAGCGTGACAGTGTGAAAGACCAGAGAACTATCACGTAACTGGACAGTTGACCTATGGCAGTACGTATATATGCTGATGAAGTAGATAAGCGAACGAATTCAGAATAAAACTATGTTATACCAGTAACATGATCATCTTAAGTAAAACTAGTGTAAATAGTTAAGTATACAATAAAGCTCATCCCAGTGAATACTTTAGTTTCCGTAAGTAGAGTATTCCACCAGGACCCGGGCTTCCACTAGTCCCTGTGGAACTCCGCATTGCCGACATACAATACAATGTTTTCAGTTGATGCAGTTTTTCTGCGCCCTGATTTGGATCAATTTTTTACTGAACCAGTTTCGTTAAACTTTTTTACTAATTTACTGACAATAAATCTTGTTATGGGATTTCGGTTGGGATATAAATTATTAAAGATATGAAAATCGCGCTATCCGTTTCCGTCATAATTGAGGCGTTCCATACTTATAACTCAATCTGTATTTCAGTCTTTTATGTGACAAAAGTATAATGAGGATGAGTCTACCTTATTTTATTGGTTAACAATACTGTTCAATGATTACTTTGCACTTTGTAAGGTGTCTTCGCAAAAGTTACTCTTTAGACGTTTTATCCAATTTAACTGTTATTGTTTCCCTTGAAATTAACTACGTATTTAGTCTTTACGAAACTGCTTTTAGCTACTTAGTATGTATCGACTTACTGAACGATTCTTTTAATAAAACTCCAATCTAAGAAGGGTGTAAGTACCTTCCTCTGGCACACTAGCGCCGTCTGCATCAATTGAGTCTAGTTACTAAAGAATGTTATAAAAGTTGGAGTGTTTACGAAAAAATGAGAACCGTATGCAAAAAAAAGAAACTCGGAGGAGTTTGAAAAAAAAATGTATTTTTTCCGAAAATCATTAATTTCTCAAAGACCACTAAGCTTAGCAAAAAAAACAGAAATTTTACTTTCTTAGGAACAAAAAGCTGTAATTGTGCCAATTTTCATAACGTTGGGGATTTTTTTTGACGGAGTCCGTTTTACTCCCAAATTTTGAGGTTATGTAAAAAATATTTAGGAACAAACTTGTGCATTTTTTATTATTCTACAACTTCTTCCTGCATATGCTATTCATCGATTATAGACAGGCCTATGATACTATCAAAAGAAGAAACATTTATGAGGCAATGAGGAAGTTAAATATACCAGTTAAATTGAGAAGGCTAGTGGAAATGACCATCCGAAAAACCGAGAGCAAAGTAACTTTGGAGGGCAGTACTTCTAACGAATTCAAGGTAGAGAAAGGTCTGAGACAAGGAGACCAATTATCCACAACCCTCTTTAACCTAGTTCAAGTAATCATGCTAAGAGAAAGTGGTTTAATTTATGGGAATAAACATCAATGTCTAGCATATGCGGACGACATAGTACTCATGGCAAGATCCAGGAAAGAACTTCTAAGCGTATTTAAGCTACTGGAAGAGAAGGATCTGGTGACCAACGAGAAAAAAACAAAATACATGGTAATGAAGGACAATGAAGTAACCGATATTATTATAAATTGTAATGGAAATAATAGCTACAGAATAGAAAAAGTGGAACAAACCGAATAGTTGGGAGTCACTATCACAAATAAAGGAGACGAAGAAAGAGAAATAGAAAAAAGGTTAACAAAAGGCAGTAAAGCAGCAGGAATGGTATCAAAGATGTTAAACTCAAAAGACATATCACGAACAGCTAAAATAAGAATGAACCAAACAATGATAAGACCGTTAGTTACATACGCTTGTAAAACTTGGACAATGAACAAAAAAGAGCAGAATAAACTATGGGAACGTAAAATGCTCAGAAAGATTTATGGTGGAATTAAAGAAGATGGAATGTACAGAAGAAGAACAAACAGAGAACTACCAGAATTATATAAGTTCTCAAGTATAACCCATATAATTAAAGCACAGAGAGGGACATATAAGTAGAATGACAGAAGGTAGATGGGCAAAACGAGTGCTAAAATGTGGAGAAGGTGGTAAAAAGAGAAGTGGAAGACCAAGGAAAAAATGGTTGGAGGAGGTTACGAGAGACCTGAGAACAATGGGAGTAAGGGACTGGGAAAAGGAGGCGACGAACAGAGAAAAATGGAAAGAGAGAGTGAAAGATCTCGAAGCCGAGAGCCAGATAGGCCTATAGCGCTAATATATATGCATATATATATATATATATATTATTTTCTTTTCTTTAACCATTATTATAATAATCGCTTGATTTATATTTATTGGGTATGGTTAATGTGAATATAATGAAAAACGAAAGCGAAACGTCAAAGATCATTTAATTTTTCATTATATTCACATTAACCATACCCAATAAATAAAAATCAAGCGATTATTATATATATATATATATATGCATATATATATATACAACTTTTTCCTACATATTTTTTTGATTCAACAAGTATTTAGGCCCAAAATCGTAAAAAAACACTTCTCATCCCTTCCCCCCCCCCCCGCCACAACCTCCACGGCTTTTTTCACTAAAGTGTTTGTGATCACATTTTTTTCCAATCATTTCCCGATGAGTTCAGCCTGTAAGCAATTCAGTAGTGAATTGACCACTTTTTGACGTAATTCATTTGAACTAACTCAGTTTCTTGGAAAGTACTCTTTAAATCCTCACAGTGTTTAAAGATCCCGTGGAAATTGGATTCGTCGGCGCTCGTGATAAACTAATTCTTCTTTTTCTCCCATTCTATCCGTTAACTTCTCTGCCTTTAGCTGTTCAATTAGAATAATTACGAACAAGTACATGAAAGATGAAGTCATTGTTTCGGTGTTTGATGGTAATTTTAGGAGAACGAATACTTAGGTAGTTTTCACTATTTGATATTCAATTTTAAACTCGTTGGTTTTCCGAGAGTGACAATGAATGACTTGGTTCTTTGCACAGCTTAATTTACTTTTAACAAGAAGAATGTTTCGTTGTTCTATGTGTTCATTACTCATTCCAGTTCTATTATTTGCTTTAACAAAAGAATTAGTGTTCGCGATAATTTCAACTTTTGAAACGTCTGCTCCAACATATTGAATACTTGAGAGTATCTCTAAATTATTATTTTAAGAGGATAATGATCGATATTAACATTATCTTGGTTCTATTGAGTAATTCAAATGCCGTTCGTCAGATTAAAATTCAAAATCAAGCCTTGAAATGTACCTATTTTAATTTCTTGTCAAATATTTTTCACCGATGGATTATATCTCCTACTGGCTGGAGTCATCTTCCAGCCAATAGTGTCAAAGTTCCATCCACAAAGGGCGCTTCCTGCCTTGATTGTTTAACTTACATAGGTAAGCTATGTCGTTCCTCATATTTTCTTCCCTTTTTTTCTCTTTGCAAGCTGGTACCTTTTTTTTATCTCTGAGGAGTAGGAAGATTGAGACCTCAGAGTTAACTGCTGGGTACAGTACGACTAGTGTTGTAGGAGGCAGATTGAGACGAAGAAATCGTGCTGAACCTGTTGATGATCCTGTATTTCGAAATGTTAGTTGATATTTTTAGTCCTTTAGAACTTTAGTCTGAAAAGCATCTCTAATAATTGCTGGAAAACTTTTTAAATCCCACTTAGAGTTTCGAAAATGTACTATAAAACCGTTTTAAGTTTATGACATTTTCATTTTTTATTTCCAAGTTTTGCAATGATACCGTATACATTAATTAAATAAAATAAATGTTACCGAAAGGATCAAATAAGTCTATCTAATGTATCCTTAATGTTTCACGGCTTTTAATTAATGTCGACCTGTAGACAAACGGGAATGCTCAAAGGAAAGCTAACAAACAAACTGAAATCAGATGAATCAAACGGCAACAGAGAGAAAGGGTTACCTTTCTACATCTCTTGGAATCAAAAACTTATAATGATCTATTTATGCTAAAGTTTCAATGAATGGCGGACTTTTAATTGAAGTCAGAAGGTTTCTAGTCTAAATCCCTGAAAAATAAATTCAACAGAAATCGTTAAATTTGAAATTTGTCGGCGACTGAAATAAAATTATTAAGCGCGGGTCACACTAGGCTGGTTGCCGGCTGCTGTTGATTAGCGACTGGAAGTAGCACCAGCAAGCAATATGGTCACTGCTACCAGTAAGCAGCGACTGTCAACCTGGTCAGATTTTGACTGCTGTCTACTGACCAATTCACAGTTGTTCAGTTCAGCAAGTAAACGGTAGACCAAGTGTTGATTACTTGCCTCTACCAGAAGGGTCAAAATGCGCTGGTGACTGGCGGCAACTGGTACTAGTCGTCACTGCACGCTGCCAAAAGTTAAACAAGTCCAGTGTTGCCAACCGCTAGAAATATTCGCCGGCAGGTCGACGCCAGTGGCGAATTTTGTGATCACACCAAGCTGGAGCCGTATTTTTGACCGATAGAGTAGAGCTTCCAGAGAGAATACATATTTTGTCTTCATTTTGCTTGGTTACTCTGACACTGGAGTGACAAAGACAAAATTTTTGTTCTCTCTGGGTGCCTATTTACTAACTCGAGAGAGCTGCCATCTTAGAGCTTACTCCAGAGATCACTCTCTCTGTAGTTGCTCACATGCTACCTCTAAAACCGTATTCACGACGGTGCAGCTACTCTCTCAGTATCAACGCAGTGCTGCTGTAATATATGGATGACATGGCAGGATCACCATGTAATAATATATATGAATAGCCGATGGATACTTTGATAGATTATAGGTGTGGAAGGGCCTCTGAATAGGTGTTGCGGGTCACTTGGAGAATCGTCGTAAGGGAATGAAACAACTACTTCTAGCACTAGTATATGTTTGATTTATTTACTAAATACATTAAACTAATGCTATGCATAAGTACCTAGCCGTATAGCATACTATGGTTACTGATTACTACTAGCTGACTATTCAACTATATAGAATAGTCTTCTTCAAGTATTCTGCATCGACTTCTCCTTTGAACAATACTGAATGTATATTTATATAACCCGTCAAGTTCGAGCAAAACAGATAAACATATAATTGTTTTGTCTTGCTTCACGCTTGTACTTGACAATAACCTTCTTTATTTATATTTATATAATAATGAAATGTTCGAACGTTTTGTTGAAATAAGATCAAGGGAATTTAATTCTTATTTTAAATATTTATTATTATATTATTATACTGCCATGATTTTGTTAAATGCTAACTTCATTACTGTTTAATAAACGAACATAACCATAGATTCTGGGTGACGTGTGATTTGGATAGCAAAAAAATAAATGGCTTATTATTTTATTAGTTTTAAAAAATTGCTTACAAAAAATAACAAAAGAGAGAAGTGAAGTTAGGTAATCGTAATGTCATATTTTTTTGACATTTTGCTCGTTGATGTGCAGTGCGCATGTCCACTCCACGCTAGCTTGAGTTTACCCAGTAGAATAGGCGCATAGGAGTATGTGAGCTATCTCTTGGGTTTAGTGAATACGGTATTTGCAATTTTGAGCACTTTATAAGAGTTTACTCTCCTAGGAGCTCTCACTTCTTAGTGAATAGAAGCTTCACTCTTTCAGTCAATAATACGGCCCCTGATCGATGGCTGACAGTAGCAGCTTTTTCAAATCGCGGCTTGCAGCCAGCCTTGTGTGAAACGAGCTTAAGACTATTAGATAATGTTTTCAATAATAAGACAAAAATGGAGAAGACCAAAAGAAGTGCTTTGAGTAGACTGGAGAAGGAATTAATAAACTACTGTCTGGTAAATAGAATCAAATGTAATGCGCTAATATCGAGTGTGACCTCCTCTTGCAAAATGACATCATTCAATCGACGTGGTTAGTAAAGAAAGGATGAGAAAATGGATGGATTTCTTTTTGTAGTGCAGCTCGAAGATCTTGAAGAGTTTTCGGCAACGGATGCGTCTCTGCAGTGGGTCCCCGGTTTGCTCAATATGATTGAGATCAGTGCTGAAAGCTGGCCAAACCATTTTTTGATAATTTTCGCATGCTACAACTTTTTTAATATCAGAGTTAATAACGTAAATAAAAAAACAAAATGCTCATAAAGCATGGTGCTACATTTTGACACCAGCTGACACCTTCAATTGCAGTTGCTGCATCCTATAAGGTTTATCATTTCGCGTGAATTACATTTCCACATTAATTTAGCTCTTTCAATCGAAGGCGTTCATATACAACCCTCCGAGTACAAAAAATAAGCAGATCCTGGAATGGAGTAGAACAAACCTACGCATTCTGTCGGGACTGCTTTCAGGACATTGTCGACTAAATTACCACCTAAAGAAGATGAGTCTGGTTCAGACCTCGGATTGTCGGTTCTGTAGTTCGGAGGACGAAACTGCTGAGCACATACTATGCTCATGCCCAGCTTTGGGCAGGGTAAGGTATAACATATTCGGTTTTAGTACCTTAGAGCCGAGCGACTTCAAAAAAGTATCACCAAATACAATCATGGACTTCGTCAGAAGCACAGGCTTGTGGGGTGAATTGTAATCCCTAGGGGTGAGCCACAATAGACCCAACGGGGGTCGCAGTGGAGGTGGCGAGAAGGCCCCACTCACATAGAACCTAAACCTAGCTCTACATCGAAATTGCTACAGAACTTATTTTTTTTAAACACTGACAATACTAATTGTAGTGCCCTAACAGCGTCTCGTCTAAGTTTGATCCATCATCAGTTCAAAAATCAGTTAATCTCCTATTTTTCGAGATCCCAGTGCTGAGACAATTTGAAATAATAACCATCCTGTAGAATATAAAAAAGTTACTCAAATGCTATGTAATTTTGTTGTATACACAGGTAAATATTCAAATACCCGTTATTGAAGAGTGTATTCAAGATTTTCGACTTAATAGCCTTTACATCCTGATAATACGTTAGATGCTTAATGAAACTAAACCATGAAAAATCTATTAAACCTTCTTATTTGCATGATAATCTTTACTTTTTCCATAACATCATTATTCAAACATCAGAAGAAACCAAAGAGAGTTTAGTAATATAAAACGTCTCATTTTACGCAACAGTATTAAAATCGTGACTCTAATCTAACTTAATCACCTCTTAATTGTGATTTATACGCGAATAATTACAGGTTATAGAACTGAGAGTATACAGTTAGTAGAAAAATGTGCGCATATTACTTCATTAAACTTCTAATGAAATTATTGCGTGCCTCGGCTGTTCTTTGTTGGTTTTTCTTTGCCTCTTGAGTGCCAGTAATTATGTATGTTTTAATCTAAAATTATGGTAAATTAGTGTATCATCAGTATCATTTTACCATATTATTTATGGGGTTATTCAGGTCGGATGTCCGTGATGGAAAGTATTCGTTTATAAAGAACTGTTATTATTCAAGTGACATTAAATAACGAGTAATGGAGAAGGTGGAACATCCAATTTTGACAAAGTAGTTGTAGAGTTGATTAGGAATAGTTTTCAAGTTTCAACTTAAAACAATTAAATTCATGGGCGGCGTCAGGATTATTTTCAGAGAAGTGAGTGCATCTGGATCTACACATACTATTAAACAATATAGAATATAGTATGTGGATAAATGCAATGTCAAATTCAAATCACGCGAACATATTTCGCTCATTGGATGCATACTTAAGGTGCGTTCTACTAATCGTTCACAACGATGAAAATCCTATCTAAATACACAGAACAAGATTATTGTGAACGCTTTGTGGAACGCGCCTTTAGTCTCTTTAGTCGATAGTTGGTATTACTACTATAGCGCGACTGATGCGGGGGATTTGTGTGTAGATAAATTGTACAACGACTATATTTATTAAATAACTTGTTGCATATGTTATTAATTTTTATTCAAGTTATGAATTTTTTTATAAAAAACGTAATAATAATTCTGATGAAGATGATTCCCCTCATAATAAATCATCCAGGCCGGATACGGTTAGACTGGATAGTCCAGGTATGTTGAGTTGGTGTTTCTATCCAAGTCATTTAATGTATTGTTCATTATCAACATACATAGAATTCGTTCTTTTTTGATGTGTAACATCTTTCCGCTGGGTTCCCTGCAATTGGTGGCAGAGATTTCGTGAAATGGGACAAAAATGTGTAACAGGAAGCCAGTGAAGGGCGCGGAGGTCTTCTCCTTAATATTATTTCCGAGGCAAATGGAGACAAATGAAGCAAATAATGCAGTTTTAAACGAATCTGTTGTTGAATACGAAGATGTAATTGCTCAAGCCACTCCATATTACACAGCGGTATGTGAGGCAATCAAAATTGCTTTAACAATTCCAGCAACAACATGTATAATTGAACGTACATTTAGCACGTACATGCTCAGTGTTTACAGGAAAAGAGTTGAGGAGGATACTGAATTTATTGACAAGGTGATGAACAAATTTGGGCAGCAACCTAGACGCCATCAGTTTTTATTCAAATAGTAACTTAATACACCAATAAATTTGTAATTATTTCTAACTCTTCTTGGTCATAATTATCTCTTGCTATTTCTTCACGTTCGTTTGGTTGAAATATATTTTCTAAGTGATCCGCGAATCTTCTTGCTTTTTGTATGTTATCTCTCGCCCAGCTGCCATCCTCGTTTCTGATTGGTGGGTTCTGCAGGATGGGTCTCTTTAATCTTTTTGTAGCTTTCCACAAGGAATAATCTCTGTTGCTGTCATTTGTCAGTTCGCAGAGGTACGCACTAATAGATTCATTTTTGATTTTTTGGATTTCTCTTTTAAGATTCTGTGTGGCATTATTCAGTGTAGTTTTGTCCGCAGGTGCTCTAGCTTTGCTACCATTTGCGTCTTAGTTTTCTCTTGGGTAATTATTTTCCTTTATTCTTACTGTTGTGCTCGGGGTGTTATTCCATGCAGCTTGCTGTATAATCTTGTTAAATTTTTGTACTTCTTCGTCTAGCTGTTCGTTGGTTCTTAGCGGAACTAAGAGATTAATATTACTATTTAGTTCGATTTGAAAGCTCCCCCAATCAGTCTTTTTATTAACTAAACTTGGTGGGGTTTCTTTTTGTATTAGTGATAGTGATGGTTCAAAATAAATCAGGATGTTTGAAACATCACGATGTCAAATGCTTTTTCCTAGACAGAGACAACAATCGGTGTTTGCGACCACTCCCATTTTGCCAAGATGATAGCTTAGTCTCCAGTGTTCAGTAAGGTTTCCAGTTAAGGATCTCTTCCTTGTCCAGCGAGGCTTCTGCTTTCAGTTTTGATGTCCAGAAGACTCTTTTGCAGTCCATATGATCTGATACAGTCCTATTTGTCATATTTCAAGGGATTCGTGGATTAGAGTCTATAAACTGGGACTGATCTACTTTCTTGGCAAACTGGTCAGTTTATTCGTTGCCCAGGACAACCTTATTCTCGTTATTTCAGCCTTGCTATTGTACACCCGGACAACAGACTTATTACCGAAATTTCAAGGGTTTCGTCTATGAGGTGGGACTGATCTACTTTCCTGGCATCCTGGTCAGCTAATTAGTTGCCCAGGACAACCTTATTCTCGTTATTTTAGCCTTGCTATTGGATACCAGGACAACGGAGTTATTACCGAAGCGGTTTTCATCTGTTAACTGATGTTTTTAGAGACATTAAGGAATTACATGTAATCTCAATGGTAGGAAGCAAAAACTTGTAGTGGTTAACTAGTAGTAGATGTTAAAATGAAGACATTTATTTTGTTGTGTTTGTGTATCACTTTTGCAAACCGTAAAACGTTTGCTGCAAAAAATATCCAGTTCAGTGATATAAAACCATGAGCTACTCCTTATTACTCAAAATCCTGATGGTCTTGAGAAATTACTTACAACTTAACAGTATAAAGAGATTTGTGCAACTACTATATATCAAAATACATTTTTTTTATTGTATGGGCGTAAAAGCAATTTATCCTTACCTTATGGAAGGTCCCTTATTAGTACCGTTATCTTCGCCGACCGCCCTGTGTGTTAGAAACCTTGGTAGATCTCCTGGTTCAGAATGTTCCATTAGAGCACACATGGGTTCATCTTGACTACAAAACCCAACGACTCTTGCTAGATTTGGATCACGAAGACCTGCTAACCAGCTGGTTTCTCTCAAAAATTCGTGTCTGTAATAAACATACAAATTTATGGTAATATAAGTACATGAAATTTTAATTTTCTATGTAATGTTTCCAATATTTGAAAATTATAGAACATTCTATAGATTTTTAGGTAAAGTGATGTTTAACAAAATTAGATTGTATTCAATGATCATTGAAAAGTTTTAAGAGAGGAAAAAATTTAATAGGAAAATATAAGTGGACTAACCAGAACCAGGTAGACTTATTTAAAAGTTTATTGCAAATTGTTACTGTTATTTTCATCTTATTTTATATTAATGATTATATCCCTTTTTGCTAGTCTTTCATGGTTCTTCTATGAAGATTTTCTCATTCATTTTTCTTAAGATGTTCACCCAGTATTTTTCATGTTACTCTCTGATCTAGTTCTTTACAAATCATCGTATTATGGTTTTTGGTATACCAAGAGTGTGTATCCTCTGACCCTCTGCCTATACCTTCGCTCGAAATACAGAAGTGTAATTTCTCAGTGCATAGTTAGAGCTGTCACCTAGTATTTTGGAGTACTCCCGCCCCAATGCTATTTACTGCTTCAGACACATGAATGTACCATGTCTGTCACTGTCTAATTGAAGATTTAAACAAATTAAATTCTTTTATTTCATCACTAATGGTATTAAGTTCTTTATCAGTCCATTCCTTGCTGTCTGTAACTGGACTATCCTTTATAGTAATTGATGCTTATCAATAATTGCATGCTTTCATTACATATTTTTTTATTTATTTCACTGTAAAAATATTCTCCAAGATTGGCTCACTGACTACGAGAATCTCCGTAATCAGGGTCGTGCCCCTCTAATCCAATCTTTCGACGTGAATCATAATCAAAGTCAATAGAGAGGCAAGTGTTGTGCGGAATAGGGAATTGATAAAACTGCTCAAATTCGATTCGAACATTTAGGGGGTAGCAAAACGAACACGGGATATCGGTGATTGAGATTAAAGAGTTTATCTCTGGATCCTTTAGATTTCACCGATTTCGACTTGACACGCACTTGTATAGCGAGGATTTTGTTTGTGTCAAATATTTTGCTACAAACGAAAAAAAAGTGAAAACGTTAACGTCAATTATATAAGAAATGGTTAAAAATTAACGGTACGCAGTTATATTTGAGGAAGTTTTCGCTATTAGAAATATTTTACCTATAGGAACGTTTTTCATTTTTTTTTTTGAAGCTTGCTTCTTATTGCACGACATAGGACTTTTGGGAAGGCTAGTGAACTCGTGAAACGTGTGATGTTACGAAAAAGCGTTCGTCACGCGATAACTCATTCAAGCGACTGTGCGCAATCTCTCTTGCCGCACTGAGCTCGCACACCTTTAGGTGTGAAAAATTGTCAAAAATGGTCAAAAATTGTCAAAATTTTGGAAAAATGGTTAATAATTGCCAAATATGTAAGAATTTTTGAAAAATTGTCAATAATGGTCAATAATTGTCAAAGACGGTCAATAATTGTCAAAATTCGTCAAAAACTGTCAAAAATGGTAAATAATTGTTGAAATTTTTTAAAAATTGTCAAAAATTTTTAAATATGGTCAAAAATTGTCAAGAATTTGGAAAAATCGTCAAAAATTGTTAAAAACTCTCAAAATTTCGAAAAAATGGTTAATAATTGCCAAATATGTTAAAATTTTTGAAAAATTGTCAAATTTTTTTTAAATATGGACAAAAATTGTCAAAAATTTTGAAAAATGATCAAAAACTGTCAAAATTTTGAAAAAATGGTTAAGAATTGCCAAATATTTTCAAAAATTGGCAAAAAATTTCAAAAACTGTCAAAAATGGTCAAAAATTATCAAAATTTTAAAAAAATGGTCAATAATTGCCAAATATGTTAAAATTTTTGAAAAACTGCTAAAAATGGTCAATAATTGTCAAAGACGGTCAATAATTGTCAAAATTCGACAAAAATGGTAAATAATTGTTAAAATTTTTTAAACATTGTCAAAAATTTTTAAATATGGTCAAAAATTGTCAAGAATTTGGAAAAATCGTCAAAAATTGTCAAAAACTCTCAAAATTTTGAAAAAATGGTTAATAATTGCCAAATATGTTAAATTGAATTTACTGTTTGGACCCTTACTTTGTGGAATCTACTCATATTAATGTTATAAATGAAACTAACTGTTTCTAATTAATTCCACTATGAAACTATGAACTATGAAAATTATGAATAATTTTCATAATTTTTTCATTGAATAGTGGAATTAATTAGAAACAGTTAGTTTCATTTATAACAATAAATATGTTAAAATTTTTGAAAAATTGTCAAAATTTTTTAAATATTGTCAAAAATTTGGAAAAATGGTCAAAAATTGTCAAAAACTCTCAAAATTTTGAAAAAATGGTTAATAATTGCCAAATATGTTAAATTGAACTTACTGTTTTGGACCCTTACTTTGTGGAATCTACTCATATTATTGTTATAAATGAAACTTACTGTTTCTAATTAATTCCACTATTTAATGAAAATATTATGAATAATTTTCATAATTTTTTCATTAAATAGTGGAATTAATTAGAAACAGTTAGTTTCATTTATAACATTAAATATGTTAAAATTTTTGAAAAAATGTCAAAATTTTTTAAATATTGTCAAAAATTATCAAAAATTTGGAAAAATGATCAAAAATTGTTAAAAACTGTCAAAATTTTTAAAAAAATGGTTAATAATTTGCCAAATATTTTCAAAAATTGTCAATAATTGTCAAAAATGGTCAATAGTTATTAAAATTTGGAAAAGTTGTCAAAAATTGTCAAAATTTTGGAGAAATGGTCAATAATTGCCAAATATGTTAAAGTTGTCAAAAATGGTCAATAATTGTCAAAAATGGTCCAAATTTGTCAAAATTTTTGAAAAATGGTGAAAAATTCAAGAAAAATGGTCATTCTATTGTGCATAAGAAGCAAGCTTCTGTCGGCGGTCCGACGACCGCTCACCTTTTTTTTCTTCTCTGTCACTTCCACCTAACTACATCTTGTTTAGCAAATTTGTTCCCGAGGACTCCATTTCTGTTCCTATCACAAATTGTTTCTATTGTTTTTATTGCCACCATACGCATTATTTGCATAGATTTGGAGGTGACATGTACCTCTACTGCATTATAGTGGTCTGACCACAAATCTGCAAATCCTTACTTTGCTTCCATGGTCAAGGTATTTGTTCCTCCATAATATGTCCCGTAGATCTCCTGATATGCGAAATGCTTCTATCACCTGCATTATTTTTGTAAGTCCCCATCTTGTTCAATTACATTTTCATCAATTTTTAACCTGTGCAGGTTTTGTAACAGACGCCAAGCGCACTTGGTTTCGTTTATATTTATGATCATACTTCATGGCACAAACTTTGTATGAAATCTGTCATTTTGTTGAAGTTAAGTTACACTTTTTGAACTTACTGTATTTCGCATCTTTTGGACTTACCAATCTGATTATATCGATCCCCATCAATCAATTATTCGATCGTTTATTGATCAACATATTCCCAGTTTGTGTATTTTGTTTATTTGTACAAGTTGAATATAAAGAGTGACAAATTAGCGAAAGATGATTACTAAGTTGTGGATGTAATAGAGATCAACAGCAAACTCATAATACTAAGGCTACCAGTAGGGGAGACTAGGGAGGTTTGATACGTGGGGAGGCTTGATACACGTTCAAATTTCCCGCCACCGTGCCTTAAGGAAGGGGTAACCACATGCAGTGATACGGATCGGAACGTAAAGTATCGATACAGTAGAATATCGAATATTAATTTATCGATACTCAAAGTATCGATAAGTTAACGATCCGAGATTTTGCTAATTTTGACGTTTTTTCGGTAAAAAACACCTTTTTGGTGGGTGGAAAATGACATTATTGCGATTTCCGGCCAAAGTTAGGGTTCTAGAATAAAAAGTTGATTATAAAAGCTGTAGATCTTGGGAAAATCTACAACTTTCACATTAGTGAGTTTTTCACATAACTTCAAAATTAGCTCGAAAAACGCAAAAAACTGCATTTTTCGTTTTTTATTTTTAGTTTCTGCAAAAATTGATCGATTTCGATGAAAATTCGGTAGAAGGTAGCTTTGATAGTCAAAAACCATGAAAAAAAAATTCAAATGAAAATATTGGAAATTTTTCGAGTTATAACGTTTTTTCGGTAAAACACACTTTTTTGGGGGTGTGGAAAAAGACATTATTGCGATTTCCGGCCAAAGTTGAGTTTCTAGAAAAAAAAAGTTGATCATAAAAGTTGTAGATCTTGAGAAAATCTACAACTTTTTCATCAGTGACTTTTTCACATAACTTCAAAATTAGCTCGAAAAACACAAAAAACTGCATTTTTCGTTTTTTATTTTTGGTTTCGTTAAAAAATGTTCGATTTTGATGAACATTTAGTAGAAGGTAGCTTTGATGGTCACAAACCATGAAAAAAAATTTAAAATGAAAATATTGGAAATTTTTCGAGTTATAACGTTTTTTCCGTAAAACACTTTTTTGGGGGGGTGGAAAAAGACATTATTGCGATTTCCGGCCAAAGTTGAGTTTCTAGAATAAAAAGTTGATTATAAAAGTTGTAGATCTTGAGAAAATCTACAACTTTTTCATAAGTGACTTTTCCATATAACCTCAAAATTAGCTCGAAAAACGCAAAAAACTGCGTTTTTCGTTTTTTAATAATTTTAGGTTCGTCAAAAAATGTTCGATTTTGATGAAAATTTAGTAAAAGGTAGTTTTCATAGTCACAATCCACGAAAAAAAATTTCAATTAAAATATTGGAAATTTTTCGAATTTTGACGTTTTTTCGGTAAAATCCACTTTTTTGGGGGGGGGGGGGTAAAAAAGACATTATTGCGATTTCCGGCAAAAGTTAGAATCCTAGGAAAAAAAGTTAATTATAAAAGTTGTAGATCTTGAGAAAATCTACAACTTTTACATCAGTCACTTTTCCACATAACCTCAAAATTAGCTCGAAAAACGCAAAAAACTGCACATTTTTCGTTTTTTATTTTTAGTTTCGTTAAAAACAGCACGACATCATTTCACAACGTGATTAAAAAATCACGATATCGCTCATCACTATATATAACGCCACTTACCGCTACCACTAAAAATCCCGTATCGCAACGTATCGATATACTACAATTTCATCGATACTTGGAATGAATCGAAAAGCATAGTATCGATACAAAATATCGAGTATCGGACGTAAAAGTATCGATACACTGGAATATCGGATAGTATCGCGCATAATTGGGTACATTGTTATAGATGCCGTTTAAATGGAAATCCAAAGGTCGGACGAAGTATTCCCCAGATGATTTAAAAAGGGCAGTGCTTGAAGTAGTGAATGAAAATAAAGCACCAAGAGCTACAGCCAGAGAGTGCAATGTTGACAAAATGACATTGAAGAGGTATGTTTCAAAATACCAGGAGGAAAGAGGTATCACCTTTCAACCAAACTTTGTCACTTCACAAATTTTTTCGACTCACGAAGAATCGCTTTTGATGGAATATTTTTTTATTGGCCGAGATTAAGAGACGTCTTCGCTCGATTCATAATTGGCATCATTCTGCTTCATCAATTTCCAAATTCTTTTGATAGAATGGCATCGCTCGGATGATGAGCCTTAATCAAATCATTCGTTTTCGATAAACATATACTTCTCTTCAAGTTCGACCAGCGTAGAGAGTTGAAGTCCCAGCATCAGACCAAATTAAACTTTGTTATCAAAGAACCCCGCACTAATCTTATCAGATTGTTTTGATTTTATTTTAGGTTCGTTCCAACTGGCGATAGAACCGTTCTAGGAATCGTGCTGTATTTCTTTCGCGTTCCAACTGATTATAGTATCGTTCTTGGTACGGTACAAAAACTACCTTCTTGTAGGGGCGATAAAGTTGATGTGCCCATCCCTAATTCGAGTTTTCGCACTATACAGAACTCGATACGATTCCAGAACGGTTCCTAAATGCCAGTTGCAACAAACCAATTATTAATTGAGATAATATAAACTCCCTTTCGTATTTTGCAATTGAAGATCAAAATTTGATTGCAAGGTTTAATAAATGAGAGCGTTATTTTGAATATGTGGCACAAACATGTGTTTCCCCAGTGGTCACCCATCGAAGTACAAACCGCGCTCGACTCTGCTTGACTGTGATTATCGTATCAGAGGCGTTCCACTACAGTGCTGGGTCGTCTCCCCTGGGAGAGTCATGAGACTTCTGTTTTCGGTAAATTATTGCGAAGTCTTCGCATACTTTTAATGTCCTGTAATGCGTCACATCTCCATTCAAATACATAGAAATACAGAATTCGTACAGGAAAAGGGACTAAAGAAGCTATTGGTCTTAAAAACTATGAATGAATTTATCTAAATATACTTTTCGGACCCTTACTTTGAATTTATCGACCAAAAATAAAAAGTAAGTAAAAAATTTGATGTTTCTTTCTAAATGCCTTATAAAGTCATCCTATACACGAAGACGATTACTCATGTTTGGTTAGCTAATCCCTCCAACTATCGATTAGGGGGTGAAAACGTCTGCTGCAGGATGTCGGTTTGCTACTGAAACGGGAACTGCGATCAGGTGTGGGATAATTCTACTAATCCATTTTGACGTTTCCTCTCTCTCTCTCTCTCTCTCCCTTACATTGTTACAATAATAACGCTTAAATCTGCCTGTTTCTATAAATTATCGGAATACAGTTAGGCGTATCTTGATTCAGTAGCGAACACCCCACTTGTTTCAAGGGTTAACGCTTATATCTAGCAAACGTATTGAATACGATGTACTAATATTAACCGTGGAGGTTTGATATCAAAATGAAATGTATGAATGATGTTAAAATGATATTTTTTGGAATTTCCTAACCCATTTTAACTATAGTTTGGTAAACATAACTGAAGGTGTGAAAGGAATGCGGTCGAAAACATTCGATATTGCCACGTTTAACTATGAAAAAGCTAAAGTGCTAAGTATGTAGTGATAATAATTAGAAAATGGACTTTTCATTATCAACAATATGTCAATAATGATTAAACGTTAGTTCTTTAATGTGCTTGTTTCATTGGATTTTATCTATTAACATTCTTTTTTCAATTTCTGAATATTAAAAGATGAACACTTTTCCAAATATGGGTTTCCTTCAAGCCGGCAACGTCGTGCGAAAATCATAATTTATCGAACCCCCGTTGCTAGGTAACCACCTGACTTCCTATTGGCAAGCGCGTGCATGTGTTCTTCCCTCTCACATCGTCAATTGATTAACATTGATTATCCAGTGGCGTTTATAATGTCAGTATTTACCTTCGTATTTTCAGTTTTACTTGGTATCTTATTATTTCGTATCCACATTGAATTCAAGTACGATTTTTAACATTATTTGTTTTTAACAAATACCGTGTTTTGAAAAATACCTTATCTTTAGAGCAAAGCATAAATCAGTTTCTATATAATAATAATTATTATTTTTAATACTTTTATAAAATAGGTACCGTGCGCCATTGGTACGTTTATGACAGATATCGGCCATGTTTCCTCGCCCCTTACCGATGCCCCGTAGGTTCAGATAGACTTGCCAAACTATACAAATATTTCCAAAATCTTTTTATTCTCTAAGGAACTGTAACCTTTGGGATCGTACATTGTACATCTCCGAATCGCTCACGAATTGTTTCTGCCGATACATGCTTTCTTTCGCAGCACATTTTATGCACCACCAATAATACACAGTGAGTCCTGAGGGTAACATTTCTTGCAAAATTACTACTGTTATCAACAGTCTGCTTCAGAATGGACATCGACAATAAAATTCAATAATTCTCAGTAATTATTTATTACCAGTGAACAAGGACAATTACTTTCTAACAACTCGAAGGACCATCTTATTGAAAGAACAATAATTTAAAGTTTGTCCAGTTTTTGTCCAGTCTATTTTGATAAGCAATGGCGTCTGCCACCATTGTCCTAAGAAGGAAGCATGGAAATGAAAACTTCATAATCTGCCTTTTCACTTCATTTACTTCGTATAGACTTATTGGCGTCACAATTAAGAACTTACATCGTTCTTCCACTATTAGTTATACATATTAAATTTTACAAGGTTAAACTTGGACTTTGCTCACATCGTCTTAGGTCGACAGTCGGACGAAAAAAAGTCTCGCGCTAGCGTTTTGCGCGCACATCTAGCCGTTAAGACTAAACTCATGCCGTGATTGGCGTAGATAATTCATGTGATCTAAGCGGAGGGGAACCGGTGGGTATTTTGAAAATACACAGATACGGCTTGGCGTCATATGAAAATTGATCAAATTGATTTGCTTTCAGAGAGGATTTTACTGAATCCGAACAACCAGCAAAATGTATCACTAGTTATAAACAAATCGACTTAAAACTTGAATGGAATTTAAATCAAAAATACCATACCTCTTAGCATCCCCGCAACCCCTCCACAAACTCTTGACGATAACTAGTTGTTTTTTGTGGAATGATGAAGCACCGTTAAAATCGGGTAGACCTTCTGCTTCGCATAAGTGCACCTGAAACAAAATCAACAGATGAAGTAACAGAAATTAAGAAAAATCATATAAATTTATATAATTTAAATTATACCTTTATTATTATTAATAGTATAGAGCGACCTGCATAATGCGATACACCCATGCCCATAGGTTTATTATTATGTATTACTATTTCATTTGCGATCTCTATCCTAAATCATTTTTATTGTTGCAGCACACCAGACGGCTAAGTTGCTGCAGTATAGAAAATACAAGGTAAGAATATAAATATTCTTATTATTTATAAGCCAGTTTTAATAATATGACTGAATTTGTTTCTTTTGTTTATGTAAAAGTGCTTCAAGCAACGAGGTCGGTAGCACTAGAACATTTTATTTAGCTTACATTTATATTATTTGTATGATATTTTTACTTACAAGAAAGCATTAAATATTGTAATGTTTTTTGTTATTTATTTAAATAGTTTTTACTTGTGGGATAAAATTATACACACTATGGCTAATTACTATCTATTGATTTATTTATTAAACTTAATTTTTATACATACTTTACTTAATGTCTACTAATTTATTTACACTCGGTATAATAGTTCTAATTTATTTTTACCACTCGAATATTACACTATTTATCTTCACTATTTGATTCAGTGTCCGATTACTTCTGTAAACTGTCTGTGAACTAACTTTTTACTGTCCGTTTCATTAACTGTCAATTCAGTCAATAACCCGCGTATATATAGTCGAAAATTCCACAGTTTTCTACGCTCGTCGTATGCGTAAACAAAACCTTATTCCAGAATGTTCTCGAAAGGAACGCAGCCACCAAAATTTACAGTCGAGAGACAGGGCCGGCTTTGAGTTAGTGACCTCGCAACAATAGATGTCATGTGGTCTGACATGATTTTCAATGGTTAAACTCCACGTACCTGCTTTTGAAATTACCCATCCAGGTTACCCGTACTTTTGCTGAATTGCGTATGTCTAACCATTTTAAAATTAAATATGCTTTAATGGTATTGGATACCTTCGCCGATGTATCATCTTCTACACGATACTTGGATACTTGGATACTCGCCCACTCATCTCGTTCTTCTATCGATACTTAGTGTTTTCGACCATTCTTCTTCTGCCCAGATGTTAGATTAGCCTGAAGTATCCAGTTCAGCAAGGCTTCTGATTCCAGTTTTGGAGGTCCCTTGATAAAAACCTTAACTTGCCTTAAAAGAAGCTTGTTTTCCACTAGACTCCACTACAACTGATCTGAAATTCTCAGTTGTGCCTCCAGGTCTATAAACTGGGACTGACCTCCTTTCCTGGGAATTTGGATCATTACTTCGTTATCCAGGATTCTTGTGCGGCCCAAAATATAAATCAGGACAATCTTATTATCTTATGGCTTACTTTCATTCATTCATAATAAAAGACTTGTTCCATACGAAGCATGGTCATTGAATGTATAGTGCAAAGAAACCAGCCTGTTGTAAGTCTAATTTTTCAAATACACAGTTGTTAAGAATCGTTCTGTCTACTAGTGTTCCAGAAACGGTCCTGGAAACATCCAGGTAATCATCCAAATGGAATAGGGTTACGTCAAGTTGTAGACGTATCTAGAGCACATATATCTTGGTTGGATGAAATATGAGTGTATTTCCTCGTTTGCATTATTGGAAAATTGTAGTTTGGTGACAAAAAGTCGCTTCTCATTTTAAAGTCTTTTGAAGTTACCTGAACGTTAATATGTGTACAGTATCTTTTTTACTCTGTTCATTATAAAAATTTATTGAGTTTTGTAGATTTCCATGTGATAAAAGCATCCAGAAACTTAATTAACAAACCAAATGCTTATACAGAATATCCTATAAATGAGTACCGTAAATCAGAGGAATGGTAGATCCTTATGAAATATTGAAAGTTTTTTTTTTGGTTGGATAGTTTTTTCATAGCACATCAAAGATTAATTTTGTCAAATTCTAATAAATCAGGGGTTCGTCAATTTTTATTGTATCTTATATTCATGAAACACTCTGTACTTCGAGTTGAAGACTTTTGTCTGTAATTCTTCTTTGAATTTTCTGCATAAAAAGTACTCTTTGATGTCCTCACTACAATTAAAAGGTGGTGACTAAAATTTATTTATTTTTTCTAAAATTTCAGTAAAACTAGAAACTGGAAATTCTGTTTTCCACTAAATTTATTGAAAAAATCATAAATTATGGTGTGTATTTTTTTTCTCTGCAGCTATTGGTTTTGGGAAAAAAATTTAAGAATAAAAAAAGTTTTTAAATAAAACAAGGATTTTGAGTTAAATTTTATTTCATAAAACTTTATCTCGAAAAAAAGTTTTGATATGAAATAAAGTAAGGGTTGCTAATTTCACCCCCGTATAATGTAACAGGAATATTGAAAAATTACCCGTGGCTAGTCCTTTGCGAGTGCACGAAAATTACAGAATTTCAAGATTCTAGCTTTACTGAAATTTTAGAAAAAAAAATGAAAACTCAATTTTAGTCATCACCTTTTAAGGGTGATATCTCGGAAAGGGGTGGACTAAGGAAATTTTGTTATAGGAAAGACCCATCTTAATTTCATACGAACAATCACCTCCTGAATTTTGTCGCATGAATTTAGAAGCACCCTGTATATACACGATATTTATGGATTTAATTTCAGAGCCAGTTGCTACAATTTAATTAAAAATAAAAATCACAAAAGATAACAAAATTAAATTTAAACCAATTTATTATAACAATAACGAGTTGGCAAAATTACTATAGTTTTTTAATTTTTTGCTCGTTTTCTTGCTAACACGGTTTTCGCCGTTTTCTCAACGAAAAACGTGTCTTTGGGTTAAAATGAATCTGTTCATTCTAGCTATTATTTCTTTCCAATTTCGTTAATGGTTTCGTACGTTAATGTAGCCTAGATGAAAAGGTCGATAAGGTTTAGTTCGGGCAACCTTAGAGGCTAGAATTGGTGCCCATCTCGAAAAGTCTGTTTAATAATAATATGGCATTTTCAACAAATTAAATAGATGCTTCATCATCTGTTGTCAAATATTTAGCATACATTTTTGGTAGATGGCAGCACCCCCAAAAACCCTTTGTTTTCTAGGTTGTGTAATTTTACGATAGATAGTGCTCTATTTTTAATATTTACTTGGTGCTACAAGTTATTCCACGTCTCGTGTGTGTTTAGTTTTATGTGTGTCATAATTATAATTTTTTTCAATGATAAATTTTACTTGGTTTGCTGATCATTTTGTTATTTTGGTTCTATTTTAATTGTTATCTTTGATAGGTCTGGAACACCTTGAATTCTTTTAAACTTTCAACAGTTTTCCTGGACTTTCAGATCAATAATTATAGAAAAAAATGTTTCTACTAAAAACAGTACATTCTAATAAACAATTTTCTTATCATTCAAACTGTCAAATTCCCAATAGAAATGTATACATATTTTTTATTCAGATGGCAATGAAATAGATGTAGTCAACAATACTGTTTATTCTTTTCATTTTTTTTTCACTATTGATACAAATACATAAAAATGAAGTATAAAAATATCAGTAAAATCCTAATATTCTTCTGTATTTACTTCCACGCAATTCTGAGCCAACAAACTCCAATACATGATATTAATAATAGTATAAATTGTCGCATACAGCCTGCCATATTTGTTACGATACGAAAACGAAAGATAAAATGGATATGGGAGTGACTACTGAGCCAACTAAGCACTGTTTTCAATAGTTGTATAATATATACGGGGTGTTACCAAAGTGATTCGAAATATTGTTGAGGGCGATTCGTCATTCAATTTTAAGACGAAAAGTTCCTATAAACATGTGTGAACACCCTGTATACAGGAACTGAATGTCAAAAATTCGGGGTCGGGTAGATGTGGTAAAAATAATGTCAGAAATTAAAATCAATTTTTGTAATACGAGCCTTCGTTTCGGAGTTATAGGTCCCTAAAATTAAGAAATAAAAACTTGTTTATGTAAGGTAAATGTACCAATGCCTAACACTATAAGGGAATGGTCACTGTAATAATTAAGTTATTAATAGAGAATCGAAAAATAAGGTCCCACATGCTGAATAAGGGAAAATATTTTTATTTTGTTTATAATACCAATTAAAATATTTTTTTAACATATTATTTGCTCATTTGCATTTGTACTAGTAGATGACATGAAAAAATTGTAATTTCACCAATAGCTGACAAGTAACGTCCCTATAGCTGACAGGTAAAAAAATGAAAATAGTCTTACTAAAGGCTGTTTAATATAATATTAACATGGTATTTTATTGAAAAAAACTAGTATTACATAAAAATTAACTTAAATAACTCTTAAATTTTGAGATATTCGCTCACTTATCTCAGGGTGTCTTTTTAGAAAAAGAGTATACCAATGTCGACCAGGACTATTATCGTTAAATGGGGTTTCCTTTCTTAAGTGCTGCACTATAAGCTGTACACTATCCAATAAATACTCCTTATTAATTAGGAAACCATTTTTTGCCATGTGCAAAAGCGAACGGACAAGGCCATTCTCTTATTGAGTTGTAAGGTACGTTGGGGGACCCATTTTGCTTTTTTCAGGATATTTTTTTATGTGTTTGTTATAAAAGGTGGCACGGGGAACTTCATATAGCTTGCTGGCCTCCAATATATATTCATGCCGTTTTTTACTGTCCATAGCTTCTTCGGAATATTCAAGTATTTTTTTTTGTCCATTTTTCTAAAATGAACAAATACATGAATTCCAAAGTTTTAAAACCAATATATTGTCAGCTACTGGAACATTATTGTAGCAGTGCCTGACAATTTGTCAGCTTTTAGGAATATCAATTTTAAGTGACCCAGTACCTGACAATTATTAAATATATCTTTAAAATATCAAAAAAATACAATAATTATATCAAAAATATTCCAATCTTTGAATTAGAATGAAATATTCACCTTTTAGATAAGATTAGTCGGACATTTTTGCCTTTAATGAACACCACTTTCTTAACCAAACACCTAAGAATGGACAAGCTGTTGATACTAAACCCAAATGGCGCGGTTTTAATCAACTGTCAAAAATACAGTTTTCTGTTTTATAAAACAATGTGTATATATGAAATACCCCAAAATATTCAAAGGTGGCTCTACAGTATCAACAGTAGACTTCAACGTAACCGTATTCTTATTATTTGGAAATTATTTGTAAGATCCCAGGAAGACTGTCAGCTTTTGGGACAGGGTCAGGCATGGGTACATTTATCTTACATAGTTTATACTTATACTATCATTGCAACACTATAAAACTAAATACGGAAACAAATTTTTTCAATCGATTTACTAATGAGAACGTACTCTTGTTTGAAGTACGGTTTCGAAAAAATTTGAATCTTTTGAAATTTTTAGAATTTTTAGGTAGTGTCGATCCCCATTCGCCATATTCTGTAAAAATACACATTTTGGAAAAAACTATGAAGGATTTTCAATAATTAGAAGTGTCGATTCTTTCCAAAATGAAAATTTTTACAGAGTGAATGGGGTTCCTCTACACAAACCGTACATTTTATCGACTTCAAATGAGAGTACATTTTTATCAGAAAATCGACTGAAAATTATAGTTTCCGTATTCAGTAATTGTACAGGTTGTCCCTGTAAAAATCACGGACTGCTAGCCACTGGGCACAGTCCGCCCCTGGGTTTCTGTGGGTGATGTAGATTCATTTATACCGCCAAACACAGTACAAAGATGTACTTAATCAATCACCAGATTATATAGTGTTTCAATATATAGTTTATAAATTATGTATAAACATAAGGTATTATTTCTAAACTTTAGAGACCTATAACTCCGAAACGAAGGCTGGTATTATAAAAATTTATTTGAATTTCTAACATTATTTTTACCTCATCTACCCGCTCCTGAATTGTTGTCATTAAGCTCCTAGTATATGGAATCTGGAATTTTTTAGAAGGATCGGAAAAATTAAACTCTTGATAGCGTCAACTGAAACACTACCGGAAAAATTTCCCAAAAAAATTAGTTTAATTCCTAAAACAAACCAAATATTTAAAGATTCCGTTATACTAAAGTTAATCTTCTTCTTCAAGTACAATTAATCGATTGTAATAACTTATGTTAACCGCCCTTTAAACGAGTAGCCACGTCCAAATAATACTCCTTCTTTACCCTGCATATCCTCAGAGTCCTATATTGGTTCCATTTGATAGCCCGAAGGGCCTATAACATTGACATTTCAGCCTCTTTTTCTACTCAGTCAATATTGATGTTGAACATAGAACGTGTTTGTGTGGTATACAAGTGTGCCCTAGTAAGTCTGCCAGGATAAATAAGGAGTCATTGTAAGGGTAAAGTGAGCGGTAGAATTTGGGTTTATTTTTCCAAAGGGGAGCTAATGGACTTGTCCATTCGAGCTTGTTGGAATTTTCAAAATATTTCTTGGTAGAAACTAACTTACACTAAAAAAAATGCAACCGAATTTATATTTATTGCAATCATATTGTTACGTCGGACCTGTACTGAGGATATGTAGAGGTCCGCGAAGGAAAAGAAGAAGACATACATCTGAAATCATCTAGAACTGTCATCGAAAAGTCAACATAATATTGGCATTTCTCTGGAGACGTCCTTTTCGGTGTACTATTACAAAGATGTAAGAGAATGGCTTAAAAATGGAGTCAGACCTACTTGGCAAGAAGTAGCCAGATATAGTGGAAGTTTAAAAGAGTACTGGGTTCAGTGGGATTCATTGTATCTTCATGATGGCTGCATCAAAGATGGGAAAGCCCCAATGGAGTACGTATAGTTTACCAATTGGTACTGCCAAGATCACACATCGGAAGTAGCCAATCAGGAGGACATTTTGGTACTAAAAGAACACTGGCACGACTTCGGCAAAGATATTATTAGGTCAAGTGTCGAAGGGACATAGAAGATCTTTGTAATAGTAGAAAAGGTCCTAAGGAAAAATGGCACAGTATCTTTCCGGAAAGCCATTTGAAAGACTTGCAATTGATATTCCACTTCCTTTGGCAGAAAGGGAAACAAATACCTGATGGTTGTAATGGATTATTTTTCCAAATGGCCCGAAGTAGCACCTCTTCCTAATCAAGAAGCGACGACAGTAGCAGAGGCTTTTGTAACCAACGTTATTGCGAGACACGGAGTCCCTCTGGAATTGCATTCTGATCAAGGACGAAATTTTGAATCCGAATAATGGCAGGAGTTGATGAAGACATTAGACATTAAGAAATCACGCACTACCCCTCTCCACCCACAGTCCGATGGAATGGTAGAAAGACATCATAGAACTATTTGCCAATATCTTTCAATGTTTTTCTCCGAAAATCAAAAAAACTGAGACACTTTAGTTCCTCTATTTCTGCTAGCCTATAGAAGTTCTGAACACGAACCAACCGGTTATAGTCCATCTATGCTAATCACTGGCAGAGAAATGAAGCTTCCCCACGATCTTCTTTCCGGAAGACTTCCTCCTGGTGAAGAACCAGTAGAACGTACACCTCCTATGCCTATAGAAATTATGAAAGAAAAATTGGAAAAGGTCCACAATTTTGCTTGTGAACCTTTGAAGCTCTGCAACGATAAGGTGAAGGCTAGACTCGACGTGTTTACTAGAACCATAAGTTGTATGAGATGTGATCCCATATGGCTCTTCAATCCCAAGCGTTGAAAAGGTTTGTGCCAAAAACTGTAACGAAACTGGGAAGGCCCCTACACTGTTCTCAAGAAAATCAACGACCTAGTCTACCGCATCCAATTGTCAGCGAGGAGTAAGCCCAAAGTGATCCATGTCGAGAGGTTAGCTCCTTACTTCGGACCCGATCCACTCTGTTGGCGTTATTCGGGACGAATAACTAGAAAAGAGGAAGCAGTGTTACGTCGGTCCTGTTCTGAGGATATGTGGAGGTCCCTGAACAAAAAGAAGAAGACATACATCTAGAATCATCTAGAACTGTCATCGAAAAGTCGTGAACTGTCTGGAACAGGTGGAAAGTATAAAAAGCGGGACAATTGACATAAGTTGGTTTAGTTTTGAAGTATTGGTGATTTGAGTTTTGTGTTCTGATAGTGAGACGATATACAGGGTGTTTCTAAATTCATGCGACAAAATTCAGGAGGTGATTGCTCGTATGAAATTAGGATGGGTCTCCCCTATATCGAAATTTTTTCAGCTCACCCCTTTCCGAGATATCACCCTTAAAAGGTGGTGACTAAAATTGATTTTTCATTAATTTTTTTCTAAAATTTCAGTAAAGCTAGAAACTTGAAATTCTGTCATTTACAGCATTTATTATGAATCGTATTACATTTTATATCTTTACTGTTTTCCACTCAATTTATTAAAAAAATTATAAATTATGGTGTTTATTTTTTTTTTCTCTGCAGCTATTGGTTTTGGGAAAAAAATTTAAGAATAAAAACAGTTTTTAAATAAAACAAGGATTTTAAGTTAAATTTTATTTCATAAAACTTCATCTCGAAAAAAAGTTTTGATATGAAATAAAGTAAGGGTTGCTAATTTCACCCCCGTATAATGTAACAGGAATATTGAAAAAATACCCGTGGTTAGTCGTTTGCGAGTGCACGAAAATTACAGAATTTCAAGTTTCTAGCTTTACTGAAATTTTAGAAAAAAATAGAAACTCAATTTTAGTCAGTACCTTTTAAGGGTGATATCTCGGAAAGGGGTGGGCTGAGGAAATTTTGTTATAGAAAAGACCCATCTTAATTTCATACGAGCAATCACCTCCTGAATTTTGTCGCATGCATTTAGAAACACCCTGTATGTATTGAATTGTGAAAGTTAAAGTTTTAGAAATAAAGAAAGTTTAAGAAAGTGAAAGGAGTAACAATATCTTGTTTTCACCGGATTTTTGGGTTTATCCAAAAATGAAACTGAATATTCTCTATAGCATTTCGTAATTTTAATGGATAAATAATTTTAAAAAATTATTAAGGTACATCACAAGGGTGTTTCATTTTATAAATAGTCATAGTAAAAATATTGAAAACTTCAAATAAATAAAATTCTGGAGTAAAAAAAAAATAACATTGAACAGTTAGAACTTTGTTATTACCACCAATCGATTTAGGGGAAAATTTTACAACTATGAATGAATTTTGAATCGATATTTCCGAACATTAAGGGAATTGGAGGAGAAAAATTTAATTCGCGAAATATTTCCATACCTACCACTTTGTTCAAAATTGACAACAAATTTTTTTTGTAACATGAAAAATGCTAAAAATTCGGGGTTTTTGAGACAAGAAATCGACTGGTCGACTTAGTTTTTTAATAGAATCAATCTTTCACCTTCAAATTTCCAAAAAAACACATTTTTATTTAAAAAGTCGTATAAATACCACAAAACTGTTATTTTTGAACTGGATTTCTAGAAGAATGCTCTTGAAAGCCCAATTTACTGGGAAAAGTTTTTAAAATACTACAACTTGAAGAGTTTTCATTTTATAAATAGTCAAAGTAAAAATATTGAAAACGTCAATCTTCTTCTTCTTCTTCTCTTCTCCTTCTACCTTTTCAGGTGTCAGTCGAGGATTTCGGTTCCTCCTGTACCCAATTCTTCCACTCTTCTCTGTCTCTTGCTAGTCTTTTCATTTCATGTACAGTTTTTCCTTTCTTATTCCCTATCTCCTTTATTTGGTCTATCCACTTTCTTCTCGGTCTACCCCTTCTTCTGTAAATAGTACTTCCATCTTCCATCACCATTCTTGTAATTCTATCTGTTTTCATTCTGACAATATGTCCATACAAATTTAATTGTTTTCTCCTTATTTCTCTTATTATTGATTCTTGTTTTGTTATTTGTCTTATCTCTTCATTTCTACATTTGTCCCACTTTGTTTTCTCTGCTATTCTTCTTAAATGCTTCATCTCAATTGTGTTCATCCTTCTTTCTCAGTGTCCAATTTTCACTTGCATATGTTATTATCGGTATGGTTATTGTATTGAGGATCTTCATTTTCACTTCCATATCAATATCTCTATGTCACAGTATTGTCTTTTTTAGTGTGTAGCACAATCACGTTGATTTATTCTCTCTATTTGTTATATCTGCTTCTATCTTCCCATCTTCTGTCAATATAGTTCCCAGCTATTCATACGTCGTTGCTTTTTCCAGTGTCTCGTCTATACATTTTTTTTAATTAGTAATTTGATCCTGTTGTTAACAATTTATGATCATCATTTTAGTTTTATTTGTATTCACTTCCATTTTAATGTTTTTCTATTCTAGCTTCTGCATCTTTATTTCTGATATTTGCAATCAATACCACATCATCTGAATATAGTAGTGAATTCATTTTTACTGGTTTCAGATTTGTGTGGCCAATTATCGCGTTCAACTGCTCAGTTTTGTTTTTCATTCCCTTCCCTATTTGATCCATAATTAATATAAATAAAAGCGGACTTAAGCTATCCCCTGGTTTTAACCCTTTCTTCATTAAAATCTCTTCTGATTTCATTCCTGCTATTTGTACTTTAGCCCTTACGTTCTCGTATGTGCTTCTGATAGCCCCTTTTATTCCCTTAGGTATTTCCATCTCCTCCAAGCATCTCCAGATTTCTGTTCGTTCTACTGTGTCGAAGGTTGCTTTTAGGTCAATAAATGTTAGAAACGACAATCAAACTTTTAAATTTCCAATATTTTAATAAAATTTTGGTTATTTTGATATGACTGTTTCAAAAAATATTTGCCCCGAGAAAACCCAATTTTCAGGAAAGATACGTTTGTCAGGTCCTCTAGTAATTAACTGAATTTGACAGTCGTTAACGTATTGCGCATAAGGAGCTACCAAATTCCCAGATAACTTTAATGATCGTACGTAGTTCACCTTTATATTACCATCACAAAAAGTGAAACCGTCATATACAAAGCGTTACTAGCTCTTTTTGTCGAAAAAGCCGTTGGAATTTTCTTATTTCGAAAAATAATTGGATTAGTTAAATGGTCTAGACAATTTACGAGGCCGAAAACGTGAACCCCCGTTATTATTACGAACTAATAAAAGGTTTCCTTTTACGTGCCCCAGAATATATTTCAGTACATTTAACAGTGAAGTGGTGATGCGATGGAAGAGTGAAAAACAACGCTGAAAATCAACGAACGTAAAAAATTTAACTCCAATTTTCTCGGATAGAATGGAAGAAACGGTTTTGATCAACCATGAGATGATCAAAGAAAATTTTTTTATGTTCCATTAAAATTTATCTGTCGATTCATATACGATCGAGGCCGCACAACGTAAACGTTTTATCGGCATTGAATTTTCATTTTAAAATAAGTTCCCAACTAGAATTTTTTTTTGTATCAGAAACGTTTACAAAGTTGGCACTACTTTATAAATTAAAATTGAATTTGACTAGTTATAATATAATATAGTTGAAATAAAATACTTCTTTACACATCTAAACACAAGTCACGGTGCCTCTGGCGGGAATAACTAATGTTGTAAATCATTTTCACGACACAGTGGACAGCATAAATAGTTGGTGCCAATGGAACATACGGTTATTGGGTCACTTTAGTTCTTTTTTTTGTTTTAGCAGTCATGTAAGTATGTTGCTTGCTGAAATTAGAGAAAATATATCTGACAACCTTGCTTTCTAATGTCTTCACGTTGACTTTAGAGAGGGTTTACTAGAAGACCGTTCTTTTTAGTCTTAAAATTAAAAATATTTTCCATTTTATAGAAGAGATCGTATGAGCTAGCAGCTTTAATAAAAAAAAAGATAAGAAGGGCCGCAACAAATAATTTTCCATCGACCGTTTATAGTTTCCGAACTACATTTTTGTGTCTTTCATTGATTAAATCCATTTTTCATGAGCTAACAGCACGATAAGAAGTGCCTCTCCTTCAATAACGAGACATTAATCTTCAATTTTCGATATTAATTCTTTCTGTCCTCTTTTAGATGAAAAGACTGCCTCAATCGAACAAAACCGTTCCGTCTGGCTATTACATTTATTGCTTTTTTATTACGGACTCTCTTCTAACAGTTCTTCTTGTTTGTTTCAATTTTGTCCGAGATGGACATTTTTTTAGACAATATTTAGCAATTACTTATCGTCCTCTTTGTCTTTTATTTTATTTAAGGAGTTGCAAGAAGTACAATTAAGCTATAAAGATGGTATTTACAAAAAAAAGTAAAAAAAAAACTGAATAAAATCGATGAACTGCTCCTGGAATGAGCTTTTGTGGGATGAACTACCTTTCTTTGTAATGTTTTGGATTACATTGAACATTTCGCACCTCTACTTTTTAACCAATAAGATGCCTTAATTTTGACTAGTTTCCATGGCAACTAAAAAAAATTCCGGAAATTTTTTCGATGCGCCGCGTTATTTTTGACAGTTGAAAAAGTAAACATATGATCTACAATCATTAAATAATGAAGATATACCTGTGAATAATGCAATATTTCTATAAGAATTTTACAACTTTTTGTCACAAAATTCAACAAACTATTTCCATACACTTGATTTTGATTTTTTCCAAATTTTTTTCCAAATTATGGTGTGAACTTTTCTTACCGAATACCACGCAAGCTTAAATTATTCCTGGAAATTTTCTTTCGGGCACGAATATTTTAAGAAAATTATAATTAAATTATAATAAATAATTTTCAACATATTCGTGCCCTCAAGAAAATTTCAGGAAATAATTTGTCAAATTTTTGGTAGCTGGATTTTTTTAAAGGTCAGTGTATATTTCAGTTATTTTGTGGAAAATGACCCAGAATTATTTCTATGAATTTCCATAATTTGTAACATGTCTATCGACCTGTTTCGATTTTATAGAATAAATCCTTTTAATTACCGCTCGCCGCCACATTAGCCATTTCCAATTATAGTTCTGTGATCTCAAATTCTCCTACCCTGACCATAAGACAATTGACGTCTGCCAACGGTCGCTTCCATTTTTTCAACGCCACGAGGGACAGCCCTTTCCGCTATCGACTCTTTTCGAGGAAAGAACTCCATTTTTTTATCGCTTTTATAACTTCCTATTTAA
Organism: Lochmaea crataegi; assembly: GCA_947563755.1. Taxonomy (NCBI): domain Eukaryota; kingdom Metazoa; phylum Arthropoda; class Insecta; order Coleoptera; family Chrysomelidae; genus Lochmaea; species Lochmaea crataegi. The sequence goes on from OX387430.1 coordinate 10,365,149, forward strand.
TTAATATTGCTGTGGTAAGCACAGCCCTTAGGCTAGGATACAAGCCCTAGAACAGGTTACAGCCCTAGACTAAAATACCGCCCTAGACCAGGACACAGCTGCTAGGATACCGTTCTAATCAAGACATCTCTATCTTCCTATCTTCTTCGAGATCTAGTCTCCATCTTCTCAAGACTTCTTAGAGGCAAAACCTACCTACCTTCTTCAACCATCACCTTTTGCGGAAACAACCACTTCATAAGCTAAGTACCTATAAAAGTACAAATTCTCTTCTGTGGCAGAAGAATAAATGAAAATTTGTTTTAAATCTATTTTTTGCTAAATCCTCAACTATAAAAGTTGAGGGGGATATCGCCCGGGGTAAATTTTTTTAAGTAACTTTTTTATTTTTTGATTTCTGTTTAAATTCTCTACAAGGCGTTGCTAACTTTTCCGCCTTAGTTTGTTAGTACTTTTTATCGACGTCAAAAAGGAAGTGGCGCCCTCAATTTTTACAACCTTTCTGTTATCCTTGTGCATCATAAACTTGGGGTCGAACCACCCTTGAGAGGAGTCTCTAGCCGGAGCCCTTCAAGCTGGAGCGTTTTCGGTTACAAATTGGCGCCTCTTACCTTTACAAATTCAAACCAAAATGTCTAAGCTGAAATTTACCATATAATAGTTTGAGATATGGAGCTAAAAAGTAATGAAGACATGGAAAAACAATTATAAATATGTCTATCCCATTTTTTTACCAAACATTATTAGCGTAAATCAACCGGAACAAAACGAAAAAAATGTACCAAAAAATAAATACAAATCCAGTAACGACATCAACATTTTTTCCAGAAATTATTCCAAAGATTTGAGTTTTTTGTCGGAAAATTGATATCGGAATTGTTTATTTCTTATTTTGGTTTTGTCATCCGGAACTTTTATCTCGAAAAAAGTTTTTCTTTGATAAATTATACTTCAGAGTATTTATTATAAAGGCAGCTGAAATAAATGGCCAAACAATAGAAAATTTAAAAGTGGAAAAAAAGACCGACAGATTCAGTAAACAATTACCAGAGGCGTCCCATGAATATTTCAAGAAGGTTAGTATGTAGAATATGGACCAGAAATATGGGTAATGATAATTTTTTTTTTTGGGGAAGATAAATGGGATTTGAATATAATATAGTGATACCTAAAATGTCAAATATTAAAATGGTAATTAAATTTCATAGGATACAATAGTTAAATCATCTGAAATGTAGTTGAAATAAAATACTGATCTACATCTAAACATAACGCGAGTCGTGGCGCCACTGGCGAGAATAACTTATGTCATAAATCATTTTAACGACACAGTGGACCGCATGAAAAATATATCGGGTTTTCGCCACTCTCCCCCCCGTTTATTTCAATTATTAGTTTGAATATTTTGTACATCGCATAAGTTATTGACAGTCAAAAACTACCACTGCTTAGGAAGGAACATACATCTATGGGGCCATGACCCCTGCTGCTCCCTCCAGACTACACTACTGAATATGCGATTTTCTAGTCCTGGATATAAACCTAATCCTTAGGAATATCATGTGAGATAGTCACTAATAAATAATTCAATAAAAAAAATATACAATTTTTTAATTCCTACTAAATCAACTAATTTTTATTTTCTCTAAATAGATTTGAGATCAAAACGAAGATGATCTTCTTGTAATTTCTCATAGAATCGATTTGTTGATATAAAACAACCATGAATGGCCATTGTGTTGCATGTCGAGATTCTTATTGTAGACCTTATGAACCAATATGAAACATAAAAGGCCGCAAACCACGTCTTCTGATTGCTTTTTTCAGTTTTTACTATTTTTCCCTTATTCCTTCGTGGATAAGTGAACACAAAAACAATTCGTAGCCAGTAATTTGTCGATGGAATTTTGAATCAATAGTGATATATAGAAATATGAAATGGTCTATAGAATGATACTTTTTTGTGTCCACACAAAATTTAATTTCCGCTGGGGAATCTGATTTTTTCAATTATATTATTTTTTTTATTGAATGAACGTATATACAGGGTGTCCTAGACTAATTTATCCAAGCTATATCTCTTAAACGAATAGAGATTTTCGAATGGGACTGGGAAAAACTGATCTATTCCATTTCTAATACACTTTAATATGGCGTAGAAAAAATCATTCCCTAACTTTAAATTTTTTAATAGCACCCTGTTTTTAATATTTTGGATGTGGTCTTCCATCGTCTATTCAAAAAAAATTTCAAAAATAAAATTGGTTCGTAAGTAATCAAGAAACAAGCAACAAGACGGAGCTCCTCCACACAATGCGAGAATCGTTAGCGACCACCTACAAAACCTTTTCGATAACCACTGGATAGCAAAAAACTCTCCAGAAATTATGTGGGCGGCACGTTCACCTGATTTGTCACCTCCTGACTCTCTCTTTTGGGCAGGGGGGTATTGTGGTACTATCTATTGCTCAAATTTATTTGAATAATCCTTAATACAGACTTTATAATTTCTGTCCATTGTTTACAAAGTTTAATTATTTGTTGGATGGCATTGACAATTGGCCGTGACAGTCGTGTCTTGGCTAAAAGCGTTCGTTTGTCATGCTATGGCTTACATACAGGGAAGTGTAGCACTTTATGACTTGATCTGTGCGGAATACGCTCAGTGTAGTTCGGATGTATGTTTCGGGTAGGTTTCTCTATGGTAGTATTCTGTACTGAAGTTGAGGAAGTGTCAGTCACTTTTTTTCCGCTATGTGCTTTCTACTAGATGGCTTGGTTTCCAAACGTGCATCGAACGAGAATCTGAATTTTGTTAATGACTGGGAAGTCATCCCCTGCTGGGTTTTATACGTTCTAGTTCTGAATTAGTTGTGGAATATTATAGTATTTTGTTCTACAAGAGTTCGTATTGTTGGAGAATTCCGTCCTTTTCTGGAAGCCGTTTTCACAAACCCTTATAGGGGATATATTGCACTCAAAGGATTGAAACTGCCAACGTTGAAGTTTTGGCATTGGAGGTGTGCCACATGTTGTTGATGTTGGATCATTATTTGTTGGTTGCCATCCAGTAAGATGAAGATTTTGAGTACTGGACCCCTTTTTAAAAGAGTTCACCTGTGGGGCCAGGGTCAGTGATAAAAGATATTGTTTATCAATGAAAACCGCAAAATTTAGACGAATTAAAAGAAAATATAAGACAAGCATGTCGCCAAATTACTCCTGTAATGGTTCAAGCCATGTAATCTTTATTACATTTATTTTTATTGTTCCTTTAAGCTTTAAGGCTTTCTTGATTAATTTAACAAAAATAAAAAATAAACTGATATTTTCTTGATTACTTATGAACCCATTTTATTTTTGAAAAATTTGTTGAATAGACGATGGAAGACCACATCCAAAATTATAAAAAAATGTACAGAGTGCTATTAAAAAATTTAATATTAGGGGATGTAACTCAGGGATGAATATTTAGGGGATGATTTTTTCTACGCCATATTAGAGTGTATTAGAGATGGCCTGGATAAATAAGTCTGGGACACCCTGTATATGTTGAGAGAAAAACTGAAAAGTTGAATAGGAGTATAAATTATACACGAACACGTGACTTGAAAATAGGAGTGATTGATAATGCTCCCATTTCCCACTATTACTTTATTAACTTTATACAAGCAAGAAGCGATACTTTCTTTTATTTTGCTTCAATAAATTCAGATCATCTTTTTGAGACTAGCTGGACTTTACGACATAAAGTAAACTGTTTTTAAACGCAAAGTTTACAAATTACGAATGATATACTTGGAAATCTAACAGAAACATCTTGCAGTACTGGACCTTACTATAGAAGTAAAATTTGAGCGGTACATTTAAACGGACAGAAAATGAGCACGAGCGACGTTGCCAGGTTGTAACTTATGGAAACTGTTGATAGTTTTTGTGTGGATGTATAGTTCTTTTCACGATCTGAGAAACTGACCTGACCTGAGATGGGATAATGACATGCAATAAAGCCATAAAAGTATTAGCCGTGACAGGGTCGTATTTATTTTGTTAGCGAATAATAAATTATTACCTGAAAACTCCATAAGACTTTTGGGTCATTCTTATTATAATTTATTTTATTGCAACGTATTATTTGCAGGTGGACAAAAAATACCGGCAATAATGGCAATTTATACCTGATGGTGACATATAAGTATAAAAGAAATCTTTATTTCGACACATTCTGAAATACTGTCAGTTATTAAGTTCTGCAGTGATAGTGTGTTTGAAGATGTCCAGTTCAAAAGCCGTTTCAGGCAGAAGTACAAGTATAGTGCGGCCCTGTACGGCAAATCCGAAAAGTTTTATGGTTTTATTGCATCTCAAGCCTAAGTCAAGTCTAGTCAGTTTATTAGATCGTGAAAAGAACTATACATATCAATAGTATCTCTATAAGAATAGTCTGTGACGAAAATTATGGCATATTATGCTACAAGTCTCTCCACTGTTACCACGACAACTACCTTTGAAGTGTAGTACTATTCAAATTATCTTCTACATTTTATTCTAGTCTATCTTACCATTCCAAAGTCTCCTTCCCCTAATTTCTCCAATAGTCTCAACCGATGTCTGGGAAAGTCTAGAAGGTGAGCTACTCCTTCGAGTGGTGGACCTTCCGGAAGTTTAATTGGAGTGAATCTACCTGGAGTAAAGTGCTGTTCTCTTCGTTCACCCTGAAAAAAAAATTAACGCTATAAAATTTTTCAAAATTGCCAGACTGTTCACGACGTCTATTGAGCAAGTCAGTCGAATTAAATCTTGAAGTGATAATATTGAAAGGACTCTTGCTCTATGAACTCTGAGTATTTTTAAATCACATATTTCAATAATAGTGGAAAAAAATGCTAGTTTCATTTAAGATAATTGAGATATTTGCGTGAAGTTGAATTTTTGATCACTTTTTTACGAATCCTGTATACAATCAAGCAGTAATTGACATGCCACCAATTACCTTGACCTTCTTTCTAATTAACCCGACTAGCATTTTTTTTGTTATTATGGTTATTCACCTAGAATTTTTAATAAAAAGGTCTGCAACTGTCAATTTTTCATTAAAAAAATATCTCAAAAAGTATACAGAGTATTTTACATAAAATGGCATTAAAATTTAACGTAGCATCCGTAAAGTTAATAATATTCAGGGTGTTCTATTTAAAATGCTGCGCTGCTCTCTTCCTGTGTCATATCTGTCAAAATATTTTCTATGAATTCTTCATAACTTGTAACCGAGACAGATGCCGGCATGAGAATTTTTTTTCAAGGGTGGTTCTACTCCATGTTAGTTCTGCACTAGGTATGTCAGAGGTTGTCAGGTTTAGGGCGCCACTACCTTTTAGACGTCGACGAAAGAACAAAAATGAAATTGAATAAAAAGAAAGCTATGGTGAAAAAGGTAGAAACTCCTTGTAGAAATTAGAAAAAGATATTTATTTATTTAAAAAATTAACACATATGCAAGTGAAAATAGGACACTGAGAAAAAAGGATGAAGCCAAGATGAACACAATTGAGATGAAGCACCTAAGAAGAATAGCAGGGAAAACAAAGTGGGACAAATGTAGAAATGAAGAGATAAGACAATTAACAAAACGAGAATCAATAATGAGAAAAATAAAGAGAAAGCAATTAAATTGGTATGGTCATATTGCCAGAATGAAAACAGATAGAATTACAAGAAAGGTGATGGAAGCTGGAATTACTATTCAGAGAAGAAGGGGTAGACCGAGAAGAAAGTGGATGAGCCAAATAAAGGAGATAGGGAATAAGAAAGGAAAAACTCTAGATGAAATGAAAAGATTAGCAAGAGACAGGAAAGAGTGGAAGCATTGGGTATTTTCCTCCGGAAGGGTGGATGGGAAACTTGGCCTAGAGGTATCCCAGTGGTGGGTCGTCAATAAATTTGGAGGTAGAGGTGTCTTAGAGATGCCCTAATTGTGTTCTGGCGGTATCTTAGAAGGTGTCTTGTTATTCGGTATATTTGAGGTGTCTAAGCGGTATCTTTGAGATATATAGGTAAGGTACCCTAACAGGGAGGTCTTGCCTCGAAGACAGTCGATATCGAAAAGGGTCTATTCTCGTTACTAATGGGACTACGTAGCTAATGGGACTACGAGCGGGTATTAGAGAAAGATTTACGATATAAATTGGAAAGTCGAAACAGGTCGATAGACATGTTACATTGTGATGATTTTTTGTAACATCCTAAGACGAAAGTAATGCATCGAGTAGATTGTGTCGATAGAAGGCCATGGCAAAAATTACATGACAATACCATCTGTCACATATTGTTGAAAACGGGAAATTGGTGGAATATTTGTATAGAAAAGGTGTTGAAAACGTTAAAGAACTCGGAAAAAAATTAATATTAAATATGAGACAATAAAGGGGATAAAAAATGGGAGAGATATGAGGCACCAGTTTCGGGAAGACCTCGTAAGATTAGCGGAAACAATTTAAACGTTTTAGTGGCCTTACGACGACAAAATCCGCGCCTGGGGTTACGAAAATCGGTTAAAAGATTTAAAATTCAACGAAGAATAAACGTATGTCCAGAAACTGTCCGCAAGTCACTGAAAAGACAAAGATACATATCAAGGCAACCAAAGAAAGTCCCTGCAATGACAACTTTACAAAGGCAATGTTTTCGAGAAGATAACTTTGGTAATATTTTTATATGCGACGAAAGTTGTTTTCAGCTTGGTGCAAATAACCTAAAAATCCTATCAAGATAACAAGTTACTGATCAAATTTCCATTTTTCCCACTAAAATAATGGTTTGGAGAGAAATATATGTGCGTGGTGATACACCTCTTTGTATAGTTGATGGTAGCGTTAATAGTGAAACACATTGTGAGATTCTAATTGGTTTCCTTCTTGAAACGGCTCATGCTTTATATCCAGATGGCTGGCGGTTACAGCAGGATAATGCAAGATGCGATACTTCTTCATATACTGCAGCTTGAATGCAAGAACAAAACTTGACAACAATTCCATGGCCAGCAGTTTCACCAGATCTTAGTCCCATTAGAAACATATGGGGACTAATGAAGATTGAAGTGGTCGGTCAGTTTTACAGTCCTGGACCACCATCACCAAACATTATAGCGTTGACCTAGTTAACGCTTAATTAAGTGTTTAGAGTTAAATGGAGATTGTATAAGTAAATGAGATGAATTATCTGTTATAATTGTGTTAATTTAAGTAATAAAAATTTATACCGAAAAATTAAAATTGTGCTTTCTGTTTTCCGGATACTTCCTAAACGAACTATAGATAGCGTAATTTCGTCGTGACACAACCTGTATATTTTAAATATAATATAAATGATCGCTTGTTTTCGAAAACTGGTGATGTTATTAGCTTGAACGTCCAGACTATTTTATGACCCCATTAAAAACGCAATTTCGATATATATCTTTCTGTTTCCGTGAGAATTGCGTACATCACACAAGGTCCCATTTTCATTTTCATATTTTTTCCCCAGTATGAGTACATAATATAACATTCAAAACACTTTCCCTAAATTATGACCGTCATCTCACAGAATAACTGATGCCGTAAAATGTTACCCACGTTATATAATATAGCAATTCCATCCGAAGGACCATATTTTACGAGCAAAATATACGTGGGTAATAGAAGATGAACAATATCATTTCGACGTAAAAGTTAGTCAACATATTATATTCGTAATAAACTATGAGGATATTTTGTTCTCGTCATAAGCTCTTCAATAAAAATGTTTGCTTTTAGTTGTAATTAAATGAGCTTTTATAAGTCAACAGGTGTTTTCCTTGTAATGCTGATTAAAATCAATTATTCCATTGAATTATTAATTTAGCTCATCTCTTAGAAAATATATTAATATTCATTTGAGTTGAGCTCTACAGTCCAGGCACTTAAATTAAATAAATCTCCCACTTCCAATTTTTTCTTCTTCCATTCCAGAAAGCAATTTTTTTGGTACTCGTTTCTTGGATTTGTATGAAATACTATCATTATTTTCAGACTCTCAAGTTTTTGGTACGGATTCCTGTGACATCCTGTAGTTGTTACTAAAAAAAATCAATTCTAGCGAAACATCAATTTTATTTTGTTAGCTTCAGTACTAAGCAAATACAAAAAGGTCCTTGATGGAAATCACCACCTGAGGTCTTCAATAAGAACGCATTAGATAAGGGACAGACGTCTGGCGTCCTCAATACCGATAGGCGTCACGACGCCTAATGTCTAAACATTCGCCTGATTGAAAGTACACAACAGCTGTGGATCGCATATTTGACCACGTTCATTCACAGACGTTGATTTTACGGTTTACGGCTTAGATTTAGGGTTACAGCATTTTTAAGGGGAGTGTTGTTCAGTGGCGGCACGTGAACTTTTTAAAAGAGAAGGCTGGACATAAAACGTTTTTGTAAAAATATACTCTATTCAGCCAATTAATTTAACCTTTGCGCAGCGACCGTACCAGCTACTTCAGTGACAAAATTAATTGTTGCCCAGCAAGAACCAACGTGGACGTATACAGTTTCTCTTGCCAAAATTTATTTTTGTTCGTTCTTTGTTTTTTATTTTTTTGGATTCTTAATATTTTTTATTTTTTTGGAATTTTTCCTATTTTTTTTTATTAATTTTATTAACTTTTTTATATATCAACGGAATTCTACGGCCTTTAGTTTGCGAAAAATGATATTAAACTAACATTGTATAAACGATTTTGGCCCATTGTGTTTCGCAGGTAAGTTTTGATTCGTTTGAGAGTAGAAAATGATCTCTCCACTGATGCCGAAGTAACAGGAATGGTGACTGTCAAACAAAGTACACTTTGGCAAATACAGGAATGAATGTGAAATAGTCACGTCCGTCAATGCGCGTTACAAGATGATGGTAGTAGGGATTAGTACGGTCCCTCAAGCAAGTATACTTGACTACTATTGTCAGTTTTATTGTGTCTATATATTTTATTCTGGGGTACATAATTTAGTACTTTGATTATTTACCGTACTAATTCACCAAGCGCATATTACCCTCTTTGTCATCCGAATACTTTCTCATTTTAACTTCGGACCTCTCGTACGTTTCTCGACATTCACTCCTGTATTAGACAAACTGTAGTTCGTGTATCACCTCGACTGCTAGAGGCAAGCCTCCTGAGAGTGTTGCCATTTCAGCTATTTTTTACGGTATTAAGTAATTGGACTGGTCGAAAAAACGGCAACTGTGTTGAGCAACACGTGTTTAGATATTGACATGATGAGATGTTTGTAGAATCTAGCCTAAGGGCACTGTTTTCAGATTTAAAAATAACTACTGAAAACGAGAAATTAATTGTGAAATTTAAAAATTAGAATGTGTGATTTGTATAGATTGATATATTTAATCAGAATTTAACTGTTTTGTGTACCTACATTATATTGTTTCTAATATTGAAAAAATTTTGCTCTAGTAGATATCCAATGAAATCAGTTAATTTGAGGTCATTTGATTGAACACAACCAATCAGAACAACATTACACTGAAAACAGACAACAACATTATACTGAAAACAGCCCATGGTCTGTTTTCAGTGTAAAGTTGTTCTGATTGGTTGTTTTCAATCAAATGACCTCAAATTAACCGATTTCATTGGATATCTACTAGAATCTACGTTACCATGGATACATTTTGATTTATTTCGATTTTGAAGTTTCAAATATTTAATATTTCAAAATGTCACGATTTTGTCATAATACTGACGAGAATATTAATGAAATTATAAAAGCAAATATACTATGTATTGTTTTCTATAATTAGCAAAAAATTTTCTATTCGAATGACCCTCGAACATTGATAAATGCTCAAAAATTTTATAACAACTTTCTCAAGCTTGTTGTTTATTGGCTTGTTTCCAAGCACAAGCTTTCGAAATCTGTTATAAAATTTTTTCGAACAATTATCAATGTCCTTGGGTTATTACTACTGATAATCAAACAAATCTAAATGTTGAAAATAACTATTTACAAGACACTGGACGTGATGCCTGGATGGACAAACCGTAAGTGGCACAAACTCTCCACAGTACAGTAGGATTGGATGAATGGGAAATGCAACAACAAATTAATGTTCTTAATAATGTTGAATATTGAAGAACTTTAACTAATTAAAATGATGTGATACAATAACTTTTAAAATCAAATATCAAATAACAGGCAACACTGAATACTCCGTGAGATAGACTCACCTAATATTTTGTTGTACAATGCATCACATTTCACACTATATTTAAACGTATTTATTTGACATAAGTGAACATTTTAGGTATTTACTAGGAACTAAAACTCGAATCGTTCTTGAAATTCGCTTTATCCTCTCGTAGCCTCGAAAACTACTTATCGCCGACGTGAAATATGATACTTTATTTATCTGTTTCAGGCAATTGGTTGTTTTGTCGAAAAATATTAGGGTATCCCCCTAATTTAATTTATTATACTTGAAACGAAAAGTATTTTAAGATTAACAGGGCGAAAAAAAAATTGTCTTTCACTTAATATCTCAACGGACAATTTGAAATTGGATTCTCATTTTAGGTTCGTTCCAAAACCATTTCGAGGACAGTTCTTGAACTAGTTACGAATTAGTTTGTGCGCATGTTTCAGTAAAGCGCGTTATAGGAACGGTTCCTAATTTCTGGTTGGAACACTGATCTGGACGACACTGTCATTACATCAACCTAACCTAACGCATCCTTTATGTATGGTCATTACTAATAATTCAGCTTCAAATTAAAATTAACAAAAATGAATGTACCTACTGCAAGGTATTACCCAGTGGTAGTACCCCCTCGGAACCTACTCTATCGAATGAGATGAAATATTTTTTAAATTTTAAGGAATACAAAAATATTAAAATAATATCACAGAAAACTTAACCTCAATTTCTGAAAAACCAAATCTACATCAAATTAAACATCACTGCTCATGCCTCTAACAAATCGATTTAATCATTTTTGCTTCGGACTATGGAGGGTAGAAGGAAGCAGCACCATCTTGTATGGGTGACAAGTTGAAAAAGTGTCCACCTGTAAACAGCAAATTATAATTCGAAGATTCACCGAAATGGCGCTCGTGTAGCTAATGGAAATGATGTGAATTTAGGGTTATAAACCGAGTGAAGTGTGCTGGGTTGAAAAATTTAGTATTTTTCGAGACTTGTGTAATTGAGAAATATACAGTATTTAAAATCTCAATTATTTACGTAGTATTTCCTTTTTCAATTTTGTATCTTACTCTAATAATTCATGGCGCTGTCTTTAAAATCTTTCCACTTGCTACTATGGCGCCACCTTAATTTGCTTCCTTTCGATGGACACTTTTCAATACATTTAGATGGTGCTCCTTCCTTTTACCCTCTATACTTCGGACCACGAACCGTTTTCACCGTCCTTGAACTAGTTCCAGAACAGTTCACGTTACGTTGGAACAATGAACCAATTTAGTTATGTTGGAACGAACCTTTAAAATTGTATCAATATCCTTTGAGACTTTCATTTTTATAATAAAATTAAGTAATAATATGCATAAACAAGTGAAAAAAGTTTAATTTTAAAATGCAAAACTTGTTAATAAAAAAAGTAACAGTTAGAACAGAATCACTCATACAGGGTGTACCAATCTTACGACAAAGTTTGGTATGGGTTATTTTGAGAGATATATCAAAAAATGTTATTAAGAAATAGATGTCTTTAAGGTGCATATTCTGCAATTATCTCGAACAATACAGTGTATTGAATCACTCCGTTACAAACCAAACATATGATTTTTTAGTTGGAATCCCCTGTATATTATACCGAATCCGGACTGCTCACATTTTTTTCAAGCTTTTAATATAAGGTTTTGCTACGTTATACAGAGTCCTTTAAAAGGTATGGGCACTTTTATATGAAATTCGTAAGTAAATCAATGCTCTGTAGCTTACTGTAGATACGTTGAAGAAAAAAAAATATTTTGCCTAACAGAGCTTCATAATATAATGCAATATCTCCGAATTCTATTGAATTTTGATTATTTTCTCTTTTGTATACAGGGCTGACGAAAACTAGAATTTTCCATTTTATATAACACAAAAAGAATCTTCGGTTTTGTAACTTTTATTTTTGTTAAGCATTCCCTATACCCAAAGTTTATAAAAACAGAGAGGACATGAAAGATAGAATCAGAGCGGCATTTCGATCTATTAACGTTAATATGCTGACAAAAATGTTAGTCAATCATTTGAACTTAGACTGTAGCATTGCAATGATGTTAACGGTGAACACTTTGAACATTTAGTTTGTTATTACGGTTAGGATTATACTTTTGGTGACTTGTTTTGCTTAGAATAAAAAATGTATCAAAATTTAATATTATTTGTGATTTTTTGTTACATTCGACGCCTGCTTTCACATAATAGGTTAATAATTTCGGTTTACAATAAATCTTACAAAATAACTCTGCTTTTATAAACTTTATAACACCTGTTAAACAGTGAAAGGGTATAAATAAAAGATAATAAACACCCTTTTGAATATCTCAGGGTTAAGGAGGGGGTTCTTAAGGGGTCAAATAAAACTATTTCGTTATGTAGATATGTGATTAATAGATTCTATTGATTTACCTAACATGTGGTAGGCCATACAAATTACACGTATGTCTATTAAGGTACTCACAAAAAGGGGGTCTTACAAAAATACGAAGGGAAGGCAGGGTACACGTGGGTTATCTATGGTGAGAACCACCGATATACTTAAACTTCAAATATCACATTTGAACGTTGACTTGTGTCTAAAATTATAACCACGTGCAAATTTGAGAAAAGTTTAGTTGAATATAATTATAATATATATGAATTTATGGAAAATCACCCAAAGTATGCATACCTAGGACTCACAGTATTTATGATTCACTTAGATTTACTAAACACATCTACCAATTTTCTTGATAACATTTTTTGATATCTCTTAAAATAACCCATATACCGAACTTTATCGTAAGATTGGTACATTCTGTATACCTGTAGGCATAGGAAATGCTAATTCTTGATTTGGTGTAGTGTATTATAACTTTTGTAGCATTTCCATTATAATATTCTTCCAATCCGTTTTTAATACTCGAACATCACTTGCTAGAATTAACAAATATATTTTCACTCAAGCTTTCGTAAGAGAAATTCAATCTATAGGATTAGAAACGCGTGGGGAGCTTTTTGCTGGAAATGCTCTAGTTTCGGATGTGATTGTTGAGCTGCTTTCTTTAATACAAAATATAATACTTAACTAAAGCTTTACTTCCTGACAACAAATGAAAATTAGATTTCATGGAAATTAGGAAGAATAAAGTTCACGAAAACTATAATTTTTTAATTTTTTGTGTCACTCTATATATTGGAAACTACCCACACGATTTTTATGATTTTTATGAATATTGATATACATGGGTCACAACTTATGGTTAATTTATAAAACATATTTTTCTGTCCTCCGGCCGGAAAGCATCAACTTTCGGGCCGCCGCGCTAAACGAAGTTGCACTTTCCGGCTCCGTCGAACAGAAAAATAGTATACACACCTCGGCCAGTTTGTCGACCTCAGCTTCGCTTCGGCCATGTGATCTGAGACATTTCTTACTTTACTGGCCTAATACTGTGCTGTAACAAGCTATTTCCCGGACTTGTAACGTAAATTACTATTGACAGACATGTCACTACCGGTTACACGAATAATAATATTAGTGAAGGGAGATAATTGAATGCATTGCAAACTCTAGGTTCACAATCTTTTTTTGTTGTAAGAGGATGGGAATATAATTCATTTTTTATATAGCCCTATATAAAAAAATCTATGGGTGTTATCTCTGGTGATCGATGAGGCCACCGAAAGGACCATTAATGGTGATCCACCTATCTTCATCGTGAATCTAAATAATTTGTCAACCTATAATTGAGATATTTGACATTTTTTAAGTAGCCCCGTAGAAAAAAATCAGGTGGTGTACGGGCCAGGAACCAAACACTCCGAAAGCTTGGGAAACACCCCAAGTATCTTTCAAGCGGAAAATCAGCAATAGGGAAGTGTGCCCAGTTCAATATTGATAAAAGATATACAGATACATTCAAACACAAACGGAACATAGGGATTTTAAGCATTGTATCAGAACTGCTTTTGAACTAGTCGACCAACATCCAGCTTCAACAGATTAAAAACACGATTATTACAATCGTTTATTTGGACACCTATAACATATCGTACAATTCCCACCACTCCGTATTTTCAACTGTGGGCGGTCCTTAATTAGCGTCAGACAGTCAGTAAACAGCAGTCGGTAGGTAGAGTACAATTTAAAGAATCTTATTTTGTTTTATTTACGAATTTATTTTTATTTTGAAAGCCGTTATTACCAAAATAAATCAAAACATATTATCTTAACTCGAAACATTAATTGTCAAAGAGAATTTAACAATCAATTTTCGATTTTAACAACATAAAACGTAAGCATATTGTTTCAATATGTAGCGACGTTTACTACCCCCATCAAATAATTATTCAATACTAAATCGCAGTTCGCACATAACTAACAAATTTTGGAAGGAGAATGGGCGGGGTTTCATACATTGGTTCAGAATCCAGCTGTCCAGATCAATACTTGATATTCATTGAAGTGAACTTATAGAAATGTTTTGTTGGTGGACTATTTAGATCGGACAATACATTAAATCCCTATGTTCCGTTTGTGTTTGAATGTATCTGTAGATGGCAAATAAAGCCAATAAAGCACTGAGTTCTTGCGTAATCAGTTCTAACAGGCTTGATGACCTAATGAGACCTCTCTTTCCAATCACTTTATTTTTTCCAAATCTTTCCAGGAATATTGAACGAGTTTTGCAATGGTTCAATGTATGGAGAGTAAGACTAGATTTTTCATTAATTTTTAGGTGTCGACAGGATAGAAGAAGTAATCTTAATTAAAACCCATATCGCAATATCGTATTTATAACGAATATAAAAATTGAAGTGCTATCATTAAATTTAATCCTGAAAACTTATATTTCAGTAAATATAACGAACAAATTTTCTTTTTAATTCTGAAAATAGCGCACATCTCTATCTCTTTTCTCGAATCCATCTCTCTTGTGCCGTCTCTTTAATCCACTTTTGTTTAAGTTTCTCTTTTATAAAACGCTCATTTATTTGATTAATGGAGACACATCAAATAAAATTCTAAATTACAATTTGTGGAGTTTGTTATTACTGTTACGTCGTCGGAAGTATAATGGCGAATGTCAAAAACTTAAGAGGGATCGATACGTTGCGAAATAGACGTAAATAAAAAGATTATGAAAGTAGAGATTTTTATTAAAAGTAGCTTAAATTTGAAAAATGAACAGCTACGTTTTTTCATCGTAACAGCTTCATCTTGGTAATAAAATTCATCTAGAGTACTCCCCTTCAAGAAAATAATAATATATTAAATATTTTGATTTTTTTAATTTACTTGTATTGATATAAAGTCGATTCGAAAAAAGGCAACGCCGTACTATCCTTATTTCGAAGATATTCAGGACATTTTCGCTACCCTTGTAACTTCGTCATGGATAAAGCAGGAAGCTTGAATTTTCTTCAACCAAGAAGGCTTAATATAACTATATAGTCGGGGAAATAAGGCATGGGAATTTTGAACTGAAATTTGAAATTCATACTCTCAGATAGTGGTTGAATATGGAAAAAAATCAGGAGAATCGTATCTATGTTATTTTTTATACAGGGTCATTCGAATTCGAAAAAAAATCAAGGTGTATTTTTTATAGATTATGAAAATACACATAAAAATTATTCCGAACAAAATTACTCTAGACCAGATACTGAGTCAGCAAAATATTATTAAATATTATATAAACGCTGTACTTTGCATTAAAAATATATGACATGTACTTTTCTTTTCTCTGACGAGACACCCAGTATATTATTGATTTTCTCAGGAAAATTCTAGATATGTTCCATGTATGATGTCCTATATCTATTAGCACATTCCTATCTTAGTTTTTCTTGAGCTGTCTAATGACATCTAATTTAGATTTAACCTTCTACGCCTATGGAATACGGTGTATACTTTTCAATAATGATTTATTACTTTCTCACATTAAAAAACAAAGTATAATTTTTTGATCAAACAAGCATTATAAAAATGTTATAAAAAAAACAATAAAATCAGACAAACACTTAAAATGTTTAAAATAATCGAACTCTGAAGATTTAAAATTTATTGCTAACCATCCTTAATTACAATAGTTGATTCTAAAGATAAAAACACTTGAAAATGTTCAATGTCGATAAAGAAAATGATTACCCAATAAATTACCTTCTAACAATCCTGGTGGAAAAGAGAATGGTTGTCAGATCTTTATTTGGACAATTTAAATGGTAACTAGCAATGCTGAACAATTCATTAGGTAATAAGATAAGATCTTTTGTCGTTTTATTGGTCGATTGTGAATACAAATAGGTGGAAAACATATTGTGTAAGGAGCATCAGTGAAGTGAAGTGAATTGGGTAAAAGTTGATTTGCCACTATTTTTATGTAACATACTTTTATATTTTTTTAAGAAAACATTTTATTTTATAGTTGGAAAACCGTGAAATGATTTTCTTATTCAGGGTATGAAAATTATTATTTTAAATTATAATGAAGGATACAGTATTCGCCAGCTAACTTGATGTCCCAGAAATTACCAACTAAGAGAGACAGAGTAATAGTACCCTGCCTACTCGGCTGCTATTGGTGGTAAAATTTTGACAAACGCCAATTGCATCGAACCTTATCAGGTGTTAAGATTTTCAGTAGCGTAGCGTCACACAGTTATTGTTTCTGCTTTGTACAATAGAGTGTTTGTAAAAATGTCAGCCGTTAATGAAGAAAATCGTAAATGTACTGAAGGACAAACTCGTCAAGTGATATATAGAGTGTTTAATTATTTTAAGACATTAAAAGTGATGAAGATACTTTAATAAACGTGAAAATTAAAACATCCCAGGCAACAGGTAAGCCAGCTAGCTAGCAAGCCATCACAAGCAAGTTAGCACAGCTTATTTTATTTATCTGCGAATTTAATGATCCTACGATTAAAATGTTACGTGCGAAATTAAACCTCAATTTTTTGGAATATGGGCTACGGCTAAAAATGCAATAAGTCAGAAAAACGTCACATTTAAACTAGACGATGTAAAAAAAATAGCAGAAGCAGAATTTAACAACATCGATGCGAATGAGTGGAGGAAAAGGTGTGACCATGTCATAACAATAGAAGACTCATATTTTGATAGAGAGCTTCAAACAGATGTTTTATGACGTCAACCCTCTTGTGATTACTCTAGATGAAAGTGATTCCAGTAGCGACAGTGAGTCAGATTCTTCGTAAAGATAAAAAGTGTTTATACCTATTCTTAGAAATATACCTAGCTTAAATAATCTCACATTATCTTGTGTTTCTTTTATTCTCATTACTACCTGGAAGAAATTATTTAGTTTCTAACAAATTTTAATTATAGTCCGTCCGGAAATATAAGATCCTAACTATATGTTCTTCAATTAGATAAATAACATGTTATTGTAATGGGTACCTTATTGTTAAAATATTATTTATGTACTCAGAATTCAGGTATAAAGCAGATCCGTTTCTATTAAAATCAATATATCAATAATTATAACAAAGAATTAAATATTATTTATTAAGTTAGGATCATATATTTCCGGACGGACTTTACTTTATTTATTGTACAAGTTGTGTTAATTTGTAACAGAAAGCGTATCCTCAGAACTTGCACAGCACTGTTTACAGTTATCGGATGGGCGGCGTCAATAGCTCCCTAGGAAGCGTTTAGGACATCAAGTTAGCTGGCGAATACTGTAGTTTTATAGGGCTTGTTCCTTGTGATCACAAATGGTTGGAAACTGGACGACTCATGCGCAGAGCCTATCTTTGATCGGATTTTATTCACTGCTCGTGAGTCGTCCAGTTTCCAACCGTTTGTGATTGCTCTACTAACAAACCTATAATGTTCTGAAATTAAGTGTTGTTAATCAATAAAATTAAAACGTTGAAAATGAAGTGAAATTCTAAAGGCGAGGCTTCACTAAACTGAGCTAGGCCGGCGGCACAAGCGGCCTGGCCACCGGCACAAGCGGCCTGACCACCGCCGGCATATATAATTCAGTGGTTTACCGCAGCAAGCGCTGAAATAACTTTGACTTTACTAAACTGCCTTGTTTACTTCGTTGCCGACTGGTTTTTAGGGAGAATGTTTGACGACGATTAAATTCTATTAGGGTAGTATATATCATTGAAAGCACAGGTTCTGAGTACAGCCTAGTTTCAATAGAACGAATTTTCACATAAATGATCTACTGCCTGTCCTGGCTATCCACTGGGTCCAGAAACAGAAATCACAAATGTAGAGTGTACTCCTCAACTACACATATCAAACAGAGTGCGTCAGTGTGTCTGCAACCCGCTATGCCGCGGAGGTTCCTTTGATCATTACCGACATTTGGCCGCTGGCAAAAACAAGCCAGTGATTCCAACTGTTTTGAAACTTTTCCCCTAAAGCACTTCCCAAAACCCCTAAATTCAAACCAAAACTACCAAACTTTGATTTACTTATCATCCAATATATTAGAAAAATATAGAAATATATTGATTATACTAAGTATTTATCTAAAAAGTAGTCCTGAATAATTTCACCCCCCAAAAAACTGCCTATACAGATTTCCCCCCCTAAATTTAGGGAGAACATTCCGGAGTTGGCATCACTGCATGCACACAGCGTTGCAATTTAAAAAGTGTTTGGAATACTACGCTACTCCCAAACCAACTGGGAGCAATCAATAAGGTTATCCTGGTATGTATTGCGGGTGACAACGGTAGCGAAGTAGTGGAGTAATTTGTCAGGAAAGAAGGTCTTGACTGGGAATCCCTATAAATCTGGCAAAGAGAACTATCTCCAGCCTCATAGACCGCAAAACAAGCGCCTACTGGAAATGAGATACCAGACTAGAGGCAACCCAAGGCCGTTATGAAAGGACCTTCAAAACTTATAACAGAAGCTTTGGTAAACATGGATGGACAGGGAGGAGATCATCATTACTGGAACTGCAGGCTAAACTTGTAGCCATTTTAATTGTCGCTTAGGGTACGAACGCAATTCCATACTAGCATAAAATTGACCTTATGTAATCGACTGCCTTTGGTGCAGCTGAAGCTAGTAACTGAACAATCATTTTTATATTGGAAATTTATTACGTCCTTAGGTAGAATTATTGGATCCTTTATTTTAGCTCTACAATTTCGTCTCCTGTACCTATTTTTACTTTCCGTCTGTATACTGCTTCAGCCTGTCTGGTGACAAAATGTCATTAAAGTACTGTTCTTACAGGTGTTCAAACTTCTGTACAACCTAACAAATCTTTGATGTTTGTCAATCTCTATTATGTGCTAATAACTGTCACTCTGACGTTTATAATCTGCAATATTTATTACCTTTACTTATGTTAAAGCACTTCCCAGATATCTTACAGTGTATATGCTACATCCCTGTATAAACATTAACCTATATATCAATGCGAAAGCTTAAGTTAATCTTTCATATTTCAAAACGTCAAGAAAACTGAGAATATTCACGAAAATCGACAATATTTACTTTTCGCAGACAAAAATGACGTGTCTTTCAGCATTTGAATTTGGGTCAGGGCAGTTGAAATGTCTAAACGACAAGACAGGGATAGATTTGTTTGATATATAGGAAGGCATTTACGATTTCCGTGACTATACTCCTTTTTGGTTATGCGTTTATAAAGAAAATTTTATATAGTGAAGTAATTTGGAATATTAAAGAGAAGCGTGTTTTGGGGATATTTAAATGAAAAAGGTCGTTAAGTGGAAGATAGTTACGCAGTCGAACATCATTTTCCTAAAGTTGTAGTTATAATTTTAGAATTAGTTTGGTTCCGGAGCCAGTTTTCACAAAGAGACCAATTAGTCCAGGGGGGTAATAAATAAAGATAGATATCTTTTTTTTCGGGTCGAGATGGGAAACTCATGTTCGAATCTCCGTACTATCACTCCTACCTCTCATTCCATATCGAGTCTTTTTCTCCCCCTTACCATGCTCTCTAATACTCCACTCACCTCCATCCATTCCTCTTCCCCCCTCAATATTATCTCCATCATGTTCTCCCAGTACACCGCCTCCCCTAGTTTCCTCTCCTTAGTAATTGGCCCTCCGCTCACGGCTATTGCCTCTCTTTCCTACTCTTTTACAGCCCTTGTTTTACAGCTCTTGTACAATTCATCTGCATCATGTCCAAGTCCCCTTTCTATCTCCTCTCTTACTTTCTTCCTCATACTCTCTGCCTCGGACTTCCATCCCCACTCTTCCAATAATTCCTTTCTCACTTTCCTTATATCCGTCTTTACATACCTATGTAAGCTCAAGCTTTCCTCATTCTCCAGCACCCTCCAACTACTCACTCTTTCCCCAGCCATTCATCACATGCTGTCATCAATGAATGACGAACCCCCGTCACCCTTCACGAATGTGGGCAGTAGTCAACATTTCCTCCAGGATCTCTTGTCCGTTTTCTTCCCCCCCCCCCATACAGTATTCTTAGCATTGAAGTCCCCTGTCTCCATTCTTCTTATTCTCCTTATGATCCTCCTTTTTCCACCCTAAGATCGTCCTCCAATTCTCTCATTCTCGTCTCATTTTCTTCCAGGCTGACATTTGGGCTTATATAGACACTGTACACCACCACCACCCATCCGTATCCCTTCCTCTCTTCATCCGCCCCCACCACTCTTATTCCTGCCTCTCCTGCATCGTCCATAATCCATCCCTACTTTCCCACATATCTAGCATTTATCTCGGATCCACACACCACATCCACTTCCCTCCTAAAAATCACTTCATCCAATATATTTGGATATCTGGAAAGTATTTAATCACTGTCTAATTTCCCCATCTTACAGAGATGGTACCTGAGTAAGTAGTGTCAACTGATATTCCTATGATCACTTTGAGTTCAGCTCCAAGAGCAATTTATCGTAGTGAGCAGAAGGTCGTAATAACCTTTTTGCCAGGAGTATTTCCCTCCATTTTCAGACTTCTTCCACGATGCGGCTTATTGGGATACCATGAAAATGTTTGTTATGTTTAGCCAGTTGCATAAGGGATTGTTTGCATTTCCAGACTGTTTTAGTCTTCAGAGCCTTTAAAACAGTCTGACTATTAGACACGATACATATTCTGGCAGAGTTGAGGTGTTTTTGAGGCACAAAAATAATAGTTCCCCTTGGAATATTGTTGGAGTGCTTCCCAGGGATGTTGATTTTTTAGTATTAGGACCTGTAATCCATATTCTTACTCTGTCTTTTGTTTTTGACCCATCAGTATTTTAAGTGGGAGCATCTCTTGTAATTAGAGCGACTTCTAACAACGTCTAACGTCTAGGCTAAGAGGAGCCACCTACAAGAAACAGTCTCCTCGCTGATTGGCTATATTCAGTTCAACTGTACAGTTTAACCTCTACGTGTGTGGGTATTTCAGTCCGGGCTCAACTAATCTGCACAGTTAAACTGAAACGAGTAAATTTTCGATTTTTTCAACTGATCGTCGGCTAATGCATTCAGGTTCTTCTTTAATTAATTTACTTTTTTTATATTTAGCTTTAGGTAAGTACTCTCGATGTTTTCAAACATTTCAACTCTACTCTACGGTGTTTTCCCATTAACATTGAATTTAAAATCATCTCGGAGCTTTATTATTCCTAATAAAATTATGCTCAGCAGTATTTTAAACTAAATACTTTTGACCCATGCATCGAACTGAAATATGTTAAAAAAGCCATTTATGTCGATGAAACTCATCGGAGCCAACACCTTTGTGCAATTACAAAATTATTTATGCAGATGAAATTTTGCAGTGCAAGTTGAAACTCAATTACTTTTAATTGCAAAATTCGATTCAGTGCTGCTACGTTAGCATTCAGTAGATATACAGATACATTCAAATAAAAACGGAACATAGGGATTTAGTGTATTCGCCGATCTAAATAGTCCATCAACAAAACATTTCTATAAGTTCACTTCAATGAATATCAAGTATTGATTTGGACAGCTGTATTCAGACCAATGTAAGAAACCCCGCCCATTCTCCTTCCAAAATTTGTTAGTTATGTGCGAGGTGTGTGCGAACTGCGATTAAGTATTGAATAATTATTTGATGGGGGTAGTAAACGTCGCTATATATTGAAACAATATGCTTACGTTTTATGTTGTTAAAATCGAAAATTAATTGTTAAATTCTCTTTAACAATTAATGTATCGAGTTAAGATATGTTTTGATTTCTTTTGACCATAACGGCTTTCAAAATAAAAATAAATTCGTAAATAAAACAAAATAGGATTCTTTAAATTGAAACAAAGTTATGGGCTTGAACACTCTCACCGTTCGACTGACTGACTGACTGTCTGACGCTAATTAAGGACCGCCTACCGTTGAGAATACGGAGTTTTGGGAATTGTACGATATGTTATAGTTGTCCAAATAAACGATTGTAATAATCGTGTTTTTAATATATTAAAGCTGGATGTTGGTCGACTAGTTCAAAAGCAGTTCTGATACAATGCTTTAAATCCCTATGTTCCGTTTGTGTTTTAATGGATCTGTATAAAGAATAACTAGGGGCAATGTTTAGCACTGCATTATCTAAATTTAGTGGCGTTTATGATTCTTAAAGGGCGGAATATAATATGCACCGAAGGTTCTTCATAATGGATTTTTTTAATTTAAAACTTTTTTTTGGAATTAAAAGTAAAAATAAATTTTACCTAATATACCAACACCTAATACCTAATACCTAATACCTAATACCTAATACCTAATACCTAATACCTAATACCTAATACCTAATACCTAATACCTAATACCTAATACCTAATACCTAATACCTAATACCTAATACCTAATACCTAATACCTAATACCTAATACCTAATACCTAATACCTAATACCTAATACCTAATACCTAATACCTAATACCTAATACCTAATACCTAATACCTAATACCTAATACCTAATACCTAATACCTAATACCTAATACCTAATACCTAATACCTAATACCTAATACCTAATACCTAATACCTAATACCTAATACCTAATACCTAATACCTAATACCTAATACCTAATACCTAATACCTAATACCTAATACCTAATACCTAATACCTAATACCTAATACCTAATACCTAATACCTAATACCTAATACCTAATACCTAATACCTAATACCTAATACCTAATACCTAATACCTAATACCTAATACCTAATACCTAATACCTAATACCTAATACCTAATACCTAATACCTAATACCTAATACCTAATACCTAATACCTAATACCTAATACCTAATACCTAATACCTAATACCTAATACCTAATACCTAATACCTAATACCTAATACCTAATACCTAATATAATTTTGAAGAACCGGCAACATGCCAATATAGCTGCTAAGACAAAAGAAGAACTAGAAAGTTACCCAGTTACAGTATTTTCCATTGGCTCCAACCGGCCCACTGTGTCGTTAAAATGATTTACAACATTAGTTATCCCCGCCAGTAGCGCCATGATAAATTTTAAAAATAATTCAACTAGGAAAAATTTTTATTTTTTTTCTCTCGAAATTTTACAAAATTATTGTTATTTTAAACTTAAACTAAAAAAATTCAGTTATCTTTAACGTGTTGTATTTTAATTTTATGGATGGACGTTATAAGAAAAATATTTATCCTGTAACGGATAGCTACAAGTAAACGTCGGACTGATTGACACAAACCTTGATGATATCCGTTGCAGCGTAGTAGTTTTCGGTTATGATTGTTCCGTTTTGGGGCAGTGTACCATTTTGAACGTCGTACGTTGGAGGCCGAGAAGATGGAGGTGGCGGCGGTGTCATGTTGTAAAAGGCTGCCGTCGGTGGCGGTTGCGTCGTATATTTCATTTCCTCCGGAAAACTGTTGACACTCGTGAAATCTGGAAAAGACAACAGGAAAAAATAAGGTCATATTGGTTTCAATTTACACACAGATGAAAGATGTGTTTCATCAACAGTAAAAACACAAGATTTTGTCATGTCAGTTTTTGTCGTAAAATTACTGAGGGAAAATTTTGAGGTACTGAAAGAAATTTATCCTTAAAAGAAAAGCTCGAGTGGTTTTTGCAAGATAAATTAAAGACCGAATATATGAATGAACAACAACAATAATTATCTTTATTGATATAATTAAATTATTTGAATGAACAGTTTAAATACACAATACACGTCCTCTATCTCCAAAACTCTCAGGTGAGTAGAAGAGTACGATAAAATACAGATATGGCACGCTCAATACACAAGATTTTATCCACGCTCAACTTATAAATTTTTAATTATTTGAAGATAAAAATTTCCCAGTTATACTCACAGATTTATGACTTTATATTGGATAATATTAAGATTATTCGATTAAAAAAATTAAATTTTTGTAATATTAACGTGTCGCTAGTAAAAAATACGCATTATAAATATATTCAAGGATCATATCAAATGTAGTAAAATGCCAGAGCTGCTTTTAAGTGGATACCTTGAATAGCACTTTGAAACACTCGTAAAATGTCATAGTAAACCTGTTACAGAGTCACAAATTGAATGCACTTCGAACTCTCCAAGTTCTTGAAATATTCTACTTTAAATTTATATCCAACAGTGGATATATTGTATAAGATGGATAAGTTTTGAACAGTGAAGTCTAAAACAA
Organism: Lochmaea crataegi; assembly: GCA_947563755.1. Lineage (NCBI taxonomy): Eukaryota > Metazoa > Arthropoda > Insecta > Coleoptera > Chrysomelidae > Lochmaea > Lochmaea crataegi. Next base: position 10,390,054 of record OX387430.1, read on the forward strand.
TATAACTAAAAGATCCTGGGGAAAAAAGGATATCCGACATTAGAATGACAGGGGGATTTTACTGCGCATTGTTTGTACTGAAAAAGTTTCTGTAAATACACGGAAAGTGATAGAATTGGAATTTTAATGATTATTGGTGTTGGCGATAGGATGCGGACTCAACAACACTCAATGTAAATATTCAACAAGATGTAATTTTGTCAGCAGTTCAATATTGATAAAAGATATAGAAGGCAAACACAGGAGGCTATACAATGATGAGATTGAAGATATTCTAGAAGGAGAAGATATCGTTAACGAAGTTAAAGCCCAAAGACTACGGTGGCACCGCAGACAACCAGAGGAGCTAATAAAAAAAATCACTGTATGGACACCACAAACAACAAGACCAAGGGGAAGGCCAAAAGAAAAATGGAGGAATCAAATAATCGAAGACATTAAAACTCTTGACATTAGAAACTGGAATAAACTGTGCCAGGACGGGAAGAAGTGGAGAGAAATTGTAGACAAGGCAAAAAAACACAAAAAACTATGAAGAAAAAGAGATCTCAGATAACAAGGCGGAGAGATTCACCACAATAAAGGAATCCAAGAGCTCCAAGATGGAGCGCTAATCATTTCTACAGAAATGTAAAGGCTAATATATATATATATAAAAGGCAAATCATTATCATCATGTCAGCCATTGTGTAATCGGTTCTAAATTGCTATGGGAACGCCTAGGGAAACTCAATAAACTAGACAACAACAGCATTGTCTCCTTATTGTGAATTCCAGGACACACTGGAATAGAAGGAAATGAAATGGCTGATGAACTAGCAAAAAGGGGGCCTGAAATACTCTTTTGGGGGCTAGAACCCTTTTGCGGTATCAGCTCCAATGTAGTATTGGAAAAAATAGTCAACGCCGAAAAGAGGAGAAGATCTGACCATTGGAAAGATCCAGTGGGACTTAGACAATCAAATATACTCCTGGGAGACAAAAACCAGGTGAGAACAACTGAATGTCTAAGCCAGAGTAAAACTTCACTAAGAGTTTTAACAGTTGTCGCCTGAATGGGCACCTTAAAAAGCTCAATGTAGTGGAAACGAAAGAATATAGATTCTTTAGAATGGAGGAAAAAATCTACATCCACATACTACTATTATCTACATAGCAATACAGAATCCTAGGGAACAGCTGAATAGAAGAGGGACCTTTGCTAAAACTTTCGAATATCCTAAAATTCCTTCGGGAAACAGGTCCAATTTCGCTATCAAAGATTTTCTCCATCCAATCGTAATACTGAAGTACTAACAAATATTGTATTTTCTATATGAATCCTTTCGGATTTCCATGAACTTTTTCTCGACAAACAAGCGAATATTCATAAAGACTGACATGTTGGACGTGATGCCATTTTACTTGCAGCTACAAGTTGCCAACGTTTATGTAAAGATCGTCAGATCTCTTCGTGCTTAATTAACTACTACAGAAATTCTGCACAATGGACAGTTTCTAATCGGACGTGTACCACGAAGTCGGAATAAGTTTATGAAACTTCGTTAGCCGTAAAATGAATTGTATCGAGAAATTATTTTATAATGACCAAAAATAGTAGTGAAACTAGAATATTCTTAGACTGGTGTAGTGTAATTTCGTTAGCGTATCTAGTAAAAACAATTTGTAGGTACTGGAGTATTTACACGACTTTATTTAGTTTATAATATACTAGAGGATCCGACAGACGTTGTCCTGTTGTCCTGTAACCTCTTGTCTTATCATATTATACAAATGTTGAACATTTTCATTATAAAATATCAAATTTTTAGGTATTTTTGGTGAAAAAATCTGAAAGTTTTCTTAATTTTTTGATAGAAGGATTATATTTCCTAAAAATTCGAATTTTCTGAATTTTTTTCCAATTTTTCGGGCAAACATTTGATGAATTTGTCCCATTTTTTGAAATGACCGTACCAAAAAAAACTCCTATGCAAAATGTCAAAAAAATCGGCCCAGTTACATACTCAAACACAAAAACAAAATTTCTCCGTTTAGGAGAAGTTCAAAATAAACCTGATTGCAGCGCCACCTACTGGGACTAATTGTGAATCTATATTATCTAGTTACTTACTCAAACACACACAAAATTTCATGAAAATCGGCCCCTCCGTTTAGGAGTTATTCAGTGTGAACTCAATTGAGACGCCACCTACCGGGACCAATTGTGAGTCTAAACTATTATCAAATCCACTTGAACACACACAAAATTTCATCAAAATCGGTCCAGCCGTTTAGGAGGAGTTCAGTGACATACACACGTACAGTAGAATTATATAATATATAAACAAGATAAAGTCATCTGAATTGGAACCTGGACACCTGGATGAAATTACTACCAGAGCGACTAGGCTTTTCTGGCAATGCAAAAGAGTTATTGACAAAACCTGGGGAATACGACCTGAGGTGGTTCACTGGATTTGCACAACTGTGATAAGGCCAACGATCACCTATGGAACAATAGACTGGTGGAGGAGGACAGAAGTGTCTGCAATCCGAAGACAAGCCCTTCTTGATATTACCGGGGCAATAAACAGCACGGAGACAGCATCAATTGAAGCCCTTATGGACTTCCTCCTTTGGAACTTTTTGTAATGGCGTAGGCTGAAATCGGGAGACTTATGGTCCCCGAACAATGTTCGAGGATACAACTGAGAAATTACCAGACGAACCCATAACATGAGTTTTGATGGCATGATACCAGAGAATATTTTCACTGAGCGAGTGAATATCATCATCCCATCTAGGGAACATGTGATGCATCCAGGTAATTCTGGAGAAATCATCTGGTTCACCGATGGCTCCAAAACAAACCATAGCACTGGTGCTAGTATAAAAGTTCCTAGAAAGAGAATGTTCTTTAGCCTTGGTCGATATACGTCTGTGTTTCAAGCAGAGACGATTGCCGCTATAGATTGATGAAAACATCAGAAGAGGATATACCAGAAAAAAATTAATATATTCACTGACAGCCAGGCTCTATTTAAAGCTATCAGTAATCCAACAACTAGGTCTAGACTGGTAAAAAACTGCTTATGTTTTTTAGGGCACCAAGAAGGGGAAGAGGAAATTGTTATTGCTTTCACCCTTCCCATTCAAACCTTAATGTGAGTTATTTGTAAGTGTGAGTATAACTTTGCGCACTTTGCTTGGTGAATTATTCTAGTTGTCTATTTTTTTTTTAAACGAAACTCAATTTTATCAGAAAACAGATTAGCTACAAATCGCGAAATTATAAAAAAACCCCGTTTGGTCCGTTAATATTGTTATAAATATTTGAAAAGGGGGACTTTACCGGTATTTTCTTGAAAAATGAATGAATGCGAATGGAATTTTTTTTTCTCGTGAGCGGGGTACGTCAGTATAAACAATGTAGAACATGATGTTACGTCTATTTATGTTTTCCCTCGAATGTAAATCATAAGAGATTCATGTGCGTTATACGAGAAAAGCGGGAAATTCCCGTTTAATGGGAATTCGTGTTAGATGAGCCGAGAAAAATGCCAACCATCACTCAGGGTCCAACGAACGAAAATACAACATGCACAAGCAATTTCAGGATATAGTCACGGACTTTTCCTTATTTCCACCTGTGTGTGTATGAATTAATCTCACTCTGTTTATTTCACCAGTATAATTTAATAGTGGTCAGTTTCATTCATCTTTATTTATTTTCTATTTAGATACGAGGGTTGTCTTTTATATTTTGCATATGGAGCTGGAAAAAAACATTAGATGACTTTTAAACACTTTTGTATAATATACGAAGAGAAATGCATTTTTGCATCCTTTGGAACTAATTATGAAAGCAGTTATTGTTGGTGGTATTTGAAATGCTCCAATTTCACGATATGTGACATATCGATCTTCTTGGATCTTCTTGGATCAGCTGTCTTGCGTTGTTGGTGGACCTGTTCTTGGATAGTCGCTAAGATTAATCCGTCCACGTTTAAATTCTCTATACCGACGAGAAATTGTCGACTGATGTGGCGCTTCATTGCAGAAAACAGAAACTAACCTAAAAATTAAAGCACAAAAATTTTCTCGGCTTAATTCCATTTTTCGACTGACTCATCAACTTTAGAAATTCAGTTCAGTTACAGAGATAAACGAAGTGTCTGAAACTTTAGCATTAATGGCCGTCACCTCATCAAATCCAATCTACCTTTCATGAGACATTGACATAAGTTACTCAAGTGTCAAAAAGAACAGTTTAAAGATAAACCTCCAATATTGGGCGTTTAATTTTAAACTGGTTTAACTACTATAGCAACTCAAAATTATAAATTAGTTTATTGCTTTAACGATTTTAAGTTTAAACGCATAAGTTAACTAAACATGACAGTTAATTTTGATATTTTTGTCGCCAACTATGTTGTATATGCAACACCCAAAAGACAACCCAATCTGGAGGCACTGATAATACAGGGTGTCTAGAAACTCCACTGCCAAACGCAACACTAGATGTGATAAAAAGTATCGCTTCTTCCTTGTCTAGTTTTAGTAGTAGTTAGGAACAGGAGCAAAATTAATTGCACTTTTTTTCAAGTTTCGCATCCGCACTTGACTTGCTTGTCTGTAAATCTATAAATGATTCATCAACAGTTTCACTGGCTCTGGCGAAACCAACTGTATTATATTAAAGCGTACTTGACATTATTCCTGAAATTTTTTAATAGCATTAGAAACGGTACATGGTTTTGAAATTATTTTTATGATTATTCACCTAATTATATTCCATTCCAAAATAGCTACTAACAAAAACCGCCTAATGGGTTTCATATGTACCTTCGGTAATTATTTCAAAACCGAAACGGCTATTTTATATTTAACCTTTTCTTAAACGTTTTCAAGAAATATTTACGATCTTTACAAGCACTCATTTATACGATTTATTTAAGAAACTTGGTAAAATTACTCGTGAAAATGTCAAAAAGATTCTTTAGATGTTTGAAAAGAAATATTCAAATTGTAGGTTCATTATTCGAGATATGTCAGCGATCTCTTTAAAATGTTCTTCTACGAAAAGCTTCTTAAATGACATTTGGATGTCTCATTATTTTTCTAAATATCTAAATAATGACTTTAAATGTATGTTGAGCAATGAATACACTTTATTTATGGGAAACGAAGCTTTGGTATACTCTTACCCTTGCCGACTTTTTCCTTTGACAACAATAATTGTTTCACCAATATCTGTCCATTTAAAATTAAACTTTGTATGTTTGGTTGCCTATACTAGATATCGATGTAAATGTAAAATCACACTTTGTATGTTTGGTTGCCTATACTAGATATCGATGTAAATGTAAAATTACACATTGTATGTTTGGTTGCCTATACTAGATATCGAGGTAAATGTAAAATCACACTTTGTATGTTTGGTTGCCTATACTAGATGTAGATGTAAATGTAAAATCACACTTTGTATGTTTGGTTGCCTATACTAGATATAGATGTAAATGTAAAATCACACTTTGTATGTTTGGTTGCCTATACTAGATATCGATGTAAATGTAAAATCACACTTTGTATGTTTGGTTGCCTATACTAGATATCGATGTAAATGTAAAATCACACTTTGTATGTTTGGTTGCCTATACTAGATATCGATGTAAATGTAAAATCACACTTTGTATGTTTGGTTGCCTATACTAGATATCGATGTAAATGTAAAATCACACTTTGTATGTTTGGTTGCCTATACTAGATACCGATGTAAATGCACGTTTGTTCACTTTGAGTAAAAAAATCAATCTAAATTTTTGACTTGCAAATTCTGATGCATTTCATGGAATAGTAATAAGAAAGATGTCGTTCTCGGTTCCATATTATTTATGTTGATATGTAAAATGACTTTTCGTTCATCGTCGTCTCATTTGACAACATGATAATTCAATTTCATTTTCCATGCAAACTACATGCAACTTCTTGAGAAAAATGTTGATTCACTGAAGTTAAGCTGGTAAATCGTGCACTGCATAATCGCCATAAAGTTGTCAACAACAGTTGAAGAAGATACTCGACACGAAGCGATAAGAACTAATATTGTGTGTTTTTATTTTAAACTTTTTTATCGACAGGGGAGTCAACTGTAAACTTTTTTATTTTTGTGGTTATTAATAAAAAAAGGGAAGCAAAGGTATTTAAAATATCCAGAGTATATTTGCAAAATGTAATGGGATGTTTTTACCAGTTTTACATGACCCAACTGTTATTGAGTTGGATAATGCTCCATACCAATCGGAAATTTTAAATAAGCAACCAACAAACGCCTGGTCAATTTACCGAGCCAAAAATAACAAAAAGAATAATCTTACCTGTATACTCTCCACTTTTACTAGACGTCAATCCCTCCTTCTTCAGTAAACATCCATATTCTTGCTTAGGATTGGGCAATAGTTTGTAAGGTTCATGGTAAACAGAAGAATTTTCACTATCAGATTCTTCTCCAGCAACATTTCCGTAGAGATTACATTTTTTAGCTTTCTTAGAGCCTACGGAGCCTATGGTGTTTTCCTTGCTTTTAACGGATAGCCTCGAGCGAGACAATCCATTGTTGATGATCGGTGTTGACATGTTGTTTTTCAAATCTTTCATGTTGATTGTTGTCGGTTTTGTGCTGCTTGAAACTAGCGCGGTGTGTTTGTGAAGTAAAGCGACCTGAAATAAATTTAAATATAGTTGATAAACTGTAACATTGTGTAAAATGTTTAGTCACAAATGCTTAATCAATTTCCATTTTCACAAAAAAAGTGGTAAAAAATAAAATAAGTAGTTGGTGTTTTTTATTGGCAACTGATCCTGTTTCAAATAGTTATTTGTGTATTTAGAGCGTAAAGTATCTAACAGATTGCCGCCAAAAGCGGCAATTTTACTTTACACACATAATTTTTTCTACAGTCGCCCTTTTAATAATTAAAACAGTTTTTTATATTATCTTAGGTTATGATAGGAGTACTAGAATAATCGTCATTTTCGCTATTCATCATGATTAACCTTAAAAAGATCTACTGACTAGGGATGTTAAAAAATAATCGATTTTTATATAACGCGATTATTATTTTCTTATAATCGATTTTTATTTATAGATTTTTATAGCAATATTAATCGATTTTTAGTAAATCGATTTTATAAATTACGTGTTTAAATCGATTTTCGGAAACGGCTCGTATTATTTATTGACTATTTTTCAAAATTTTGACAATTATTGACCATTTTTCAAAATTCTAACAATCATTGACCATTTTTCAAAATTTTAACAATTGACCATTTTTGACAATTATTCACCATTTTTGACAATGATTGACCATTTTGACTGTTTCTTAAAATTAGTGACCATTTTTACAAATTTTTGACCATTTTTCAAAATGATGACAATTTTCAACCATTTTTGACAGTTTTTAATAATTGTTCATTTTCAACAGTTTTTAACAATAATTGACAATTTCTAACCATTTTTGATAGTTTTTGACCATTTTTGACAATTATTCAAAATTTTAGACCATTTTTCAGAATTATTGACCATTTTTGATCTTTATTGACAATTATTGACCATTTTTGACAATTTTTCAAAAACTTGAACAATTTTTGACAATTATTAACTATTTTTCAAAATTTTGACAATTTTTAACAATAATTGTCCATTTTTGACAGTTTTTGACAATTTTTGACATTTTTAGATAGTTTTTGACCATTTTTGACAATTATTGACCATTTTTGATCATTATTGACAATTGTTGACAATTATGGACCATTTTCCCAAATATTTGACCATTTTTGTCAATTATTGACCATTTTTGACAATTTTTCAAAAACTTTAACAATTATCAACTATTTTTAAAAATTTCGACAATTTTTAACAATAATTGTCCATTTTTGACGGTATTTGACAATTTTTAACCATTTTTGATAGTTTTTGACCATTTTTAACCATTTTTGATAGTTTTTAAAAATAATTGACAATTTTTAACCATTTTTGATAGTATTTGACTTTTTTTCAAAATTTTAGACCATTTTCCCAAATTTTTGACCATTTTGACCATATTTCAAAAACATCATCAACTATTTTTCAAAATTTTCACAATTTTTGACAATAATTGTCCATTTTTGACAATTTTCCAAAAACTAACAATTTTCGACAATTATCAACTATTTTTCAAAATTTTGACAATTTTTAACAGTTTTTGACTATTTTTGATAGTTTTTGAAAATTATTGGCCATTTTTGACAATTTTTCTAAATTATTGACCATTTTTGATAGTTTTTGACAATTATCGACCATTATTCAAAATTTTAACAATTATTGACCAATTTTGGCAATAATTGTCCATTTTTGACAGTTTTTAAAAATAATTGACAATTTTTTACCATTTTTGATAGTTTTTGACAATTTTTCAAAATTTTAGACCATTTTTCAAAATTATTGACCATTTTTGATAATTATTGACAATTGTTGACAATTATGGACCATTTTTCCAAATATTTGACCATTTTTGACAATTTTTCAAAAACTTTGACAATTTTTAACAATAATTGTCCATTTTTGACAATTTTTGACCATTTTTGGTGGTTTTGGACCATTTTTGACATTTTTTCGAAATTTTAGACCATTTTTCGAAATTATTGGTCATTTTTGATAATTATTGACAATTATGGACCATTTTTCCAAATATTTGACCATTTTTGACAATTATTGACCATTTTTGACAATTTTTGACCATTTTTGACAATTTTTCCAAAACTTTAACAATTTTTGACGATTATTATCAACTATTTTTCAAAATTTTGACAATTTTTAACAATAATTGTCCATTTTTGACAGTTTTTGACAATTTTTAACCGTTTTTGATAATTTTTGACAATTTTTCAAAATTTTAGACCATTTTTCAAAATAATTGACCATTTTTGACTGTTTTTGACCATTTTTGACTGTTTTTGACCATTTTTGATAGTTTTTGACAATTATTGTCCATTTTTGACAATTTTTCAAAAATTAACAATTTTTAAAATTTTTGACCATTTTTCAAAATTTTTGACCATTTTTCAAAATTATTTACCATTTTGGATAGTTTTTGACAATTATCGACCATTTTATAAATTTTAACAATTTTTGACAATTATTGACCAATTTTGCCAATAATTGACCATATTTGATAGTTTTTAAAAATAATTGACAATTTTTAACCATTCTTCAAAATTTAAAACAATTTTTTCAAATTTTTGACCAATCTTGACAATAATTGTCCATTTTTGACAATATTTCAAAATTTTAACAATTTTTGACAGTTATTGACCAATTTTGATAATAATTGTCCATTTTTGACAGTTTTTGAGCATTTTTGATAGTTTTTGACGATTATTGACTATTTTTAACAATTTTTTGCCATTTTTAAAAATTTTTGACAATTGACCATTTTTGAAAATGTTTTGCCATTTTTCAAAAAAATTTTCAATTTTTTGACAATTGACCATTTTTGAAAATTTGTGACCATTTTTGACAATTGTTAAAAATTTTTGACAATTATTGACCATTTTTGACAAAAATTGTCAATTTTTAACAGTTTTTGACAATAATTAACAATTTTTGACAATTATCAACTATTTTTCAAAATTTTGACAATTTTTAACAATAATTGTCCATTTTTGACAATCTTTCAAAATTTTAACAATTTTTGACAGTTATTGACCAATTTTGATAATAATTGTCCATTTTTGACAGTTTTTGAGCATTTTTGATAGTTTTTGACAATTATTGACTATTTTTAACAATTTTCGGCCATTTTTCAAAATTTTTGACAATTGACCATTTTTGAAAATGTTTTGCCATTTTTCAAAAAAATTTTCAATTTTTTGACAATTGACTATTTTTGAAAATTTGTGACCATTTTTGACAATTTTTGATAATTTTTGAAAATTTTTGACAATTATTGACCATTTTTGACAAAAATTGTCAATTTTTAACAGTTTTTGACAACAATTAACAATTTTTGACAATTATTGACCATTTTTGACCATAATTCAAAATTTTTGACAATTTTCATATAATTTTATTTTATTTCTAATCTGATAAATTGTAAAGTATTCATCAATTGAGTTAATTCGGAGGGCGTGGTTTGATTAAATAAGCGAGCGAAAAAGATTCCTTTTTTGCGCTAGAGCGTAAAGTAACAATCCTCGGCATTTGTCGACTTTACGATTTCATTTGAATATAGTAATTAGTCATTTTATGCGCGACTGTACAAAAAAATGTTTGCATTAATTCAATTACGTATTTATGTGTGGCAGTTCTTCCGAGATGAGCAGCATTAAACAATCTAGATGTGGTTCTTGCAGGAGGAGAATCCAACAATGCAATAATGTAAAGGGTGTTCCATTTAAAAAATTGGGAATGGTGACCATAGGTTAAAGTTATAACGGCTACATATGAGCAAAAAGACGTCTTCCTTTATATGATTTTTGACGTGTTTTTTCATTTTATCATAATTCAGAATTATGTGGGGTGGATCGTTTTCATTGAAATGCTCTGTATATGATTTTCATTCACACTAAAATTTCTCCGGTAATAACCATTTGATGATGTAAGTTTTTCCATCATTTTTTATATTAGTTTTATCACTTTTTTATTGACATGTTCGTCGGTTTTTCATTAGGAGCCCTTGTTTTCAAGCCCGCAAGCTGAATTTTCCACAGTAGAGACCTGGTGAATTAAAGACGGAGAATGTCTCTAGAGAATGTGACAGTTGTTATTATTAACACTTATTCTACTGTCACGAACTTCGGAAAAACTTACTTGACCTCATTGAAACCACTACTTTGGGAGTACATTGTTTTCATTCGTTGGGTCTTCCAATTGATTACTTGAGATTAGTTCCATTAGTAAGAGGGATTGAGTTACATAAAATTTATTTTAGAGCCAAAAAATTATAAAAATGCTGATAAAGAAGAGATAGGCGAAAAAATAATTTGTCTTACCGAATAATAAAATGAAAGTGTCGCTTCTTGCTTGTCTACTAATTTAGTAGTAGTATCAATTGCCCTTTATTTTCAAGTCTAGCGTTCGCATTAGACTGGATTTCTCCTTATGTATTCTTTACATTACATAATCTCTTACCTTTTTTCTTCCTCTTCTGATCATCAGAAATACAGTGCAAGCTAGCAACAGTATAATCATTGCTAAAGCTCCAGTGATAAGTCCTATATAAGCTTGCGTACTAGAAGTAGGACTAGTTGCTGGAGTAACTTCTTTTCTTGCATGAGTACTTTCTCCGCTGGGTACTCCTGGTGCTGTGGTTGTAGCTGAGATATCAGGAACGAGGTAGTATCTCTGTAGATCGTCTTCGGTTAGGTTATTGGTCAGAGCAACTGCAAAATAAAAGAATGGTTTAAAAAAATTACACATCAATATTTCTTATATTAAAACTACCATTTATAAACCTAAAATATTTTAAAGAAAACGTCAAGTAGGGGAACAGAATACGCCCCTGTTCAACCTTATCCACTTGGAACATTTGATATGGACGAAGCAATGTGGGAAGTGAACCGATGGCTTGTAAACAGGGGCATGGAGTTAGCACCGGAAAAGAATGAGGTGACGGTATTGGTAGGGCACAGAAGGAAAGAAGTGAGGTTTCATCTGGGAGGAACGATGATAGTACCAAGGGGGCAACTGAAAAACTTGGGTAAATGGCTAGGGGAAGGGATGAAATTTAGGAAACATCTGAGCGAGTGAGTCCAACAAAAAAAAGTTAGAGGGAGTACCACAGCACTTGGAAGAGTGCTGCCGAATGTAGGAGGGCCACCAGAGTGCAAAAGAAGATTGTTATGGGTGGTTGTGAAATCAATCCTTCTCTATGGAGCACCGATTTGGAAGGGGATGGTTGGGATCAACAAATATAGGAGAGAGCTAATCGGGGTACAAAGAGGTGGTGTCGGGCTACCGGACGTAGCAGTTCAGGTGATTGCAGGAGTACCTCCCATAGACTTGTTGATCGAGACAAGGGTGAACGAACATAGGAGAGGAAGAGCACAAAAAAAACAAATAGAGGAGGAGATGGTGCAAAAATGGATAAAAAGGTGGGAAGAGGAAAAAGTGAAAGGGGAGTGGACAAGAGTCCTGATCAAGGCCAGGGGAGATAGAATGTAGTAGGGGAAGGGAAGAAGTAGAAGGAGACGATGGAAAAGGTGAAGGAAAAAATGGGAGGGACCCTCTGGACCCCTCAGAGGGGACGAGTCTGGTCAAATAGGAGGAAGGGGACAGCATTGCGCGGGAAGGAGGAATGTAGGGGATGTATGGAGAGTGTTACAGATAAATTTAGGGAAATGCAGGATAGCGCATGATATATTAGATGAAGTGATTTTTAGGAGGGAAGTGGATGTAGTGTGTGGATCCGAGGTGAATGCTAGATATGTGGGGAAGCAGGGATGGATTATGGACGATACAGGAGAAGCAGGAATAAGAGTGGTGGGGGATGGATTAAGAGCGGATGAAGTGAGGAAGGGAAATGGATGGGTGGTAGTGCGAATGGGAGACATGGTGGTGTATAGTGTGTATATAAGCCCAAATGTCAGCCTGGAAGAATATGAGAGGAGCATGACAGGATTAGAGGACGATCTGAGGGTGTCAAAAGGAAAAAGGAGGATCACAAGGAGAATGGTGGCAGGGGACTTCAATGCGAAGAATACTATATGGGGGGGGAAGAAAACGGACAGGAGAGGGGAGATCCTTGAGGAAGTGTTAACATCCAACGGGTTGGTGGTGCTGAATGATGGACTACTGCCCACCTTCGTGAGGGGTGACGGGGGTTCATCATTCATTGATATAACAGCATGTGATGAATGGCTGTGGGAAAGAGTGTTTAGTTGGGGGGTGCTGGAGGATGAGGAAAGCTTGAGCTTACATAGGTATGTGGAGACGGATATAAGGAAAGAGAGAAAGGATTTAGTGGAAGAGTGGGAATGGAAGTGGACGAAAGCCGAGGCAGAGAGAATGAGGAAGAAAGTAAGAGAAGAGATAGGAAGGGGACTTGGACATGATGCAGATGAATTGTACAATGTGATACAGGGCTGCAAAAGAGAGGGAAAGAGGGGCAATAGGCGTGAGCGGAGGGCCAATTACTGGTGGAATGAGGAAATAGAGGAGCTGTGGAGGGAGTGTAAGAAAGAATGAAGACGGATGCTGAGAGGAAGAGGAAGGATAGAGGGAAGAGGGAGATATAAAGAGAAGAAGAAGGAACTGGAGCGTAGAGTGGAGAGGGAAAAAAGAGGGAAGTGGGAAGAGTTACTGGGAGAATTGGAAAACAATCCATGGGGAAAGGCGTATGAGATAGCGGTGAAGAGGATGGGTGGAAATAGAAACGAGGTTCTAGAGGAGGATTGGGAGAAGGAGATCATAGAGAAATTGTTCAAAGGGGGAGAAGGAGGAGTGGGTGGCAGAATTCAGGAAATCCAAGATACAAGGGGGGTAGTGAAAATGAGGGGGATAAGGCCGGTAGAGAAGTGGGAGGTAGAAGATTGGGGGAGAAATATTAAAGTGAGAAAAGCCCCAGGGATAGATGGCCTGAGGGGTGATATGGTGAAGGGGCTGTTGGATGACAATAGGGAGTACTTCTGGGAACTATTCAACAGGGTGCTGAGGGAGGAGGAGTTCCCGGAAGGATGGAAGGTAGCCAGGGTGATACTGATGAAGAAGGCGGGTAGAGAGGGGAAGCGGGCGGGGGACTATAGGCCTATCAGCCTGCTGTGTGGTATGGGTAAATTGATGGGGGGGATAATAAGGGATAGGATTGAGGAGGAAGTTGGTAGGAATGGGGGTTTTAGGGTAAACCAGCATGGGTTCACGAAGGGGAAATCTTGCATCTCGGCACTGAGCAAGGTGATGGGTTTGGTGGAAAGAGCTAGGGAGGGCAGCTGGAGGAAGAAGAAATTGGCCCTACTCGTGTTCTTCGACGTCGGGAACGCGTTCAACAGTGTCAGCAAACGGGCAGTGTTGAGCGCGTTGCTGCGGCTTGGAGTGGAGCAGGGGTTGGTTAACCTGGTGGAGGACTACCTGACGGGGCGTGTGCTTGTAGACTCCAGAGGGAGGAGATATGAGATGGAGGCTGGAGTGCCGCAGGGCTCGGTTCTTGGACCGACGCTCTGGAAGTGTGTGTTTGATGAGGTTTGTGGGATGGTATGTGAAGAGGGATGTGAGATTACGGTGTATGCGGATGATGTGTGTCTGGTATGTACGGCAAAGGGAGAGGCGGAGATAGAAAGAAAGGCGGAGAGAATGTGCAGGAAGATTGTGGAGAAGATAGAGCGGTGCGGACTGGAAGTGGCGGAAGAGAAGACGGTGGGGTTGCTAGTGAAGGGACGGAGCAGGGCAAGGGAAGTGGGGGTGATGGTTAAGGGAAGGATAATTCGCATGGAGAAGTCTGTGAAATACCTAGGGGTGTGGTTGGATAGCCAATTATCCTTCAAAACCCATATGGTAAAGGCGGCAGAGAAGGGTAAAGTGAGGGCAGCATGGCTGGGGAGATTGATGTGTAATGTGAAAGGGCCGGGAGAGTGGAAGAGGAGGGTAATTGGTAGGACGGTAGAGCAGAGTATGCTGTACGGTGCGGAGGTGTGGGGTGAAAGAGCGGGGGTGAATGCGAGGGTTAGGCCACTTCTGCGGGTGCAGAGAGGGATACTGCTGAGGGTGGTGCAGGGGTACAGGACAGTGGGTGGACTGGCAGCAGCGGTGCTGGCAAGGTCCTACCCATTGGACGTGTTGGCTAGAGCTAGGAGCAAACGCTGGAGGGGTGCGACCAAAGAAGAGGTACGGGAATGGATGGAGGAGGAAATGGAGAGAAGGTGGGAGGAGTATGAGGGCGCGCTAAAAGGAGCGATTGGGAATAGGAGAGATTGGATGGACCGGAAATTCGGGGAGGTGAACTACTTCTTGACACAAGTGCTCACTGGACATGGGTCGAGAGTAGGGTACCTCCACAAGATTGGGAAACGAGAGACTGGTGTGTGCGAGAGGTGTGAAGTGGAGGATGATGTGGGACATGTGTTTAGATGCTGGAGGAACGAGGAAGTGCTGAAGAAGTTGGAGAGGAAACTAGGGGAGGCGGTGTACTGGGAAAACATGGTGGAGATAATGTTGAGGGGGGAGGAGGAATGGATGGAGGTGAGTGGAGTAGTAGAGAGCATGGTAAGGGGGAGAGAAGGACTCGATATGGCATGAGAGGCAGGAGTGATAGGAGGGAGAAGATGACAGTGTGAGCGGAGAGTGTGCGAGGGACCGCCGCCTGTCTCGAAGTATGCTAGGGTAGTGATTCCGAGGCGGGGGTAACGGCGAGTTTGAGGTGGGTTTGGTTGGTAGGCATCTCCTTGGGGATGAGTCCAACACTGTTTGGGTCCTGGACCCATTCGAACATGAGTTTCCCATCTCGGCCCGAAAAAAAAAAAAAAAAAAAAAAAAAAGAGTCCTGATCAAGGACCTGAGGAGTTGGTTACAATGTAAGCACTGGAAAATGGATTACTTCCTAAGTCAGGCTCTGTCGGGACACGGGTCTTTCAGACCGTACACCAAGAAAATAGGGAAAACGGAGAATGATGAGTGCATATACTGTGGGGAGAGGGACGATGTATAGCACACCCTTTTTACATGCATACGATGGGATCTACTAAGGAAAGAGGCGGAGGGAAACGTGGGGTGGAAGTTAAAAAAAGAAAATCTGATCAGGAAAATGGTGGAAAAGGAGGAAAATAGTATCCAGATATGTGAGAGGAGTGATGGGGAAAAAGGAACAAGAAGAAAGAGAACATCAAGGAATGACACAATGAGAAAGGAATAGGAGATAATACTTCCGTTTTTGATGGAGGTATACTCCAAAAACGGAAAGTGGATATGAGGAGAATGGGGCTCTGGTCGGGGACAATGCAGCTCGCTAGCTTCACTTGTGGGCTACCGAGTGGGATTGGCACTCGATTGGGGAGAGTCCCACACTCCCGGGGAAAGGTAGAACGGAGCAGGTGATTTCATTTACGTGCGTTTTTTCTTGAGAACGAACCGACTGGAGTTGTTGCTTACAAAGCTTTATGATCGCCCGCTGAAATTTTCACATTTTCTTAGCAAAAAAGGTATATTTTTCCGTGAATTCAATACTTTAAAAACAATGCGGCAACAGCGCTTGGGTTATACACGTCTCCAATAGCGAATATTGGGATTTTGAGCGCTGCTAGGCGACGACCAATTCCTTAACAAAGAATGGGTAGCAACACTAAAATTCACCACCGTGGCGTTGAATTCTAAGATTATTTTTCCAACTCTCTTTTTACTATTTGCAAATAGACTCTTAGTAGCCGCCCATGCTCTTTTAATTGAATATGATGGTTAGTTAATCACTTTAACTCGTTTATTTTCCCAACAATTTAATTTTCCTTAACGAAAATATCCAACAATCCGAAAACGTGTCAGATGCCAGGAAAATTCTGTACAAGGCACCATTCATCTTTTGATTCCTTAATACTGCAAAAAGATCAACGCCGACATTCCACTGATAAGGCAGTAAATAGGCCAGTTATTGTATCTGTCAAAACAAATAGAATGAGAGTTTTCCAACAAATTCTTTGTTTAATAATAAGAAATAAATACCATACGATATTTACTTAATTACAGTTACCTAAAAATAATTGTCATATAAGTAAAGCGTGATCTATAGACGTTAAAAAATAATAGTTCAATACTATTAAACGCTTTACAAAATTAGAAAAACTAATTTCCAAAGTCCACTAAGAAGCAACAACTACTTCTCGGGCTATATGCTGATGAGGCGCAAAAACGCCGAAACCTGTCCACAAGTGATGTTATTCCTTCTAATCGCAAACCAGAATGGTTGGTTCTATCTTAACAGATATACCAACCCCGTTTACTTTAGAAGTGTAATTCAATGTCTGTCGGGGCATATAGCTCGAGAAGTAGTTGTTGCTTCTTAGTGGACGGTCTGCTCTTTGGAAATTAATTTTTCTAATTTTGTAAAGCGTTTAATAATATTGAACTATTATTTTTTGACGACCATACGATATACCAAAATTTAACAAAGTATTTAGTTTTCTGGTAACTTATTCAAAAGTTAAAAGTAAATTATCGACTAACTTTTGCTGGGCAACTGTCTAAAGCACGGGTCACACTAGGCTAGTTGCGATTTGAAGAAGCTGCTATTCTCAGCTTGGTGACTACTGGCACCACCAGCCGGCGAATATTTCTAGCGGCTGGCAAAGTTGGAAGTGTTCAACTGTTAGTAGCATGCAGATGCGACTAGCGGGTCACGTGACTCACTCGGACCAGTGGCTGCCAGCCAGCAGTCACGTTCACGTACTGAACTGAACAGCTGTGAACTGGTGAGTAGCCAGACGTCACAATGTGACCAGGTTATCACTCGCTGCTTGGTGGTTGAAGCAATCAAGTAATGGAAAATAATGTGACCTGATCAACAGTAGCTGGCCATCCCCATTCGAGATAAAAAGTGATAAAACCAAGATATGAAACTGAAAAGAAGCGATAAAAAATTCAGTCCAAGAATAGTTATTGATTTAAGATAATTATTTAAAATTGTTGAAACCAAAAATTCCGTACCTGGCCTATATACTCCGAACAGTAGAAAGATCAAAGCCGACATTCTGTAGAGATAAGGCCGCGAATGTTCCAGAGCTATTTCTATACGGTCTTGCTTCTGCCGTTCGACCGTTCCGAACTTTCGAAAAGTGCAACAAGTAAAAAAGTTGTTGAAGTTATCAGGCAAGAGTTTGGGCGTGCTCGCCATATTATCGGGCTGCTGGGCCATTTATCAAGAGCCGCTACAACTGCGGGAGGAATGCAGTGTTGCCGTTCTTAGATTTTTGTAGATACAAAGGAAAGCCATTTATTAGTAGGTGCTTTATGTCTAATATTTTTTAAGAAATTGTATTATAGCGACAGAAAAATACTAGCCAACAAGGAAGGAAGAGCTGATTGAAGGAGGATGAATTGGAAGATAGCACAGCTAATTCAAAACCAGCAACTCAATTTAATTCTTCTTTCAAATTTTATTTACGCCTTGGCCAAACAATATCCTCATCCAGCTTTAGCGAGACAGGTTTTGCGTTCGTATTGGTGGATTCGTTGCACTCGACACTCAACTTTTTGTATCCACCAATACGAACGCAAAACGTCTTTAGCTGGAGCTATGGAGATGGGGATATTGTTTTGACGCGGCGTATATGAAATTTGAACGGAGTATAGGACGTCACCTTGGATCTATTTTGCCCGAATTCGTTAGGTCGAGATTCGCGTATGATTCCAATTTTTCTTGTACTTTTTTTTGGGTGTTTAAACTTACCTTAGATGTGGCGATGTCGCTGTTGTTTCGAATGAGCGATAATTTCATAAGATCTATTACGTAACATTTATTTTATCTATGGCAATGCTTTTGAAAAATCCGCAACGAACGACATACGCAAACCATAAAAATATTACCAAGACCCAAGCCATTGCGTCATTTATTCTGTTTTATGTCATCCAATAAACCTTTCTTTTCCCTGCTGATAACAGTGGAAGAGCAAAAAACGGCAATTTTTTAAAGGGAATGATATATCTGACGGCATTCTTATATTTTATGTATATCTCATTCACTTTATCAAGTGTGAAAGTTGAAAACTGTTGCTACTATCCGACAAGAATATAAAGAAATGTACTGCACATATCCATATCGATTTTAGGTGCAAAAATATGAAGTCACAGTGGCGTGGTTTATGCATATTATGTTTTTTTAATGAGTGCAAAAAGTCTGAATTATCTGGTAGGTACAGGTAATCCTCACTGGATAAGAAAAGAAAGTACACCTTAACGTTTCTGCAGATATTATTGACGACTATGTCCCTTTCAATGAAGATAATGATTAAGCTTGTAGCTTAGACCAGCTTATACCTTAATCCTAGAAACTCACAAGTTCCAGAGAACATGATTATTTGGTTCCAGCAAAATATATAAATGCTACCTAAATTTCCAACAGTACTTAATACAACAGTAATCAATATATGTATAGGTAAACAAGAAGGAATGGGATTCTAATATAATCACAGGCTTGGAAAGTATGCCATAAAGACGGCCGAAAAACAATAGAAGGAACTGGGATAGGAGTGTACGGGCCAGGAACCAAACACTCTGAGAGCTTGGGAAAAACCCCAAGTATCTTTTAAGCGGAAATTCACGCGATAGGAAAGTGTGCCCAGTTCAATATTGATAAAGGATATAGGAGGCAAAGGATTATCATCACCTTTTTGGGGGCCGGAACCGTTTTGAGGTATCAGCTCCAATGGAATGTCTGAATGGGACATTATCGCGATTTCCGGCCGAAGTTGAGTTCCTAGAATGAAAAGTTGATAATAAAAGTTGTAGATCTTGTGAAAATCTACAACTTTCTAATTGGTGACTTTTTCACATAGCTTCAGAATTAGCTCGAAAAACGCAAAAAACTGCATTTTTCGTTTTTTATTTTTAGTTTCTGCAAAAATTGATCGAATTCGATGAAAATTCGGTAAAATGTAGCTTTGATAGTCACAAACTATGGAAAAAAAAATTCAAATTAAAATATTGGAAATTTTTCGAGTTATGACGTTTTTTCGGTAAAACACACTTTTTTTGGGGGATTGAAAAAAGACATTATTGCGATTTCCGTCCAAAGTTGAGGTTCTAGAAAAAAAGTTGAATATAAAAGTTATAGATCTTGGTAAAATCTACAACTTTTTTATTAATGACTTTTTCACATAACCTCAAATTTAGCTCGAAAAACGCAAAAAACTGCATTTTTCGTTTTTTATTATTAGTTTCCTTAAAAAATGTTCGATTTTGATGAAAATTTAGTAGAAGGTAGCTTTTATAGTCACAAACCATGAAAAAAAATTTCAAATTGAAATATTGGAAATTTTTCGAGTTATAACGTTTTTTCGGTAAAACACTCTTTTTTGGGGGGTGGAAAAAGACATTATTGCGATTTCCGGCCAAAGTTTTCGTTTTTTATTTTTAGTTTCTGCAAAAATTGATCGAATTCGATGAAAATTCGATAAAAGGTAGCTTTGATAGTCACAAACTATGGAAAAAAAAATTCAAATTAAAATATTGGAAATTTTTCGAGTTATGACGTTTTTTCGGTAAAACACACTTTTGGGGGGGGGGGGGGGGGTGGAAAAAGACATTATTGCGATTTCCGTCCAAAGTTGAGGTTCTAGAAAAAAAAGTATAATATGAAAGTTATAGATCTTGGTAAAATCTACAACTTTTTTATTAATGACTTTTTCACATAATTTAGCTCGAAAAACGCAAAAAACTGCATTTTTCGTTTTTTATTATTAGTTTCCTTAAAAAATGTTCGATTTTGATGAAAATTTAGTAGAAGGTAGCTTTTATAGTCACAAACCATGAAAAAAAATTTAAAATTGAAATATTGGAAATTTTTCGAGTTATAACGTTTTTTTCGGTAAAACACTCTTTTTTGGGGGGTGGAAAAAGACATTATTGCGATTTCCGTCCAAAGTTTTCGTTTTTTATTTTTAGTTTCTGCAAAAATTGATCGAATTCGATGAAAATTCGATAAAAGGTAGCTTTGATAGTCACAAACTATGGAAAAAAAATTCAAATTAAAATATTGGAAATTTTTCGAGTTATGACGTTTTTTCGGTAAAACACACTTTTTTGGGGGGGGGGGGGAGACATTATTGCGATTTCCGTCCAAAATTGAGTTTCTAGAAAAAAAGTTGAATATAAAAGTTATAGATCTTGGTAAAATCTACAACTTTTTTATTAATGACCTGATGGGTACCTGAAAAAGCTGAAAATAGTGGAGGAAGAAGATTGTAGATTCTGTGGCATGGAAGAAGATACTTCCATCTACATACTTGCGGTTGCATAGCAATTCAGAATCCTAGGTCACAACACCCAAGAGAACTACCTAAACTAAAGCCTGAAATAAGTCTGAAGGAGCTACTGGAGACTTTCCTCAGGAACTAAGCAGAAAAAAGGGGGCACAACAGATGTTTCAGGACTCAGTGAGTGTCACCCCAATATACATACATACATAGATGGTATACAAAACTGGACCTCTGCTAAACAACCGAAGAAGACAGTTCAGTTCTAGATTAAAATGTTCCCAAAACGTTCAAGACTAGACTCGAGATGTTTTTTTTTGGTTCTACATTATCGCGAACTAAACGGTACCACTAAACTATTCGTTAACGAATTAGAGAAAATAATCTGATACCCAGAATTGCTTCTCGAGATTCAGCTTTAACTCGAAATCACCGTAGGGCTAGGCTAAATTTTGCCAGAGAGCATTTAAATTGGCTAGAGGGCCTATGGGTACATGTTGCTAAAATTATGAAAAATTCTCTTGAAGGTGGACTTAAATCCCATAGAGAGCATATGGGACACTCTTTGAATGAGAGCACGAGAAGATAGACACAAAATAAACACTCTGGAGGACACGAGACGGAATCTAATTGAAATCTGGGAAAATTCAGACCCAAAGAATCATTCGAGCTAGATGATGGAATACTAGCGAATGACACTTTTTCTTCCAATAATACACGGACAAGCATAAGCAAGTGATTCCTAAGTCCAATTGAAATGTTTTTTTGAGTAATTTTACCAAAAAATTGCAAGACTAGCCCGGTCTTGGTCTTGTTATATTATTTGCTTAGAACGTATCATATCTATATTTGGAAGTATTTTATTTAACGTTAATTTAATTACTAGAATTTTTCTAATAAGTAAATAGTATTACCTAAGTTTTACAAAATTTGTTTTTAAATTATAAACATCGTCTTTATATGATAAATTAAATTAAAAAATTGATTTGATTTAATTTTTAAATTTTCGGTGGTAACATAATTTCACATTGTTATTTATATCTAATAGATACCCAGTGACTGGCATGTTGAATACTCTTTTGTTTTTGGTACGACATCCCGAGACGTGTCGTATCAAGTGACTAATTAACGGAAGTTACACGTCGCAACATCTCATTTGTGGAGACGCCTCTCTTTGAATACATCCCATGATTTATGTACGAAAGATGGGTCCCGTGTTTCGCAATTAGCTATATTTTTTTATGTATGTTCGGTGTCACGAATGTTGATTTATTATTAAGTATCTGTTGCCCGCACAAGCCACGATCTCTAGTATCCAGTAACGACATCGAACGGTTTCTTGGAAAAATTTATATATGAAAAATAACTGTTACTATTCATTAATTTTATCGTTTATTTATATAAATATGGAAATATTTCTTTACACGTGTTCACTGAACACAGTTTACACTCATTACACCAACACTAACACTTTACACTATCATACGCGCGTTTCGATAACAGGTAACAGTGTCAGTATAGGGTTGCGCGATACACTAGAGAGTATGGAAAAAGACTAATATTATTGCGATTTCCGGCTAAAGTTGAAGTCCTAGAATAAAAAGTTGATGATAAAAGTTGTAGATCTTGAGAAAATCTACAACTTTTTGATTGGTGACTTTTTCACGTAACTTCAAAATTAGCTCGAAAAACGCAAAAAACTGCATTTTTCGTTTTTTATTTTTGGTTTCGTTAAAAAATGTTCGATTTTGATGAAAATTTAGTAGAAGGTAGCTTTGATAGTCACAAACCATGAAAAGAAATTTCAAATTAAAATATTGGAAATTTTTCGAGTTATGACGTTTTTTCGGTAAAACACACTTTTTTTGGGGGGTGGAAAAAGACATTATTGCGATTTCCGGCCAAAGTTGAGTTCCTAGAATAAAAAGTTGATCATAAAAGTTGTATATCTTGAGAAAATCTACAACTTTTTCGTTAGTGACTTTTTCACATAACCTCAAAATTAGCTCGAAAAACGCAAAAAACTGCATTTTTCGTTTTTTATCATTAGTTTCCTTAAAAAATGTTCGATTTTGATGAAAATTTAGTAGAAGGTAGCTTTGATAGTCACAAACCATGAAAAAAAATTTCAAATTGAAATATTGGAAATTTTTCGAGTTCTAACGTTTTTTCGGTAAAACACACTTTTTTGGGGGGTGGAAAAAGACATTATTGTGATTTCCGGCTAAAGTTGAAGTCCTAGAATAAAACGTTGATGTTAAAAGTTGTAGATCTTGGGAAAACCTACAACTTTTATATCAGTGACTTTTTCACATAACCTCAAAATTAGCTCGAAAAACGCAAAAAACTGCATTTTTCGTTTTTTATTTTTGGTTTCGTTAAAAAATGTTCGATTTTGATGAAAATTTAGTAGAAGGTAGCTTTGATAGTCACAAACCATGAAAAGAAATTTCAAATTAAAATATTGGAAACTTTTCGAGTTATGACGTTTTTTCGGTAAAAAACACTTTTTTTTTGGGGGTGGAAAAAGACATTATTGCGATTTCCGGCCAAAGTTGAGTTCCTAGAATAAAAAGTTGATCATAAAAGTTGTATATCTTGAGAAAATCTACAACTTTTTCGTTAGTGACTTTTTCACATAACCTCAAAATTAGCTCGAAAAACGCAAAAAACTGCATTTTTCGTTTTTTATCATTAGTTTCCTTAAAAAATGTTCGATTTTGATGAAAATTTAGTAGAAGGTAGCTTTGATAGTCACAAACCATGAAAAAAAATTTCAAATTGAAATATTGGAAATTTTTCGAGTTCTAACGTTTTTTCGGTAAAACACACTTTTTTGGGGGGTGGAAAAAGACATTATTGCGATTTCCGGCCAAAGTTGAGTTCCTAGAATGAAAAGTTAATTATAAAAGTTGTAAATCCTGGAAAAATCTACAACTTTTCAATCAGTGACTTTTTTACATAACCTCAAAATTAGCTCGAAAAACGCAAAAAACTGCATTTTTCGTTTTTTATTTTTGTTAAAAAATGTTCGATTTTGATGAAAATTTAGTAAAAGGTAGCTTTGATAGTCACAAACCATGAAAAAAAATTTTAAATTGAAATATTGGAAATTTTTCGAGTTATAACGTTTTTTCGGTAAAACACACTTTTTTTGGGGGGTGGAAAAAGACATTATTGCGATTTCCGGCCGAAGTTGAGTTCCTAGAATAAAAAGTTGATCATAAAAGTTGTAGATCTTGTGAAAATCTACAACTTTTTATCCAGTAACTTTTTTACATAACCTCAAAATTAGCTCGAAAAACGCAAAAAACTGCATTTTTCGTTTTTTTATTATTAGTTTCCTTAAAAAATGTTCGATTTTGATGAAAATTTAGTAAAAGGTAGCTTTGATAGTCACAAACTGTGGAAAAAAAAATTAAAATCAAAATATTGGAAATTTTTCGAGTTATGACGTTTTTTCGGTAAAACACACTTTTTTGGGGGGTGGAAAAAGACATTATTGCGATTTCCGTCCAAAGTTGAGGTTCTAGAAAAAAAAGTTGAAAATGAAAGTTGTAGATCTTGTGAAAATCTACAACTTTTTCATTGGTGACTTTTCTACATAACCTCAAAATTAGCTCGAAAAACGCAAAAAACTGCATTTTTCGTTTTTTATTTTTGTTTTCGTTAAAAAATGTTCGATTTTGATGAAAATTTAGTGGAAGGTAGCTTTGATAGCCACAAACTATGAAAAAAAAATTCAAATTGAAATATCGGAAATTTTTCGAGTTATAACATTTTTTCGGTAAAACATTTTTTTTGGGGGGTGGAAAAAGACATTATTGCGATTTCCGGCCGAAGTTGAGGTTCTAGAAAAAAAAGTTGAATATAAAAGTTATAGATCTTGGAAAAATCTACAACTTTTTTATTAATGACTTTTTCACATAACCTCAAATTTAGCTCGAAAAACGCAAAAACTGCATTTTTCGTTTTTTATTATTAGTTTCCTCAAAAAATGTTCGATTTTGATGAAAATTTAGTAGAAGGTAGCTTTGATAGTCACAAACCATGAAAAAAAATTTCAAATTGAAATATTGGAAATTTTTCGAGTTATAACGTTTTTTCGGTAAAACACACTTTTTTGGGGGGTGGAAAAAGACATTATTGCGATTTCCGGCCAAAGTTGAGTTCCTAGAATAAAAAGTTGATTATAAAAGTTGTAGATCTTGAAAAAATCTACAACTTTTTCCGTGGTGACTTTTTCACATAGCCTCAAAATTAGCACGAAAAACGCAAAAAACTGCACATTTTTCGTTTTTTATTTTTAGTTTCGTTAAAAAAAGCACGTGATTAAAAATCACGATATCGCTCATCTCTATAGATAACGCCACTTGCCGCTACCACTAAAAATCCCGTATCGCAAGGTATCGATACACTACAAATTTATCGATACTTGGAATGCATCGAAAAGCATAGTATATCGATACAAAATATCGAGTATCGGAAGTAAAGGTATCGATACACTGGAATATCGGATAGTACCGCGCATCCCTACGTCAGTATTGGTGTAGTGATGTAATCCGTGCGAGTATCGCCAACAGTTCCAAAATTCCCAACTCAGTTTACAAGTCTTGTTATATTCTATTTGAAAATCAACAATAATTTTAAAGTTTAAATATTACTGTTAAAAATAACCTGAGTGATCGGTTGAAGCTATTGCAGCTGGGTGGCAATCGCGCCATTTAGCAATAAGATTAGTTCTATGAATAATACTAGTCTATTTGTCTATTTGTTACTCTCATCAGCATTATAGCGACAAATCCTGGAATATTGGAAGGGAAAAGAAAATTTATGAACAACGTTATTAAATTTACAAGTTGTATATTGACTTAAAAAAAAATTAAACAGGAAAAAAAAATGACTAGTTTTTTTATTGAGTTGTTCTATGTTGAAGAAGCGATCTCGGTGAAATATATATGTTACTTTCCTGGAGTGGTGTATTCAGTCATGGTTCCAGATAAAGGTAAAGATATCCTGGATCCGGTCCTGGTTTCAGATGGAGTCCTTGTTAAAGTTCCAGATCTAGGTACAGATAACGTTCTGGTTTTCAGATGGAGTCCTTGTCCCAGGTAAAGTTCTTGATCCAGGTAAAGTTCTTGATCCAAGTAAAGTTCCAGGTGAGGTTCCGGTAAAGTTCCAGGTAAAGTTCTTGATCCAGGTAAAGTTCCAGGTAAAGTGCATTCACATGAATGCACTTTTTGAAGATAAGATACGTTTGGCTTTAATAGCACATGTTCACAGGAAAGAAAGAATGGAACCTCTTTGCCAATTATTCAAATACACGAAATCATATTAGAGATAATAGACTTACGTCTCATGTTCATGTCAAGCTCAGACGCTTTGACCAGGAAAGGAATTTACATTTCAATAGTGAATTCTCAATTCACATTTAATTAATAATTGATAGAAGAAGAGTTAAGAACGATGTCGAAGTGTGACTAACAAATAGCAGTGGCTATTTTCACCACAGACGGAACTCGTTCGGCCCTTATTAAAACGTTGATTTCGACTCTTGTCGACAGTAAATATATTCAGCCTCGAAACATTTCTCGGTGTTGGGCATTAGAAAGGACTGGCTATTCGCCGCCCATGCGATAATGTATTATTAATTAACTGGAGGAAAGTAAAGTTAACGAAATTAACGTTACAGACGCTAGACACTGTAATTTGAAAATTTAAAATACCAATACTTTTAAAAGATGTACATAACTTTTCTGTTCGAATTACTCGCTTAAAAATTCGCTCGGCATAAATGTACGAACGTTGGAATATTATACAACAAACCGTGTTCGCTACGCAATCTATTTTTTTCTTTGAAAAATAAACCAAACGAGTCCCGAGAAATTTGAAGCAATAAAATTTTCATTACACAAATTACATAACCTATGCCTAGTGTATATACAGAATATAATCACTTTAAGTTTCATCTCACGTATTCATATTTTAGAATACCAGACACATTATTCAGATTTTTCCGAATAATATTCAAAATATTTGTAGAATTTATGCCGTATCCTATACATCCCGAAATATTTTGTAATACACTTTACCCATCTGCGTGTTGTGTGTGTGTGTGTGTGTATCCCTTTAAGGCTAATGCAAAAACCATTTTGCTCGATTATTTAGGAAGGTAAAGGCAGAGTGGGCTTTGACAAGCTAGTAAATAAAAAGAAAATTTATAGAGGTGGGGAAACTCCATCGGTATTTTAGGAGGTTCTAGATGTATGTGGTATACTAGAAATGGGATTGCATGCAAAAAAGCAATTCAAAAAACAAAATAATTCAATGATTTTTTTATTTTTTTTTATTTAACATACTGCGTCAACCACTAGGGTTATTGGCAGTTCAGTGTTTACAATAGAGTTAGTTACATTATGACTATAAATTGTACATGTTGATGGCTTTGAGGAAATTCAAGGAATCATTGATTTGGTTTCCGAGAGCTGGCTGTAAGGAGTTGGGGATCTTATGCTGTCTTCGTTGGATTGCAAACTGGGGACATTCTAGGATAATATGTTTAATGGACATATTTCCATTACATTGGGAACATTGAGGTGGGTCTTCTTTATTTATTATGTATTTGTGTGTTAAGGCTGTGTGTCCAATTCTTAGTCGGGTAGCTTTAATTTGTTCAGCTCTTGTAGTCGGTAGGGAGGGGGTTTCTCTCACATTTGTCACTACTTCATACATTTTGTTATGGTTCTGAAGGTTCCATTTATGTTGCCACTTATCTACAACAAAGTTGCTTTGTGGTCTTGGTGTGGAATCATCTCCAATTTTGGGGTATGGCTGTTGCTGACTGAATTCAATGATTTGTTTCTAGAGTAAAACAAATATTGTTTCTTCACGAGAGGAAACTATTATTTATTGCAATGTGAATAAAAATGTGGAAAACTGAACAAAATCTTAATATCTTTTTAAGGTAATTGCCGAGCGATAGGACTTGTGCCTGAAGATTTCAATTGAGGTTAGTAACAAGTTTCCTTTAATATTTTTCCATAAGAGCATCGTGAACTTGAACAGCAAAAATCATGCAGCACATTTATGCCACAAATGAGCATACTTCGACATAAATACAAAATTATGATTTCTCATACCCAAAAACCCCCAATTCCAATAAATGTCCAAAAACGTTCAAGCGGTTCTAAAAACAAAATTTAAAACATTTCACTGGAGCAAATTGGTTTAAATCTTAAAATTTCAAAGTGAAGAGTCTACAGTATTTCTATGTACAATTACTTAAGTACCACCTTGTAGATACCGGTCTTGGAAACACTGTATCTGCGTATACAGTATTCGCCAGCTAACTTGATGTCCTAAATAGTTTCTAGGGAGCTATTGACGCCGCCCATCCGATAACTGTAAACAGAGCCGTGCAAGTACTGAGGATACGCTTTCTGTTACAAATTATCACAACTTGTACAATTAATAAAGTAAAGTCCGTCAGGAAATATATGATCCTAACTTAATAAATAATATTTAATTATAATTATTGGTATATTGATTTTAATAGAAACGGATCTGCTTTATACCTGAATTCTGAGTACATAAATAATATTTTAACAATAAGGAACCCATTACAATAACATGTTATTTATCTAATTGAAGATTATAAAGTGAGGATCTTATATTTCCGGACGGACTATAATTAAAATTTGTTAGAAACTAAATAATTTCTTCCAGGTAGTAATGAGAATAAAAGATAATGGGAAATTATTTAAGCTAGGTATATTTCTAAGAATAGGTATAAACAGTTTTCATCTTTACGAAGAATCTGACTCACTGCCGCTACTGGAATCACTTTCATCTAGAGTAATCACAAGAGGGTTGACGTCATAAAACATATCTGTTTGTTTTACAAACACTTTATTGTACAAAGCAGAAACAATAACTGTGTGACGCTACGCTACTGAAAATCTTAACACCTGATAAGGTTCGATGCAATTGGCGTTTGTCAAAATTTTACCACCAATAGCAGCCGAGTAGGCAGGGCATTATTACTCTGTCTCTCTTAGTTGGTAATTTCTGGGACATCAAGTTAGCTGGCGAATACTGTAGTACTATAATTTGAGCAGTGAACTCAAACGAACAGAGAGTAGGCACGGATTGCAGCTTGTGAAAATGCTACAAAAGTCCCTCTACTGTTAGAAAATCATACTTTTTAGTTCAGTACTTTGTCATAAAACAGTTGAAGTGTAAAGAGTAGATAATAAATTAATCCTTATAAAGAATGAAGTCCTCTGATGTTGAAGTGGTAGTAAAAATGTATGTATAGAAAAAAACGGATTCGGCTGATGCAGCCACAGGTGGATATAGTTGTGAAACTTCCTTGCGTATGTCATATTTAATGCCTTGACTTGGATCTCTGACTATTTTATATTTTTCTTCATTTTAATGTTGAATATCTGGTTGCTTAGTCTCCTATACTTCACACGGGTCTTGACAATCCAACTCTGTAATACTTTACTCAGGTTGAAGTAATTGGCATTTTAAATTCCTATATGCATTCTAATTCTTCAGATATTTCAATTTCTAATGTAAAGTACTGGGATAGGAATCAATAATTCTGGAAGTTTGGGAAAAACCCCCTAGCTCCTTTCATCCGGAAATTCCCAGTTCAATATCAATAAAAACGGAAAAGGATTATTACCAAGTCCAGCAGCCATTGAAACACTGGACTCCTACAGTGGGTTCCAGGACACTGGAATAGAAGGAAATGAAATACACCTGCACTAGCAAAAAGAAAGTTTGAAACACCGTTTTGTAGGTTGCTCCTAGCACCTTCATTTTCAGTTTACAGTTTCTCCAATCTATCCATAATTTTGTGTAGTGCTGCGCTATTTCATCCTGGTCTTATGTTACACTGACTAATTAACTTTTGTTCATCGTCCAGTTGTTTGGTTTTATATCTTAATATCTCCAATTTTACTTAGCGCTTGCATTTTTTTTTCAACATAGCATCTTTTTTCCTTAACCATAAATTGGTCTAGCCTTGCAACTTGTAAAGTTGGTCTGGCGTATTCAACTCAATAGTGTTTTCTAATGGTTCGACTGGTGCGCACCGAAAATATTATGCGTGTTCGATTGACAGTTTCAAGTCGCTCGCGTCGGGTCGTTCCGTGTTCGATTGGACTAGTTTTTGCACTCAGTGTACACCGAGAATTTATTTGATTTTGTTGGTTATGTTGTCTTCTATCCAGTAATCTCCTAGGTGTTGCTCCCTAGGATTCTGAATTGCTGTGAAATTCGCAAGTATGTGAATGGAGGTTTCTTCTTCCATGCCACAGGATCTTCATTCTTCTTCCTCCACTATTTTGAGCTTTTTCAGGTGCTCATTCAGGCGACGATATCCCGTTAGGATCCCTGTTGAAACTTTTAGTGCAGTTTTATTTTTTACTTATGCATTCATTTGATCTCAACAGGTTGTAGTCGCCCAGAAGAATAATTGTCTAAGCCCTACTAGATCTTTCCAATGGTCTTTTTTTCGGCTTTGCCTATTTCTTCCAATATTACATTGGAACTGATTCCGCAAAAGGGCTCCGGCCCCAAAAAAGGTGTGTCAGTCTCTCTCTTTGCAAGTTCATCTGCTATTCCATTTCCTTCTATTCCAGTGTGTCCTGAAATCCACAGTAAGGCGACTATATTTTTCTCGCCTAGTTCATTGAGTTTGCCTAGGCATTCCCACACCATTTTGGAACTGTTAACACAAGGGCTCAGTGCTTTAATGGCTGCTTGACTATCCGACATTATGATAATCCTTTGTCTTCTATATTCTTTTCCAAAAGATAATCGGTTTTGTAGACTTTAGCCTCAATCCCAGCAAAATTATTGTAACGTTTATTCTCATTTATATTTACAATTAATTTATATTTACAGATTTATATGTAATACAGTACTTATTTAATAATTTATCTAATACACTAAACACACTAATTATAATTTATATGAGAGTCACTTAATAAACACTTTATCGAGGCGCGATTACTTTCCTTCGGTATCAACACTGACTGATTGACTAATTGCCTGCAGCGATGCTCGTGGCCTATTTATACTCGCGCGTCGTATTTCTAGAAATGTCTCGACGTTCTGGCGGATGCACTGGGTATTCTCGATGTTTCGTATTTTGGATGGTTCTCGAAAATTCGGCGGAGGAGCCATAGTCGTCTCATACGGGGATTTCACTGGGGGCACTAAGTGAGCATATTAATGCAGTAGCTCGCGTAACATTATGTTTAAAGGTTTTAATGCTTTTGCCAGTTGTACCTAATTTGATTAAGATCCATGTCAATGACATTATCTTGTACTTTTTCTAAAGTATACTTTGCATCTTTTGCTTCTCTTTATGTTAAGAATATATTTACATAAAACAACTTTTGAACTAAAATTTTATTCACTTTAAAATATTTACTGGAATGAAAACGAATGCATCGTAACTGTTAATGCTGGAAATTCCCATCTTTGTATATATATATATATATTCCCGACAACAGCGGCCGCCATATTAAAATTTCACTTAGCCTGAGAGACAAGAAGTACTGTTACACTGTTTAATGGACATTTTCTGAAACAAAATATGTCCCGACGGCTTTCGCTAGATAGGATGAGCATGAATAAAACATCGTTTTATTATGACTTATATTTAATTTATTTCAAAGTTTTCACTTTTTCGATATAGGTTTTCTGAATTTACAGCTCCATTTACGGAATAAGCATGTCCTGGAAATTTTCAGAGTGCTCCAGGGGAAACTATGATGATAAATTTTTATAGTTATTGGTTTAATTTCGTCGATATCGGGGAGAGAAGATGGTCAATCATACGATTTTAAAGTAACGGTGCTTTTTTTTCAGATCTAATCCATAAATATTATTTGCAAAGACCAAAAACGACAAATTTTATTGAAATTCAAAAAAAAATTGGTTTATCCTCCCATTCTTCATCGACAGTGTCGAGATTATGAACAAATCGAATTCGATTAAGATACTCTACTGATGTGGTACATACATAATTTTATCCTCGACTGTAATTCGTTGAGGTGGAGCCGTAACTACGACAAATTTCCATACTGTTATAATTGCGGCAGGTATAGAATGTTTCACAATATTTCGTTGACTCGGCATCTGGCTTTCCTTAATTTAATGATAAAAGTTTATAAATCCCTCATTGTACAGTAAACAGATCCGTAGTCGGTAAAATTTAGATACTAAATCATGAATTCAATTTATTTTTTGAAAAAAATTACTGAATTTAAAAAAAAAATTCACTTTTATTTATTAATTGGAATTGAATAGGGCTTCACACGAGACGAGAGTGGGCGAGCGTATCAAAAATCTCGTCTCGATCTCGTCAATTCCGAAGAAATTGAGTTTCGTTCAAGTCTCGGTCTCGTCTTGTTACCGGTTGTCTCGTCTCGTCTCGCTTAATTCTAAATATTGATAATAAAATCCATAAATAATTTTTTAAAACTATATTTATAACAATCACACTCGTTGCCATTTTAATGTAACTGAAGTCCAAAAATCAAAGCAAACGAGTGAAGGTATAATGAAAAATGCATAAATACGAAATTTTAAGAATATTGAAAAAGTATTACAAAATGTTTACATGGAAATAAAGTACAAAACATGCCTAAATACGGAATTCAACGAATATTAACGAAATTATTGAACAAGTTCACCTGGAAATTCGTTCACAACAATTACTCCTGACCTATCTTCTAGGTAAATAAATATTTTCAGACAAAGGAAAACAAGCAATGAAAACTCTTTTTATATTTACACAATCATATTAAAATGTTTATAGATAAGGTGGTCAACCATTTATCGTGAAAAATACTTTTAACTTGAAAAAAAAATTCGGAAACAGCCAAATATTTCAGTTGTAAAATAATAATACTATTAGGCATTATCTTTTCGCTTTTCGAAGAAACGTGTATATACGATACTGCGCCATTGTTATTTAAGTCGTCTGCAAATAGTAAACATTTTGAATGTTTAAAATTTGATACAATATCGTTAATAAAAAGGTTAAAAAGCAAACGGACCTAAATGGGATCCTGATGTGGTACCCCCGAAGTGACAATTATAGGATCAGATACCTACATAGTTTTTTATTTTTACGAATTGTTTTCTATTGGTCAGATATCTATGAAACCAAGTCAATAGCCAAGATGGAAATTCCATTAAAAATCAAATCAATCATGTTGGCATAAGTCGAAACGAAATATCTTGAAACGGAGCATACCTACCTATTTTGTCTATCAAATAGATTGTTTGTTTAATTTTAATAATTGCTTTTCGACGGTTGGATATAATATGAATTTCATTCATCATTTTATTGATTAGGACATGATAGATCAAATATTATGAATGGCAACTACACACAAAGCGTATTACACCAATAGCTCACATTAATTTAGTTTTCCTTGTCGTTGAATGTACGACCTCAATTTTATATGTTTTCGTAACGTGTGTAGAGATATTATTATAGTAATTCATATCGCATCGGTGGTTCAGTGGTAGAATGCTCGCCTGCCACGCGGGCGGCCCGGGTTCGATTCCCGGCCGATGCAAAGTTTTTTTTCATTTTGGGTTACAATATTTTTGTTATTCATTTATAAATAACATAAATCAGCAATTAAGATGATTGTAGTGAGTACTGAATAAAAGGAATTAATTTTTTTCTTGTTTCGGTTTGAGTGTTTTTGGTGGTAGCCGACAAGCAGTCCTTTTGAAAATATTAATTAAAAAGTGAAAACTTCAATAATATCTTATATTTTAAATTCTGAGCTGGTTTAGATATCGAAGACATTATTACTTTATCTAACGAATATGATATGAAATTTTATCCATATTTCAAATAATAAAAATAAAAAAGAAACTGCCGAAACCAGGGATCGAACCAGGGACCTTTAGATCTTCAGTCTAACGCTCTCCCAACTGAGCTATTTCGGCACATACCTTTGCATCGCTTAAATATGAACATCATCACCGGATATCTTCATCATTTTCTTCATTCATCTTATATTAATATAGAATAAACTGAATACTTCATTTGGTACGATATTCTTGGTACTTACTTCTTCTTTTTCTCTTCTCCGTTTCCTTTTGTACCCAATGCTTCCACTCTTTCCTGTCTCTTGCTAATCTTTTCATTTCATGTAGAGTTTTTCATTTCTTATTCCCTATCTCCTTTATTTGATCCACTTTCTTCTCGGTCTACCCCTTCTTCTCTGAATAGTACTTCCAGCTTCCATCACCCTTATTGTAATTCTATCTGTTTTCATTCTGACAATATATCCATACCAATTTAATTGTTTTCTCTTTATTTTTCTTATTATTGATTCTTGTTTTGTTATTTGTCTTATCTCTTCATTTTGTTTTCCCTGCTATTCTTCTTAGGTGCTCCATCTCAATTGTGTTCATCTTAGCTTCATCCTTCTTTCTCAGTGTCCAATTTTCACTTGCATATGTTATTATTGGTATCGTTATTGTATTGTGGATCTTCATTTTCAGTTCCATATCAATATCTCTAGATCTGCTCCAGTATTGTCTTATTTAGTGTGTAGTACAATCACGTTGATTTATTCTCCCTATTTGTTTTTTCTGCTTCAATCTTCCCATCTTCTGTCAATATAGTTCCCAGATATTCATACGTCGTTACTCTTTCCCGTCTTTACATTTTATTTCATTAGTAATTTGATCCTGTTGTTTACAATTTATGATCATCATTTTAGTTTTATTTGTATTTACTTCCATTTTCATGTTTTTCTATTCTAGCTTCTGCATCTTTATTTCTGGTATTTGCTATCAACACCACTTAATCTGCATATAGTAGTGAATTCATTTTTACTGGTTTCAGATTTGTGTAGCCAATTATCGTGTTCAACTGCTCAGTTTTGTTTTTCATTCCCTTCCCTATTTGATCCATAATTAATATAAATAAAAGCGGACTTAAGCTATCCCCCCGTTTTAACCATTTCTTCATTAAAACCTCTTCTGATTTCATTCCTGTTATTTGTACTTTAGCCCTCACGTTCTCGTATGTGCTTCTGATAGCCCCCTTTAGTCCCTTAGATATTTCCATCTCATCCAAGCCTCTCCAGATTTCTACTGTATCTTAGGTCAATAATGTTAGAAACATTTATTCCATTTTTTCTTGTTTTCTTTCTATTAGGTTTCTTATTATATATATTATCATTAGTTTGTGCTACCTGTTCTTCTTCCAATTTATGTTCTACATATTCTCTTAGTCTGTTTACCAGAATTCTGGTGTATAGCTTTTAGCCCGTTTGTGCTAGGCATATGGCTCTATAATTATCACATTGCATCTGGTCCCCCTTTTTATATATTGGTACTATCAAGTTGTTTTCCCAGTCTCTAGGTATTCTTTTTTCTTTCCATGCCTCTTTTCATTCTTCCCAAATCTGTTTTCCTTTTTGTCCCAACCATTTCATTAATTCTGGAGCAATGCTATCTTCTTCACTTGCTTTTCCTGTCCTTATTTTATGTGTAGCTTCATCTATTTCTTCTATGCTTATTTCCTGCTCTTCTTGATATTCTCTGTTTATCCTTACTTCCTGTGTTAAGGTGTTAAATTTATCTTCGTAACATTTAGCCCACGTTTCCATTATCTCTGTCTTTCCTGTTTATAACTGATTATTCATATTTCTTACTGCTTTAATTTCTTTTCTTTTACCTCCTCTCATTCTGTTTATCTGTGTCCAGAGTTTTCGGTTATCTACTTTACTCAACTGTTCACCAAATTTTATCCATGATTCCTTTTTCTCTTTTCTTATAGTATTTTTTACTAATTTTTTCTTGTTATCTTCTTTCTTTATCTTCTTGTTTGGATATATTTTTTCCAGGCTTTCTTGGTACATAATACAATAATAATTTTTATAGTACACTCACATTATGAAATTTGGTGTTCACAAATAAACAATATTATTACATAATATGAAATACCATAAATAACCGATTTCAACAAATACAATTTTTTATAAAATTAAAAGTGAATGTTTTATAAATACTTATTTATCGATTCGTTTATTGTTATTGAGCAATTATTATTTATTATGTTATGATTGAATAAAATCAATTAATAACAAATTCGTGACGATGAAAATGTTATTTGTGAAGCCGGTCGAGTAATGTTATATTTCTGTTGTGGAATTTGTTATTTATTGATTTTATTTAATAATTACGGAAATGTTCCACGTAGTAGGGATTGGAATAATGAATAATGTTATTATGTAATTATCAATTATTTTCTAATTTTGAAATCGGTACCAGAAATTGAAATAACAGCACCTTGGAGCTGTACAGGGTGTTTCAGAAAAAGGTGAAACTACTGGCAACATTGTAATGGAATTTTAAACGAATATGTTTTGGAAGCTGAATTTGTTTTTATATATCTGACTCTCATAGAGGGCGCTGGTTACATGATTCGTACCAAGTAGTATTGAACATAACTTTTTTAAGGTTAGGTAAAGTGAGGTTAGGTTATGTTAGGTAAGGTATTAATCAAAATTTCAAGTGAACTTAAACATCATTCAATTTTACACCGAAAAGTTACTCCGGGTAAAACTCGATACTGTGTACCGTTTTCGGAATATTTTGATTTGAAAATTATGGAGTAATAACCGATGCTGCTGGTACAAAGTACGTCCCTGATCATAGTTAGGTAAGTACTGTTCTGGAGAGCGTGTATAGATAGCATGCAACTCAAAATTTTATACCCTTAATCAAACAAATCAGTATTTTGTTTTTTTTTTAACATAAGAAACAAAAATTTTGCCGAAACCAGGGATCGAACCAGGGACCTTTAGATCTTCAGTCTAACGCTCTCCCAACTGAGCTATTTCGGCTAATAATTATCAACAATTCAATAACATTGATATGAACAATATACGTCATAACTCACTTGACCTTGAACGTTTGTATTGTAAAAATATATCAAATTAATCGTATGAAAACTATCGGTGATATATAAAATTATATAGGTACTACGTTTGTATTAGATACTCATATTTCCCACAAGAAAGTCCGCGAGGATATATGTCTAACTAACTATTATAATTAAGAGACAATAACCTTTTTTTTGTTGTTGAAATTGCCCAATCAAAACACGAGTAGAAAACACATTCGTATTCGAAGACATTCGTATGATATTAATCCTTATCCAACTGAATAGTTTTATAATCCAAGGTTCATTATTGGTCGCATATCCAGCTAAACTGGGATGGGTCGGAAGCATGAAAGTAGATGAGCAACACGGGTTCTACACCACCAGTGTCGGCGTTCAGGAGGCTATGAAAATTCATATAGTGCTGGGTAGTAGAATATTGTGCTGCGAGGTGTATGGGGGGAGAAGAGGTACGTTGGGAACGGCACTGCGTTGTGAGACGCACGAATCGTGCGCCAAAATATACTGATAAGAGTTGATAAGAGAGGCAGCCGGTGGAAAGTGGAAGGGTGTGGCCCAAGTGCCCCTATACAGTATTCGCCAGCTAACTTGATGTCCTAAATGCTTTCTAGGGAGCTATTGACGCCGCCCATCCGATAACTGTAAACAGTGCCGTGCAAGTTCTGATTAAACGCTTTCTGTTACAAATTAACACAACTTGTACAATTAATAAAGTAAAGTCCGTCCGGAAATATATGATCCTAACTTAATAAATAATATTTAATTCTTTGTTATAATTATTGGTATATTGATTTTAATAGAAACGGATCTGCTTTATACCTAAATTCTGAGTACATAAATAATATTTTAACAATAAGGTACCCATTACAATAACATGTTAATATTTCAGGTTAAATTTTATTTGCGTTGATTAATAAATCACCCTGTACAATTCTCAAGAACAAAAATCCACGTTATGGCTTCAAACATTATTTGCAAAATATTTCGGATGATTTAGGTACATGGTGCATCTGCCCATAAATGTAGTCTACAGCCAGTAATATTAATATATATTAATATTAAATATTCAACAATTCTTCCATCTTTAGTAGATATACTAAGCGGGTTCTAGCGCTCAGCGGAAATGCGCATGACCTCCTGAAAAAATCATCAAAAACAAAAATACCATTTTTGCCGACCAAATCACGCTACCTCACTCCATTGAACTCCTATTGTAGGGAGTTAAGGAAATAATTTTCAACTAATTATTAAATTTGTTTTGGTAATTTTGATTTTGTCTTACTATAAATTCTTTAAATACCTACTGATATTTTTGTATATAATTTATGTAACATAAGTTTTACTGGGCTGGTGAACTGTTTAAGTGGAAAGATCATTTTGGATGTAACTAAAGAGAAATAGAAAGAGAGAGAGCAACGTTCTTTCGTTCCACTTTACAGAAATTAAGAGGAATTGTCCCATATTTCACTTGACGGGTGTAGTCAGGGTGTAATTGGAATTAAGTGAATTCTTCAGGGGATTGTTCGAGAAGTTCCCGAAGAAATCTAATGGAATTTTTGCGATAATTTACACGTACACAGACTCGGCAATTATTTCCGAAAAGTTGGAAAGGTTTAAAATAGTTTCAGTGATTTAAGGCAAATGAAAAAATATTTTAAAGTACGTGAAAATATATTTTTTTACAATAATTGTCAAAAAAGTGAATGTGCCTGATATGGATATTTTTATAAAACTAATAGATATCGTAGAATAAATATATTATTCAAACGCTTCACAACAAAGTTTTGGAAAATATTTTTCAAAAATAGTGTGCGTTCAACTAAGAACATAATGTGCGAAGCAAGGGCAGCTCTAACCCGACTGGAGAAAGCATCAGACCATGACGTGGCACATGGGAGAGGACACACAGAAATAAGGCATGTGGATGACGACATCTTTAAAATGCCAACAGACCACATGACCACCAGATATATCTTTCGCAAGAACTTCGAGATTGTCATCAAAGATCGGAAGGAGCTTGAGGAAGAGAATGCACCACCACTCAGTAGAGCAAATGAACTGATCTGGTACACAGACGGATCAAAGAATGAGCTCGGCACCGGAGCGGGCATATACAGCAAGTCGAGCAAATATGAAGGAATCGTCTCGCTTGGAAAATACGCCTCGGTATTTCAAGCAGAGGTCTACGCAATACTTGCATGTGCAAGGGCAAATAACATGAGAGCCTACAACAACAGGCAGATCAGGATCTACAGTGACAGTCAAGCTGCCCTTAAAGCACTTCAGAGCTCTAAGGTAGCATCTCGGATGGTATGGGAATGCGGCGAAGAACTTAGAAGACTGGCGAATCGGAACAGTGTAACACTGGAGTGGGTCCCAGGTCACAAAGGAATCGCTGGCAATGAAAAGGCTGACGAACTCGCAAGAGCAGGATCGTCAACCCTGATGAACGGACCCGAACCAGCTGTGGGCATTCCCAGATGCTCAACTAGGTCATGGTTAAAAGGGTGGGTAAAAGAATAACACAATAAACACTGGAAGAATACGCCCAGGCAAATACATGGGAAGAAATTTATAAAAGAACCATCAGAAAAAGTAGCGAAAGAACTGCTCTCAATGAGCAGGAACAAACTACGCACCATAACGGGGCTACTTACGGGACATTTTCCCACAAAGGAGCACCTGAATAAAATAGGGGTGTATAACGGAGACCTTACATGCAGAAGATGCAAAAAGGATACCGAAACAGCTCTGCATATACTATGCAACTGTGAGACGCTGGACCACAGGAGGCAGAAACTGTATGGTAGACCCAAAATGGCTCCAGAAGACTTCTACAACCAACCAGCAAAGAACCTGTATGAGCTAATACAGGGAATGGATTTGCTGAATAGGCTGTAGTCAGAATACTAGGAGTATCCACAATAAGCCCAGGAGGCTGAGGTGGCGCCGGCGAAGGGACGGCTCCTTAAAAAAAAAATAAGCAACAACTACTTCTCGGGCTATATGCCTCAAACGGGGACGGTATGTTATACAAGATTTATCCAACCATTCTGGTTTGTAATTAGAAGGGACAACATAACTTGCAGACCGGTTTCGGAGAATTTGCGCCTCATCATGTTCTCGTTCGGACTGAATCTGACACTACTTTAAGGAGTATAATGGACACTCCCTTAGAAGAACGTCGGCCACTTTATTAGCTAATACTGGAGTTGACGTCTTAGCTCTCAAGCGACATGGCGGATGGAAATCTGCAACTATTGCGGAAATTTATGTAGCGGAGATCGTCTACAATAAAAAGGAAGTTGTAAATAAAATTTTATACAATATAACGAAGCCAGAAGTCTCCTGTAGTACTTCAAGGGTAACAGAAAGCTTGGTTAGAGATGGAGTTATGGAGTCAGAACATTTCATACAGATTGAGAAAAAACGAGAAAACTTATCCAGATTGTGTAAATAAGATATACTTTTTATATGGCATAATATATTACTACCCAATGGTGGTAAGTTAACTAAAACCCGTCGTCAAGGGCAATGGATACCTTTTTGGTAATTGTTTCCTACGTCCTTCAAAACAGTGTCAAAATTCGTTGTTTACAATAGAGGGAGTAGAAAAAAAGCTTATTTTGATACGTGATTTAACTTATTTTATGAGGAGCCCATTAAGGCGTCAGTGTCCTGTTAAGACACCTGTCAAAACTCATTGATCTGATTGATCAGTTTGTAACTATAAAAAACACCATAGATGTAGGGGAAGGGAGGTGAAGATGAGGCACCTAAGAGAAATTTGCGAATTATGCCAAATAGGTTTGATATTTTGATGGTTTAACTGTCCTAAATTAAATTTGACTATCTTTTTTAAAATACTAGTTTTTAAACATAAATTATAACCATGTACATGCATCATCTTTGCCACATGGGCCGGCGAATATGACGCATAAGGGATTTTAAGGTGACGCATTTTTTAAAATAAAATATTAAGGGCTGTTTGCAACAGAAACAGTTAAACCATTCGTAAACGTGTAAACATTTAAACGCGTCTAACCGTGTTTGCTGCTTAGGCCCCTTGTGTTTCTTTATAAAAGTTTATTGATAAAAAACTTTAACTAAAACAGTACTCTAAAATAACATAATCTTTGGACACAAAATACAAAAGTATTAGTATTTAAAACAAATAATTTTATTTGCAAAAATCACACTTGTAGTTTGTAGGATTTTTTTCCCCACTGCAATTTTTATGCACCCGATTCGCGTATAAAGTACATCTAAACCATGTTTCACCAGCTTTTCCATAATGTCAGTTGTAGCAGATCCAGGAACGTCATCAAATTCATCGTCGTCACTTTCGTTTATGTCTTCATCTTCCGTGTTACTTTCAATGCAGACTTTCCTTTTAACATGTTTAATTTTCTTTTGTGTCCGTGGAGCAGCTTTTCTCTTATTTTCTTCTTTTCCCTCCAAACGTTCTTTTAGAGAGGTGCTCGTAAGAATTTCTGAATGCTGCTTCTTACGTGACCTTCTTTTTGGTGACAGCAGGTATGGGTGGCAATAAGGCAGTAGGAGTGTGTTTGGCATTTTAGCAACCAGTTGTTGTCGGTTGTTGTCTGTCACGAATACCGCTGAGATAATATGGAAGGGGCAAGGCGGAAGATTCAAATTTTCAGTGACTCACCTTACCTATACAGATACATTCAAACACAAACGGAACATAGGGATTTTAAGCATTGTAATAGAACTGCTTTTGAACTAGTCGACCAACATCCAGCTTCAACAGATTAAAAACACGATTATTACAATCGTTTATTTGGACACCTATAACATATCGTACAATTCCCACCACTCCGTATTCTCAACGGTGGGCGGTCCTTAATTAGCGTCAGACAGTCAGTCAGTCAGTCGATAGGTGAGAGTGTTCCAGCCCATTACTTTGTTTCAATTTAAAGAATCCTATGTTGTTTTGTTTACGAATTTATTTTTATTTTGAAAGCCGTTATGGCCAAAAGAAATCAAAACATATTATCTTAACTCGAAACAGTAATTGTTAAAGATAAAACGTAAGCATATTGTTTCAATATGTAGCTACATTTACTACCCCCATCAAATAATTATTCAATACTAAATCGCAGTTCGCACTTCGCACACACCTCGCACATAACTAACAAATTTTGGAAGGAGAAGGGGGCGGGCCTTTTTACAGTGATTCTGAATCCAGCTGTCCAGATCAATACTTGATATTCATTGACGTGAACTTATAGAAATGTTTTGTTGGTGGACTATTTAGATCGGCGAATACACTAAATCCCTATGTTCCGTTTTTATTTGAATGTATCTGTATAATTGTTTTAGGGGTGCCTCATATTAGCTGCCTTTCCCCTACTCTTGAAATGGAAATGGTAAACTAATATTTCACCCAATAGTTTCTGAATATCTTTTTCTGTTTTTATGGTCGTAATCTTAATTCCTTTGACCAATTCTTGCAGTTAGGTGCAAATTTAGATATGAAATTAGATCGAGCAGAAATAAAGCTGCCTTCTTTATTCTCGTAAACCGAAGTTCCTTGAAATGGAAATACCCCCGACATCCTTCATCATTAAAAACTGTTTCAAGTTGCCGTTGCGACGCTGCGCCGTTGTTTTTGTGTAACAACAAGGAAAAAAACTTTGTTATAATACATTAACGACGGGCCTTTTCGCAGTAAAATCTGACATAACCTTAAAGTTTTCGCCGTCCTCATTAAAGTTTCAATTTTAATAAATCAAAAACTTGAAATTTTGTCTGTTCTTGTCGAGTCGCCATAAAACTGCCATCAAATTTATATGAAATGAGGTCACATCATTCGGTCGGGGTTATTTAGGACTTCTTTAATATCGATTTTATATCAGCAATGTTTCTTTCTGGAAATGGATGGGCTATTTTTATTACACATTTTCTTTTGAAAAACGATATGGATCACCATTTCTGAGGCATGTAATAATTATTAATCTATAAATTGTGAATAAATTCTGCGTCTTGTTATAAAACCATAGATTTAATATACAGATTGCGAAAAATACGATTTACACAAGTACCACAAGGATAATATGAACAACAATACTTGAATGTTAGAGAAATATAGTTATAGAATATGGATGTTATTAGAAATTGTACATAATTTGCACTATATTTGTGGGTTGCTCGGATACGTCATATATTAGAATTTATTATAACATTATGGGTTACGACAATTTGCATTGCTTTATAGAGGACTGTGCGGGATAATAATAATACAATATTCCACACTGTATTTAGTGTTGAAATAGTTATTTATGATACAAGTGCGTGAAGTGATACTTTTGCGCACGAGTTGCGAAAATGAAAGGCGCGAGCGTAGCTAGTGCCTTTTTTCGCAACGAGTACGCAAAAGTAATTCACGCATGAGTATCATACAATGTTTCATCTACGACCACATTAAAAATAATTTTCCTCAATTATATATTACATAACCTCTCTTTTTAATAATTGTGTTTGAACTTTCATCATAAGAAATTCATTATCTGGTGCTCCATTTATAAAATCCAAAATCTGTTTCCTTGTGAAAACTTTTGATTTTTTTGGTTTATGGCTCTCTGATTTTCCGTCCAATTTTTAATTTTTTTAGTGTTACACTAATCCAAAAAAAAGGTGAGCGGTCGTCGGACCGCCGATAGAAGCTTGCTTCTTATGCACAATAAAATGTCCATTTTTGACCATTTTGACCATTTTTTTTAAATCTTTGACCATTTTTGACTATTTTTTCAAATTTTAACAATTATTCACCATTTTTGACAATTACCGACCAATTTTGACAGTTTTGATAATTATTGATCATTTTTGACAATTTTTCAAAAATTTTGACCATTTTTCCGAATTTTAACAATTTTTAACAATAATTGACCATTTTTGACAGTTTTTTATAATTATTGACCATTTTTGCAAAATTTTGACAATTTTTGACCATTTTTCAAAATTTTTGACCATTTTAGACCATTTTTCCAAATTTTAACAATTATT
The DNA here is from genome assembly GCA_947563755.1 of Lochmaea crataegi. Taxonomy (NCBI): domain Eukaryota; kingdom Metazoa; phylum Arthropoda; class Insecta; order Coleoptera; family Chrysomelidae; genus Lochmaea; species Lochmaea crataegi. The sequence goes on from OX387430.1 coordinate 10,433,960, forward strand.
GACCAATTTTGACAGTTTTGACAATTATTGATCATTTTTGACAATTTTTCAAAAATATTGACCATTTTTTCAAATTTTAACAATTATTGACCATTTTTGACAATTATTGACCAATTTTGACAGTTTTGACAAATATTGATCATTTTTGAACATTTTTCCAAATTTTAACAATTATTGACCATTTTTGACAATTATTGATCATTTTTGACAATTTTTGACCATTTTTTCAAATTTTAACAATTATTGACTATTTTTGACAATTATTGACCAATTTTGACAATTATTGATCATTTTTGACAATTTTTCAAAAATATTGACCATTTTTTCAAATTTTAACAATTTTTGACTATTTTTGACAATTATTGACCAATTTTGACAATTATTGATCATTTTTGACAATTTTTCAAAAATATTGACCATTTTTTCAAATTTTAACAATTTTTGACTATTTTTGACAATTATTGACCAATTTTGACAATTATTGATCATTTTTGACAATTTTTCAAAAATTTTGACCATTTTAGACCATTTTTCCAAATTTTAACAATTAATGACCATTTTTGACAAATATTGACCAATTTTGACAGTTTTGACAAATATTGATCATTTTTGACCATTTTTCCAAATTTTAACAATTATTGACCATTTTTGACAATTATTGATCATTTTTGACAACTTTTCAAAAATTTTGATAATTTTTGACCATTTTTTCAAATTTTAACAATTATTGACCATTTTTGACAATTATTGACCAATTTTGACAATTATTGACCAATTTTGACAATTATTGATCATTTTTGACAATTTTTCAAAAATATTGACCATTTTAGACCATTTTTTTGAATTTTAATTATTGACTATTTTTGACAATTATTGACCAATTTTGACAATTATTGATCATTTTTGACAATTTTTCAAAAATTGTGACCATTTTTCCAAATTTTAACAATTATTGACCATTTTTGAGCATTTATGACAGGTTCTGACAATTATTGACCATTTTTGATAATTTTTTCAAAAATTTTGACCATTTTTCTGAAATTTTTAGAATTTTTACCAATTATTGACCATTTTTGACAGTTTTTCATAATTATTGAGCATTTTTCAAAATTTTCGACAATTTTTGACCATTTTTCCAAATTTAAACAATTATTGACCATTTTTGACAGTTTCTTACAATTATTGACCATTTTTGACAACTTACATTGAAATAAAATTATAAACATACTAGGCTTTTTGTGACATCTATATTTTGTTTAAGAAACTACGGACAACATTCGGAAGAGGAGCAAGAATGGTTTCTTTAGCTCTAGGAATGCAGCAACTATCCACCAGCTTTTGTTAATATCAATAATATTGTTCCAAATGTACCAGTCACATTGGAGATATCAGAAAATTATTTGTTACTTGTCCAAACTTCAATTGATAATCAATGGAAAATCATCTTCGGAAGAGAAGGATTTAGAAGATAATAAAAAAAATGAGGAAGAAGATGATTTAGTGAGTGAAGATGAACTTGAAAGTTTGCATAATGAAGGAAACAGTGAACATGAAAATACTTCGCAAAATATTTCTAACAAAAAGAGAAGAAAAAAAGCAGCTCCGGAAATGTGGGAGAAAAACCAAAACAAGAAGAAGAGAATGAAAGGAGAATAATACGTAGGATACACGAGATTGTTGTAGAGCATAAAACAATAAGAGGCAAAAAAGTTATGGACTCTAAATGTGATTCAAACTTTGTAAAAAGGCGAGTAATAGATTCTGTCATTTGTTTGCTGAGGAAATTCGACAAAGTATTTTTGATAAATTCTGGGATTTGAACTGGGGTCAGAAACGTTTATTTATTGCCTATATGAAAAAAAAGCAATCTTACGTAACTAGCCCCTCCAGACGTAAAGGCTCATACGGATATTTCTTGAAACTTGAAGATGGAAACAAATAACAAGAGTGTAAAAATACTTTTCCTATGACCAGGCATATATTTTTTAATTAATTAAAAGTGGAAAGCAGAAAAATATTGAAATCGTTTATCCAGCACAGAAAAAACTTTCCAAGTGATCCAGAATTATGATCCAGGACTGCTGAGCATTGAACTTCAGTATGACCTTCAAGAAAAGAAAAGTAATGAATACTTAATTACAATACAAAGACAGTCAGGTATCATTTATCCATATAATTAAATGTTTGAATTTGTTGATGTAAAACTTTTAAATTGTTCAAATTTAAAAAGTATTACATAAGATTATACTTACTGATAACATTTTTCAAAAGAATCAAACAGAGATATCGACCATAGATAATGTAGACGCCATTTTATTAGAGAATTTGTCAAATATCACTTCTTCATATATAAAATTACTTTTCTCCTTTGTAGTTTTTAAAACCATAGACTCTGATAAGTATAATCTTAATTTTGTTGTGAATGAATTTTAGACAAGAAATAATTAGAGTTAACCATTTTTGAATATTTTTGAATTAAATAATAAATCGAACGTTTCATTTGTTGAACATTTATTTAAATTGAATGTGTTTGTTTTCTTTTATATCTATGATATATTTTTTACAATCAACACTGGTTATCAGCGTTGGAACCTTTTGAATGTCAAAGGACAGAGTTGGCTTTACAAGAATTTGAACTAACAAACAAAATATAATTTCCCTGAGATAATTCAAATGAATTTATAAAATAATATTCAAATTACATGATAGAATCTCATAATAATCGTAATAAAAAAATATATAAATAAATAATAAAATGAATATTATTGATAATTTTCGACTGAGATAGTTTGATAAACAAAGATAAGTATTAAAACTAAAAAATAATACATAAATAAAATTTTAATTTATAAAAAGATATTATAGACATATTATTATTATTAATATTAAAACCATATCAATATATACCTTCCAGCGGATTATATTGGAATCATTAGAGAGGCCAGAATAAAACCAAAACCCTTAGACGTTGAATATCTAAATTATTCTTTTTTTCTTGATTACGAGGATCGTAGTTATCACAGATATACTTCAATACGTTCTGGTAACAAAAAAGATGATCTTAAGTGTATAAAATATGCACCCGACGGGAATATTTTTTACAAAAGCAGCTATTGACTCGTACTTACCTCTACCACAGAGACAAAAACTTAATGATGTTGATGCTATGCTTAAACCACTTTATAAAGAACGCCTAAAACTAAAAAAGAAAAAATTGACTCATTTACAAGACCTAAAAAAAGTACTGCCCATAAATATAAAAATAAAATAAAGAAACCAACGAGCAGAACGTTGCTGAGCTACAAAGTGATGAGCTGCCAAGCAAAAGTACTCTGAAATCTAAAAGTAAAAGTATTAATAAGAAGCAAAACTAACAAGAATAAGGAACCACGAAACAAAACTAATCAAGGGTTAAGGCTAAGGGCTAAATTAAAAATGAGAGAAGTGAAGAAGTTTGTAGGTGACTGAATAGCAAAAGAAACCAAAGAGTAGCAATCTGTTCATTGTCAATTTCCTGCTATCTACTTTCATTTTCTTCCCTCAAATTAACTATCCATCTCTATGAATGTGATCTTATGGTCTCCAGAGTAAGACTACTTTGTCACATCAAATGCCGTTTTATATCAAAGGATTTCATACTGTATAATTTACTAAGTCGTCAACCTCTGCACTCAGACAGACTAAATAAACACTTCCAATTTACACACTTATTAAGAAAAATTACAACTAATTAACCCAAAAAAAATTTCGAATAAATAAAAATCATCAAATGAAAGTGTGATGAATTTATGCATCGGTCCTATTATCAAAAATTGCGATCCATGGTAAAAAAAAGGACAACTTCCGACGTGAGCCAGCTTCGCGAAGTTAATTTGTAAATTAATGGCATTCACAGCAGCGACGTCATTTAGTATAAATATCGTCAAGCAGGCTGAGAAATTTATCATTACATTAGAGCGGCTCCATGGCGTTATCTCTTCTCAGAGCCAACTTACAAGATATTTAAGGGAGATGGCGATGGAGCTATTCACGAACAGGTTGAAGCAATGCATCATCTGAAAATTCTTACTTTGAAATACCGTCTGGTGTAATAATTATTAAAGAAAGCTTCATTGTCGTAGTTTATTATTTTCAACGGGATTCAATTAACTATTAATAAATAAAAACTTATAATTGTTTTAATTAATTAGAAAATTAAATTTCTGATCTTGGATAACTTTCGTTTTTCAAAGTATTCTCCACGAAGAGAAATGCATTTTTGCAACCTTTGGAACCAATTCTGGAAGCATCAGTTGTTCCAATCGCTTGTTGGTACATTAAAAATAGAGTTTTTCAAGGCGTTGACTGCATCTTCAGGGGACTGTAAAAAAGTCGGGACTGTATTGTGGATGGTCCAATAATTCGATGTTTTCTTGCTTCAAAAACTCAATTGTTTTTCGAGCTTTGTGGAAACTTACATTGCCTTGATGGAGGATTATTCGTCGTTGTGGGTCGGTTTTTCGAAACTCAGCAATTACTTCGATATGTGCCAATCAGCAGTAACAGTCCTTTGAGTTTGCAGATGAATTATTGCTTCATGACCCGCTTTTGACACAAATATCGTCACCATCTTTTTGGAGAGAACGGATAACTTTCTTCGAAAACAGAAACCAACTCGGCAAGGCATTCTTGAGTGACGCCAATGGAAAAGGGGCTGTGCGACTTTGAAATATTGGGATCGGATGGCGTGAATAAATTTTTTCAAAAGGCGACATAAAGTATTTAAAGATTGTCCGTTTTGTTAGGCAGGTATTTTCATTTTACGTGCCTGCCAGAATTAATAAATGAGAGGAAAATGTGTTTTAGATCTTGACGGGTGCCAACGCGTTTTACTTCCTAAAATGATAAATAGAAAAAAATATACAAGGGGTATTCGAAATACGGTGAAAATATAAAGAAAGTCATATTGTAAATTATATTTGTTATTAGAAATGGAGAACTATCGATGGTTTATCGATATTTTTGACTATCGAAAAAAAATCGATAGTTTTCGGTAATATCGATAGTTGAGATGTTTAGGTGAAGAATATAAATATATTTTAAAAGCTGATATGGTGTAAAAATGCTATAAAAAAATGGGACAGAGAAAGAGAGATGGGAGAGAGAGAAAGAAAGATGAGAGAGAGAGGAATGAGAGGGAGAGGGATGAGAGATAGATGGGAGAGAAAGAGAAAGATGAGAGGGCTGGGAGAGAGAGATGGGTCAGATAGAGAGAAAGAGAGAGATGTGAAAGAGAGAGAGAGAGAGAAAGAGAGAGAAATAGGAAAGAGAGATATGGGAGAAAGAAAGAAAGATGAGAGACAGGGAGAGAGATGGCAGAGACAGATATGGAAGAGAGAGAGAGAGAGAGATGGGAAAGCGAGAGAGAAGGATGAGAAAGAGAGAAAGACGGGAGAGAAAGAGAGTGTATTGCGTGTGAGTACAATCATTATTTTAAACTGTTAGCATCTAAGACGGATTCGGTAAGGTTCGCGACCCTCGGAATTTTGCTTTTCTTTCTTATTATTACTTATAGAACAGTTTAAAAGAAAAAAATTCACTCTTGGAAGAAAAAATTGCTATTAAAAGTACTAAAAATCCGCCATTTTTTTTCAGTTTTTGACAATTATTTACCATCTTTATCAATTTTTTAAAATTTTCAACAATTATTGATTAAAAGAAAAAAATTCACTTTTGGAAGAGAAAATTGCTATTAAAAGTACTAAAAAAACGCCATTTTTTTCAATTTTTGAAAATTATTGACCATTTTTCAAAATTTTTGACAATTATTAATTAAAAGTAAAAAATTCACTTTTGGAAGAGAAAATTGCTATTATAAGTACTAAAAAATCGCAATTTTTTTTCAATTTTTGACAACTTTTGAAAATTATTGACCGTTTTCAAAATTTTGACAATTATTGACTATTTTTGACCATTTTTGACAGTTTTTGACAATTATTGACCATTTTTAACAATTTTTGACAATTTTTTGACAATTTTTGACTATTTTTGACAATTTTTGACAATTTTTGACAATTTTTGACAATTTTTGACAATTTTTGACAATTTTTGACAATTTTTGACAATTTTTGACAATTTTTGACCATTTCTGAGAGTTTTTGAAGATTATTAACAATTTTTGACAACTATTGACCATTTTTCAAAATTTTGACAATGTTTGACTATTTGTGACCATTTTCGACAATTCTTGACCATTTTCAAAATTTTAACAATTATTAATTAAAAATTAAAAATTCACTTTTGGAAGAGAAAATTGCTATTATAAGTACTAAAAAATCGCAATTTTTTTTCAATTTTTGACAACTTTTGAAAATTATTGACCGTTTTCAAAATTTTGACAATTATTGACTATTTTTGACCATTTTTGACAGTTTTTGACAATTATTGACCATTTTTAACAATTTTTGAAAGTTTTTGACAATTTTTGACAATTTTTGACAATTTTTGACAATTTTTGACAATTTTTGACAATTTTTGACAATTTTTGACAATTTTTGACAATTTTTGACAATTTTTGACAATTTTTGACAATTTTTGACAATTTTTGACAATTTTTGACAATTTTTGACAATTTTTGACAATTTTTGACAATTTTTGACCATTTCTGAGAGTTTTTGAAGATTATTAACAATTTTTGACAACTATTGACCATTTTTCAAAATTTTGACAATGTTTGACTATTTGTGACCATTTTCGACAATTCTTGACCATTTTCAAAATTTTAACAATTATTGACCATTTTTGACAATTATTGACGATTTTTGACAATTATTGACCATTTTTAACAATTTTTGAAAGTTTTTGACAATTTTTGACAATTTTTGACAATTTTTGACAATTTTTGACAATTTTTGACAATTTTTGACAATTTTTGACATTTTTTGACCATTTCTGAGAATTTTTGAAGATTATTAACAATTTTTGACAACTTTTAACCATTTTTCAAAACTTTGACAATTTTTGAGTATTTGTGACCATTTTCGACAATTCTTGACCATTTTTCAAAATTTTGACAATTATTGACCATTTTTGACAATTATTGATTATTTTTGACAGTTTTTGACAATTATTGACCATTTTTGACAATTTTTCAAAATTTTTGACAAAGTTGATACGTTGTTTTGAAATAAATATGTATGTTTTTAACATTTTGACAAAAATCGTACAATGATGTTACCAATTGTAAAACTATCGATAAATATCGATAGTCAGGACTATCGATAGTTCTCCATTCCTATTTGTTATTGAAAAATATTGACCGATCATGATGTTGTTTAGTGATGATTATTTAATATATGACTGTAAAATACAACTACCTCCACCTGGAAATCCAGAATTTGAAGTGAAAAACATTAAACGATCATCGAGTTACACACTGTACATCAATTGACCTAATTTCCCGTATAATAATTATTCAAAAACTGTTTGCACGACAGATAAATCGTCACAGGGGGAATCCCTACATCGTGCGTTACACAATTGTTAATGGTAATAACATTCTTTGTATCAGATTCAATTCAATTAGTTTCAATTAGGTCAAACGTAATGCAAAGTGCGGCTACACATTTTGGATAAATTAGGATAAATTGGAATAAATCTGGACATTAATTCTAATCACAATTTATGTTTTCGAAATTTGTCGCCATTATGCAGGGTAGGAATTATGATAAAGTGGACGTTTTATTTCTTCAAAATTGATTAATACTCGTATTAATGATAATTCCTCCCTCTTCTTCTACTCAGTTTCTGAGAGACTAATAGCTTCTTTGGTCCTATTCCTTCAAGGTCATTCGGATATCCGCAAGCTTCACCTTAAGCAATTCTCAAAGGTGTTGTGTCCTGAGATTACGTAGTGTCAATGGAGGTTTCTTCGTCCATTCTTCCTTCTCCACTAGTTTGAGCTTTTGTAGGTTCCCATTTAGGTGGTAGTGTCCTGTTGGGAAACCTAACAACACTGCAGTCTTACTACGCCTTGTGCATTGTTTTGATCTGAACTGGTGGAAGTTTTCCAGAAATATCTTTGCTTGTCTTAGTCACACTAAGGTAGCTTTTTCGACACTGACCTTGAATGGCAAACTATTCATTTTCATATTCTCGTTCATCTTCCGAGTCATTCTTTTGCATTTTGTCTACTTCCCATAAGTGGTTCTTGATTTTTATTACATGGTTGACCTAACTTTTTGAACACCCATTACTTCGCAATTTCCATTTCCGATGCCGTACCTGTAGTAATGCAGTGTCCACCGGAAACTGAATGCTCGAAATATATCATCGGATTAAAAAATTATCTGGCTGTCAAGGCATTATATATAATAATGGTTTATGTTTTTTGTGCGCTTTTAGGATATTGGTCACCTGCGAAAATTATAAATGTGCCATAAGTTAGAAAAAAATATAGAAATGTTGGTCGGCGAACAATAGATTGCAAATGAAAAATTATGGATCACATGTCGGAAAAATGGAAAAAAAAAGATGAAATTCCAACCGAAAAATACCTATTCGACTTACTTTACCGAGCGAAGCGTTAGAGTCGAGTCCAGACATCTGGTATGGTTAGGAATCCGCAGGGTAGAGTACTGTTTTTTGGAGAAGAACTAGAAATATCCAAAGAAGTTAAATATCTGGGAGTAACCCTTGATTCCAAAGGCACACCTTGATAAAATTACTACCAGGGCGACTAGGCCTTTCTGGCAATGAAGAAGAGTTATGGGAAAAACCTGGGGAATACGACCTGAGGTGGTTCACTGGCTCTACATAACTGTGATAAGGCCGACGATCACCTATGGAAAAATAGTCTGGTGGAGGAGGACAGAAGTATCCATTCTGCAGTTAATATATTAACTGCAATCCAAAGACAACCCCTTCTTGGTATTACCGGGGCAATGAACAGCACGGGGACGGCATCAATGGAAGCCCTTATTGGACTTCCTCCTCTGGAACTTTTTATAGGGGCGGAGGCAATGATGGCAATTCTTAGGCTGAAATCGGGAGTCTTATGGTTCGCGAACAATGTTCAAGAAGGACATACTGGTACAACTGGGACATTACTAGACGAACCCATATTTCACATGAACATCATCATTGATAGCATGACACCAGAGAATATATTCACTGAGCGAGTGAACATCATCCCATCTAGGGAACAGGTGATGCTCCCATTTAATTCTGGAGAAATCATCTGGTTCACCGATGGCTCCAAAAAAAACCATGGCTCTGGGGCTGGTATAAAAGGACCTAGAAAGAGAATGATTGCATGAGATGGGAAATCGGGAACTGCCTAGATAGGGAACACCAATTCAAATGGAGGGTGACACAAGGGCACCTTCATGTTTACTGAGCAAGGTAGACAAGGAACTCTCAGCCAGGCTACTGAAACTGGGTAAGAGACATTTGAAGACAGTTACCGACCTGGTGACTAGAAACTGCACCTTGAGGAAACATCTGTACAAAATGGGCAAAGTTAGTGATCCTTTGCGCAGAAAATGGGAACTTGATGATGAAACACCTACTCACATACTCAGCTTCTGCGAGAACTTACAAGAACTTAGACGGAAGCACTTTGGAGAGGAATTAATACAATCATCACAACTACTGAAAATCCCTCCAGTCAAACCAGTGGCCTTTATAGAAGACACGAAGCTTCTGGAATGGAAGTAGATAACATGGGAAATGGTACAAATATTCAGTTCAAGTACCTGGGCCTGAGCAACAACAAGTAGGAGAAGTAGTTTGCAGTAATTTGTTTCATCCCACCTTTTTTGAACTCATTGTGAGTACGCACTAGGCTTGCTATTAGGTACTGGAACTGTTGCATTGGCGGTGTAAGACGGTTCAAAAATGTTATGAGCAGCTGCCTTCCTAGCCTACCTTTGATCCACGACATTTTGACTCTTATCTTATTTGTTAAAATATTATGGTCGATCTGTATAAGTGGATAAATCAAGTAAGTTGCTTCCATGTAAGTCAGAAATAAATGTCACAAAACAAAATAACAATGAGGCAACGGAAAGTAGATATCTGTAGATATCTCAAAATGGGTTAGAAGAAGAAGATATTAGAGAAAGTAGGGCAAGGCGAAATAAAATATCAAAACACCGTTAAGGCACAATGAACTATGCTAGAGCAGCATCGTAATCTGTGGATTCCAGGATACTCTGGAATAGGAAGAAACGGAATAGCAGATGAACTAGCAAAGGGAGGGGCTGAAACACCCTTTCGGGGACCGGAACTGTTTGGCGGTAGCACCTATGGAAACAAATATGCAACGTTAAAAAGAAGAGAATAGGGAATATCGAGTATGGCTAAGACAATCAAAGATATTCCTCTGCGATATTAACTGTTTGCGGTCAAAACAGAGACTGGGGTCCTCCATTTCAGTGAGCCTCGAGCGATCGGATGTTCTACCGCGCATCTCGGAAGTCCAAAGTCCAAGTGCCAACTTACACTGGGCGAGTACATGCTAAAGATTCAACTCCAACTAATCGATTCGGTTGCCATTCAGTATGCCTGACCAATGACCTGTCAAAGTAACGTCTATTATTGCATACATTGAGTGATAAAATATTCCATTCGACATTTGTTGACAGTTGATTATAGAGCATTTTATCAAGAATGTGTTAAATAACCTCAAGCAGCACGAAACAAGAACAGGATCCTACGAGTTTCTATTTCCTTTGTATTACAGCCAGTGTTTTAGAAAAATTGTTTTCGATTACGGATCTGCAAGTCATGGAGAACTTTTCATCGAGAATGAAAAAACGTGAAAAAGTAATCTGACGAAGCGTCTATTTAAAAATAAAAACCGACGGGTTTCAGGATGTTCCCCTAAAATCACCAGATTACGAAATAATGAATTTATTTATTCAATTTAGACCATACTGCATATTTACCAATAAGTTAAATATTTAAAGGTTTATCATCTAAAATTAAAAAATATTCTGTGGAATGTAAGATCAAATCTCCATTCACATAAATGCACAGTACTACAATATCCTAGAGCACAACATTTGGGAGAGTACTGGATAGAAGAGGGATGCTTTCCTAAATTGAAGCCTGCTCATATCCCAAAACAATAGATATTTTAGGTCTTATTGATTGTCACCATACGTAAGTAAGTAAGTACCACAAGAGAACCACAAAACTTGTTCGAAACATGACAAATTTCGAGAGTTCTTTATCGACTGCTCAATATTTTTTCAAAACTTTTCACTTTATTTAGGGTCAACTGTAACATTTTCCGTTCACTCAATTTTCCCTTGAACAAAAAAAATTTCTATCAATTTATAACTCATATAATAAGCCTATGGATATTAATATCAAGTTGTTATACACTTTGTTTGGCTTATCAATCCCAATTTGGGTATTAAAATTTCCTCGATATCCCTTTGTTAGCGGTCAGAAGCGAACAAATATTGCTACGAGGTTATATCGCGGAGTTGCGTCGGAATAAGAGAAACAATTGAATTGTTTGTTGTAAACAGCCCGAGGACGTGGGACGGTTGAAGGACTAACAGGGAGAATTTGTAGCTAAATTATTTCTACAACGTCGCACAACAAAACATTTTTTGAAGGGTATTATATTTATTTCACAAAGCCATGTTTTAGTTCTCATATTCTTTTAGTTGTCTCTGGGGTAGTTTTTATTGAACTAATGGTAATAACGAATCTACGGACATTCTAAGCCAGTCGTGAAATTACTTTAAAACTTGAGATTCACTACAGTTTTCCGAGCATTAATTCCATCATTTTCTAGCTCTACTTGAGTAAAGTTTAATATAAACAACTGTATAAATTTTCTCAACAGATTTTTCACAAAGAGTTTCTTTTTTTACGATCCAAACAAGCTCAGATTTATCGAGTCAGTGGTAAGAATTCCTTATCCAAAAATGCAAACAAAAACTTTCTCTTCTTTAAATTAATTCCTGGGTACAAAAGAAAAATGTGACTACCGCTTCTAGAACAACCATAAAAACGATGGAGGATGATTCAAGGTGATTGTAGTATAAAGCAACATATACTTCACTCCATCAAAGTTATCCAGAATTAAAAATATCAGGTACAAAAGAAGTGGTTGAATTTTATTCTCTTCTTCTCACGAAGTTTATACCGCTATAGGCTTTCGTAGCTTCTTTTCGCATGGGATGGAATTATATCAAGCTAGGAATGTGTGCTAGGAAGTAACAGAGTTACGTCTCTGAGATAACTAATATTAGATCAGTCAACCGTGGGAATCTAACTGAAGGTCCATTACTAGTGCTCCTTTTTCTTGGCAGATATTTGGATTTCATTATGTAGAAGAAGATGCAGAATAAGAAGGCTGGGGGACAAGTCCCGATAAAAGACCACCTGCATTAAATGGGGTTGCATAACGAGGACCTTGGCTGGAAACTTTGTGGCATGGAGATCAAGACCGTAACCCTTATCTTTTCCGACTGTAAGGTACTGGACTCAAGGAGTCGAACAATTTTCCGAGAGGCCAAAGTGCCACCTGAAACATATTGCTCACATCCAGTGGACCTTTAAGGCCGAAACTCACTTATCAGCACCTCATAAGAACAGCGACTGATCATCACCAGCAGATTTTATTTCTTATGTGAATTGAAATGTTAGCGCGCCTACCTAACAACATCAGCACAGCACCGACAAGGCACGTCAACGCCTCAACCACAACACATTTCTCTGAGAGAATATTTTGCGGACGGCGTGCTTGTGATGTGCTGATACTTGGCCGACGTCGTACACTCACTTATCAGCACATTTCGGTTAGTACAGTATAATACAATATAAAGTGAAGCCTATAGTCGGGTATCGCGGCGGTGCTGATCCCGTGTCGATGCGTTAAGTGAACCCATAAACAACCGTCAAGTTGACCACTCGACGGTGCTGTGACGATGCTTGTCAGGTGCTGTGCTGATAAGTGAGTTTCGTCCTTTATCGTCTACTCGAAGGGGAGAACTGGGTGGGTGAACTAAATGTGGGAGTAGAGTACAATAGTATAGTGCTCTTGGCATGAGGAGCGTTACAAGTTTTTTAATTATCTACTGGGCAGTTTTAAATGTTGACACTGTACGTCACTATTAAAATTAAAAATTTAGACCAATATTATCTACATACTTTGAACCCACTTCGACTCTCTCAAGTACGGCCATGTGTTGGTCGACGGGCGGCCGGCGGACGGCGACGTACGCTTTTGTTTGACTACAAAATTGAAGTGAACCACCCTTAATAATTGTTTGTTAATGGGAAACAACGCTACGAAAAGGGATTTTAATTATAAAATATATGACCGCAACGTGAAATTAAAACGATTTAGCTCATATTTTATTTGTTAATAAGAAAATGTGTGTTTTGGTGTACGTTGTGGTAGTCCCTTGAAAATTATCGATTACACGGGTAGAGTTATAAAATGTAAGTTTTTTTTTAAATTTTGCAGCGAGGCGTTGAAAAATTATTTTCCACTTTATTAATGACTGAGGAGGATAATTCTAAGCCGGGTTAATTTGGAAAAAAAAAATAAAATCTTTTTGGAGAATTTAGCACGTACATCCAACTATAGTTTGGCAAGTCTATCTGAAGCTACGGGGCATCCGTAAGGGGGAAGGAAACATGGCCGATTTATGTCATAAACGTACCAATAGCGTACGGTACCTATTTTATAAAAGTAATCAAAATAATAATAATTATTATATAATAATTATATATAGAAACTGAATTATGCTTTGCTTTAAAGGTAAGGTATTTTTCAAAACTCGGTACCTATTTGTTAAAAATTGTACTTGAATTTTATATGGATACGATATAATAAGATACCAAGTAAAACTGAAAATACGAAGGAAAATATTGTCATTATAAACGCCACTGGTTAATCAATGTCAATCAATTGTCGAAGTGAGAGGGAAGAACACACGCACGCGCTTGCCAATAGGAAGTCAGGTTACCTAGCAACGGAGGTTCGATAAATATTCACCAATTGAGTTAGTAGGAAGGCGTGGTAATTATGATTTTCGCACGACGTTGCCGGCTTAAAGGAAACCCATAACATATTTGGAAAAGTGTTCATCTTTTAATATTCAGAAATTGAAAAAATAATGTTAATAGACAAAATCCAATGAAACAAGCACATTAAAGAACTAACGTTTAATCATTATTGTCATATTGTTAATAATAAAAGTCCATTTTCTAATTATTATCACTACATACTTAGCACTTTAGGTTTTTCATAGTTAAACGTGGCAATATCGAATATTTTCGACCGCATTCCATTCACAGCTTCAGTTATGTTTGCCAAACTATACATCCTAGCATAAATCAATCTTTGACCACACTTTTATCACTTCAACACTAGCAAGACAGTGAGCCCCATCTACCTTCACTGTATGAGCAATTCCCATTGAACGACTCTAAAAGGAGCTCACCTGAGTCCGCGTCTTTGCTTATAGAATCTCATTTATCCATATTGCAAAAATTCTTAATACTGTACATAATAATTTTATGAAAAAGTGTTTATATATATATATATATATATATATATATATATATACGACGCTTACCGGTCCCGGCGTCTATATGCGTAAAAACGATGGAAGCTCAGGTGCATGTTTTCTTTGTACTACCAACTAGATGGAGCTTTTGCGGTTAATGATGGCCCTATTCCTACTGGGACTAATTTATGGGGAGTCGTTAATAATATGACACTGCCTTGCAAGTGCCGGCTGCAATCGATTCCTTGTTACTCGCCATACATACGGAGGAGAGGCAATGGCATCTTGTATATAAAATACGATCTAAACTAAAATAAAAGAGGTTAAATTTTTTCTTAGTTTTGAATTGTGAGAAAACTGTATAATGATCTTATATTGATATTTTTTCGGATAGATTCTATTCTTTAAACTCAAGCTTCAGGAATGGTGCCAGATGCACTCATCATCTAGTTGCTTTCAAATCTTCGAAATCATCAAGGTCATAGTCGTATCTTTATTGTAATTCAGGTTTTGATTACTCAATAATTCAACAATGGATATACCCCGTTCCCCATATGGAACGATAATGTCGACATATATACCTTCACTGCTGTTCGATACTCTACGAGTCTCGAGAAAATGAAAAAGGGAGAGATTGAAAGTAAAACTTACAGTCTCTGAAGAAGATATCGAAACGTGTAAACTGTCAGTGTTGATGGTCAGTGTCGCCAACGGTTCCAAAATTCTCAACTTAATCTCGTGTTTAATATACATTTACGCTCATTGTCAGCTTCAGAGTTTAGATCTGATAGTTTCTCTTCCAAATGATGCAAGATCTGTATCATGCAAGGAATGTGAGAACTCACTACTAGCTATTGGTCTGTGGTCAGTGCCACAAAAATGATTAGCATATTCAGATTTCGCATCTAAGAACATCAACAATTTAGCTTTTAGGTCTAAAACTTTTGTCAATACCTTTCCTTTGGATAGCCATCTATATGATGAAAGATATTTTGATGAAGCATTTCTTCACAAACGATTCTAAGCAGACGGCTTTACCTTGAATACGATTCACAATTTTGATTACCTCGGTTGTCAGAGCTTGTCAGTGCGACCAAGATCCGTTTCGCATTATTGATTCCAATTCCACATCGAGTCCGCTTTTTGCCAGTCCTAGTTTTAGCTCCATAGCAAAATAGCGTCGCAGCAATGTTACTTACTCACCTTATACTCACTTTACAGAACTGTTCAACTGTTCAACTGTTAGTCAGACGATTACTAAGTTTGTCAAGTGTCATGAAGAAAGACTCTTGAACCATGTGATTATTGAGTCCAAGTTAGTTAGTGTTCAGCAGAGCAGAAGTGTGGAGGGGATAATAAAGGATAGGATTTAGGAGGAAGTTGGTGGGAATGGGGGTTTTAGGGTAAACCAGCACGAATTTGCGAAGGGGAAATCATGCATCACGGCGTTGGGCAGGGTGGAAAGGGCTAGGGAGGAAAACTGGAGGAACAAGAAATTGGCCCTACTCGCCGGGAACGCGTTCAACAGTGACAGCAATCGGGCGGACTTGAGCGCGTTGCTGAGGCCTGAAGTGGAGGAGGGGTTGGTTAACCTAGAAGATGACTAAGTAACGGGACGTGTGATAGTAGACTCTAGAGGAAGGAGATATGAGACGGAGGCTTTAGTACCCCAGGGCTCTATTCTGGGAACGACGCTCTGGAAGTGTGTGTTTGATGAGGTTTGTGGGATAGTATGTGAAGAGTGATGTGAGATTATGCGGACGATGTGTGTCTGGTATGTACGGCAAAGGGAGAGGTGGAGATAGAAAGAAAGGCGGAGAGGATATGTAGGAAGACTGTGGAGAAGATAGAGCGATGAGGACTGGAAGTGGTGGAAGATAAGACGGTGATGTTGCTACTGAAGGGACGGAGTAAGACGAGGGAAATGGGGGTGATGGTGAAGGGAAAAATAATTCGAATGGAGGAGTCTGTGAAATACCTATGGGTGCGGTTGGATAGTCAATTATCCTTCAGAACACACATGCTAAAGGCGGCACAGAAGGGGAAAGTGAGGGTAGCATGACTGGGGAGATTGATGTGCAATGTGAAAGGGCCGGGAGAGTGGAAGAGGAGAAGAGGCATGAACAAACGCTGGAGAGGTGCGACTAGAGAAGAAGTACAGGAATGGATGGAGGAGGAAATGGAAAAGGAGCGATTAGGAGTAGGAGGGATTTGATAGACCGGAAATTCAGGGAGGTGAACTACTTCTTGACACAGATGCTAACTGGACATGGGTCGAGAGTAGGGTACCTCCACAAGATTGGGAAAAGAGAGACTGGAGTGTGCGAGCGTGGACGATGGGGCATGTGTTTAGATGCTGGAAGAACGAGGAAGTGCTGAAGAAGTTGGAGAGTGTACTGGTGGAGATAATGTTGAGGGGGGAGGAGGAATGGATGAAGGTAAGCGGCGTAGTGAAGAGCATGATTAGGGGGAGAGAAGGACTCGATATGGCATGAAAGGTAGGAGTAATAGGTAGGGAGGCAGGTTTAAAAAAAAACATGCATTTTTTAATTAATTAATTTAATAAATAATATTAATTTAAAATGTTTGGCCAATATTATTCGACGTTTGCTCAAACAACAGAATAAGTATTGATAAAGATATAATAAGCTTGTAAACGACACCAATTCAAATACAAATGCTCAAGACTATTTAAAAAATTAAAGTATATCGCAGTTGTACTATATGAGGGGCTACAGAGATATGGCTAGAACTTTTGGAAGCATTCGAGACTGAACAAGCAAATGGGGAATTTTCGGTAAGTGATACGAATAAAGTCAAGGAGCGTATGGAAATGCCTTTGACCCCAGCTCATTTTTTGGCGAATTTGCTTGATCATCACTTTAGAGAAAATAAACTTAGTCAAGAGCAAATACAAACTGCCATGGAATATGTAGAAACCTATCATCCAGAAGCATTGCCAATTATTATTAATTACCAGGCAAAGTGTGCACTCTTTAAACCATACATGTTTTCTAAACATCTAATTGAGAATGTAAAAGTAAAACTATTGGCATGGTGGCGTTCCATGAAAAATATAAATTTGACACCATTAGAACTTGCTCAACAGCTAACATAGAAAGACTTCTCATCATCCAGTTTAGTCCATTCAAAACTACGTAATCGGCTATGCAATGTCAAAGCAGCTAAGTTGGTTTCAATTTTTAAAGAGCTTAATTCCATCAGTGATGACGTGAATGGTGACTGATGACTATGATACTGAGAGCGTGTGAGAAATTTGTTAACGCTTGTATGCCAAATTTTTTAAGTTTTCCAATTTTTGTTATGTTCCTAATTCCTATTATTAATAAATAAATAAATAATAGGTATGTTAAAGTTAAAAAGTTTGTATAAAGAATTTGATAATAATTTTTCATATTTTTAAATGTTTTAAGTTTTCCAATTTTTGTTATGTTCCTATTATTAATAAATAAATATATGTGTGTTAAAAAGTTTGTATAATGTATTTGAGTATTTGACAATTTTTTCTATTTTTATTCATTATATTAGTAAAGAAAGTGAAAAAAAGAACCGCTTGTTTAATTTAATTGTTTTAAACCTAAGAAAATGTTTAAAACATGTTTAAAACGGTTAATTCCAAAAAAATGTTTAAAACTAAACAACCCTCTAGGGAGACGAGCGTGTGAGCGTCTTGGAGTATGCTAGGGTAGTGATTCCGTGGCGGGGGTAACGGCGAGTTTTGAGGTGGGTTTGGTTGGTAGGCATCCCCTTGGGGATGGATCCAATACTGTATCGAACAAATAAAAAGAGCGAATTTACAAAATAGTCTTAGTGTCTTTAGTTTGAGAAACCATGTAGTGAATTAAGTTAGACGATTTTGCTCAAAGATCACAATTAATCAGATTGTAACAAAAAAATTGGAATTTTTCATTAAACACCCTGTATAGCAACAATACTTTACAAATACATAATTCAGAATGGAAAAGAAAAATTATGATGTAATTTTGATACTATTTACATTGAACGACCACAAAACAAACTATTTCACACAGATATTTCAGAAAATTTGAAATAGAGGGAAATTTCAATAATTATTGGTGGTATTTGTAGAGGCCTGGGGCGTCATCATGAAACGTTGAATACACGAACTGATTTCTATATAAAAAGCAATTAACGACCAATGTTTATTTTACTTCGAATCACCCAGAAATGCTCAAAAGAAATATTTACCTATTCATTTTCATATGTAGGATTTTGATCTTTTACTTTTTGTATTTGTATGAAGCTCAATGAAAAAATTTCAATTTTGCTATAAAATGGAAAGCGCAAGACTAGTGATTAAAACTTCATTCGCGTGTGTTTTTTTCCACCTATTTTATGATTTTAATTTCAAATGAAATTTGAATGGGAATGAGTTTCTGAAAATATCATAAAAAAAGATATATCTAGATACTGGTTTTTTAGTGTTGCAAAAAAATATGTCGATTAATATACACGAAACATATTTAAAAAAATTCATGTCGTTTTTGAACGCAAAATCAATATGCACGCAAATTTATTATATCCTGCATGAGGTGTTGGAATTAATTGCCGTTGGAAAAAACTTAATTTTACAACAAGTTAAGCAATTGTTGTTAATTGTTAATTAACAAAATGTTCTTGAACTCCCTTCTTTATTGTAAACTATGAAAAATGTTTAAATAAATGCTTCGCTTCGAGGAGATCTTTCTATACCTACACATACTTCACGTCATAAAAGTTTCAAATTTTTCACGAACCTACAATTAAAAATAATAAACTAAGGGTAGAATTCTGCCTAAATACTTTTAATTAGCTGAATTTTTCTATAAACTGCTCGTGCAGCCGAACGAAGATACGCGGAACGACATCCCAAATGCGCTTGGTGAATTAGTACGGTAAATAATCAAAGTAATAAATTCTGTACCCCAGAATAAAATATATAGACACAATAGAACTGACAATAGTAGTCAAGTATACCTGCTTGAGGGATCGTACTAATCCCTACTACCATCATCTTGTAACGCGCATTGATGGCCGTGGCTATTTCACATTCATTCCTGTATTTGCCAAAGTGTACTTTTAGACGGTCAGACGTTCACTCTCAGTTTCGGTCGAACTGTCAGTTATCTGTATGTGTAAACACAAAAAACTGTGAAAAAAGGAGGAGCCAATATTTACTCCATCTACTTCTCTTTTTTCGTGTTTTTTTTAGTGCTAAGCATACAACGCGACCGCAATTAGGGTATCTTCGTCCATCACTGAACTGTGCATGACAAATGACAAATGACAACTAAAAACTAAACTGATCAGCATTTCCAAACTGAACTGACAACTGTACTGAACGGAGAACTGATCTGACCGTCTAAAAGTACCTTAAAGAAAACTTCAATCCGTTTCAGTTTCAGTTTGCTACGAATATTCGCTGACCTTTTTCTAAAAATTTAGCAGTAAAACGACTCCATATTGAATACTGCTGAAAAGAAACAGCTGCACTAGATCACTTTATTTTATTTTGTGTTACTCAACACGTATTGATCTATTCCTATTTCGCCGAGTACGCTAAAGTTGGTAATGTTAAAAGCAGGAAACATTTCCAGTAATGAAGTAATTTCGTAAAAACACCACTAAAACAGAAATATTGCTACTATGGAACTAATTGCTAGTGTTTCGAAAACGTTGTATTGTGTTTTTGTTGCCATTACATGAACAAGAGGCGAAATTCCACTCGAAGCTGATGTTCGAACATAAGCGCGGTTCAAGAAGATACAAATAGAAAAACAAAAGTTTCGACCGAGCTGTAGATTACAGTCAAAACTATCGTCGAACTAAGCCGTTTGGGTTAATGTAATGGTTTAAATTTACATTCCGCTACATATTATTATTTTCTTGATAATTACATTTTTCTACAGTCGCGCGTAAAATGACTAATTACTGTATTCAAATGAAATCGTAAAGTCGACAAATGCCGAGGATTGTTACTTTACGCTCTGGCGCAAAAAAGGAATCTTTTTCGCTCGCTTATTTAATCAAACCACGCCCTCCGAATTTACTCAATTGGTGAATAATTAACAATTTATCAGATTAAAAATTAAATAAAATTATATGAAAATTGTCAAAATTTTTGAAATATGGTTAATAATTGTCAATAATAGTCAAAAACTGTCAAAAATGGTCAATAATTGTCAAAAACTGTCAATAATTGCTAAAATTTTGAAAAATGGTCGATAATTGTCAAAAACTTTAAAAATTTTTGAAAAATGGTCAAAAATTATTGATAATTGTCAAAAATGGTCGATAATTTTCATAAGCTTTAAAAAAAATTGAAAAATGGTCAAACATTTTCAAAAATTGTCAATTGTCGTAAATTTAAAAAAAAATTTAAAAAAATGGCCAATGAAAAATGGTCAGAAATGGTCAAAATTTTTCAAAAATTGTCAAAAACTATCAAAAATTGTCAAAAACTGTTAAAAATGGACAATCATTGTCAAAATTGGTCAAAAATTATTAAAATTTTGAAAAATGGTCGATAATTGTCAAAAACGATCAATAATTTTGAAAAATGGTCAAAAATCTTGAAAAATTTTTTGTAAAAATTGTCAAAAATGGCCAATAATTGTCAAAAACTATGAAAAATGGTCAAAAATTGTCAAAAATGGACAATTATTGTTAAAAATTGTCAAAAATGGACAATTATTGTTAAAAATTGTCAAAATTTTGAAATAGTTGATGATTGTCAAATATTGTTGAAGTGTTTGAAATATGGTCAAAAATGGTCAAAAATTTGGAAAAATGGTCCATAATTGTCAACAATTGTCAATGATTATAAAAAATGGTCAATAATTTTGAAAAATGGTCTAAAATTTTGAAAAATTGTCAAAAACTATCAAAAATGGTTGAATATTGTCAAAAATGGACAATTATTGTTAAAAATTGTCAAAATTTTGAAATAGTTGATGATTGTCAAATATTGTTAAAGTGTTTGAAATATGGTCAAAAATGGTCAAAAATTTGGAAAAATGGTCCATAATTGTCAACAATTGTCAATAATTATAAAAAATGGTCAATAATTTTGAAAAATGGCCTAAAATTTTGAAAAATTGTCAAAAATGGACAATTATTGTTAAAAATTGTCAAAATTTTGAAATAGTTGATGATTGTCAAATATTGTTAAAGTGTTTGAAATATGGTCAAAAATGGTCAAAAATTTGGAAAAATGGTCCCTAATTGTCAATAATTATAAAAAATGGTCAATAATTTTGAAAAATGGTCTAAAATTTTGAAAAATTTTCAAAAACTATCAAAAATGGTTGAATATTGTCAAAAATGGACAATTATTGTTAAAAATTGTCAAAATTTTGAAATAGTTGATGATTGTCAAATATTGTTAAAGTGTTTGAAATATGGTCAAAAATGGTCAAAAATTTGGAAAAATGGTCCATAATTGTCAACAATTGTCAATAATTATCAAAAATGGTCAATAATTTTGAAAAATGGTCTAAAATTTTGAAAAATTGTCAAAAACTATCAAAAATGGTTGAAAATTGTCAAAAATGGACAATTATTGTTAAAAATTGTCAAAATTTTGAAATAGTTGATGATTGTCAAAAATTGTTAAAGTTTTTGGAATATGGTCAAAAATGATCAAAAATTTGGAAAAATGGACCATAATTGTCAACAATAGACCATTTTAACGAAAGACATCTTGTGGTAGCGGCGACCGTTGTCCACCTATATAATTAATAGAGGCTACTGTAATTTTAAAAGGAAACTGTACCCACAGAGCTGGTAGATTAACAAGATTACGTTAAAAGTGTCACTGTTTACTTGTTCACTATACGAGACCTATATGTGTCCTCGTTCTCTCGTCGAGTTCCTAAAAAAAGCGAAGAAATATACAGTTGCCGTAATCTTAGATACATCTATCCAAGATCTAAGTTACAGTCTCCTTTTAGAATTACAGTTAACTTCTATTAATTACTATATAAATATATAGGTGGACAACGATCGCCGCTACCACAAGATGTCTTTCGTTAAAACGGTCTATTGTCAATAATTATCAAAAATGGTCAATAAGTTTGAAAAATGGTCTAAAATTTTGAAAAATTGTCAAAAACTATCAAAAATGGTTAATAATTGTCAATTACTTTTAAAAACTGTAAAAAATGGACAATTATTGTCAAAAATTGTTAAAATTTTGAAAAATGGTCGATAATTGTCAAAAACTATCAAAAATGGTCAATAAATGTGAAAAATTGTTAAAAATTTTGTAAAATTGTCAAAAATTTTGAAAAATTGTCAAAAATGGCCAATAATTGTCAAAAACTATCAAAAATGGTCAAAAATTGTCAAAAACTGTCAAAAATGGACAATTATTGTTAAAAATTATCAAAATTTTGAAAAATAGTTTATAATTGTCAAAAATTGTTAAAGTTTTTGAAAAATGGTCAAAAACTATCAAAAATGGTTAAAAATTGTCAATTATTGTTAAAAACTGTTAAAAATGGACAATTATTGTCAAAAACTGTCAAAAATGGTTAAAAATTGTCATCATTTTGAAAAATGGTCACCAATTTTGAAAAACAGTAAAAAATGGTGAATAATTGTCAAAAATGGTTAATAATTGTTGAAATTTTGAAAAATGGTCAATAATTGTTAAAATTTTGAAAAATGGTCAATAATTGTTAAAATTTTGAAAAATGGTCAATAATTGTAAAAAGTTGTCAAACTTTTGAAAAATAGTCAATAAATAATACGAGCCGTTTCCGAAAATCGATTTAAACACGTAATTTATAAAATCGATTTACTAAAAATCGATTAATATTACTATAAAAATCGATAACTAAAATTCGATTATAAGTAAATAATAATCGATTTAGATAAAAATCGATTATTTTTTAACATCTCTAGTCAGTAGATCTTTTTAAGGTTAATCATAATGAATAGCGAAAATGACGGCGATTATTCTAGCACTCCTTTTATAACCTAAGATAATATAAAAAACAGTTTTAATGATTAAAAGGGCGACTGTAGAAAAAATTATGTGTGTTTTTCGAGCGTAAAGTAAAATTGCCGCTTTCGAAAGATCGCCGCGCTCCGCTCCGCGTCGCGGACAAATAACTATTTTGTAATTCAGTTACAAAATGTTATAATTTTCTTTTTTTTAATATGACGATTGTAATAATTTTGGTGATGGTTCTTCTTCTGTTGAAATATCAATGGCATCAGATCTTGGTGTCAGTCGGCATGATTGTTGCCAGGTAGCAAGTGGAAAAATGTACCTAGTCTACTAAGTTTAACAGGAACTTACATCTCCAGACATTCACAGAATGGTCCAGGAATTCGATGTTTTCTTGCTTCATTGCTTGATTTCTGATCTGTGTTTGAACTTGCATTGTCTTGGTGGAGGATCGTTCGTCATTGGGGGTTGGTTTTCGAAACTCGGCTATTACTTCTGACAAACAAATCGATATGTACCAATCAGCAGCAATAGTTCTTTGATCTTGCAGAGGAATTGTTACTACATGACCTGCTTTTGAGACAAAAATGTCGCCACCATTTTTTTGGAAACACTTCGAGAACGTCGGTTTTGGTTAATCTTGGAACACCAAAACAGCAGACTGACGATTCTTTTCGGGTTCATAAGAGTAAATCCAGGATTCGACACCACTGACAATACTGTATATATTTTTTGAGTTTTCTGCGTTAAACTAGTTTAGAGTTTTTTGACACCAATTGACTCTAATTGCTTTCTGTTTTCCGTCAACAGGTGCTGTATCCAACGAGAATTTTTTTTTATAAATAATTCTGACGCAATTCCAAAAAAAGGGTTACAGGAAGACGCGTCATTCAGAAGTCAAAGCCTCATTAACAAAAATCATATGAAACCATTTTTTTTTAAATTTACCCTGCAATGAATATTTGTGGACACGTTTATGTCAGGGGTTGTTACTTTAGGGACTTGTTATATTAAGGTACGGGCCAGTTGAGCACTTTGTAGGAAAAACAACTGACCCTCCAAACTGATGGCGCACTATCAAAACAATGGATAATCTGATAATTGTTATTCAATTCGAAAGGAAGTTGAATTAGGGAGTTTCGGAAAGTTAGAAATTATATGCGGTGACTTCTATCGATAAAATTATACAAGGGGATGGTGAATGAATGAAAATAAGAAGGAGTTTATGACAGAAAATTTCTGGAAGAGAGATTTGTGGGAGAAGGAAAAAATGTGGAAAAGAGAGGAAAAAGTGGAAAAAAGTGAAAAAACAGTTGAAGAGGGGAGTAAAAACATTAAAAAAGAAAATGGAAAAGGGGAAAAAGGTAAAGAATTGGTAAAAAGTGATATAAAACTGGAAATATAGCGGAAATAGTGAAAAAGGGGAAGGGGAAGTGGATGAAGGGAAATAAGGTGGAAAAAAGAGGTGAGGAAAGTGGAAAAGACAAGCGGATTAAGTGGGGAGGGGGATATAAGGGGAATAGGGAGAAAGTGGAAAACATTGGAAAAAGGGCAAAACGTGGAAGGAAGATAAGGAAAAAAGGAGAAATTATGTAGGCTCTACCGGTTTAACGAGAGTGCTTGTGAGCGAGGGAATCAGATTTATGTGCGTTTCGAAAGGGTGGGGGGAATTTTAGTGGCTTAGGATACGAAAAGGGTACTTAACGAAAAATTGTATGAAATGCAATGAAATAAAAACTCACCTGAATCAAAAACGATTTCGCTGATTAACATCCATTTATCACCGAAGGATAATCTGATTCTAATAAATCTAGCCGGTCTTCCACGAAGTTTTATCGTTACGTTTCGTGCGGATTCGCGCATACGATCGGAAGGTATAATAGCTCGAACTCCAGCCGATTGGTATTTTTCACCATCGAGACTGAACCATACTTCAGCAGAAGAGAATATCTGAAACAAAATAAAAAAAAAAACATTTATCTCCGTAGTCTGGTGAAATTTCAATGGAAAATGTTTATCAACCTGAATTCAAGGAAATACGATTGTTTTAGGAAAATATTCCTTGGTATCATTAAAAAATAATTTTAAACCTTATTTATAGAAATCCAGTGTCACATGCTGATCTCCGAAGCCACTTAACTCAAAGGTAGGATAGTTTTCCCCGATAAGTCACCCTTAACATTACTTATAGCAAATTTAGGGGTTTTAAGTTTTTCGAACGTTTTCCTGGTGCTACAATTCATTCCACGTCACACGTGTTTCACAAATATACGACAAAAACAACGGTTTTTTTGAGTATCATGATTTTAATGAGATCTTTACTTGATTTGCTCATTATTTTCCAAAAGTAATTTTGCACTTTACAAGTGGACGAATATGTCCGTCCATATGTCAAAGATTGCATCGTCCTGATATCTCCACGATGCTAATTCATTTCATATATCGTCAGTGACTCAGTAGCTGAACGAGCTACAACTGGATCTCCGTCCAAAACTTGAAAGCTTCCATGAGTCCGCTTCTAGGAAAACTGCAAAGCTCCAGATTCAGAGAACTCATTCCATAAGATCATTACTGTCTACCAATCCAAGACCTTTTGCACAAAATGAAACTGCAAAAGAAAATGAGAGAACGTGCGATACATACTACTCACATTCAAGACACCGAATTGCAAAAATCAGGTATAGTTCGGACAACCGAAAGGCAAACAAGAGTTGTATTATAAGTCTCACCCGGTATGCTTGTTTCAAATTGTATGGGATATTCAGCTACTGGAGTGGATATTATAAAACCTTACGTGACCTGTAGAATCAGTCACATATCTGATTGCGCTAGGAACAGAGACAGAGGAGTAAGACGAAGCAAAAACCGTTCTAGAAGTGATTTTATTCGGATGCATATACTTTTATCATACCTAATGGTATTTTTGGAATATCAAATACTTCCTACTGCTATCCTCCTTAATGGGAACACATAAAATCGAACACGTCCAAGTTCATTTTCCTGTATTTTCCTATCAACCATTCCCCGAATCCTCTACTCTTTCTTTCGTCTTTTTGGGTCAAGACCATTGGGGAAAATCTAATAAGCAACTAAGTCGCCGAAGCGAGGTCGTCAATTGTTTTATTGAGTTTCTCACGATCACCGACCTCATCAATCATCGATTAAATTTTTTATTCCGAATTTTCCAGGCGGACGTCAACACTAGAATCTTTTGCTACGTTCATGAAGATTGATACAGATTGCCATGCACAATCTACTTTTTCGTTATCGAACGTTCGCATCTCCACAATGATATTAACAGTGAAAAAAAAAGAGATAAACTTCAAGTTGACTACATTAGCAGAGAGATGGAAAACTTGTCAGATATAATTTAGCGGTTTTATTTAAATTAGCAGAGAAGAAATCCGGAATTGTTGGATAGGTGAACATAAAACCGTGGAATGGTGGAAAGTGGAAAAAGAAAACCTGTTTATTAAAAAAAATGTCTGAGATACGAAGGTTGTCTTTTAAGTATTACATATAACAACATAGTTGGCGCCTGTCAACAAATATCAAGTGTCAGAATTAATTGTCATGCTGGAATACCACAGGGTACAGTCCTTGGTCCATTACTTTTTATTATATATCCTTATTGAAATTGGAAATAACTGGAGTCTCCATTTCGTATGCAGATGACACAGTCTTAGTTTTTAAAGCAAAAAATTGGCAAACTGTCGAAGATAAAGTTATTAAGGGTTTTAAGAAGGTCAATTATTATTTTTATTAAATGATGCAAACAGACCAAAGTTTAATTGTATCAAAATAAATGACTCTGATATTATTTTGGAAACTAACACCATGAAAAAAACTGGGCATTAAAGTTGACAAAAATTTGAAGTGGACTGAACATATTGAAGAATTAACGAACAAAATTAGGCGTTTGATACATAAATTTTATATAAAAACTGCTTCTGCAAATTTATACGTCCTTAGTGGAGCCACTCTTGAGATATGGTAACATTGTTTGGGGTGGGCTATATGACAATGCCCTAAACCAATTAAAAGTGACAGGTACATAATTATATTCTGCGGATCTTTTTTTTTAAAGATAGGCTCTATTCAACCAATCTATTATATAATGAAAATACTTCAAAGGTCGAAACACACCTATCAGCACCTCATAGGAACAGCGACTGATCATCACCGTCGAGTGGTTAACTCGACGGTTGTGTATGGGCTCACTTAACTCATCGACACGGGCTCAGCACTGCCGCGATACCCGACAATAGGCTTCACTCTATATTGTCAGAGATATTGTATTGTACTGTACTAACCGAAATGTGCTGATGAGTGAGTGTACGACGTCGGCAAAGGATCAGCACACCACAAAATATTCTCTCTGAGAAATGTGTTGTGGTTGAGGCGTTGACGTGCCTTGTCGGTGCTGTGCTGATGTTGTTAGGTAGGCGCGCTTACATTTAAATACACATAAGAAATAAAATCTGCTGGTGATGATCAGTCGCCGTTTCTGTGAGGTGCTGATAGGTGTGTTTCGACCTTAAAAATGTTCGATGTTTATATTACCTAAGTAATTGAATCTTTTATTATAAACTTAAAATAAAAAACTTCTTAAATCATCAATACCAAACAAGAAATAATACAAGTCATATGATCTTTGTACTTTTTAGAAGATATGATGCTAACCAAAGGTTTGCTACCATTTTGGCTCCAAAATTTTTTAATTCTATACCAAATTCAACAAAAACAGCAACCAAATATAAGACATTTGTCAATTTGTGTAAGAAAATAGAGAGTACTTAGATGGACTCGTTTAGTATGTAGTACTAAATAATGTTATCTTCATTAAATTTCGGATATTATTTATTGCAAGGCGATTTAATAGTTATATTTTATTTAAGTGTCAAGTCACTTATACTCAATAAGTTAATACAGTTAATTCAATATTCTGGATGTATTGTATAACCGTAGGATGTGGTTATGTGTTGAATTGTATTTATTTTATTTATTTCTCTAAATACTGGTTGCCTACCTAGTAGATACGAAATTGAAAATGTATATTCCAAAATTAATGTAATATATATATTAACTTGTATTAAATAAATAAAAAAAGTTGTTCCAGTCCCCAGAAGATGCAGTCAATGCCTTCAACTCTATTTTGAATGTACCAACAAGCGAAAAATGCTTTTCTCTTCGTACTTTGAAAAAGAATACTGTTTGAAAGTTATCTACTATTTTTTTTCTAGCTCTATAAGCAAAATATAAAAGTCAACCCTCGCAGTTTGTATTGTGGCGATCCTACCAGAATCTATGTGAAGGTTCGGTAATAACTGGGTGATAAGTAAAAAACAAGTTGAGCTTCAGCTTGATCTATTTAGACTTCAGTCAGCCCAACTGTCCTTAGTAGAGTTCATTTCTAAAATGTCTAGTCATGTGTCGTCCTAATCAAAACTATATATTTATGCTTACTAACACTTTTATATAATTGTTGATAAACATATCTATCCAATATCATAAAAGTGTCAATTAAGCTATTTCGTGAATGAACTACTAAATTATACGAGGAGCACTACAGAATTCTCATCTGGCCACTGAAAATTTACGAGAAAAAAAATAAAAAAAGTACCTCCCGAAGCATATTACATAACCTACCGGTTTCATTTGAGAAAATTCAGCAACTATTCTCCTAATTTCATGAAAGATGCCGAAACAAGAATTAGTCGAAGCGAAAGCAATATCGTCGTATTCGCATTTCCTGCAACAACTTGACTTTTCATTCCAATTAAACCATGGAATTTAGAGACATACCGATTCTGCAGGTAAATATTCTAATGCAAATAGACTGCGAAAAGATCCCAAGCACAGTCAACTTTACAGCATCCTCGAATATTTCAGGACCGGTTTTAGTTGAAATACTGAGTGTACTAAGAAACACGGCTAAGTATAGAATAAAAGGGAAGAGAAATTAAAACGGTTCCTATGAAAGTGGAGGTCTTTGGTGTTTATTCTTCACCACGATAACTGCCAAAACTCAGTTCATCCGTTCCGATCTTTATTTTTGACGGCGCCTTGAAAAACCGTATATGCATGTGTTCAATAGACTTGAATCTGCGAGGGAAAATATCTCGTGATGTCATTAAACGTTGGAGTATTACATAAATATAAGTAGCGAGGTCGACAGGTACCGAGTCAAGTTCATCACGCATATAAACATTTAATAGTAAATAGTAAATAACTGGAACTGAATTTGAACCGTAGAATAAATATATAGGTTGCAACACAATCAAAATAATCAGTAATCAAGAGTAATCAAAAGTAATCAATATTCATTCTAATTTAGTTGTAGTCATTATGTTAACCAGTTAAACTATAAGTATGCTATAAGGATAGATACTTATATATATATATATTTAGTAATCTAATTAGTTTTATTCAAGTAAGATGACCCTCTGAGCGACTAGCAATACCACCAATTAAAGAGGCCTATCCACACCTAATCTCCAACATTACAATCTGGATCTTCATGGAAAATAATGGAGACTGTTTCTGTACCTTATTGTCGAAATAGTAATACCAACCCGTAACTGAAGTTTACCAGTTTACGTTCAGTGTCTGAAAAATATAACTTGCTGGTCAAAACGTAAGATAATATGTTTTTCTACAGGATTCTCGGAAAACGTTCATTTAACCGGCGTAAACACCACAACAAATGTATTTTCAAATGTCAGTTTGTTTCTGTCAACGTTTTTCGTAGTTACTTCCTTTAGATCTACATTATCCACATAATTAATAAGGAAATTCAAAGCGATATTAAATTAGGAAAGACCCTTCCAGACACAAGAGAAGATGCGAAAGTAACGGAATCAATTTCTCATGTATTCAAAATAATTAAAGGTCATATTTGCCGAAAACCATATGTTATCGTAGAAAAAATATAGTATGAAACACGCTATGTAAAATTTGGTTCATTCTATAAGAGTCTGATCAGTTTTTAATTTTAATCCGATGAGTTTCAATGTTTTTTGGACTAGTGCATTTTTTGTAAAAAGGTTGATATATTTCCTAAAAGATACCAGTTTATCTTTTATAAAAGTTTTACGGTTTTGGCGAATGTGCAAATACTTGACGTACCCGCCAATTTCGCAACAAAGTATGCCTTATTATTCCTTATTATTAAATTTTAGTAATAAGGAAACTCACTTAACAGCTCCTCGTAGAAACAGCGACTGATCATCACCAGCGAATTTTATTTCTTATGTGTATTTAAATGTAAGCGCGCCTTCCTAACAACATCAGCACAGCACCGACAAGGCACGTCAACGCCTCAACCACAACACATTTACTCAGAGAGAATATTTTGTGGTGTGCTGATCCTTTGCCGACGTCGTACACTCACTTATCAGCACATTTCGGTTAGTACAGTACAATACAATATCTCTGACAATATAAAGTGAAGCCTATAGTCGGGTGCTGATCCCGTGTCGATGCGTTAAGTGAAGCCATACACAACCGTCAAGTTGACCACTCGGAGGTGCTGTGACGAGGCTTGTCAGGTGCTGTGCTGTTAAGTGAGTTCCAGTTTTCGGGGCTGCCATTTTTAAATTTAATCCAAAACGAATGAAGCTTCGGGGAATAGTTTTCAAATTTATCTCGAGCCTACCCTGATGGGTAGCCAACTCGTCGAAATATCTGATTGCGACGTTATTTACTCTTTGAAAGTTTACGGCTCACCGGTGGGGAGCTATGCACAGGATCTGAAGAGGAGTTGACTGCTCCTTAATCCCCCATCCCAAGTTTCGCTAAAGATGAGAAGAAGCTACTCACTTGCCTCTTAGCGAGGATTACCCGATGGAAACAGCAGTTGTGTCCGAAATACGGAGAACGTACGAAGAGTACGAACTCTTAACTGAGATATTAATTAGATGATGGATGAGTTAAGGTAGTATTTTTTACAATTATTGATACTGTAGAAACGATATTCGTATGAATCAAATCAATATGAATTGAGATCAGGGTTGTAAGCTGGTCGAACCATACGTTGAGAGACAACCGCGTTTGGAGGGTTTCGAAGAGCGTGTAACTTCTTTAATATTTATGACTCCGTATATTTTCAAATCCATAAAAAAACTGATTTCAACAATTATGAAATACCTTCACTTCCAGGATCCAGAAGCCTTTAAAAATTCAATAATACAGTATTGCTCGAAATTAACAGTACTGAAACTAAGTTGGCGATTTCTCCATGCGCGCGCTGCCATTCTAAAGTTAGCTAGTATAGAGCTGTCAAGTAAATGTCATTTAAATAGTTAACAACAACAATAACCATGAACACGTTATCTTAAAGTCATCTAAAGGATAGCGCTGCAATTTGGTTTTGAAAGAACTTCATTTCGAAGAATCCTGAAGGAACAATTACATCGTCAGGATTATCGCAGTAGAAAGGAATATTGCGCTAGAATTCTAGCATTACAGTATGAAAATCCTACGAAGCGCATTTTTATTTGCCGGACCATGTGAATCGTCGCAGAAATCGATGAGGTTCAAGAAATTCCTTTAAATAGTGTAAAAGTCAGTGTCTGGTGTGCAGCTTGGGGGTCAAGGAATCATAGGTCCGTTCTTGATCATCGAAGAGAATGGTGGACAAGAACGAGAACAATTTTTTCAGTGGGACAGAAAAAACTTGCCACAGTTCGTCAATTTCTTCAGCAGCATTTTTGATTTCACGATTAACTAACTTCCTTGATCCTTTTCATTCCCCAAACCTCACATCTCCAGACGCATACATTTGGGACATGGACAAAGATGTAATTTTCAAACCATCCATTAAAGCCTTCAACACAGACCTGAGACAAGCCTTATTTTGTAGCATGACGAGAAACTTGGAACATGGTTATGAAGTTTGTCTTGAAAAAGGATGTGCACATTTAGGACATATACACTGCGCGTCATATAAAACTGGTACACTTTTTTCCCAATGTAAACCTAGCTTAACTAATCAAATTGACAATCAGTCACGTGTCATTTGTCAAAACACATTATCCACGATGCCAGCCCATTTAAGTGGGTTTGATAAAATGCAAATAATTTCCAAAATATTGAACAAAGGTGGAATAACGATCAAACTGTATTATGACGGCCATATTATAGTTTATAGACCGCCTCGAAGTAGGTTGAATGAGAATTATATTTCTTTGAATCTGGACGATTCTTATCGCTTGGATGTATAGAGGAGGTTTAGGAATGTGTTGGAAAATCGAAGGAAGATCAAATGTGAGGAGCTGCATAAATATTTTAGACTCAACTATAAATTTTGGCGAATGCGCTTTTTTCGAGAACATTCTAGGACGATCGTTTTGTTTACGCATATAAATCAAGAATTTTCCAGAATTGATAAAGACTATATATACGCGAGTTTTTGAGTGAGTGACAGTAAAAAGATAGTTAACGGACAGTAAAGAGTTAGTTCACAGACAGTTTACAGAAGTTCTTAGTAATAGGACAGTGAATGAAATAGTGAAGATAAATAGTGTAATATTCAGGTGAATAAAATAAATTAGAACTATTATACCGAGTGTAAATAAATTACTAGACATTAAGTAAAGTGTGTGTATATAAATTAAGTTTAATACAGTGTGTGTTTCTATAAATAAATCGTAAATACGTAAAAACTATTTAAATAAATGACGAAAACATTACAATAACATTGAAACAGATTTTAATCCAATAGAGAAAGATTGGGGGCTT
Source organism: Lochmaea crataegi (assembly GCA_947563755.1). Taxonomy (NCBI): domain Eukaryota; kingdom Metazoa; phylum Arthropoda; class Insecta; order Coleoptera; family Chrysomelidae; genus Lochmaea; species Lochmaea crataegi. Next base: position 10,467,197 of record OX387430.1, read on the forward strand.
GTGGTAAAAAATTATAAAAATTTTAATGTAATTCCACAAAACAAGAAACACTTATGGACCCTAATAGAAGATACCTGAGAAAGCTTGACAGAAGATAAAAATTTAATTGCCTCAATGCCTACATTTTTTTGTTTTTATTTGACTTCGCGTCGGTCTGTTTCTGCTACCATGGTCTATAATCTATTTGTTAGTTCATTTTTTTTAAGTGCTTCAATTTTGAATTACGTGGATCTCGTGTACAAATTTTGTTTAATTGTAATTTTTTTTCTTTTTTATTGAAATTTGAAATTTCATAGCTACACATGCACAATTCTTTAAATCAGGTTTTCTAATTCTTCTTAATGCTGTTGTTACTGAAGCATTAAAGTTTACTGCAACTTTTGCATGTCTTGCCGTATTAAAGGGATTTTCCTTTAAATAATCATTTAAAGCTTTGTTTAGCTCTATTCAAATTAAAACTGGTCTTCTTTTCCTATTTTTCTAACATCAGTTTGATCCTTGTCCCACCTTTTTCGAGCCAGTCATCTAATAAACCATCGAGCCAGTCATCTAATAAACCAACCATCTTATATTTTAAAAAATATTCGAACCATAACAATGTAATATTTATGTATTTATTAAAATATCACATTATTTTTAAATTTAGCTAATTACTCTTTTTGTATAAATGTTTGAATAAATTTTTATTTTTTCCACCTCGCTTTATTGCTTTACAAAATTTTATGTTATCATTACATCTACTAAAATTTTTATTGAGCTACTGAAGAGTTATTAAAATGGATTTATTCAATAAATAAAAAATTACAGATTCAGACTTGTATATTATGGGCAGTACTGTAAATATCAATCCAAATAATCCAAAAATGTACCAACATCAATAAGTAATGCTTCTTAGTTATTTTTATTCTTACAAATTATAAAGAAAAAAACTGTTTTCACCTCTTTTTTGCTTAACAATTCAAAAGTTTCTCTTAAATTCATGGAGTTGATGATGGTGAATGAGTTTTATTTTATAACAATTGTGTGAATACAGTTAAAATTTTGTGATATACAGGTTGTCCCAGACTAATTCATCCAGGCTATATCTCTTAAACGAATAGAGATTTTCGACTGGGACAAAAACTGATCTATTCCATTTCTAATACACTTTAATATGGCGTTGAAAAGATCAAGTTGAAATTTTTCAAAAATGAAATGGGTTCATAAGTAATCAAGAAAATATCAGTTTCTTTTTTATTTTTGTTAAATTAATCAAGAAAGCCTTAAAGCTTAAAGGAACAATAAAAATAAATGTAATAAAGATTACATGGCTTGAATCATTGCAAGAGTAATTTGGCGACATGCTTGTCTTATGTTTTCTTTTAATTCGTCTACATTTTGCGGTTTCCATTGATAAACAATATCTTTTATCACTGGCCCTGGACAGGTGAACCCTTTTCCAAAAAGGATCCAGTACTCAAAATCTTCCTCTTACTGGATGGCAACCAACAAATAATGAACCAACATCAACAACATGTGGCACACCTCCAATGCCAAAACTTCAACGTTGGCGCTTTCAATCGTGTGAGTGCAATATATCCCCTATAAGGGTTTGGAATTCTCCAACAATACGAACTCCAGTAGAACAAAATACTATACCGTATATTCAGAACGAGAACCTATAAAACCCAGCAGGGGATGTTTTCCCAGTCATTAACAAAATTCAGATTCTCGTTCAATGCACTTTTGGAAACCAAGCCATCTAGTAGAAAGCACACAGCGGAAAAAAAGTGACTGACACTTCCTCAACTTCAGTACAGAATACTACCATAGAGAAATCTACCCGAAACATACATCCAAACTACACTGCTCACTGTACCGAGCGTGTTCCGCACATATCAAATCATAAAGTGCTACACTTGCCTCTATGTAAGCCACGGCATGACAAACTTCATCATGACATCACTTTTATCCAAGACACGACTGTCAATGTCATCCAAAAAATAATTCCACTTTGTAAACAATGGACTGAAATAATAAATTCTGTATTAAGGATTATTCAAATAAATTTGAGCAATAGATAGTACCACAATACCTCCCTAGAAACGTAAACCCCCTGCCCAAAAAAAAGTCAAGAGTTGACAAATCTGGTGAACGTGCCGCCCACATAATTTCTGAAGCGTTGTTTACTATACAGTGGTTATCGAAACGCTTTTGTAGGTGGTCGCTAACGATTCTCGCATTGTGTGGAGGCGCTCCGTCTTGTTGCTTGTTTATTGATTACTTACGAACCCATTTTATTTTTGAAAAATTTCTTGAATAGACGATGGAAGACCACATCTAAAATTATAAAAAAATGTACAGGGTGCTATTAAAAAATTTAAGGTTAGGGGTTGTAACTAAGGTATTAATATTTAGGGGATGATTTTTTCTACGCCATATTAAAGTGTATTAGAAATGGAATAGATCACTTTTTGTCCCATTCGAAAATCTCTAGTCGTTTAAGAGATATAGCCTGGATAAATTAGTCTGGGACAACCTGTATATTTCTTAAAAAACACATGATATTTTTATCTTTTTTTTTGGTGTATTTGCTCGTGGATTTGAGTAACACGTTTTTGTTTTCTTTTAAAAAACGATTTCAATTCACCTGTTGTTTCTTTTTCTTTTGTTATCCAAATATTGTGAATTCACTAACACTACAGATAGCAAAATCTGGAACACTCAAGAATGAATTTAAGTTTGTCCTGAAACAATATTCCATATCCGATGGTTTTCACGAGAGTTCAGGGCTCAGTTTTTTTTAAATTGAAAAAATTCATTTTTATTATAACCAAACAACAACAAAAAAAAAGAAAATATCCTCGTGCATGGACCATAAAACGAAGACAAAGAGTTAGTTCACAGACAGTTTACAGAAATTCTTAGTAATCTGACAGTGAATGAAATAGTAAAGATAAATAGTGTAATATTCAAGTGGTAAAAATGAATTAGAACTATTATACCGAGTGTAAATAAATTAAGTAGAGTGTGTACATAAATTAAGTCCAATAAATAAATCAATAGATAGTAATTAGGCATAGTGTGTATAATTTTATCCCACAAATAAAAAGTATTTAAATATATAACGAAAAACATTACACTATATACCAGTAGGTATCATCAATGCACCGGACATTACGTATTTATTTTTGTGGTTGATATCTTTGGGTCTTGTAGAAGATGTGAATTATGCTATTGAATGAATGAATGATTTATGATAGTTGTGACTACCCGACCGTCTAAGACAATGAAGGCTCGACGATTAACTATAGCAATGAAAATAATGTTTCAGTGCCATTAATGTAAGTTCAACCTAAAAACTTTGGAAAATATCTAAAAGTTACTCGTTTAGTTTACAATTTTTCAAAAATAAACTTTCACAGTTTTCAATAACGTGCTGACACTGCTTATTGCTTCCAGACCGATATCATTTTAAAAGTTTTCGCATCAATATTTAAAAAAACGTTTTTCTTATTATTGGCGTATCCCAGGTAACTACGGTCTTTACCTTAACATTCCCAGTGATAGGCCTCTTAGCGAGGATTACCTGAAAACTGAAATACTGAAACGTCCGACCTATCGGTAGTAGACTGCTTTCAAGAGTTGCGCAAAGTTATATATACCCAAAGGTCAATACTTAATCGTCCTATAGCGAAGGTTTGTAAAGTAGCTTCCGAAACTTTTCAGTTTATATGCGGTAGGAATGCTGCTTGAGTAAACTTTTCAGTTTGGTTTTATGTTTCATGCTCTCGATGCCGAAAGATGATTCCTGAATTTTTACTTAATCCACAAAAATTGTTCGAGCAGCAAAGGAATATTTTGAAGGGATTTGTTGGTAAATCGAAATGATCGAAGGATTTTTGATTTTAAACAGTTCCTCACGCAAAAGATGATACGTCGAAGTTAATTAACGTTCTCGACGACAACTACAACAACAACAAGAACAACCACAACAACAACCACAACAACACCAACTACACCAATCACAACAACCACAACAACACCAACATGCAATTTATGACATATAAACACTTGGTATTTGTTAAAACACAATCTCCAACTTTATGAACTTCCTAATCTTTTGTGGAGCAGCTCAATTCTCAAAATCTTACTTCTAAAGAAATATGCGTGGAAAACTACCTATTATGATAAAAACTTTGGACTTTAGCTAGAAAAAAAAAACGAAATAAAAATAAGTTTAGAATTTAAATTAAACCGAAATGAAGATTTCATCCAATCAAAAATTCTTTGTAGCTCTAAGCCATCGAGATACAGTGTATCCGAAAGAAGGAAACTTTATTCGAATACACGAGACATTATATAAGGCATACCTAAGTGAAATTTCATTCGTGAGTTATTGTTCTAGACAGCAAAAGATGAGGTTTTCATTTAGAAACTTCAGTTTCAGCTTTTTGTTCGTGTTGTTTTTTCTTTTCTTTATAGGTAAAAGGGATTTTACCGGGAATGAATATTTCACATACTTCATGACGGGGCGAAGTTTTAAAACATGTATAGATAAAGTTTACTGAATAGAAGGAAATTGTGTAGGAAAGAATTTAACGCGGACAAAACTGTGCACTTTGATTAAATTCCTAAGATTTTTTCTCTAAAACGATGACAGTTGTTTTTTAAATATATAAATAGGGATCGATTTATCCAAAATTACAGGAAGAAACTCGTGATTTTTTTCAAATATTCTTCTTTCGGCTGCACGAGCGTTACATATTGCACCTCACCATAGGTTAACTACTTATCAGCATATGCCTCACAGGAATAATTAGCCATTTTGTTAAAAATGAAGTTACATTTGATGTGATGCCTGTCTGATGATATCTCCCCTTCCGGCCTTCCTGATTTCGGAATCAAAACTAGTCTAGCCAGTTTCCAGCCCAGAAGAAACTCGCCTCTTAAAATTAGTTCATTCATCATATCCTCCACTCTTCCTAACAGATCATCAACTCTAGATCTTTCACACATTCCGAAGGTATCCCATCCGGTCCTGGCGCTTTCCCCGACTTAAGTCTTGAGCAAGCATCTCTAATCTCCTCCAAGCTAAAAGCTGGAATTTCCTCCCCTTCCTCTTCCCCAGTATCTATATTTACACATTCTGGATTTTATCACCTCTTGGAAATAATGTTCTAACAATTTCCTCTCTTCTTAGTAGGTACTCCTCTATGATTCTTATATTCTTCCCATGTTGTATCGCGCTCCATATCTTCATTCCCTTCCATGAAAATCCTCCTTGATCTTACACATTTTCAGTTCCTCCATCTTGTCACTCCACCAGTATTTAGTGTAAGTAATACTTCCTTTTCGAAATTTTCCCTTTTTGCTCGCCTTTGCTAGAGGTTTTTTCCATCTGCTCGTATCCTATCTTTTCTCCCACCTACCCGCTTCCACCCTAAAAACTCTTCTATCCATATTATAATGTCCCTCTATCTGTATCTTTTGTGGTCTGATGTTTAATAGTGACCTATCTTGAGATTGACTTAATATATATGAATAAAAAGAAGAAAGAAGAAGAAGATATGTTATTGCAAATATTAAAGTTTAGGTATTATTAGCTCTATGGGGATATCCTGGATATCTTTTTCCATTTAAGATCAGGATAACTGTGCAATAGTATAGGAAACCAAGGAAAACTATATCTGCTGATATTTCCAATTGTTAATTAAGAAGACTGTTTAATAGTGGAGAGCTCCTTAGATTTATCTGTTCATTGACGACTTCATATTGGGGGTTTCTTAAGTGTCTTCTAATTTCGAATTCTATCTCTATCTTCGAAATCTAGTAAATTCAATATAAATTCCTCTTTAAATTATTCGTATCGGACCTTTTGTTTAGAAGTTACGACTGGTATGTAAATGCTAAAAGTTGAAGCGATATGCTAAAGTGATAGTGGAGTAAACTCAAGGTGTAACGCTAATGACGTTTTCTGTTTTGTATCTCTCATTCTTTATTGGCGAGTTAAAAGAATAATTTGAAGCAAGTTTTCTTTATTATCCTGTTTCAATTCCGCGCAATATTATACGGCAAAACATAAACTGAGCTATTATTCGGAATTGAAAACTGGAACTCTTAAAATAAAACTTTATTGCTAAAATGCATTATCCAAAATGGGACGTGTTGAAAACAATGAATTTATTCCAATCAGTTTACTGTATTTCAATCGCGCTAGTGAAACTACCAGCATCTACTTGTCAGTGAGAACAGACAGTGTTGAACAGTGTTTTATTTACTAAAACGAAAAAAAAAACAATTCATTAAAGCATTTTGCACTACTGTCCAAATTCCATCTCTTCCGGTAATACCTTTTTATTTATATTCGAAATTTTGTTACGAACTTGTTCGCTCAAACACAACATTCGATTCGCTTTTGGATTAAAACTTTTCCATTACAAAAAAATACGTATTTAAATTAAAATTGCAGGAAAATTTTGGGATTCATTAAATGAAAAAACTGGTTGTTTTTTTCACGGTGATATTTGAAAAAATACTACTAAAAATTAAAAATTTTGTACGGCTTATTAAAAAAAAACAACTACTTCTGCATTATATGCATTGGTAGTCGAGTAGTAAAATTTTTCGAATAAATTTAGCTGGAGCTTGCGACGCAACATGCAAGCACAGTGTAGAGCACTCGAAATTGGAGCCTTTTACGCTGATATATCAACATCAAAATTGTAAGAAATCTTCTGCCTTATCATTTTTCAAAAATTGTTGAACAGTTTGAAATCAAAATAATATAAGGAAATATAGAGGAAATGTTTCTGAAAAAGTTGGTATTTTTAAATTTTGAAAATCCAAAATGGATCCTGCGTCTTATTTGTCGCCATATTGTTTGCACTTAATATCTATAGTTGAACCCCACCTTTCGTCGAAACAACTTTCTTTCAAATACTGAAAACTCATGGAATAAAATATCCCGACAATTTCTGGACAATAAGGAACATTCAGGAATACAACAATACAGAATGCTCTTATGTTCACAAGAGATAAGTGAACATTGAGAGAATACCACCGTTGGAGTATTGTAATTAACGATATGGTCATTTTCACTTATTCATTTTGTTGTTGTAATATTCTCTAGCATTGTCTGAAAAGTGATTGGGTCCGCCATTTTGGTGTCATGATAAAGATTACGTTTCATTAACTTTTGGTAGAGTTTTTCTCAAAATTCAAGTTGTATGCTTTTAATGGCTGTTAAACATAAATCAAATGACGCTGCTGGCTCTAAATTTGACAGTACTATCCATCTCCATTTCACAAAAGAAGAAGCCACTTGAAGTTTGCCAACTAACTTGCGCAGAAACCAAAATCGGTCTTGTTTATCTATGTCGCCTCGTAACGACCGTTTCATGCCATTGGCGTTACAAACGATTTTCATGCCGACAGCCATTTTATTATTGGCATTTGAAGCAATTATTTACTGTCGAATATTTTTGATTTTTGAATATTTTAAGTCGCTTAGCTAGTTTATCTGTGAGTGTTGTGTGTTTTATTTGATCTAAAACCATGCCTCCTAAAAAACTTGTTGGTGTTAAAGGAAAAATGATCCACGACAGATAATAATAATAATAATAATAATAAATGTCTTTATTTGGTATAGATTTACAACTTGGAAACAATACATACGTAAAACTAGTATTGGGCTAGATTCAGTTTGCATATTGCTATATGACATAAGAATATGCATCTGCTCTTCCACCTAACAAAACGTTACGTTGCTGATTTGAAGTCGAATGTCAATTTTACAATATGGCGCTGGTTTTGACAACAAGTTCGCGCATACTACTGCAACTTCAGGTGGGCTCTTCTTAAGTGAAACGGAGTCTAATGCAACTCCTTTTAAACGGCTGTAAAGATTTTGATGACATTTTAGTGAGTCCCTGAATGGTCTATAGGTTCACAATTGGTCCCGAAGGTGGCGCTACACTCGGCTTCACAAATTAGCTCCTCTTAAACAGCTGACCGATTTTGATAAACCTTTGCATAGGGAAGTTGTACGGCCGTTCATAAGAAGTGGGTAAGATTCTTAAAAAAAAATTATTACTTCTCTGTAAAATTGGGGGAAAATCGGATTCTCGTACCAATCTGGCATTTTTTCCATATTTTTGGAAATCAAGGACCTTCTTGGACAGAATCCAAAAATAAATCTTTGACTTTCGATTTTGTTGGGGGAGGTTATTTGGTATGTAACTTTTTAACATAATTTTATTGAACTGTTACTTATGTTTATTTTTTGTTTCAGAAACCATTATTGAGGTAAGTGAATCCATCTGTAAGAATTATTATCATAGTGAGTGATTTTTTTTATTATTAACATTTTACATTTGCATACAAAGTGTTACAAAAAACGAAAATAATCAAAAATAATACTTCTATGTGACTGCGGCTTTTCAATGAACTTTTTTTTTAATGTTAATTATGTATCTCTAATTAACAATATTTATTGGGATAGTAAATTTTTTTGAATTTTGAATAATAGCAATTTAAATCTATTGGAAAATATGATCATTAGTGGAATATGTTTTTACAGTCTGAACGAATATCCGCCTGATAATGAAAATTTAACAGTTCGTTTGTCCAGAGATGAACTAGGTTTGCGTTTGATAAAAGTAGTGTGCAATTTTATGAAACAAAAATGCTACCGCAACTCGACTTTCAAGTTGTTTGTTTGTAACTACGTAGAATTATTAACCGATTTTTATTTACCTTAAAACCCATTTTACCTTGTTCCAAATTTCATAATTATAAAAGTCGATAGAAAACTCGAAGGAACATGAGGAATTTTTAAGTTATTCCTCAAGGCATTCATTTCAACTTTTTCACCCTGAAAAAAGTAATTTTTATTCTGTTTGCATTAACAAAAAATTTGGAAGCAATTTCCCAGTAGTGAGCAAGACCAAGACTCTGTCTTGATTATCTACTCTTGGTCTTGGTAATTTAACCTGTTTCAACAACAAAAGAGTGCTTTTTGGTAGAGAATCTAATTTCCTTTAAGAATATATAGTAGAGGGAGATTTTTTCAGATTGATGATGTATGTATGTATATTGGTTAGGTTAGGATATTGGGGTGACATTCACTGAGACCTAAAAGATCTATTGTGTCCCCTTACGTCTGTCCCTAGTCGGCTTTGCCTATTTCTTCCAATATTACATTGGAGCTGATACCGCAAAAGGGTTCCGACCCCCAAAAGGGTGTTTCAGTTCCCCTCTTTGCTAACTTCTATTTCATATCCTTCTATTCCAGTGAGTTCATCCGTCTAGTTCATTGAGATTGCCTAGGTATTCCCACACCATTTTGGAACTGACTACACAAGAGCTCAGTGCTTTAATGGCTGCTTGACTATCCGACATTATGATAATCCTTTTTTGCCTTCTATATCCTTCATCAATATTGAACTGGGCACACTTTCTTATGGCGTAAATTTCCGCTTGAAAGATACTTGGGGTTTTTCCCAAGCTTTGGTACTGTACACTCCATCCCAGTTCCCAGTTCTATTGCTTTTGAGCTGTCTATGTACCATTGAATGGCATTCTTTCCAAGTCTGCTAATGGTATTTGGATCCCATTCCTTCTTGTTGCTCAATTCCGTAACGAATTTCATACCATCTTGTGGCATGTCCCAGGTTTTCTGATTTCTAAGAAGTAAGGAGGAGTTTTTTTTAATGATTCCTTCTCTTCTCAGTCTGTATTTTGTTCTTTCTGCAACACTTTTCATCACCAAATGTAGTGGTGTGAGGTTGAGAATCACTTCCATGGCCGCCTTTAGGCATGTTTCTATTGCTCTTGTAACGCATCTTTGAATTTTGGAGAGGTTTTCTCTCGTCGTCAATAGGCTAGTTCTCCTACTCCACACAATGGCTCCATAAGTGATAATTGGTCTCAGTATGGCAGTGTACATTCTGGATTTTTGGGTTACAACCCCAATTTCACCCTGCCAGATTCCTGCACACCATTAGAGCCATTTTTGATTTGTATATAATCTCCTTTCCGTATTTGTTCCACAGGAGTTTACTGTCTATAGTTAAACCTAGATACTTGACGTCTTGTCTCCATTCAACCTCGCTCCCATCAAGTTTAATGGTTTTGAGGTTGAGTTTTCTTTTATTAGTGAAGGCCATTAAGATGGTTTTGGTGGGGTTGTTGTTAAGTCCCACTTGCCTACACCAGCTATTCGTATAGTTCAGACCCTTTTGTACGATGTCACAAAGGGTGTTTTCGAATTTTCCCCTGACTGTTATGACAATATAATCGGCATATCTTTGGGAGGATATTCCGAGGTCAGTCAAACAACACAGGAGTTTGTCAACAGCCAGGCTCCACATTAATGGGGATCCTACTCCTCCCTATGGACATCCTCTGGTTGTACAGATGGAGACAATGTCTTTGCTCGACCTCGTCTGTGCTACTCTAGTGGTGAGCAGTTCCGACATTTATTTGGATGTATGTGCTGTTTACACCTTTTCTATTTAATGCTAGTTTGACAGCGACTATTGTGAACAAACCTTTAGTCGCTATGATAGATATCTTAATATTAATATTAATGGTTGTAACATTCACAATAACTTTTTTTTGTCAACATGAATAATAATTTCAGAGTACCGGTCAATTTTTTTTGGCCCAGTTTGTAGATTTCTATAAAATCTGTAACTTTCTATTTCATCCAGGTATTTGCTCGTTATCGAAAAGTAGATCAGGAAAAGATAAATTTTATTGAATTATTGTTTATATTATTCTCTAGATTCGACTCTGACTAGAAATATATTCTGCATTCGAAATCAATTTGTAGGCTGCGGATCGGGAGAAGGAAATTTACATTTTAAATGAATTTATAGATGATCGCTCGAAACCAAGTGTTTTTCTCCTTGTTTTTTTTTACGGCGGTATGCTAATGGTTCAACATGGGATACAAAATATGTAGTTTAAATAATATTTATTCAGGATAACAAATCTACTAGACCACAATCTTAGACCCTTATAGTATATCATCATCAACATTCTCGATAAAAGCCAGCCGCTGAATATTTTGCCGGTGGAAAGGCCGCTTGTGCTGCCGGCCTAGCTCAGTTTGGTGAAACCCCCTTTCTTAAGAATGATGAAATCTACACAAACCTGTGTATTTATAACAATGGTATTGGTTTGGTAAAAAACAAAAAGCGAAGAAGACATTATTTAGTCTTTTCTTCAATTAGTATAGAACTAGATTATTTGCGGCTCTGAACTACTCAACTTCTATCGAGTAACGACCAAGTTGGTAATATACTGTCAAAAAGACTTTTCTCAATAAGAAAACTCAACAAATTGTCTCTGATCGGGATTCCTAGTAGGCTTGGAATGCGAGTTGGATTTCGGCAAGTTGTAACGAAGAGTCGTTGTGGGCCAATTTGTAACACCCCGTACAAGAAATTTCTGTAATGATCCTTTCGGTAGAACAGCAGGGAAGATACAGGGAGTGAATTCCGTCAGAAGATAAGAAAAGGCATTTACCATTCCTGCAGGAAACTTATTTTCCAATCAACGGTAAGATGAAATCCGTCGGAGGAAGATAATAAACGGTAAAAAGATAGTTTCCGACGGAATGCCTTGCAAATCACCGTAAAAAATCGGCTGGACGTCGATAATGAACTCTTTGCTTGATCTCCGGGTATGGATCTTCACCTAAATTAGGATGTGTTGGACACTCATCATTGGAAAAAGGGCCGGTAAAGTAATAAAAGATAGTCTGGACGCCAACTTGTTTTTTATTCTCTTAAAGAAGTAAAAAGAGGTGTTTACATATTTCAGGTGATATGTGAATTCACCGAAGAAGCCTTACAACGTACAACTCACATTATTAAACTGCACCATTTTAACATGTTTCTTCACAATCGGTATGTTTGAGCTGCTTGGAGCCTATCCACTCTCGGAGGCTACCAATTAACTACTGTTTCAACTAAACTCAAAATAGCACGAAAAAGCGTGAGGGATATGTTGTCGGTAGAATGACTGATTGTCATTCGTGGATTTTGAAAATAGAGGCGGGGCGAAATGTTTTAACGATAATTTTTGTTCTAGAAAATAGAAGTAGTGTCGTGTGCAAAACTGTTTGTTTTGAACACCTACGAGAAGGGAAGAATTGTTTTGAATTTCTTTTTTTTTATGGACGCAAAGAGTAGAAAAGGGGTTTACAAAATATTATGTTTATCGACAAGGGCGTCGATGAAGGGTTTAAAAATAAATAATTTGGAACTCAATAGTGAAAAATAATACGAAACATAACGATAGATATTCTATCGTGACAAAGTCATTCCTGTTGATACAACTGTCAATTGTAAAATTTATTGCGCGAAAATTTTCTCGTCTTAATTCCATTTTTCGACTGACTTATGTAAGGAGGGAAAAACTTGACTTGAGGAGAATGAGTGATTTGTAAAGATTGATATATTTAATTAGAATTTAACTTTTAATTACTTACTGTGTACTTACATTTAATTGTTTATAATACAGATAATAAAACAAATCTAAATGTTGAAAATAACTATTTACAAGACACTGGACGTGATGCCTGGATTTAATTGAACAGTCACTATGGACCTGGTCCAAGTAGGTTGAACAACCGAGATGACGTACCTGGAATTAGATAGAAAAGCACTCTGAGTATTCAATTTGCCATAAATAATGATTAATTATTGACTAACGATTAGTATAGTTGAAATCCCCAAAATTAATGAAAGGATTAATAATATACAAGGTGCATCTTATGTGTTTGAACTGTGATTATGCATATCAGTACTAAAGTAAAGTTAAAACTTCACTTGATCAAAAATAAATGCCTAATAGTAAATATTTAGGGTTATTAGGAAAAGTGCAAGGGGCGCAAACTCTCCCCAGTGCATGTAAGGAATATGTGGCACAAACTCTCCACAAACAATATTATAACTACTGTAAGTGGCGCAAACTCTCCACAGTACAGCAAAATAATATTACACTGCAAGTGGCACAAACTCTCCACAGTACAGCAAAATAATAATACACTGCAAGTGGCACAAACTCTCCACAGTACAGCAAAATAATAATACACTGCAAGTGGCACAAACTCTCCACAGTACAGCAAAATAAGGTTACACTGCAAGTGGTTCAAGCTCTCCACAATACAGGGGGTGGAAGGAGATATAGGTGACGTGAGAAGTCACCCTGTATCAGGAATGGACAAACCGCAAGTGGCGCAAACTCTCCACAGTACAGTATAGGTATGTGAGTTAAACTGCAAGTGGCACAAACTCTCCACAGTACAGCAAAATAATAATACACTGCAAGTGGCACAAACTCTCCACAGTACAGCAAAATAATAATACACTGCAAGTGGCACAAACTCTCCACAGTACAGCAAAATAAGGTTACACTGCAAGTGGCTCAAGCTCTCCACGATACAGGGGGGTGGAAGGAGATATAGGTGACGTGAGAAGTAACCCTGTATCAGGAATGGACAAACCGCAAGTGGCGCAAACTCTCCACAGTACAGTATAGGTATGTGAGTTAAACTGCAAGTGGCACAAACTCTCCACAGTACAGTAGGATTGGATGAATAGGAAATGCAACAACAAACTAATGTTCTTAATAACGTTGAATATTAAAGAACTTTAAACAAAGTTATTATTAAAAATAATTAGCAAATATATATACTCTATGTGATAAAATATCTTTTAAATTCAAATATCAAATAGCAGGCAAAACTGAATTACTCTGTGAGATAGACTCACCTATTTAACTCCTGATATGCACCACAATACACTATATATTTTAATAGATTTATTTGGCTCAAGTGAACACTTTAGTTATTTTCTAGAAACTAAATCTCAAATCGTTCTTAAAATTTTCTTTCCCCTTTCGTGGCCTCGAAGACTACGTGACATTTTGATACTTTACTTATCTGTTTCAGACAATTGGTTGTTTTGTCGAAAAATGCATTTCTGAAATATTAGGGTATACCCATGATTTAATTCATTTTACTTGGAACGAAAACTATTTTAACAATAACAGGGTGAGAAAAAAAAATTGTCTTACACTTATCAACTTTAAAAATTCTGTTTAGGTATAGCTTCGAATATCACTATTGTGCAGTCTCAAAAAGTTAATGACATCTTCTATTATAGTATCTCAAGTTCCCTCTGCAACTAAGGAACATTTCAACGTTAATCAAGTCTTGAACTGTATTTACTGTACCAGTAATATCATTTTCCGTCTTTTCTTTACATTTTCTATATTATACAGAAACGCCATTATTTTTAAATGTTTTTGAAATCATTACATACTCTTTTCTTTGACATCATCCCCTTTTGATTGTTACATTTTTCACAAAGCTGTCTCAGACAGATGTTTATTATAGCACAAAGCAGCAGTTTTTTTTACAAAAGAACGTTTCTATGAAGGTTTTTGTTTCACATGTTGTTCACAATTAATTTTTTTCCATGTTACAACGTTAGTCTGACGTACATTCGGGAAAAGGAGAAGAACATGCTAAAAAAAAATTAAAATCCTGGGAGGGAGCTGGGGTGAAGAACAGCATATAAAAAACTTGCTATACTAAAATCAATTGTAAAAAACGCTAGCTCTCGGACTATACTCTTTAATTGAATAAATAATACGAAAAATAGTATAAAATAAAACTATTTTAATAACTGAATACAACCATTGTAATTACAATTACTATGCAGTTTTCCATCTTTTCTTCATAGCCTTGTATTCTTGAGACGTTTTAATAACGAAAATATTCAAGGCAAAATTTAATACTGTCTTGAGCAGATATTCTATTTTAATGTAAAATGTTTAGTCCCGTATTTGAGATAAAAGAATATCGTTCGTTCGTTCGTTTGGTTATATTTTTCTTCCTTATTTTAATATAGTTTGTTCAATTCCTTTGAAATACAAGTTGAAAAGAAACTTTGAAAGCTTATTTAAAAGTTGTTTTGTGAAATAATGTTGTAGCCGACCGCGTACAATGAAAAAAAGGAATCGAAAAATCCATATCTCGGCAATTTTAGACCGCACGAAGAAAAAATATAAGGAAATCATCGAATGTTTTCAAAACTTCAAATTTGAGTTATTGAGCTGACATCTCATTTTTATATACAGTCTGAAAAGGAAATTTATTATACAGGGTGTCAATTTCAAAATTGTACCTCGAAAAGAGATGTCAAAAAATTTTCAAAACCGTTTCTAGGGTAGAGAGGGGGAACTAAAACGACATGAGAGAGAACGCACCCCCATGAACCCCCTACCTGTGATACGTTGGTTGGGTTGTCATATAAATTTTTGTAGGTGGGGCATAGGGAGTTGATTTTCATGTCATTTTAGTTCCCCCTCTCTACCCTAGAAATAGTTTTGAAATTTTTTTGAAATCTCTTTTCGTTCACGAGGTACAGCCCATTGTAAGTTTTAAAATTGACACCCCATATTTTTTATATACTGGAATGCTGTATACATAATAATTTTAATAACAAAAAAATTTGTCCGGCGAATAACTTATTCGCTCATCCTTTCCTTAATCTTATAACTCGTGTAAGTATCTAATAAAAATACTAGTAAGTTCTTGTTATATCCGGTTAAAGTTACACATGTTATCGACTTAACGAAAGTTTACTCGGACCTTAAAAGGGTCGGAAACTAGCTGGAAACTTTAAAGGATTTACTGACCTGCACTCCTCTCGTGAACATGTTGTTGCAATGAAGATGCAATGCTGAAAATTCTCGAATTGAATCAAATTCGAAAGTTAGATTTATCGGGAGGCCATTGTGAGTATCGCTATTCCAGCCGACCCATCTGCTACCTGTAACGAATCAAATAAAAAAAATTATTTTATTGGAAAAAATCAAAATATTCAATAGTGAAGAGGCACTATTTAAATTTCAGAATGTTACCACATTGTTTAGGATGGTTAACTCATTTTATTATACAGTTCAACGGCCAACCATTTATGTGGTTTTATCAAGACATACCTTCCATATTGATATGGTTTTGAATTGTTGATCTATATCAATTCCATACCTTACTATAAATTAACTTGATATCCTACCTTTATAGGACAATGGTTATCTAATTTATATTTATTACTTTTCTATTATGATTATTATTATCTTTATTATATTATTTGAATATTATTTTGTTATTTTATATAAGCTATCTCAGGGAATTATATTTTTGTTTTGTGAGTTCAAATTTTGTGAGGCCAACTCTTTCAAAGAATTCCAACGTTGACAGCCTGTGTTGATTGTAAAATATATCATAGAAACAAAAATAAACTCATTCAATTTCAAATAAATGCTCAACAAATGAATCGTTTGGTTTATTGTTTAACTTAAACTCATCAGTTCATGTGAAAGCTCAACAGATAAATTTGCTTAACTTTTCAAAAATATTCAAAAATCCTTAAGATTATTTATTTTCTTATCTAACATTCATTCACTCTCTCATTCACAACAAAATTAAGATTATACTTATCAGAGTTTTAGTAAATTGATGAAATTTTTTTCATCTATGGTTTTATATTTCTATGGTTTTAAAACGACAGAAAAGATGATCGATTTTATACGCGAAGAAGTGACATTTGACACTTTTAGTTGTATAGTTACAAACGTTTCGTAGCTGTAACTTGTGCATTTTCAACAATAACCTTCAATAAAACTAGAATGAAAGACTTGTAGGTATATAAATTGTCGAAGAAATTAGGTCATAACAACTATAACCTAAACAATTCGTGATTTTGCCGCTTACAGAGCACAATCTTTTTATTATGTTCGTAAAATGATTCGGCCTATTTGCAGTTGAGATTAGCACGCGTGCGAACCAGTTTAGAACGTGTCTACACATGCATGCGACGAATTTGATTCTAGATTTGTAAAAGCGATAAGAAGCCGCAAAATTCTCTTATCTGAGTCAACCAGAACAAGCTTTATCTGGACCCATTGTCGAATACATGAATGTTAAGTGCCGTTTTTTTTACACAGGTGCGCAATTAGAGATTTTTTAAAGGCATATTAAATAAAAGGTTTAGTACGGAAGCCGAAGGAAAACAGAGGTTGGATATGCAAAGTAAGATTCTGGTTGATAACGTAGGAGGTTATTATTTCTTTTAAAATTTTTGAATTGGTCAATATTTACTATAATTCTCCCTTGAATTCTTGTACATTGAAATCACGACTTTTGAGGCACCGTTACATGTAAGTCTGTTTCAAAATGACTTCAAATTTGTACCTATCCATCTACAAATTAAGGACGTTCGTATGGAGGATTGGCAAGTATTAGTAATAAACGTTATTATAGATAAAATCATTAGGATCTAAAGATATAGAAAAAATTATAGAAAATTGATAAAAAAAATATTAAAATAAATATTTCTTGAATTAAAATCAATGGAATAAAATAAAGTAGCGTATCCAAAGGTATTCCTTTTCAAAACTTGTCATCCATACTCAACCTCTATGGTCTTAATGGGTAACACTTCAATGCCGAGGATTGTTACTTTACGCTCTAGCGCAAAAAGGGAATCTTTTTCGCTCGCTTATTTAATCAATCCACGCCTTCCGAATGAACTCAATTGGTTAATATTTAACAATTTATCAGATTTAAAATCAAATAATATTTTATGAAGTTTGTCAAAATTTTTGAAATATGGTCAAAAATGGTCAAAAATGGTCAAAAATGGTCAAAAATGGTCAAAAATTGTCAAAAATTGTCAAAAATTGTCAAAAATTGTCAAAAATTGTCAAAAATTGTCAAAAATTGTAAAAAATTATCAAAAATGGTCGAAAACTGTTAAAAATGGACAATTTTTGTCGAAAACTGTTAAAAATGGACAATTTTTGTCAAAAACTGTCAATAATTGTCAAAAACTATCAAAAATTGTCGAAAATGGACAATTATTATCAAAATTGGTAAATAATTGTCAAAAATTGTTAAAATTTTTAAAAATGGTCGATAATTGTCAAAAACTATAAAAAATGGTAAATAATTTTGAAAAATGGTCAATAATTGTCAAAACTGGTAAAAAATTTGGAAAAATGGTCCATATTTGTCAACAATTCTCAATAATTATCAAAAATGGTCTAAAATATTGAAAAATTGTCAAAAACGGTCAAGGACTATCAAAAATGGTTGAAAATTGTCAAATTATTGTTAAAAACTGTTAAAAATGGAAATTATTGTTGAAAATTGTCAAAATTTTGAAGAATAGTTGATAATTGTCAAAAATTGTTAAAGTTCATGAAAAATTGTCAAAAATTTTGAAAAATTGTCAATAATTGTCAAAACTGGTAAAAAATTTGGAAAAATGGTCCATAATTGTCAACAATTGTCAGTATTTATCAAAAATGGTCTAAAATATTGAAAAATTGTCAAAAACGGTCTAAGACTATCAAAAATGGTTAAAAATTATCAATTATTATTAAAGACTGTCAAAAATGGACAATAATTGTCAAAAATTGTTAAAATTTTGAAAAATGGTAAATAATTGTCAAAAACTATCAAAAATGGTCAATATTTTGGAAAACGGTCAAAAATTGTTAGAATTTTAAAAAATTGTCGAAAATGGTCAATCATTGTCAAAAACTATCAAAAATGGTCAAAAATGGACAATAATTGTTAAAAATTGTCAAAAATTTTGAAAAATAGTCGATAATTGTCAAAAATTGTTAAAGTATCTGAAAAATTGTCAAAAATTTCGAAATATGGTCAAAAATGGTCAATAATTGTCAAAACTGGTCAAAAATTTGGAAAAGTGGTCCATAATTGTCAATAATTATCAAAAATGGTCAATAATTTTGAAAAATGGTCTAAAATATTGAAAAATTGTCAAAAACGGTCAAAAACTATCAAAAATGGTTACAAATTGTCAATTATTGTGAAAAATTGTCAATTATTGTGAAATACTGTCAAATATGGACAATTATTGTCAAAACTGGTCAATAATTGTTGAAATTTTGGAAAATGGTCGATAATTGTCAAAAATGGTCAAAAAATTGGAAAAATGGTCCATAATTGTCAGCAATTATCAAAAATGGTCAATAATTTGGAAAAATGATCTAAAATTTTGAAAAATTGTCAAAAATGGTGAAAAACTATCAAAAATGGTTAAAAATTGTCAATTATTGTTGAAAATGGCAATTATTGTCAAAAATTGTCAAAAATGGTTAAAAATTGTCATCATTTTGAAAAATGGTCAAAAATTATCAAAAATTTGGAAAAATGGTCACTAATTTTGAAAAACAGTTAAAATGGTCAAAAATGGCCAATAATTGTTAAAATTTTGAAAAATGGTCAATAATTGTCAAAATTTTGAGAAATGGTCAATAATCGTCAAGAGTTGTCAAAATTTTGGAAAATAGTCAGTTAATAATACGAGCCGTTTCCGAAAATCGATTTAAACACGTAATTTATAAAATCGATTAATATTACTCTCAAAATCGATTATAAGAAAATAATAATCGATTTATATAAAAACCGATTATTTTCTAACATCCCTAGTCATTAGATCTTTTTGAGGTTAATCATGATGAATAGCGAAAATGACGATTATTCTAGCACTCCTATTATAACCTAAGATAATATAAAAAACAGTTTTAATGATTAAAAGGGCGACTGTAGAAAAAATTATGTGTGTTTTTCGAGCGTGAAGTAAAATTGTCGCTTTCGAAAGATCGCATTCTTTCTCAAGCGGCAATCTGTTACTTTACGCTCTAAATACACAAATAACTATTGGTTTTAGTGTTAAGTATTATTGTTGTTTTCTAGTTTAAATTTTTACTATTTCATATGTATACAATTTGTTAATTCTTCTAAAATACACGTTATATTATTATTTTATCTATGCGAAAATAACCCAAAGCCAGTGGAGTAGCGTGAGTTTTCGCCGACCTCCCCTTAAAATGTAAATATTTGATTCAACGGCCCTTATGTACATCGTACAAGTTATTAAAAGTCAAGATAAACTACCACTACTTTGGAAGGTACATACATCTAGGGGAAAAAAGGGCGTAAGGAAACCACAGGAAGTCAAGAAAATAAGGAGTGTTTTGTGTAATTGAATAACTGAGTACTCGGTGCCTCCGCATCGGCCAGCCGGTTACAAAAGTGTCTTCCATACCTGAGTAGTAGATAACATGGGAAATGGTACAAAGATTCAATTTAAGTGCCTGGGCTGTTGAGCACAACCCAAACGAATGGATGAATGGAATGAATATCTGTGTATTTTGATGAATCCTGAGTTAATGTTGGACACAGCGTTACAAAGGAACGGAAGGATAGGAAGGGATGCTTTCTTACAGGGTTTAAGTACGCGTTTAAAGCAGCCAACACAACGGCGACCGCGGTTTATCTTACTGCTTGCCGGTAAGGAAAATGGTTTTGTAAAAGGAGCGGAACTTTGCTATTTGGAGAAAAATAATTCCGCCGATTACCATGGTGAAATGGATGGCCCCTGTTTTTGAGAATAGTTTGAGAAACAAATTATTCTCAATTTGCCTAAAAAAAGCTGTCGTATCACTCCCGCAAGGAAGAAGTTCATCCTATATTTAATCCACAGCATTCATATATGCCATATACAGAGTGTCTCTCTGAATAATAGAAGATACGACAGTGGCGCTGTTTTACTAATTTTGGATTAAATATTTATCACAATCTAATCTGTGATAAAAAATACAGATCCTCGTATCCAAGGTTTTTTTTAATTACATTAAGCTGGCGGTTCTTCACGTCCGTCCGTAGCACCAACTATCAGATTTAAATCAACAAAAAAAATATTGTCAGTTTTTGTTTTTACTAGCCCAAAGCAAGCCGCTGATTTAATATGGTTCGTGTCGAATACGATGAAACATTAAAAAAGCCAATACGACTTTTTTTAATAAAACAACGACATTATCTCAGTCATCAGATCAGATCTTTTGTCGTCGGACAACGTGTACCTCAAAATATGAAAACGTGTCGAATCACTGTTAAAAAAAAAACAACCGTAGTATGTAACATAAGGGCCAAAAGTGGCTAAAATATCTGTTGGAAAAAAATCCGCGATAAGGTTGGTATTAACGTTTTTAAATAGTATGGCACCTTCGAATGATGTTTTGGGAATAGGGATGCGCGATACTGTCCGATATTCCAGTGTATCGATACTTTTACTTCCGATACTCGATATTTTGTATCGATACTAAGCTTTTCGATGCATTCCAAGTATCGATAAATTTGTAGTGTATCGATACACTGCGATACGGGATTTTTAGTGGTAGCGGTAAGTGGCGTTATCTATAGTGATGAGCAATATGGTGATTTTTTAATCACGTTGTGGGCTTTTTTTAACGAAACCAAAAATAAAAAACGAAAAATGTGCAGTTTTTTTGCGTTTTTCGAGCTAATTTTGAGGTTATGTAAAAAAGTCACGAATTAAAAAGTTGTAGATTTTCACAGGATCTACAACTTTTATAATCAACTTTTTATTCTAGGAACTCAACTTTGGCCGGAAATCGCAATAATGTCTTTTTCCATCCCCCCAAAAAAGTGTTTTTTACCGAAAAAACGTCATAACTCGAAAAATTTCCAATATTATAATTTGAAATTTTTTTTCATGGTTTGTGACTATCAAAGCTACCTTCTACTGAATTTTCATCAAAATCGAACATTTTTTGATTCTAGGAACTGAACTTTGGCCGGAAATCACAATAATGTCTTTTTCCAACCCCTTCCCCCCCCAAAAGTGTGTTTTACCGAAAAAACGTCAAAATTAGGAAAATCTCGGATCGTTAACGTATCGATACTTCGAGTATCGTTAAATTGATATTCGATATTCTACTGTATCGATACTTTACGTTCCGATCCGTATCGATACCCAATATCGATACTTTCTAGTGTATCGCGCAACCCTATTTGGGAATACATACTATAAGTTCGTTCCAACTGGCGATAGAACCGTTCTAGGTATAGTTCGCGCAAGTGCTGTAAGTAATTGACGAAAATTGTTCTTTTACAATGTATTTATCGATACTCTTATGAAAGGCGAACCAAGAAATTCTTAAGCACACGTGTCCGACTGTTTATCTTAATTGTCACGTACCCCAGACGTTTTTTCATATTTTTCACCAAGAAAACGAATTGATTTACGATTACTATCTACTTATGAATTTTGGGCTTTTATAAAAAGTCTCAAGTTGAGTAAAAATTATTCGAGGCATTCAGTTTCAAAATTGTGGTTCTGTTTAGTGTGCCGAGAAATTTTTGTTAGTGTTAGAGATTTTGAATTTGTGGTTGATTAAGCTGCAAGTTATTCAGGTGAGATTTTTCAATGACTGTTTAACCCCTTTTGTCCATTGCACCACTCAGAATCGACCATAGGTCAAACTCTAGAAGCAGGAGCGAGTCAGCCCTTCATGTTCATTGCACCACTCAGTACTAGGAATGGAGAACTATCGATGGTTTATCGGTAACTATCGATATTTTTGACTATCGAAAAAATCGATAGTTTTCGATACTATCGATAGTTGAGATGTTTAGGTGAAGAATATATTTTGAAAGCTGATATGGAATAAAAATGCGATCAAAAAATGGGACAGATAGAGAAAGAAAGAGAGAGATGGGAGAGAGAAAGGGATGGAAGAGAGAAGGATGGGAGAGAGATGGGAGAGAGAGAGAGAGAGAGATATGAGAGAGAGGACAAAGAGAGATCGAAAGATGAGACAAAGAGGGAGAAAAAGAGAGAGAGATGGGAGAGAGAAATAAAGATGAGGGATGGGAGAAAGAGAGAGAGAAATATGGGGGAGATAGAGAGAGAGATAGGAGAGATAGAGAGAGATAGGAAAGAGAGAGAAAGAGGGATGGGAGAAAGAGGGATTGAAGACAGAGGGAGAGGAATGGGAAAGAGAGAGAGAGAGATATGGAAGAGAGAGATATGGGAGAGATGGGAGAGAGAGATAGGAATGAGAAAGATATGGGAGAGAGAGAGATAGGAAAAAGAGATGGGAAAGAGAGAAAGGAAAAATGTGAGAGAGAGAGATGGAAAAAGAGAGAGAGAAAGATGGGAGAGAGAGGAAGAAATAGAAAAGAGAGAGAGAGATGGGAGGTGGGAGAGAGATATGGAATAGAGAGAGAGATGAGAGAGATGGGAGAACGAGAGAGAAAGAAGAGAAAGAGAGATAGACGGGAGAGAAAGAGAGTGTATTGCGTGTTCAATGCGTGTTCAATCATTATTTTAAACTGTCAGAATCTAAAACGGATTCGGTAAGGTTCACGACCGTCGGAATTTTGTAACGCTTTTTTTTATTAGAAAGCCCCCCATTGCTTATAGAACATTTTAAAAGAAAAAAATTCACTTTTGGAAGAGGAAATTGCATTTATGAGCTCTAAAAATCCTCCATTCATTTTTCAGCTTTTAACAATTATTAACCATGTTTGGTCATTTTTCAAAATATTTAACAATTTTTGACAATTATTGACCATTTTTGATAATTATTGACCATTTCTGACAGTTTTTGACCATTTTTTCAAAATTTCGACAATTATAGACCATTTTTCAAAATTATTGACCATTTTTCAAAATTATTGACCATTTCTGACAATTATTGATAATTATTGACAGTTTTTGACAATTATCGACCGTTTTTCAAAATTTTTGAAAACTATTGACCATTTTGACCACTTTTGACAATTTTTGACAACTATTGACCATTTTGACCATTTTTGACAATTATTGACTATTTTTGACGATTATTGACCATTTTTCAAAATTTTTGACAATTTTTGAAATAAATGTATATATTTATATATATTATTAACATTTTGACAAGAATCATACAATGATGTTACCGATTGTAAAACCATCGAAAATTATCGATAATAATCGATAGTAAAAATAGCACTATCGATAAATATCGATAGTCGGGACTATCGATAGTTCTCCATTCCTACTCAGTACTAGTAGAATGTGTAGCGTAATGCGACTTTAATCCCTTTACGCTAGAGGGTAGTCCTAGAAGGGGTCATGGTGGCGCGTTTAATCCCCCCATGTACCATAAAGTAAAGCTCCTAGGTACTAGGCCTCGTTGGTAGATAAATTAGCGATAGAACACAATGCGAGTTAAATCCCTTTGTGTTCGGTGATTGATCGAATAAGTATTTAACTAATCAGTAGAGTTAATGAAGACGGACACTCACGCATATTTTCTTTGTTTGTATGAAAGACCGACTATTCGCACATGGTAGAGCTTCGACCAATCCACTATGACCTTTCCAATTAAGTAAAAGTTTTGTTGTTAATTCGTATTTTTAAATATTATTATTATATCATTTGGTTCTTATATACATTTCTCTCTTTCATTAATTGCCCCCCATTCTTCTAAAATCTACGTTACAGTGCTGTATTACTTTCACGTTCTAACTGATTATAGTATCGTTGGGACGGTACAAAAACTGCCTTCTGGATCTGGAAAGGCTGATAAAGTTGATGTGTCCATCCCTAATTCGAGTTTGCGCACTATACAGTACTCGATACGATTCCAGAACGGTTCCTAATGCCCACTTGGAACAAACCTAATAATACGGAACATTGATGGGTAGGAACCTTCTGTATCGCAAGGGTTAGGTCAGAATATCCAGCTTATACCGACTTTTGTATGATTTTTTTGTATGACCCAAAAAGAAAGGTTTGTAATTAAACACAACCAAGAATTAATTATTTAAAGGAAGAAAAGTTGCAAATAACTAATCATTGTCTTCATCGGTAATGTCAATTATTATTAATTATCAATAGATGCTTATTGGATATGATTGTTATGTGAAACATAGACAACTACGCCATTTTCCACACGTCGCAGTGTTGCATAAGTAAATGTGAATTTTGTTGATTGAATTTGCCATTTTGGTGATAATTTCTAAAGTGTTCCCACGTGGTTTTCCCTAAACTCTTTCTTTCCATAACTGTAGTTTTCCAGTTCATTTGCAATAGAACTGTTTACATAAATTTCAAGTTCAGTTATTTGAACCGTTCAATTCTTTTTCGCAATTATTTCGACAGTTTTCTCAGTGCGTGATAGGTGCCGATACTGTCATCAATGTATGAAGACAAAAAACTGTACCGAACCGAACCGAATCATATTATTTGGTTTCTGTCGACCCCTTTTGGATATTCGCTCACGTTGTATTATTTTAATTTAAAATTTACTCGTGAACCAGTTAAAAAAAATTGTTTTCAAAGTATTTCGATAAAACAAACCACATGCGAAACTCCAAAGCTTGTTTTCCATTTTTATAATAAATTTTCCGGAAAATTTCCATGTTATTCTGAACGATCCGACCGGAATTAGATATTTTCCGAAAGGCATGTCTATACACATTCTCTAGACCATGAGGATGGAGAGATGCTTTTGCTGCAACATCGCCTCTAGTAAAACGTATCCAGTGGCGGAACAAAATAATATTTTCTCGAAAAGTATATACTTGTGTTTATTTTATGGTTGTTGCCCACATGGGTTAGGTTTAAGGTAAGGTTGCGACTCGCAAAAGGTCAAAGGATAAGCAACGAAGGCTCTCTGGACGTGAAGCAGGCTTTTTGGGAAAACTATGGGTCTGAAAGCGTAAATGATCTACTGGTCTAACGGTTGTCAGACCAGTTATAACCTATACTGCCTTGGTAGGGCAAAAAGTGCAACGACTCACTTAGAGGTGATGCTTCACCTTCTTCCACTACATCTAAATGTACGGATGATCGCTCTGGAAAACGCCAACAGGCTGACTCAGGCTGAATCTTTGAAACCCGATGATCTAACAAGACATCCTGAGATACTAAGTTGGAGTAGCCCTATCCATGAAGATGCCCACGGACACTTTCTCAAAATCGATAATAGGCTTTCTCAGAAACCTAGATCTCTAAGACTAAAATATCTCTAGTACTAAAATATAGATGTAGGGATCTTATAGGTCGCAGGGTGGTAAGGCCAACTGGGCCAATAGAACGAACAACTTGTAATTTAATTTAATCTAATGTCTTTATTCAAATAATTTCACCAAAAATGTTATCAAGAAAGATGATGGAATCATGGGAAGATAAACAATGTACAAACCGAAAAAGGAACGAAAGTAGGAACGTAGTAGAGAAAATTCTCTCTAAAAGGAAGACTAAATTGAAAATTTAGACCAGTTAATCATTTTCTGCCAGTATTCACCAGCCTTTCAATCCACCTCTCCTTAATTATCACCAAATCCATCTAGTAGTTCGCTAGCAGAGTTAAGCGTCTAAGTTAAAATTAAAACTTTTTATCGCCAAATGTGCGACACTGAAAGCAAACATGCCATGCAACAACTCCAATACTTATCAAGTTCCTCGGAGTTTTCTCTAGAAAAGCTGGGAAATGGCTTTCCTACTCGTGGGATAATCAAATATTCACCTGTTGCCTTTTTCGAAGAATGAAATATCTCCTTGCGAAGGCATTATTTTGAATTTATAGTTTATTTACTGTTGGTCTATGTTATCTCAGTTAAACAATAATTTCGAGTAACATACTATGTTTATAATTCATAACGTGTCACTTTTGATGTATCAAGAGATAAAATAGAAAAGACAGAAGGGAATGATTGACTAATTGATATAAAAATGAATAAATACTACTGACAAACTTCGATAATATTTGAAAATGAAGCTAAATCTTCTTCATTTGTAGTTTGTTCTGAAAGGATAGATGAGACCACCAAGAACTTCCTGACAATTAAATATTCTACGAGTAAATTCTTCTATGACATTGTGAAGTTATTCTTGAATAAACATCCGTAATTCGTTGTCTAAGTTCATTCAGTGATCCGGGAGCCGTCTTATATACTTCGAATTTAACATATCCCCAAAGAAAAAAATCTAAGGGCGTGAGGTCTGGCAATCGAGCTGGCCATTCTGTAGGACCTCGACGACCAATCTTGATAATTCTCATCAAGGTAATTTCTGAGTTGCCTAAAATAGAGAGGCGGGGCTCCGTCTTGTTGGAATATCACCTCTCGAAACTCATGTGGATTTTGGGCAACAACAGCATCAATAAGGGGGATGTATTTTGCAACATATCCAGGTACGGTCCATTAAGATTTCCTTCTAGAAAAATGGGACCTATGATATAATTTCCCAAAATGTACGCCCAGACATTGAGTTTCTAGGAGATAGTTTTGATTCCCTGTGATTCTTCATGACATAATCTCGCAAAATTCGAGTCGTCTATCGGGATCATCTTCTGTTAATTCATGCATAATTTTGATTTTGTATGGATGAAATTTATGGCATTTTAAAAGATTTTTGACAGAATTACGTGAAATATTGCATGCCTCGGCTACGTGCTCGGATTGATGTTGGGAATTAACAACCATTTCAGCTAATACCTGGAATTTTACATCTTTCCCAATTTTTTGCCGCCCAGACCTTGGAGCGCCTTTTACCGAACCAGTTTCTTGAAATTTTGAAATTAACTTACGTACAAATTTTCTCCATATTTGGTGTTCAGGATAACGTTCATTGAACATACGAACAGCAAACTGGTAATTTCTATTAGCTTCGCCAAAAATAATAACCGCTTACAAGGAACGAGCCGTTGTAGACAATTTCGAGCTAAAATTTACTGTCAAACGTAAATGCAGGTATTAAAGAACATGACAGCAACAATCAACAATGACACCTAGTAGGTAGTACGCAAATTAACATAATATTGTTATAAACTGATATTACTGGTTTTTATTTTGAAACTATTGAACCTGATTTTTTCAAATCTGGGAAATATATTGAGCATAGAAAGACCTTCAAAATGAGGTATTACTCGACCCCCTTTTCCATTTAAAAAAATATTCCAAATGCTTGCCCAGCTGTCACTTTGACATTCAGAGCTGTCATTGATGTGTTTAAAAATGCAGAATGGGGTCATATATTATCGTTCCAAATTTCATCACTATACCCATCGGTTCAAAAGTTACAGGGGGGGACGTACTTTATGTCCTCTCTGTATATTGACATTCAAAACTTCAACTAAAAACTAAAGACTAGTAAACTAGTCAATATTTAGTTAGGTGACTTCGTAACATTTCTTTATTTTTCTTTTAAACAAAATCATCCAAATAACTAGGTCTTTTGCCATTTTGTTACCTTGATTAAAAAGGTCCTGTTAATCTCAGGGTGGGATTCGAAATAAAAACCGATTCAGATGTAATGTTGGTTTAATATAATAAAATAGAATTGGTTAATATATGAATGTACAGAAAACAAACAAGGCCTTGCCTACTAATTGTAACGCCAAAAACTCCATGAAGGATTTCCGCTGTACGACACTATTTATGTGAAGTTAGCTTTCCACAATTATTTTAGGTTATCAAAAAGGCATGCACAAAATTATAACTATAATGAAAAGTTTTACACTATCCAATCTTACCTTAGGGGTGGTTGGATACAGAATTATATGAATGAACTACCTTTTGTATGCATAAGCTGGTTTACAAACTCTAGTGATTGTGCTATTTGTTATTAAATAATTCTACAAGTTGTCCTCAACAGAGGGTAAAGACACCAGGAAACTAAGTTCCTCAGTAGGTATGGCAAAATACTCTACTTACAATACTTTTTCATAAAGATATTTGTTATTTCAGTCAAATGTGTTTTCTACTCAAACCCCTGGATTCCTTGATATAAATAAGGTAGGAAGGTCACCTGTTACCGCTCGGGTGCTGTGGTGTGTCCCTCCAAAATATCTGGTAGTGGCTTACTATTTCCTAGAGGTAGAGGTGTATACAGGTGTGATGACTGGGTGTAGACGATGTACCTTATAGATGATGTCGATGCAGGAACGAAATGAAGATGTCGATGTATAAAATAAAGCCAAAGAATGAAGAAATAACCAAAGGAAGAAGATAGATAGAGGTAAGAAGAAAGAAGAAAGAGACCGTAGAAGGTGTGTGGCTTCAAAGTGGTTTCGCCTACGGATGTACTTATACAAATGGTAGAGCTCCAACAGGATCACTCTAATAAAATTTAAGCTCAATTAAATATATTTCAAAAATCAGCAAAATTGCTAAACCATGTGGTCTATCACGAACCTCACACGGAATGCTTGCGTGAAGACTGAGACTTTGACTTATCGTCTTGAGATCATAGTACTGGTGGTGATGGAATTTGCTCTTGTGGTGCTTCAGTTTCTCTTTCCTCATTCATAGAAGATCGGGAAATTTGACTACTGTTACCACTACATGTTACATCAAAAGTGTCTATTAAAATGTCTAATGGAAGATTATTAGTACAATCTTATTTTGTTGGAGTATACCTGAGTTTCATTTGATTAACTCTTTTCAATATGGAATCGAAATGTTTTTACAAAGACTCTATCCATTGGAAAATAACTTCTTTTCACTAAGTTGATTCGAGTGTTTACTGTTTTTGGAGGCATCGAAAGATCTAAAATGATACGCATTTTTCTTCCTAAAAGGGATTCCGCCGGAGCTTTGCCCTCCGGTGAAGAAGGATTTGGAGTTGATCGATATGACATCAGAAATTGTAGGAGATGTTATCTTTGTTAAAAATTTTCAAGTGTACGTTTGTATGTGTCAACAAATCTCTCAGTTTGACCAGTAGGAAGCTGTACGAATATGTTCGATACCAAAATATTTACTGGTAAATTGAGAAAATATTCATTCCAGAACGAAAACTGTAAATAAGTGATAGTTTTCGAACTGAATATTTCTGGCCATTATGATTATAATGAAATATATTCCATTGACTGGTCCAGCAAAATCAATGTGTAACAGTTCCCATGGTTTCTCTGGTATAGGCCAAGACGAAAAAGGAACTTTTACTCGAGATCTAGAGTTTTCTGCATAATTTGCAAACTATCTAACATAATTAATTATCTCTGAATCTATATTTGGCCTATATACGTAATTTCTTGCTAAAGCTTTCATTCGTTCTTGACCTGGATCTTGATCTCGTCGCCAATTACTGTAATAATTGAGAGGCTGAATGAAATATAAAAAAAATCTCGTTTATAATATCATTCTCTGTTATATTCACATTCAAAACTCAAACTAAAAACTAGTACTTAGTCAATATTTAGTTAGGTGAATTTCTAACTTAAAGAAAACGAAGAAAACATATATACTGAAATTAACTGATGAACGAGTGGATTGGCCAAATTGAAACATTACTGAAGCAGGGTTGGTTCGGTTTCTGTGAGTGGTGTCTTGAAAACCGTGCAGTGCGACAAGGAAGGGGTAAGTCTATCTCCATCCTCAGACTGCACAAACGCACTCTCATTCAGCAGCCACACAGTAGCACAAAATGTGTTTCACTTTAGTAGCTTGTTACGGTTTTAAGGCCTAACCAACGATATAATCAAATAACACTATTTCTTCTTGACTGCAGTTTCTCATGATTGAGGGAATTGTCCTTCTTCTATATAGCGACCAAAGCATCTTAGCTTGAATAGAATATCGATTAGTGGAGTAAGAAACCAATCTCTAATGAATAGTATTAATTACCAGATTCTTATTTTGTTAGACTGATTGTTAGTTATGATTGACAGCTTGTCAATATTTGATTGCCATAGAACCATGAACTTGACCCTTGACCTAGCAGGTTCACCAACCTCTCCACTGAGGTCAAGGTTAAAATAACAACAATACTTGCTTAAAATTGACTGATAATTAATAGAAATATCAGGTGTCTCTCAAATGATCCTCACAGGAAATGCCTGTCTGCCAATGGTCCCGATTTGGTCACTTTTTCTTGCCTGATTAGCTTGACACTGGAAGCATGTGCTTTTAAAAATCTCAATTTGAGGATTTGTGCTAATAGGATTGTGAGATCCATAATTTCCATATGGGCCAGTAGTTGGTCATTTCTTGAAAAAGGATTCGATTGTGGATCTTGCCAATAGTGAATACTACGAGGCCGAACCATCATCAACAGGTAGGTGCTCAAATAACATATCGAAACCATTTACATACTATTTTACATAGCGGTTTATAGTTGTAGACGTACTACTAGGTATTTCTATTTTAGGCCCCTAATCTACCGTACTCTGCTGTACTCTACTCTTCTCTTTTTGTTTCATTGGACAACTGAGCTGGTGCTTTGACTTTGCTT
Organism: Lochmaea crataegi; assembly: GCA_947563755.1. Lineage (NCBI taxonomy): Eukaryota > Metazoa > Arthropoda > Insecta > Coleoptera > Chrysomelidae > Lochmaea > Lochmaea crataegi. The sequence goes on from OX387430.1 coordinate 10,498,327, forward strand.
GTCCTCTGCATGTTACTCAGGTTGGTCGACTACCCTGCACTGAGATACTACACTTCTGGGCTGTTTTCCGGCTTTGGAGCCTCATTTGTTTGTCCCAGTAACACCGTAAACAAGGTATGATCCACCTATTTCGATATACTAGGGGCTCATCGTTACAAACGGACTCTATATGACGGAATTAAGGTTAGCTTATCCGAATTAAACCACAGTGCCTCTATACGTATTTGGAACATTGATTATAACATTGATACCATTTACCCACAATAAACAACTTGTAAACCAAAAGTATATTCTCTTGGGGCTATAACTTACTGTAATAATTATTATTTATAATAGGAGTAGGTAATGTTAATTTCCTGATTTGCTTTTGTCTTTCACAAAAGTTTATAACTGTTTTTAATGTATGACACTTGACTTGACACTGTCAATCCAGGATCACAGATCTATTGTCGCTAACGAAGTACACTTTTACTATTCTCTTGTTTTGTTCACCAACTCCATCTGTGACGGATACGATAATAAATTGAACAATACTAGTTACTGACAAACCTGGTATTTATTTTATACCTAATAAATACCGCCCATGACCCCTTCCGATTGGAGCTTAGAGTGGACGTGAAGCTCAAAATTTTCGAGAAAACAAAGAGTACCGCTTCCAGAAAGAAGAGTGGGAACAAGCTTTCTCAGAGAGAGTTCTTTTGAATTTTGTTTGTTCTGTATACAGTTTTTGGTGATATCTCCAAATCCTCTGCAGTTCCTTCGGTCGCTGACTTATTTAAACTTTTTAAGGCTCGATGTATTTTTTCAAAAAAAAAAACGTTGGCTTTTCGTATGAACATATTTCTTTCGTCGGTAATTCTTTTGGCCATATTCATATTTTGTAACTGATTTAAAATTACAATTTTTTTGATTGTCTCATTTGATTGCTCAACATCAAATTCGGATAGAATGTCTGAGACAGTTCAGAATTATTCAAGATTCAATGTTAATTTACGACGTGTCTGTGATGCCTTTTGGCATAAAAAAAAGGTGAGAGGTCGTCGGACCGCCGACAGAAGCTTGCTTCTTATGCACAATAAAATGACCATTTTTCGTGAATTTTTCACCATTTTTGACGAATTTTGACAATTATTGACCGTCTTTGATGATTATTGACCATTTCTGACAATTTTTCAAAAATTTTAACATATTTGGCAATTATTGACCATTTTTTCAAAATTTTGACAATGTTTGACAATTTTTTCAAATTTTAACAATTATTGACCATTTTTGACAATTTTTGAGCATTTTTGACAATTTTTGAGCATTTTTGACAATTTTTAATAATTACTGATCATGTTTGACAGTTTTTCATAATAATTGACCATTTTTTCAAAATTTTGACAATTTTTCGAAAAATTTGACCATTTTTCAAAAATTCGGCAATTTTTGACAATTATTGACCATTTTTCCAAATTTTTGAAAATATTTGGCAGTTATTAACCATTTTTTCAAAATTTTGACAGTTTTTGACAATTTTTCCAAATTCTTGACAATTTTTGAGCATATTTAAAAATTTTTAACAATTTTTCAAAAATTTTAACATATTTGGCAATTTTTGACCATTTTTTCAAAATTTTGACAATTTTTCAAAATTTTAATAATTATTGATCATTTTTGACCATTTTTGACCATTTTTGACCATTTTTGACCATTTTTGACCATTTCTGACCATTTTTGACAATTTTTGACAATTTTTGACGAATTTTGATTGGTTTTGACAATTATTGACCGCCTTTGACAATTATTGACCATTTTTCAAAATTTTTAACCATTTTTCAAAAACTTTGACAATTTTTTAAAATACTTAGCAATTATTAACCATTTTTTCAAAATTTTGACAGTTTTTGACAATCTTTAATCATTTTTCCAAATTTTGACCATGTTTGAAAATTTTTGACAATTTTTCAAAAATTTTAACATATTTGGCAATTATTAACCATTTTTTCAAAATTTTGACAATTTTTGACAATTTTTCACACCTATAGGTGTGCGAGCTCAGTGCGGCAAGAGAGATTGCGCACAGTCGCTTGAATGAGTTATCGCGTGACGAACGCTTTTTCGTAACATCACACGTATCACGAGTTCACTAGCCTTCCCAAAAGTCCTATGTCGTGCAATAAGAAGAGCTTCAATTTAAATTCCATTGGATTAGTGGATTATTCAGAAATCTGGGAACACTGTTGCGTGACGAACCCTTATTCGCTTTTTCGTAACATTACACATGTCACGAGTTCATTAGCCTTTTCAGAAATATAGCAACACTGTTACGTGACGGACTTTTCGTAACGGTTACACGTTTTACGAGTTCACTAGCCTTCTCAAAAATCCTATGCCGTGCAATAAGAAGCACTTCAATAAAATAAGAAATAAATTCCCTTGAAACTATTTTCAATAAATCATTGAATGTTAAAGAATGCATAAATAAAACCCACGAGGCCGACAGGTATCGAGAGTCATGTTCATCACGTAAATAAACATATAACATTAAATAGTAAATATCAGCCTGAACTTGAACCACAATATAAATATCATAGAAGCAGACTATAACATATTAAATTCAATTCATTTCTAATTCATTTATAATAAATGTAATTCATTCTGATTCATTCTAATTAAGTATTAGATTATATTGAAGATATATACTATAATGTGTAATATTAAATATGGTAATAAACATAACTTATCCCAGTGCAAGAAGCCGTAGTTTTATTAAAGTCAGATGACCCTCAGAGTGACCTGGAAGACCAACAATTAAAGAGGCCTTTCCATGACAACATCCCAACATCACATGCCAAATCTAGTAACTTTTTGTTTCATACATTTGACATGTGAATAATAGAGAAAGAAAAGAGGACTTGGGGTATTTCTCCTTACGCCAATGGATGTTTACCTCTCAACGGCATATTAAGACTTTCCGTCTCAGATACCACTAAGATAAATTTTTAAGTAAACTGTAACTGTGTATCGGTTAAGAGACGTGTTTTCATGGTAAATAATCAAATTGAAATCTTGGAACATTCTCGGTAAGATTTTAATGTTTCAACTGTGACTTTTACCAGTTAAATGTGGCTGCTACTAGAAAATGTAACATGAAGTGTGATATTTTAACCAATTTTACTACCTGTTACACCAATAGAATGCTGTAAGCAAGATTTTCTCTCGACAAATCGACAGAGGCCTGTCAGGAATCTGGAAATTTGTTGCCTTTTAAAGTTGGTTTTATACAGAGTTGTAAAATGTCAAGAATATTGCCAATTTACTTCATAGATATACAGAGGAATACATGTTATCGGAATACAGATCAGATACCAGATTATTTTCGCTTCGGGCGTGTCAATCCAAGTAGTATTTTTGCATCGTGTGAAAATACGTTGGATGCGAATTTTATCAATAAACTTTGACGGTTTCATTACTCTTACCAGAATGAAGAGTGAGAGGATTGTTGTAGACTACCAAAAAAAAAAATAGGGGTGTATGGAAGTTACAGTCTTTTTCATGTCAACGAAAGAACACTTCCCCCACTACTTCAGAATAATGACTAACAAAAGTTGTAGAATATTTTTTACCAACCTAAATTGGGGAATATTTTGTAAAAAATCCAATTATATTTGGTAAGTGATACATTGCGCCACCTAGCGAAAAACTATGGACTCAAAAAAATTTTTAATCATTTTTTTAGGGCTGATTTCCTTATAAGAATTTTTATTTCCTAAATTCTTAGACAAACGGTTTCTGAGATACGGCCGGTCGCCACCCTTAATTAATCACCCTTTATACTTTTTTAAATTTGAAAACATTGTTTATTTGCCATCTTCGCCTTGTACTTTCATGTATATTTAAACTTTCTACATCTTACAAAATGAATTAATAAAATCGTATCTCCATTACCATCTTTTTTTTGTAACTTAATTACGGAGGGTGTTGAATTTCCATACCCTTTGCGGAAAGCAAGCTCCCTACTTAGTCTGGCGCATAACCACACCCAAGTCTTTAAAGAATTCAATATTGTTAAACCTCGCAACAAAAAAGATTAGAGTTTGAAAAAAAAGGCGAAAAGTCGCTAATAAATAAAGTAATCTTATAAAAAAAAAGTCTCGGTCAAAATGTTGATTAATTACCGAGGGTTTGAACCGTGAAACTTTAGTAAATGAGTTTTTTGTTGAATTCAAACTTGAATGTAATGAAAAACTCCCCAGGGCTTTTAATTTTATTATGGATCCCATAGAACATTAGTGATGGTTTTATTAAATATTTTGTTGATGAAAGCTACAGGTCACTAATGCCTTGCAAATTAAAGGTATCCAATATTCCCTAAATCGGTTTAGTAATATAAACCTTTAAAGTTTTTGATTTCCGAGATACACGGTGACAAAATTGAAAAAAAAATTTCCACAGTAGATTCAAAAATGTGAAATTAATCAGTTAATCAGTTTTATTTATCCTTTCTGTAAAACTTTTAGCAATAAGCTTGTTCACACATAGATGAGTGTTTTTAATTGCTAGTTTTTTCATAAATCTAAAATAACCAACCAATAAAAAACTGCCCCCATATAATTATGTACATACTATACAATTATTTAAAAAAAAATTAATATTGTGGTCTGATTCATATTCCTTAGTTTGTTTTTTGAAAAATTCGAGTTCGCAATTTATGAAAATCTCTGATATTTTTGTGTAAACGTTCACATTGTTATTTACAAAAAATAATTTTTTAGATCCCTCAAATTATCACATGCTTCATTAAGGCAGGAAGTTTTAGGAGCTTGTTGTTCGTCACTTATTTCTTCAATATCAGATTGTTCATCACTGTTCGCCACGAAGTCCTCAACACATTTAGAAATGGAAAAATCGGAATATTCAGTGGTTAGTGTTTCATCTATAGAAGAATATCCGTTGAAATCCAAACCCATTTCAGTTGGTATTAAAGTGGATAGGTCTGTAAAATTATTTTCAAATTCTTCTTAGGCATCGTCAGTTGTGTCTTCAGCTTTTTTAGATCCAGAATTTGAAAAATTGTTTTTTATTGTTTTTGCCGTAACTTTTCTTCAAGCTGCCACTATCCATATTACTGCATTTGCAGCTGTTACGTTTTTTCTATTTTCTCCAGAGTTCTCCCACTACCAGGGGTACATTCCTGGAGTTAAGTTGCTGGGTAATTGTTGGGAAGGTTGTTTCATCAAACGCTCCCTCAATATCTATGAATATACCAAGGGTGGATTCTTTATTGTCCAATGATCTTTCGATTCTACCAACCACTTGGTGAAGGGCCGAATCAGTGGACCTTTCCGGAGCATATGCATGCTGATTTGGATGAAGTGGGTTGTGATCTAGCACTTCATCTCTTATATACCTCTCACATAGCCTCTCCATTGTTTTTAAAAAGAACGATGTGAGGCTAATAGGTCGGAATGCTTTTGGTAAGGAGTAGTCCATCATTCCTGGTTTTGGTATATATACCACTCGTACTTCTTCACCTTATCTTGTCCCCATCAATTACTGCACTAGCAAACTGCCAGTCGTATTGTGAGGGTGTTGTTGGTACTTCCGCCCAGTTCGTCGTTCCAGGAAGTGAGTTTCCATAAGGATCTCAGCGCTCACTTGGAGGTAGGCGGCTTTGTCGCCATTTTCCCTCGTCAGGATGCCGATACTCTTATGGTGGTCAATACTACATACTACGGGCTCTAAGCTAACATTATAATGACTGATGGGAACTTCTCGTGATCCTCAATATCTTATATTTATATTCAAAGTCATCACGTCTTTTTACATCTCAGTTTAGATTTAAATAATGTTTGTATCAATAGTAATTATTGACCTACTTATTGATCGGTGCGAATATGTGTAGTGAATATATTGGGTGTTTCATGTATTTGGGTAAATACGTTATACATTTGTGCCTCTTGTTTCGAGGTATTAGAATGTCATTATTTGATGTTTTACTACTTTTTATGTGAAATTTACACAAATACTGATTAAATCTCGTCTACCACTTGCTAGTTTTAAGAATTTTAATCGTATATTCTTGAGAATCAACTGCTGTTAGACTACGATCCAAAGAAAACTAAATAAACAGAGATGTCGAGTGGAAACTTTATTAAAAAGACGATCAGATATGCACCCATTGACTAATTTGAAAATGGCAAACGGAAAAGTTAGAAATTTTCCCAAAGATCTCTATGTCTTTTTTCATTTTAAGATCTGTTTCTATGTTTAAACAAGTAACTTGTCTATTTCATGCGAACAATTTAGCCTCGTGAAGTTATCGCCTGTTGAGCAAGTATCGATTTTTGTTCGCGAGTTGGTAGAAATGTTATTTAAATTAAGTACTTGATGAACAATATTAGTTAATAAAGTAAACAAACATGTTTGCAAACAATTTCACAACAGCGAAATAGCTCCAGTAACATAATGTGTTATTTTAAGTTGCTTTTAATTACTTAATATTGCCGTGTTTGAAGTTTGTACACATTCAATCATAGAGTGAGGATAAAAAGTCTTAGCCTTTAATAATGACAGGTTGCATGCATAGCTACTGCCAACACTTGAAGGTTATAAGAACAGTTCTAGGATATTTTAAACTTGGCCATGCCAGTCTGCGAATTAAATTATTTCTCACTGTACTTATTGGAACTTATCGCCAACGACGAATGATACTCCGCCAAGACAATGCAAGTTCCTACACATCTCGAAAAACAATTAAGTTTTTAAAGCAAGAAAGCATCGACCCAAATCCCAAAGACTTTTTACTTTTCCAAAAATTAAGAATGCGTGGTCAAAGGTACCAGTCTCCAGAAAATGCAGTAAACGCCTTCAAAAACTCTATTTTGAATGTACCAACAAGCGAGTGGAATAACTGCTTCCAGAATTGGTTCCAAAGGATGCAAAAATGCATTTCTCTTTATGGAGAATACTTTGAAAAAATATAGGTTATAATATTTTTTTCTAGCTCTATATGCAAAATATGAAAGACAACCCTCGTATGACTTACCTGACTGTTCACCTTGTAACTGCCTTTGATAATCATTATCCCCATAGAGACCATCTACTAGTTGCCCTAAGCCATTTCTCATCATTTTACCATCCAGAGTACCATCGTAGCTGATGTCTTCTAAATCGATGTCTGGTTCACGTACTTCGCCTCTTGGTGCTTCGTATCTTATAACATTTTCTGAAATGCAACAAAAACCTTCAGAAACTGCGTAAAGCAACCATATAAAAGTGAATTTTCACAAAACATCTTCAAAACATTGTAAAAATGAAATTATCTGAAGGAAGCAGACAATATAAGTTTTTTTTTCGATAACTTAATTTCAGTTGGGTTAGATCATGTTTCTGTAATATTTTAACCTGACTAATTCACTAGAATGTTTTTCGTTGGCAAAATACCAAAGCAAAGGCATCTTTCCTACTAACAAAACAGCTACCTGCAATTACCTTGACAAAATTAACATGTGATTTTTTCACCGACAAAATTCGAATTTCTTCAAGGTGCGTTGATCAAAAAGAATTTTTTTACCATGATTCTGATATTTATTTAAAATATCATAGTGTTATTTCTTATTAGTTCAGTTAAAAAAAACAGATTTGGAACACAATCCATTGCAGAAATTAAAAAGGAAGTGTCGGAGAATATATCTCCAAATACGTGTGTCTCCAAAGCTTCCTGTTGACGACAGTTTTCGCAATTTTTATTGACGAGATGATAAGCATGAAAAGTATACTCCAGCCGAAGAATTAGCAAAAATTATGGAAGATTATGCTTACAATATGAAAAAAAAAACGAAGAGGACTACAAAGGGTCGAGTATCAAAAGCATATGGAACACCACGGCGCAAGAATTTAATATAAAAATAGACCCATTTACCGACATTGTTTTTAAATCCCCGTTTGGCAAAGGGTTAAAAACGAAAACAACTTCAAGGTAACAAAGGGAAAATAAAAGAAAGTTCGAAAGCCCTTACAACACAAGAATGATTGGAAATCCCACAGGAAAAAATATTTCACTTATTCCCTTTTGAACTTGCCTGGCGAGGCAAGGAAGCAGTGAACAGCAAATTACATCATTTCCAACAAGAATGAGACCTGAAAGGAGAATTTCCGGGACGTATAGAATACAATCCCATATTTTCAAAGACCACTCAAGGAGGTGCAAAAGCCTTGGCTAGTAGCACATGGTTTTGTAAGAAACAACACTAACAAAGATCTTTGTCCTACTCGTCTACTTTTAAAATTATTGGAAATAAGAAATACCAGTCTAGAAGGTTTTTTTGACAGTACATTCAAATTGGAAAATAGTATATTGTGTAGCAAGTGCGCAAAAGTGCTAATTTATCACGAGTGTGAAATTAGCATTTGCGCACGTGTTGCACACTGTATCTTCTTACGACCACCATTCAGAAATCAAACCAACGACTGTGTTTTACACGGTACTTTGTTGCACATGGTACTTTTTTTTGAGCACTTTTTCTAACATGACACAGCTTATGGCGGTGAAAATTAGTACAATTTCTGAATTCCATTTAAATCAAAAATGGTGTTAATTCTACATACTGATATTAAAATTATGTGGTTTAGCTCATTCGATTCGGAATAATGTCTAGATCATTGTGCCAAATAATTAAATTAGCCCATAAAAAAATCCAAAAGATATAAACAATTAAACACCAAAAAATAATAGTGTTTGGTTTGTAGCTTTTTGTTCGTAAATTATAAATATTTTCGAAATTTTAAAAAAATATCCTTAAAGTGGAGGATATTTCCAATAAAAAAGTCCCAACTCCCAGAACTCTATCTCCATTATTTATAATTTTAATTTAACGCTGAAAATAGCCCTCCGCGCGCCATTGTTAGGTTGCGCGCAAGGCCTCGAAAGCTTATACTTAAAGTTAATTGACAAATCTAAAAAAATTATAGTATAATCTAAACACTTTAAAGAATGATTCCCGTTGGAATTTTTCATAAAAACAAATTTTTCAATATGCTAGACGATTGTTAATTAACAAAATTTTTTCAAACTTCCTTCATCGTTCTAAACTAAAAAAAATTATTGCCGTAATATTATTTCGCTTCGTGGAGCTCTTCTTATATACATACAAAACAAGATTGCATCATCAAAGTTTTAAAAATGTTAATACTTTGTTTATAATAATTTTTTCAAGTTAACAATAACTTACATTACTAAAAATTTGTTTTTATGAAAAATTCCAACGGGATCATTCTTTAAAGTGTTTAGATTATTCTATAATTTTTTTAGATTTTTCAATTGACTTTAAGTACTTAAAAATAATTTTTTTAAGTTACGTACTCGCTTTCGAGGCCGTGCGCGCAACCTAACAATGGCGCGCGGAGGGCTATTTTCAGCGTTAAATTAAAATTATAAATAATGAAGGTACAGTTCCGGGAGTTGGAACTTTTTTTTTACTAAATTTCCTCCTCTTTAAAGATCGAAAATATTTATAGTTTACGAACAATAAGCTACAAACCAAATACTATTTTTTGAAGGTGTTTAATTGTTTATAACTTTTGGAATTTTTTATGGGCTAATTTGATTATTTGGCACAATGATGTAGACATTATTCCGGATCGAATGAGCTAAACCACATAATATTAATATCAGTATGTAGAATTTACACCATTTTAAGCTTATAGACTAGAGTAAAAGATCATATTTAAAGATTTATTTAAAATTACAGTAGGCAACTAATTTTAAGCAATATATTTTAATTATGGGACTTCTATTTATAAATTATTTAATATTGAAGATGCTTGTATAGAATTATGAAATACTGAACAAATTATGGTACATTCTCTTTTACTATTTACATTCTTGAACTCAAATAAACCATATTATTTCAATATATTGTAATGTGTGTGATGGGGTAATGGGGGTTTTTTATTTATTTCTATTTATTAAATTGATTATTGAATTGTGATTTTATTGTATTGTATAGCTGGGCGCCAATATTTATTTTAAAATAAAATACATATGAAGTATTGAATACAGTTAATGATTTTTTTATTTCTTTATATAATTCCTCCTATTAAAATTTTATTTAACTGACCTTTCTTTCTCAGTACAACCCTGTAACTTACTCTGATAAAGCACGAAACTACCTATCTCAGTCGGATTCGTTAGTTGTGTTTGGAGTCGACGCTCTACGCACTCTTATTAATTATCTCCAAAATTTCTGTTCAATAATAGACAAGTTGTTGAATTAAACGAAGAAATATCATATTTTTTATTGAGAAACAAAATCTAACACAGTGGCAAATTATGTATGATGTAATACCATCCCTTCCACACTTGAAGAATAGTAAAATAATTGCTAAATTCAAGAAATCAGTTTGCGAGAAGTGTTTACAAAAAATAATGGTTGTCATATAAGTACAAAAGTATGAAATTATGATGGGTCTTTCCCACAACAAAAATTCCTCTGCTCATTCCCTTCCGAGATGGTGAGTAAAATTGAGTTTTCATTTTTTCTCAAATTTATGTATATTTTCTACTCTTGAAGATTTTTCCTAGAACCCATAGATTTGGAGAAAAAAAATAGAATATCTTGCTTTTTTTCTTTATTAAATAATATGTAGCTGAAAAGACCAATCAAATTTAACTTATCGAACTGTAAAATATTTTGCATATTTATAGTCTATACTTTATATAATACCGCCACAACTGCCAATGAGGGTAGACCTCCAACCCTAAACGTGTAAGGGCAAGCTATTTTCACACAATTTGGGGTTTTAAACAGATGTGTGGATACATTAAAGGCCGCTTATCAATTTTGAGTATCCTCCACTGCTAATTCAATACTTCTTCTCATGCGCACTGTCTCAAGCAATATTCTGTTGAAAATGGTTATTGTAATTTACATACGTAAAGAGAATGGAATTATGTGTTGTAGCTGTTTACTAAAATTTTAAATTCAGACTGTGTCGTTGCCCGCAAGGTTTCAGTGTTGATGTAAAATTTGCAATTTTTGCTAGTCTAAGTCAAAAAATTGAAAAGGGTGAAAATTAGAGATACTGCTCCTAAAAATATATTTATGTGATAGGTCATTAGATTAAATTTTTTGCCAATATCTAGAAAATAATTAACATTTAGGAAATTACGAAAAAAGATCCATAAAGAGGAGTATATTTCCAATAAAAAAGTGCTAATTCTCTATATTTAATCCCAAACTTTCATCTAACAGCCGTATAATTATAATTAAATCATCAGCCAATGAAATGTATGGATTTCTAGTTTAAGTTGGTCGGGATTTGCACGATACTGAATTCATGATATCTGTTTATTGGGATTTCGTAGAATCGAAGCTGGAATATGCAACTACTGAATGTAGCCTTTATTATCAAATTAATATTAATCGAACGGAATCTGTGCAAAGACATTTCCTTAAGTATTTAATTTTATGAATTAATCAAGTTTATCTGTCAATTGAAATAAAGCATTATTAATTATTAGCTAGGGATGTGTCTACAAGCCTTGACGTAAGGCGTCAATTCTCACTGAAATTTAAATAATAGTTTGCAATCATCATGTCTAGTTCATATAGTGATGAAACCCCCCAATTGATACAGGAATACCAAACCTTGACGACGCAAAGATATGAAAAACGCCCGAAATAAGAATACTTGCACATCTACAAATACTACGTTCATCTGTAAAAAAATTAAATTGAACGTTGAGATTATATCACAGAAATTAGTATTCATCACCTAAATAATTAGGTTTGGGACCCTCTTGACGAATTTAATATGCTTGTACCGAAAAGAAAACCTATTAGGATACGTTAAACAATCCCCATGATCTTAAACTAGGGGACTTTTTAAATTTCATGAGATATGACTAACAAAATCGAAATCAAAATGAATTAATGATGCGTCGTGATTAAAAATGGGGTGTTGAATATTTTTAATACCCGATACCATTCATTAATGTTATGAGATGCAAAAGATAAAAATGTCATATGTTTCCCTTCAACTGTTCGGCCCTTCTGAGCAGAGCAGTATTGAGTCAGAAATACAGGAGTGTCAAAATCTTCTTACCTTTACTTACGAATTATTTTTCTGGAAGTTGTACTTCTGTGGAATTGAAAGAGGACAAATTTGATGAAGAAAGTGGTGAAACAATCAATGTAACAACAAAATATATTTTCGTTGATACTTTTAAGATTCAAAACGGTGAAAAGTTTATTCCAGTCACTGAAATGTACAGTAAAAAACTTGGCCAGGACTTGCTGTGGCTCAGTCATCATACGTCAAATTGACATTGTACTAAATTATTGAACATATATTTTCTAGGTTACTAATAATCACCACATACGTTAGAAAGCGAAAGCGAACGAAGAGTAAAAAAAGGGGGAAATAGTGGATACAATTCGGTAGTAGAATGGAAAAAGAGGTGTGAAGGGGGATTAAGTGGGGAAAAAGTGGAAAACATTGGGAAAAAATAGTGAAAAGGTCAGAAGAAAAGTGGCAAAAGGAGAGAAAAGAATGGAAAAAGACGGACAGATGGGAAAAAACTGAAGGTAAAATAAAAAAGAAGGAAAGTAGCGAAGCGGGAGAAGTGGAAAACGGAGAATAATGGAAAAAGAGGGGAGATAGAGAGTGACAAGAATTTGGAAAGTAGAAAATAGGAAGAAAAGAAAAAAAGAAAGAGAAGGTAGGAAAAACAGTGGAAAAGGAGGAGGGAAAAAGTGGAAAAAATGTATTAAAAAGGGGAAGAGTAAAAAGAGGGGGAAATAGTGGATACAATTCGGTAGGAGAATGGAAAAAGAGGTGTGAAGGGGGATTAAGTGGGGAAAAAGTGGAAAAACGTTGGGAAAAAAGTGGTGAAAAGGTCAGAAGAAAAGTGGCAAAAGGAGAGAAAAGAATGGAAAAAGGAGAGAAAAGAATGGAAAAAGGTGGACCGATGGGAAAAAACTGAAGGTAAAATAAAAAAAAGAAGGAAAGAAGCGAAGCGGGAGAAGTGGAAAACGGAGAATAATGGAAAAAGAGGTGAGATAGAGAGTAACAAGTATTTGGAAAGTAGAAAATGGGAAGAAAATAAAAAAGAAAAGGGGGGTTGGAAAAAAAGTGGAAAAGGAGGAGGGAAAAAGTGGAAAAAATGTATTAGAAAGGGAAAGAGTAAAAAAGAGAGAAATATACAATACGGTAGTAGAATGGAAAAAGAGGTGTGAAGGGGGATTAAGTGGGGGAAAAGTGGAAAAACATTGGGAAACAAGTGGAGAAAAAGTCAGAAGAAAAGTTGCAAGAGGAGAGATAAGATTGGAATAGGTGGACAGATGGGAAAGAACTGAAGGTAAAATTAAAAAAAGAAGGAAAGTAGCGTAGCGGGAGAAGTGGAAAACGGAGAATAATGGAAAAAGAAGGAGATAGAGAGTGACAAGTATTTGGAAAGTAGAAAATGGGAAGAAAATAAAAAAAGAAAAGGGGGGTAGGAAAAACAGTGGAAAAGGAGGAGGGAAAAAGTGGAAAAAATGTATTAAAAAGGGGAAGAGTAAAAAGAGGGGGAAATAGTGGATACAATTCGGTAGTAGAATGGAAAAAGAGGTGTGAAGGGGGATTAAGTGGGGAAAAAGTGGAAAAACGTTGGGAAAAAAGTGGTGAAAAGGTCAGAAGAAAAGTGGCAAAAGGAGAGAAAAGAATGGAAAAAGGAGAGAAAAGAATGGAAAAAGGTGGACCGATGGGAAAAAACTGAAGGTAAAATAAAAAAAAAGGAAAGAAGCGAAGCGGGAGAAGTCGAAAACGGAGAATAATGGAAAAAGAGGTGAGATAGAGAGTGACAAGTATTTGGAAAGTAGAAAATGGGAAGAAAATAAAAAAAGAAAAGGGGGGTTGGAAAAAAGTGGAAAAGGAGGAGGGAAAAAGTGGAAAAATGTATTAAAAAGGGGAAGAGTAAAAAGTGGGGGAAATAGTGGATACAATTCGGTAGTAGAATGGAAAAAGAGGTGTGAAGGGAGATTAAGTGGGGAAAAAGTGGAAAAACATTGGGAAACAAGTGGTGAAAAAGTCAGAAGAAAAGTTGCAAAAGGAGAGAAAAGAATGGAAAAAGGCGGACAGATGGGAAAAAACTGATGGTAAAATAAAGAAGAAGGAAAGTAGCGAAGCAGGAGAAGTGGAAAACGGAGAATAATGGAAAAAGAGGGGAGATAGAGAGTGACAAGTATTTGGAAAGTAGAAAATGGGAAGAAAATAAAAAAAGGAAGGGGGGGTAGGAAAAACATTGGAAAAGGAGGAGGGAAAAAGTGGAAAAATGTATTAAAAAGGGGAAGGAAAGAAGTGGAAAAAGGATGGGGAAGATTAAAAAACAATAGAGAAACAAAGTGAAAAGCAAAAGAATTGAGAGGGAATAGTTAAAAAAATATGTAAGAAAAAGCGGATAAAAAATTGAGAAAAAGTTAATTCGTTAATAAAGATAAAAATGTTTTTTAAAGACCTACGGGACTGAGAATTTTGATAGTGATTTGGTAGAGTTTTTGAAAATTTGCAAACAAGCACAACGCAATTGAAATAAAACAATTATGAACAAACCAATTAAAAATTAATTAAAATACTATGAAAATTATAATATGCTAGAAACTAAACTCTCACGTTGTTTATATCGTATAAGTGTGAAGTGGAATAAATTGTAGCATAAAGAGACGTTTGAAATTTAAACACGGTTACATCTATTGAATACTTACATAACCGATATCACACATTTATTATTTTTAAATAAAAAAAGCATTTTATAAATTGTCTGCCGAAAATACGGACCTGCAGCATATAGCTTCCTTTTACAAATGGAATCTTGTTGGGTGGTAACTTAAAAATATAATTTATCTCGATCAAATTAAACTTCTCCCTTTCACTAAATAATAAATAAATTGATATTATCTTTGATCTCTGCTGAAATCGGGCATTTTCGAGAGAGATTCAAATTGAAAATCGAATAAGGTACGTTTTTGTGGGGGAGAGAGTTGGGAAATATATTTTAATTTAAAATAAGTATTTTGTTAGCCCCCATAATGTTGACAGAAAGATATAAGAAGTAGCGAAGAGGCACTAGTTTTCAAAATCTTTTTCTATATAATTTTCTTGAAGACTTATTCTTGTCTGAAATTACCATTTTCGACAATTTTTGACAGATTCTGATAATTATTGATCACTTTTGACAATTTTTGAACATTTTTCAAAACTGTTGGCAATTTTTTACAATTATTGACCATTTTTTCAAAATTTTGACAATTTTTGACCATTTATAAAAATTTCAACAAATTATTGACCATTTTTGACAGTTTCTGATAATTATTGACCATTTTTGACGATTTTTCAAAAATTTTGACAATTTTTGACAATTTTTTCAAATTTTAACAATTATTGATCTATTTTGACAGTTCTGACAATAATTATTGTTCATCTTTGACAATTTTTCAAACATTTTGACCATTTTAGACCATTTTTCCAAATTTTAACAATTATTGACCATTTTTGAGCATTTTTGACAGGTTCCGACAATTCTTGACCATTTTTCAAAAATTTTGACAGTTTTTTATAATTATTGACAATTGACCATTTTTTCAAATTTTAACAATTATTGACCATTTTTGACAATTATTGATCAATTTTGACCATTTTTCCAAATTTTAACAATTATTGACTATTTTTGCCAATTTTTGAGCATTTTTGACAGGTTCTGACAGTTATTGACCATTTTTGACAACTTTTCAAAGATTTTGACAATTTTCAACAATTATTGACCATTTTTGACATATTTTTATAATTATTGACAATTTTTTCAAAATTTTAACAATTTTCGACCATTTTTCAAAATTTTAACAATTATTGACCATTTTTCACAGTTTCTGACAATTATTGACCATTTTTGACAACTTTCAAAAATTTTGACAGTTTTTGATCATTTTTCAAAATTTTATTAATTATTGACTATTTTTGACCATTTTTTAAAATATTTGACAAATTCTGACAATTATTGACCATTTTTGACAATTTTTCCCAATCTTTGACAATTTTTAACAATTATTGACCATTTTTGACAGACTTTCATAATTATTAACCATTTTTGACAATTTTTGAAAATATTTGGCAATTATATTAACCATTTTTTCAAAACTTCGACAGTTTTTGACAATTGACCATTTTTCCAAATTTTTGAAAATTATTGACCATTTTTCCAAATTTTTGACCATATTTCAAAATTTTTGAAATTTTTTTTAAAATTTTTAACATATTCTGACAGTTTTGTGACAACTAAGTAGGTATTTAAAGATGACAGTAGCCTACTAAGTTTTTGTCGATTTTATTTGATTCTCCATATAAATATATGTGGCGTGGGCAAACTGCCGTGAGAAATATTATTTCTCACAGTATGAGCAATATTTGGTTTTGAAATCAAGTAAGGTATGAGAAATACGTCACTTTTCATAGCAGTTGTAGAAAAAGTATTTTTCAAATGTAAAGTAATAGAATGACTGAACCAAAATATAAAAATTGTTGCGAATTTTATTCGATTTTTAATAATAATCAAGAACGGCATGGAACATCAAAATATTTCCTATCGGAGTATATAAAAATTGAGGTCAGACGGGTTTATTAGCAAATAACATACTACGAGTATCAAAAGCAATTTTTCATGTCTCGTCTAGACGGATTACGACTAAAAAAGCACATTTGATAAAAGCAGCTTCGTAGAGTTTTATAGACCAATCCCAACGATAATAGTAATTATATCTTTTCGCGGTCTCTTAAATTTGGTTAATTGGTGGAATTTTCTACAAACAAGTCTTCTTCATCCAAAAATTACGTACTTACAAACCATAATTATCGTCTGTATTAACAAATAGGTTCAAGAAATTCAGAGCACTTACTGTCATAAACATATTTTCGTCTGCAATATTTCAGCATTCATGCTTGTGAAACTGTTCATTTGAGAATACAGGGTGTCCAGGAAATGTCCAACCAGAAGCTACTAGATGTGATTTTATATCCATGTAACCTAATTCACCTTTATCCAAAAGTTCCTCCTAATGAAATACTGGGACCAGTAAAGTTACCAGGCCGTTTAACAGGACAGGATTACCTCAACTTTTTGCAAAATAATGTACCTGATTTAATGGACGACGTTCCCCTAATGATATGCTCGTTCATGCACATCTCATTTTAGTCGAGTAGTTCGTCAATATCTTAGCACTACGTATGGAAAACGATGTTTTGGACGAGGAGGGCGGGTCAATTGACCTGCAAGATCACCCGATTTCAATCCATGCGATTTGGCATTAGATATTTTCCAGCCTATGACAATTATAAATTTGAAAACTGCAATCGATATTAAAACCTCTCCTTGGTGTATTTTGGCATTCAGATTTTTTCCCTCTCCAACTTCGTTCACCCTGTTAGGAAATACTCCGTCGTTTGACACTTTTTTGAGTTAATTCACCTTCCACTAAATATTAACCTTTAACATTGTAAAATTTTCAACATAATATTATTACCTGATATATTTTTAGCATTACTTCCATCGTCTCTAGGGTTGTCGCTAGTCTACATCCTGTAGGAAGGACCTTCGCTCTTCTAATGAAGATATATGAGCTACATGGTCGAAATGAGGGTGTTTTATGGCACGTGTTGCATAAAATGTTGATGTATGAAAAGTTTGGGAAGCGTAACATTCATTCTGCCGCCCCCTTACACACGCCACGGAACTAAAGACATGTGTCTCTCTAAACGTTTTCGCGAGTAAAAAATATTATATCATGCCACGTGTATTATTGTTGGACAATTATTACTACTTTTGCGATAAGCCATTTTACCGGGTGTCTGATTAAGAGAGATAACTCGAGTGACTGCTGGAAATTTCCTACTACACCGCTAGAGGGCATAGTTCGCAATAATAACACGAAAACATCATTTTTTAGAATAAAGGTACCGGTATACAGATACATTCAAACACAAACGGAACATAGGGATTTAATGTATTCTCCGATCTAAATAGTCCACCAACAAAACATTTATAAGTTCACTTCAATGAATATCAAGTATTGATCTGGACAGCTGGATTCAGACCAATGTAAGAAACCCCGCCCATTCTCCTTCCAAAATTTGTTAGTTATGTGCGAACTGCGATTTAGTATTGAATAATTATTAGATGGGGGTAGTAAACGTCACTACATCTTGAAACAATAAGCTTACGTTTTATGTTGTTAAAATCGAAAATTAATTGTTAAATTCTCTTTAACAATTAATGTTTGGAGATAATATGTTTTGATTTCTTTTGGCAATAACGGTTTTCAAAATAAAAAAAAATTCGTAAATAAAACAAAAGATTCTTTAAATTGTACTCTACGTACCGACTGCTGTTTACTGACTGCTAATTAAGGACCGCCCACAGTTGAAAATACGGAGTGGTGGGAATTCTACGATATGTTATAGGTATCCAGGTTGAAGCTGGATGTTGGTCGACTAGTTCAAAAGCAGTTCTGATACAATGCTTAAAATCCCTATGTTCCGTTTGTGTTTGAATGTATCTGTATAGTACCACTGTATATCTATTTTTTCTCGTATCTTCGCTTAGAAAATAGATATTGAGATGCGGTTTTTACAATTTTCTTTTAAATTCCATCCTCTTTCAAGTGAATGATTAAAAAATATAGCATCGTATTTGAAGATTCACAAAAAATGTTGAAAACAAAACAATTGTTCAATCACCGACACCTGGCGACCGTTAAAACCACTGGAATGAAACGATGATATGATATTTTATTAGGCATTGAATTCCCTTTCAAATGATACTAAGTTTGTCAAAATCCATAAAGAGGAACAAAATTTATAACAGTTTTAGTGAGTCAGCTTTCCTACTCTTCCCTACCAATTATTTTACAAGATAGAGGAAAAAGTACTGGAGCAAACTTACGTAAAATGATCTAATCCTTACGAATATCTAAATTTTCCCAATTTCTTGTTCCTCCAGCTGTTGCGTTCATCTGGAGGCGTTAATATTACATTGGAGCTGATTCCGCGGCACTCTCTTTGCAAGTTCATCTGCTTCTTCATTTTCTTCTATTCCAGTTTGGTGAAGTCGAAGTTTTCAATGACTAAGATTTATGTTTTCAAAATAACCTTACGAGGAAGATTATTTTATTTCATTGTAAAATTGTATAAGCTCATTTTTATCAGCGCTCTGTATAAATACTCACTCGTATGAAATTCTCATGTGATGGGATCAGTTCGGTCACAGTCTAGACGTAAAACGTCCACTATTAATTCTTTAAAAGTCGTAAAAAAGTTGTTGGAGTAATAAAAGTTTTCTTTTGGGAGATCAAGCAGACCTTGGAACATATTCGAATTTGATTTAGGTTTGAGATTACGTGAAAAAATTGCCTGCTACAAAAACCCTTTTTTATTTGTCGACAAACAAACTTCATCCTTATGTTCTACTTTATAGCAGAAACAAAGGGATTCAAAGTTTTTCCAGAAATAATTCTTGTCCTAAAACTAATAGGCATAATTAGGATCTCTATTTTCTCCATGACATGAGAAAAATGTGAATAGATACAGGGTATTTCGAAGTTGACTGAGTAGACCTTTGAACTATTTCTGAAGGATAAAAACTAAATAGGGAAAGGACAGCCTTAGAGAAGTACTATAGCTGGATGAATGATTTTTTTGAAAGATACAGAAACACATGTATCCAGAAACATAAAAGAAATAATCTATTGTACAATTATAAGGCCTACAGCTACATATGGATTGAATTTTAAATAAAACACAGGAAGGAAAGATACGAAGATTGGAACGGACGAATTTGCAAGCTATCTATGGGGGAAGAAGAACCGAGGAGGGATGGAGAGGACGTACAGACCAATAATTAATGGAGCTACATTAAGAACCCAAAATAGTAGCAGTTCTCAAGGCAGAAATGATGAAATGATTGAGCCACATGGGAAAATTAAGTAGAGAGCGGCTACCAAAGCTAGTGCTAAATAGAAGGCCAATTGGAAAGTAAAAAAGAAATAGATGGTTACAAAGTCGAAGCGGATTTGAAAACGTTGAAAATTCTAAATTGGAAGGAGATGAAAATAAATAGAAGAGCATGGAGAAAAGGCACTTGAGAAGAAGAAAAAAGAATTAACATATGTCATTAACTACCATATAGGGAGTGAAAAAAAAACGTTGTTTATTGAAAATAGTTATTTGTGTATTTAGAGCGTAGAGTAACAGATTGCCGCTTGAGAAAGAATGTTGCCGCGGGACGCGACTTTACGCTCTAAATACAAACATAATTTTTTCTACAGTCGCCCTTTTAATAATTGAAACAGTTTTTTATATTATCTTAGGTTATAATAGGAGCGCTAGAATAATCGTCATTTTCGCTATTCATCATGATTAACCCTAAAAGATCTACTGACTAGGGTTGTTAAAAAATAATCGATTTTTATAGTAATATTGATCGATTTTTAGTGAATCGATTTTATAAATTACGTGTTTAAATCGATTTTCGGAAACGGCTCGCATCATTTATTGACTATTTTTCAAAATTTTGACAACTTTTGACGGTTATTGACCATTTCTCAAAATTTTGACAATTACCATTTTGACCATTTTTCAAAATGATGACAATTTTTAACCATTTTCGGCAATAATTGTCAATTTTTAACAGTTTTTAACAATAATTGACAATTTTTAACCATTTTTGACCATTTTTTACAATTTTTCAAAATTTTAGACCATTTTTCCAAATTTTTGACCATTTTTGACAATAATTGACCATATTTCAAAATTTTTGACAATTTTTTAAAAACTTTAACAATTTTTGACAATTATCAACTATTTTTCAAAATTTTGACAATTTTTAACAATAATTGTCCATTTTTGATAGTTTTTGACAATTTTTCAAAATTATTGACCATTTTTGATAGTTTGTGACAATTATCGACTATTTTTCAAAATTTTAACAATTATTTACCAATTTTGACAATAATTGTGCATTTTTGACAGTTTTTAAAAATAATTGACAATTATTAACCATTTTTATAGTTTTTGACCATTTTTGACTATTTTTCAAAATTATTGACCATTTTTGATAGTTTTTTACAATTTTTGACAATAATTGACCAATTTTGCCAATAATTGTCCATTTTTGACAGTTTTTAAAAATAATTGACCATTTTTGATAGTTTTTGACCATTTTTGACAACGTTTCCAAATTTTAGACCATTTTTCAAAATTATTGACCATTTTTGATAATTATTGACAATTATGGACCATTTTTCCAAATTTTTGACCATATTTCAAAATTATTGACCATTTTTGATAATTATTGACAATTATGAACCATTTTTCCAAATTTTTGACCATATTTCAAAAACTTTAACAATTTTTGACAATAATCAACTATTTTTCAAAAATTTTAACAATTTTTGACCATTTTTGATAGTTTTTGACAATTATCGACCATTTTTCAGAATTTTAAAATTTTGTGACAATTATTGACCAATTTCGACAATAATTTTCCATTTTTGACAGTTTTTGACCATTTTTGACAATATTTGAAAATTTTTGACCATTTTTCGAAACTCCTTATTAAGATACTTGATGTGAAAAAAAACCCATTGTTGTTAAGTAAAATATTATTATTTTTGTCTTCAGAACTTCGCATTTTTTCGTGTATTAGAGCTTTATTATTTCTTAGGAAGCTGAAATATTTGTTACAAAGATTTATTGAAAGCTATTCTTCTATAATCCTGCACGACGTGCTGATTTGGACTGAAGAATTTTTGTTTACAATTTTTTATTGTTAAAAATTACACAACTGGTAACAAATTTCATGATCTAACAAAGGTCGCGAATTTTTCAAATTTTCCATGCCGTCCAAATATTTCTGGGTGAATTGTACACCTAAAATGTTTTTTCAAATTTTTTTCCTGCAAATTTATCTGTTTCATTTATTAATCTAAAATTTAACATTTGATTAACAAACGGCCTAGTAATTTGCTCCGAATAATTTCGAAATTATTGTACAAAAGCCGCAATATATATATTATTTATGAAAATAATTAAATATTCAGTAACAATATATATTTGTTTATAATTTATTTATAATAAATACAAATGCAGTGTTCTTTGTTCGATTACTAAATTTGTTTAACAAATTAAAGTCGTTTTCAAATAAATATTGATTATCATTATTAATACAGTTTCCAATATTGAACATGCTTTATGATCAAATTTATTTATAAAATAATGTTTAAAAATATTTGAATAGTAGAGGAGCGTTTACACAAAACAATCCGGGATCAGAAAAAGAAGCTCAAACATTTTTTAATTCCCAAAATTTTATCAAAATTGTCCTTACTTTTCCAGATCCTATTAGTAATCTGTTAGTTCTTCATTGCACGTGGAAGATGTACCTGGAGCGAAATTATGATTTGCAAAAGTTAATATAGGAGTAAAAATGCCTGAACATAAAAAAGGCCACACGACATAAGGTACTAATTATTGAGGTATTACATTAGTGAGCGTAGTTTCGATTTTATTGGAAAATAGATTAAGATCCTTAATAGATCTGGATGGTTCACAAAGCGAATTTAGGAAAGGGCACATTACCCAAGATCACATTGTCACGATAATACAAATGATGGAAAAAAACAAGCAAAAGAAGGTTATATGGCTTTCATGGTCCTTGAAAAAGCTTTCGATAGTGTACTACAAAAAACAGTTTGGATTAGACCAAAGATCGGTTCTAAATAGTCTAACCACACGAATAAAGAGCCTGTATAATCACAATTACAGCTACGTCAGGAGAAATAACCTTGAATCCGATACATTCAGACTCACTGATGGTCTTGGACAAGGTGGACTACTAAGTCCTCTATGGGTTATAATTGTAATGGACGACATCATTAAGGCAACGAAAACGTAGACTAGAAAGATACATATAGGTTATAACAGGTTGAAACCAATCACCCTGATTGAGTGTGAGTTTGCAGATGACCTAATGATTTGTGCACCCAGCGAAGAAGACTTGCAGAAAAATATAAAGATATGGGAAAGCGAACTAAAGAGAAAAAACCTAAAAATAAACATACAGAAAACAAAAGTAATGTCCACTGGATCAGCTGATTAATTAATTTGAGAGGAACAAATCGAGCTAGTAGACGTATTTAAATACTTTGGTGTAAAGATAAATAAAAATGAAAATGAAGGTGCATCAAAACATTATCGTTCATGATCAAGATCATTTATAGGAAAAACGGAAATCACTACCAAAACCTAATTTCAGTATGTGAAACAGTTTACCGGCCAATCCTTAGTTATGGAAGTTGAAGCTGGATACTGTTAATAGAAATCCAAAAGTCGAATCCAAGCAATGGAAATAAAATATTTGCGGAGAGTGAAGGGTATAACATAAAGAGATCGGATAAGAAGCGAGGATGTGAAAAATGAACTAGAAGTAAAACCAATACTCGAAATATTAGATAACCAAAAGCTTAAGTGGTTCGATCACTTAACAAAATAAACAACATGCGTGGGAATCCCGAGTTAATACAAAAATGAAGAGAGGCAGACCTAAGAAAACTTGGAACCAAGAAGTTGCAGAAATATTGGAAATAAGAGATATAAAATTGAAAGAAGCAAAAAAGATAGCGAAAAAGGAATGGACCAATTTCATCTACGAACAAAAAAAATGTGGATATAGATACCTACTCTTACACTTTCGGGTATAAAAAGGGTTTTTGATAGCTTGTATGTTGTGGTTCACCCTCCCACTAGTGCGGCCGCTGATGAATTATTTTCAAATTTTCAAAGAAAACAAGCTGTTATAATCACGGTCACTACAATTCAACCGTTTACTATCCCTCATCTCCGCCTTGAATATTATAAGTTACAACTTTTTTCCCAAGTGGCATTATACAACGCGAACATAATCGCTAGAGCCGTATCTACAAATCACCTCGTATAATACAAATTTCGTCTTATTTCGCTCATATTTTGGCCAAAAAGGGCTTCCGAAAACAACGGTACATCTTCATTACAGTCCTCCAGGGAAAATAACTTGGAACAGTTAGTGAATATAGGCCGTAGTAATGCAGATTAAGGCCCCAAAAGTAAATGAATATGTGTGGCTGGCATGGGACACACATTCTGCAAAGTGTTGCTTTTGCCTTTGCCCCTCAGTAATCCTTCTGAAAGCCTAATGGATTAGTCCTGGAGTATTAATCATTTCGCATATTCGCTGTGTGTCTGCATATACGTATGTGGTCTTTAAAATAACAAATTACAGTACAAGTATTAAGGATAAATTTATGATTTATATATTAAAAATGTAGATCTAGTCATTACACATTCTTTAACTTTTACCTTTGGCAATATTATATTACTAGTTAGTATTAGTAAGTACAAATAGTTTCCGATAACATCGTTAAATCAACACATTTTAATGAACATTTTATACCAATCATCATTATACCAATCAGATCATTTATTTCAACATTGTTGCTATGGTAACCAGCAAATTATGTGAAAATTGTTCATCCAGACGTTGAAGTAATAAGTGGAAACTTCCTGGCACATGGCAGCTATTATCTTCCGCATTACGAATTTATCCACTGTTTCCTTAGACTTTTTGGTATTTGATGGAGTTAAATTTTCCACCTTTTTTCTAATTAACCCTGTAGTTTTCTCTCCAAATCGCGACCACACAGTGCTAAAGATGTTTTCCTTCTAAATAATTCTGGTATAAAATTTTCTTACCGGACCTCTCTAGTGCTTGAATTAATTGGGGGAAATAAACTCAAAAAATGTCCGGCAATAATTCAAGCACTAGGGAGATTACAAGTGATAAAATTCCTGAGCGCTAATTTTTTGTCACACTTCATTTTCGATTCGGTTTTGAATTCTACCTACATAGATTATAGAATTTATTTTGTTCTGATAAGAAATTGGGATTCCCATGAATATGTTTGATAAACTGATACACTCGAGGAAACGAAAATTTATGTTTGAAGGACAAATGATTTTTAAAATAATTTTCCAAATCAATGTGATGTTTCAAAAAGGATAAAAGGCCTCAATTCTTGGATCTAATTCATGTCAACAATAACCCAAATCAACGCAGACTGCACAACATCCTGGTAACGAAGGATTAGACCAATTTTCCAGTATAGAAGGCAAGACCTAGTTCATAAGCCCGGAACCCTGACTGGGAATCCCTTCAAATCTGGCAAATATATTATCTCGGACCAGATGGACTGCATAGCAAAGGCCTACTGGAAAGAGATACCAGGCTCAAGGCAAATCAAGGACTTCATCAAAGACATTCAAAATTTTAAACAGAATGAGAAGATCAGGTCTATAACTGGAATCCTAGGAGAATATGAATTGGTGGAACACATTCTATGCTAGACTACAGATTTAAGGAACCGCATATGTGCGCCAATAGTAATGTAGATAGACTTACCCCTACACATATGATGAACTTAATCGGGAGTGATTACTAATTTGGATTGAAGCACAATCAACCAGAAAATAAACAAAAAAAAAGTAAAAAATTTGGTACATAGTTTGTTCTTGTCAAGTTTCATTAACTATTCAAATGCAATAAATATCGCAACGAAAATTGAATACTTTGTGGATTATTTAATTTATTTTAAAATGAGATACACAGGATACGTAAAAAATAACAGATTAATAATAGTATGAGACAACATTGTGTGATCAACGAACATGTAAACTAAAAATAATTATTCAAATTGTGAAAACTAAGAAATAATTAAATAAAAAATATGACGATTTAATGCATGTTAATGTTGTTTAGCTGTATAATTGTCCTTTGGATGCCTTAATCGTTGCCATATGTATTTGTACTTTATGGAATTCTTCGGAGTTGCCTCCTTTATCAGGATGATGTTGCATACATTTTTGCCGGTACGCAACGTTGATTTCATGATTGGACGCTCCCCTATCGATCCCAAAGTAAACGTAAGCGTTTTCCAATGCAACGTCCTTCGGAATATTGAATATCTGTTGAGTCAACCAATCGGAAAATCTTGATAATACTTCACCTCCCAACATTCCACCAATAATTCCCCCTGAAATACAAATATGTATAATATACTGCAACCTTATTGTATCGATTGTATTTTTCAAGTACTTTTTTGTGTTGCCTCAAAGGTATAATAATAGAATGTACTTATATGGAATAAGAACTAATAATTGGCTAATATTAATTAAGTACTGTGAACTCTCGAACATCAGTGCCACCTCAAATACTGCATCCTTCGTGATCAATCTGTGCTACAGTCTCAATACACTCTTAACAGATCTGTACCAATGTTCACTGGCAACCCTACAAAAAGTTCCAAGGTACTGATGTCATCTTATCCCCGAACCAGTAATAGTTGATAGAATAGAAGAAGAAAATGAATCGGTGGATGGTTGGATGGTATGTATCCAGCTCAACTACAATGGATCGTTACATCTGGTGCAAGCATATTTACTTCTTCAGTAAATTTCCAAGATTTGGAATAAATTTGGGGTGTATTAAGAAAATTGATTATTTAATAAATCAAAACATTCTAGGAGAACAGTAAGTCTAAAGATTTATTTATAGACATATATTTACAAATTTCTGGACGCGCCCGTCTCATTTAAGACCATGGGGTAACTTTAGCACTATGAAATATTAATAACTCCGTATAGTATTTGGTGGATGAGATTTCAGGACTAGAGAGAAAGGTACATCCTGTAAAATATCAAAAACCTGTTTCGGGTAGTGGCGGTTAAGGCACAGAATATATGCTCTGTTGTTTCATCATCTTTTAGACCAAAAGGGCACGTCAGAACACTTGTTTGGTAACATTCTTCGAAGGATGTATAAAATCTTTCGAATCTTGGGGAGATTTGCCAGAAGTTTAGCACTCTCTTTGCAGAATGGTGACGAATGGTTACGATAACACCATCTGCGATTATGACTGATAAAACGTTATTTGGGAAAATATACATTATACGAAGTTGTTGTGGAAAGACACTCACCTGCTAGTATACCGACAGGCCCTAAGGGAATTCCTATTAAAGCACCAACATATCCACCTCCAACGCTGCCAGCTACTGTGGAAACTTCATCAATTATAATTTTACAACATCGATTACCAGTAATTTCTCCATTCCACCAGTTCCTTATGCACTGTATAATCTTAGGAGTTAAAAATATGGCCGACAAGGCAACCGTAACTCTATTTACTCCATATGTATTAACGGTGTTAACAGTTGTTGCTAATGATCTTGCCAATCTATGTGATCCGAAATTGTTAATCATAGCTACCATTTGTAACTGGCTTAAGGACGGCATAAGGGCAATAGCACGAATTAAACCAAGTGCTACTGATTCCGATGAGTTAATTAAACATATCTGGTCTGGCGGCACAACGTCATCTAGTACTAGACTGCCATCCATCATTTGTGAATATATTATTCCTTGAATATAAAAAGATATTATACTATTTTAAAAATTTCAAGTTCAAAACAATTACTTCAACAGACATCACCATTAAATTTTTGTACGAAACATAAAATTACATACCCATTATTTGTTTGAACTTTTCATCTTCTTCTGCAGTCTTGGTGTCCTCTGCTAAATAGCGAGCATACTGTTTAAAACTACTGTTTTCTAACATACACTTTAGCATTGTGAAAGCCGGACCATCTTTTCCTTCTTCTCTGTAGGCTCTTATTTCTTCTGTTAAATAATGCAAAACTCGTGCCAAAGTTTCTTGTTCATTTTCAAAAATAGCGGTCAATCTCTCTATAAGAATCCTCAATGTATCCACAGTAGACATTTTCAATTTTGCACTCAAATAAACCTAGTAAATGTAGAAAATAAATTATATTTATAGAATTGGTATCGGTCGTTTGATAAGATAAAATGATTATAATTCATCAACGCTTCCTTTATTATTATTATCATTAGTAAACGATAGTCAAATATCTGAACTTGAAAACTGGTATGAAATATCTAAAAATAAATTAAATGGAGGCGAAACGAATGAATCAGAAAAAGCTCCAATGACATT
This sequence comes from Lochmaea crataegi, assembly GCA_947563755.1. Lineage (NCBI taxonomy): Eukaryota > Metazoa > Arthropoda > Insecta > Coleoptera > Chrysomelidae > Lochmaea > Lochmaea crataegi. The sequence goes on from OX387430.1 coordinate 10,526,439, forward strand.
ATTCAACATTAAAGAGAGAGGAGAGTTTATGCTTCTGAATTTTATTCTAACGGTTCCATAGGAGCGCTAGAATCCCAATGCTTTAGCTGATGATATTCAACATTCTTGCTGTAGTTGACAGGTGAAACTGTACCAGAAAAACAAAACGGACTACCTGCGCCTGTAGGAACCAATGAAACTACTCCTGTAAAATGTACCCCTGGAAAAATACTGGATATAATCTCGCCTGTTCCAGTTGTTTCTGCTAACGTCGATTCCGTTCCACGAAGGAGCAAGCAGCTGGCAGAAATATTAACCACAGAAACGACAATTCAAGGGAAAAAGAAAAAAGCGACAAAGAATCAAAGAAAGGAAAGGGCATTAATAAAAAGGAACCAGTTATGAGGAAATAAAAAAAAACCTAACAAAGCTTCCAACTCATCTTCGGACGAGGATTTAGAAGCACAGACATTGGATGACTCTTCAGATGATATGGACGACAGTGACGAATCTTGCACTGATTGTGGTGAGGTGTATTCCCAAACCACAAAGTCTGACGACTGAGTTAAATGCTTAAGTTGTTCCAAATGGTTTCACGATTCCTGCTCCAGGTTTGTTAACTTTTGTCAGGAATGTGGTGTTTTTATGTGCAACACAAAGTGACTTGTTAGCGAAAACACCTTTTTTTCTAATCGCGCCATCTCACCTCAGCACTGTGGGGGAGATGGCGTTGGTGAACTATTTTTATTTTTTCCATAAATTGTAAGTTTTATTTTTGTATTCACTTTTGTTACTCAATACATGTTCCTAACACAATAAAGTTCATTCTTGAAAGGAGACGGCAATTCTAATTCGACGCATAAATATTTTAAAAGGAAATTTCACAATCTGGGCCATCTATCCTCGAATTACCCTATTTAAAAAGTTCTGACCACTTCTTCCTGAAAATCCTAATGGGTATACTTTAAACTGCACAATTTGAAATAAACCTGTTATAACCATACGTCTGTGATGGTCTTCAAGTATCATAATTCACTAGTCCTGCTTCCAAATCTAAGAAACCGTATACAGGGCGAGTCCAAACTCGAATACATCGGTTTCACAAGTGGATAACCCTGTATTTTGTATCGGTAATTGAGAGTTACTTTATCATACTTTCAATTTGATTGAGCTCTCCCCATCCCAAACTGAATAGTTTCTGTGATATTTCAATTTTATGATGATACAGGGTGTCCCATTAAAAAAAACGTACATTTGATCTGGCACGGAGTTTTGGAACACGCTGTAGAATTGCGACTTATTTTGAAATATGTGCATTTAGGCTGGTTACAGCCGGTGGAAATTTCATACGAATATCTTTGAGGATTTACAAGATATTAGACTTTATCGCACTAATGAATCACCCTGTATACACACAATTAATTATTCTATATTACGGTATTTACATTTTTGAAAATGTCTTTACAAAATTAGCCCAAAACTTTTACAAGTCCTTAGGGTAGAAATTTTTTCTTACTAAATTTTTTTCCAATTTTGTCTCAAATGGTCCAGATATCAATTTGGGCTGGTTTTTTAGGGGTGAGTTTTTAAAAACACCCTAAAATTTCCAATAATCACTTTTAAGCCTTTTTCTTAGGGTGTGGTTTTTCAATGGTGGGGGTAGTTTTTCACCCTTCCTGAAAAGTAGCTATCCCTTTTGTATCCTTTTTTAAAATTTAATTGGATTAGTGGATTATTCAGAAATCTGGTAACACTGTCAATATTTTTGGCTAGAATTTTTATTTGGAAATCTATGATTTTAGGCTTTTTAAGACAAATTTTTTCATTTTTTTACCCCACCCAGCACCCCTATTCACTCCCTATCTCGTAAAATACGCCTTTCCGCCAAATTTTACTTTATACACATTAGGTATAAAAGAAATTCCTATATATTGTCATCAAAATCGAGAAGCACGTGTTCTGCACAATTATTTGGTATTTCCCGAAGTTTTGACCAAAAAAAAATAAACTAAATAAATTTTACTGACCTTTTACTTACCGTATGTACTTTGCAAACATTTTTAAGACCTTTAAAAAGCTTTAGAACTTGACGCACTGACCGCGCACAGATCTTTCTCCGAAAACTTGTAGCGGAGGCCTAGCAGGTCTTTGCCCCCTTTATTAACTAACACTGTTAATTCAATTCAGCGCACTACGAAACGCGCAGGATTTTACCACGTGTATACGTCTGTATTGTGTGATAGCCGGAGAAAAAATGAGAGAGACACCCAGAGGTCGAGAACTATCGATGGCGCTATCGATGTTTATGACTATCGAACACAATCGATAGTTTTGAAAAGTTATCGATAGTATTCGATAGTGGTATGTGCGGGGACACACACCATATCGAAACATGTTTTGATATGAACAAAGGAGGAAAAAAGAAGACGAAGTATCTGTTTTCGTGTTTTATCTCTGACTTTGTCGTTTTGTGGCATATTTTGTGTTTTAACATTTTAACCTCTCACTAACCGTCACCTGTCTGTCATGTCACATGTCACCTCACTTGTTTTTTAATGAAGTGAATTTTACTTTTACTGTTACTTTTCCTACATTTTTCAGCTGTCAAATAAATTTATTTGTTGAAGTTCCTTTCATTGTTCTTGTTTTTCATAATAAATGATAATTATTAATTGAATAATTCTTAATAATCGGAGTAGAAAAAATATTGTATGCAACTTTCATGTAATGGCCATTAATACACTCGCATATTATATACGAAACTCGCCTGCGGCTCGTTTCGTATCCTACAACATGCTCGTGTCTTAATGGCTATCATTACATGATCGTTGCATAAAATACTATTTTCTACGCCCATGGCCATAAACGTCAATGACATTTAACAATAACATGCACGTAATGAGATCTCATAACACACACGTGCGTTTAGATAAGAAAACATAAATTTCTTTGTTTAATCAAATTGCAATCAAATTTTTATCTACGTACTACTTTATTTGGTCTATTTACATAAATTTTGTCAATTGGAAAACATAAAAGCTTTTAGCATTAATGAAATACATTTTAGATTAAAAGAGTATTGCCCCTAAATGTCGGCAACACATTATACAGTTTCTCAAAAAATAAGTCGCGTATTTTTAGCATGATATGGAAATAAACGTCATGTGATTTATGCTGTCAATTTTTGTAACAAAATATAGCATCTTCTACAGTGCGGGGAGGCTATGTGAATCACTCTCATAAAAATATAAATGACAACGCTTTACGAATATCGGAAGCGATTACCAATTATCAATCTTCATCTTCATCTTCTTCATGTACCGTGCAGTACTACAGTAATAGATAACCGTTCATCACCGTTAAGTAAGAAGGCACCAACGACTTACAATAATTGTTATAAACAAAAATTTTAATAAAGTTTAAATAATTGCGATTTCCTTTATTTCATAGAAGAAAATTGATGGGCGTAGAAAAAGTAAAGTACGTTACACGAGTTGCAATCCCATTACGCACTGAAATTTAGCCCAACTGTTTTGGTAGAGAGGACTGATCGCTGGGCTAACAAGTCTTCTATCTCTTTCACGTAGTTTTGCTCATATTTTCTTTGTCGTACTTTTATAAGTCGTATTGTAAGAAAGGGATTTTCGCAATCTGTATGTTTCGCCCAGTTTGCACAGCATCGGCAGTGCAATAGTCTGGGCTCAACAATAATGATAGCCTTCTACTCCTAGTACTATTATTAGCAGTTTTTAATTTATTGCATTTGTAGTAAAGTCGAATGTCTAATTTCTCCAAAATATCGAATACCTTGTTATTCCATGTATCTTTACAAAGTTCACATTTTCTCACCATCATAAATGTCTTCTAAGCAATTAAATAAACAAATTACAATAGAAAATTCCACACCTGTAATTTTTAACCAATCAAAACGTGTTTTTTTTGACAGATCACCATGGCAACGGAAGAATTTTAGTGGAATTTTTTTCCTGGTGGGTACCCAACAGCGAATTATACTGGAAATTTTTTTGTCGTTTATAATGTTAGAATATTTTACGACAGTCTGGTTTTTATTTGCAAAAAAGCAATTTTATACCACTTGTTCCATACTAGTATTCGCGGGTGTCAATTGCTTAAACTCCTGGCGAATATTTTCTTTGCCTTCTTGACCGAAGCGAAACATTTTTTTACGTCGTGCCGCTTGACAGCTTCAAAACTGGAATAATTTTTAGGTTAGGGTTTCACTTAGTTGCCATGGTAACTAAATAATCAAGTCGACCAAACCTCAAACGTCAAAAGTTGACGTTGTTGGAAATCGAAAAATATATTATTATTTAATTTTCAAACACAATTTGGTGTGGATTTTTCTTGCCGAATACCACACGAGGTCAAATTAAATCCGGAAATTTTTTCGAGCTCATGAATATTTTGAAAATTGATAATTTGACCTCTAGTGGTATTACTAGTGAAAACCAAATAAAAGCAATATAATCAAAATTTTATTGACAGACGTCAAAAAGTAGTTCGAGGTTGCCAAGCTAGAAATTTATAAACTAAACTCATGGACAAAATTAACGCAACACTTAAAATTTTGCTTATTTTTGATTTAGAATAATAGTTATTTGTTTAACTAGCCAAGGCAGTAAATCTGATTCTCTGCCTTGTGAAACATATAAATTTTTTCTCCGATTGTTTGTACAGTGTATTTAGAAAAATCAAATTAAAATGAAAACTTTTTTATGACGAATATAACTCACAATTTTTAATATTTTTTCTAATCGTATGTTATTGAATCGTTTTTTTAAATTAATATTGTCGATTAGACCTTAAATTGTATACATAATAATATCTACCGAAATATATTAAATATTGTTAGATTACAATATTAAGAGTGCTCTTGTGAGTGCTGCTTCTCCGGTGTTTGTCAGTGGTCGATTGTTGACAGTTGACAGCTGACGGACATTTTCTAGAACATTCGATATTCGATGTTGGAGCGTTCACGTTATGACTGTGTGTTATGTTATAGTTAGTTTAGTAATTCTTGATGAAATTATTAATTCTTAATTCACATTAAAGGATACATTTGTTGGTGACCGCTCGACAACCTCTACCCCTAACAATATAATGTTGAATATCGACAATAATAGTGTGCATAGTGAAGTTAGCTTATGTATGTGTGACGTGAAAGGGATTGTTTGATTCCATGGGCCTGCCATTGCCGTTGCTATGTAAAGTCTGGGAGATTTCAAAAAAATGAAGAAAAAATGATTTTTTAATGCCTTGGCATTAAAAATCACTTTTACTGCCTAGGCAGTAACTTCTATGATCGATAAATGTCAGTAAAACTGACGTTTAATGCATTAATGCACTAAGTCCAGTGCAATCCATTTTTTATAGACGGAGACTTGAATGGTGACAAATATTTAGATTTACCGAATAACCAAATTATTCCTGCACTTAAACAAAATGTTTGGTCTCAACAAGATGGAGCACCTCCCCACTATGATAGACGGGATAGGGATTTTCTGGAAGCGGATTTTCCAAATCGATTGACATAGAGTGGCCTGTTCGTTCTCCGGATCTTATTCCGGAATGTACATCAGATGCATTTTGCCCCGTTTAAAAGATATTTACTTGGTTCCATACTTTATCGCAACCCTGTAGTAATACCCAGGAACGAACAAATGTTTTTGTCTATTTTAACTGCTCGATTAATTAAAAATTTGAGTTATTCATTTTACCGTACTCATCGTAATAATGTCACAATAAACGTCTTTCATTTGATCTCGACAGCTCATCAAAACACTCAATTCGTAAAACGTAACTACAAACAGGTTTGTCGGATGAACAAATAAAACAAAAATAGCCATATCAAAATCCTTGTTGATGAACTATGATTGAAATAAACGATTCGAAGCGGGCACCGGCAGTTTCACTGACATTCCATCCGAATTTCACTCTTTGATCTCATTTTCCAAGCCAATAACTCATCCCGAGCTCCCGAATACATAACAGAAATAACTGATCAGATAAAAACGGCAAACATAAACACGTAACAAAAGGTACAAACGGACAAAACTAAATTGATAGCCAGCCTACGTTCGAATGTGAATCGTAATATCGGTTTTAGATCCGCAGTTTTTTTATACCATGAAAATCATGTCCAAAAGTTTCTATTTGAACAAGGTGTAGTAAAGTATTAACTGAACATGTAAAATCAGAAAGAAACTGTCGAGATAAAGTAAAAAACAAGAATAGTAGAAAATTGAAAAAATTTTGCTGGTTTCAACAGTTTCACTCACAAAGTACGAACGTGAAACAGAAAGGATTTAGCAAGAGTGCGGTTTCTTGTACCAAATGGTGAGAAGCCACCGGCAAGTATCGAAGCTGATTGGCTACATAAAACGAGGCGGGCTGAAGAATGTAATCTGGATTCAGAGGAACAGAATAGACCTGAAAAGGTCGCAGTGAATGAGCCAATCTGGCACCTCATTAAATGTAATTTAATATTATCCAGACCAAGGCATAAGGAAATGTTACTTATTGGTCTTAGACTAGATTGTAGGGAAGAAAAAGACGATAATTTTATACTTTTTTATTTTCCAGTCTATCAGAAGCTGGTACATCATAATTAAGTTTAAATTTAACACCTAATCTGGATACCATCACACGTCAGAATTCTTGGCAATGAAATAGCGGACCATGCTGAAAAAGAAGTTCCTACTGTAACGGGTTTGTTTTGACACTAAGACTGCCAACTGAAATAGTAAATGATCAGATTAGATTCTTTAGTTGATAACTATAAACAATATAATATAATATGAAAATTTACCTATTGGTCATTTTTGTAACACTTCGTAACTGATACATATGCTTGTATAAATATTTTCAGGCTGTAGCCGACATATCATAACATCTTGACAGTAATTTTATATTATCAATCACTATGAATTGCTGGGTAAGTTGTATCTTCTGATACAAAACGAGCACCGCTGGAAATAGACTAATGCTAGTTATTCTTATTTTTTTTATCTTCCATTCTTGGAGTATTAAGGGGTCTTTCCCTCTCTATTTTGGCTTTTACTGTAGTAGCTAGTATAGCTGTAGTGCTATACCTTATTAGGGTTCTGGTATAACCGACTCCTTGACTTGCAGTCTAAAACATATTACTAGTATTAGGTTAAAATAAATTGGTTGATTAACTTACACATACTTTCCTTCAGGATAAGGGTATGTTTAACCTTCATTTGTTGACTACGTAGGCTTCAGTGAGTATTCCCATATTAAATAACTTCAGGTTAGGACATGGATGTCGTTCCATATGGTAGACATTTACCCATAATATGGGAACTGTTTAGATAGATTCCATCTGATTTGTGCGATAATTCCAGGTATTCTGGCTTCGTACGTTAACCTCTGCAGGAGTGCTATGGTACTATTATTGTTTAAATCCATTTAAATAATTTCTAATAGGTAAGCACTTTGTTTATGTTGTGGAAGTTGAAATTGACAATTGCTCGACGACAGATATGCCTTCAAAAAGAGCGTCCGTTTGTCGTTTCGCACTGGGAGCAGACGAAGTCTCTATAGCACTTACTCTATGACTTACGAGTCATAGAAATTATGCTTACGAACAGATTTGCTCTCTGTTATGTTCGTAGATGGTATGTAGATATTTATTGGTAACATTTTTGGGTTTATTCGACTTCTGTTCAATGTCTTATGTGGAATTGTAGTTCTATGATCCGCGGTTAAGACGAATTCATGTCTGCTGTATTTCCATTGGTTGGAGACTTACTCGAGTCTGGGTGGTAACATGAACTTTGGGGACAGGAAGAATGTCAACGTCACTTTTAATAAAAATGTCAATTGGGTTTTGGAAGATGTCTAGGTGATTGCCAGTCAGTGACACGGTATTTAATTTTTATATATGGTATTCGAAACCATCCCAGTAGGGGGAGATTATTAATACCGTCCTAATTTATTCGGGAAGCTGTTGGTGATAGTATTTTTGGGAGATTTCACGAGATTTTGTGGATAATGGTCGATTTTTGGAAACCAGGCTGCCTGACTCTTTGAGAGGAGATTATAAACTGGAATCCTAGCATCTTTGATGGATTTTTCAATTCTGTATGGGAGAGACGTTTGGTGTAATCTATAGAAATTTTGGGAACCCTCGATTGGAGGTAAAGGAAGTTTTATAGTATTTTTAGTATAAGTTATCGAGAACATTTTCACTCATTTTTTATTACAGAAAAAGGATTAAGGGTGGGTTTATATTGGTAACTAGTAGTATTTTTCAATACTTTGTAAAATTAGTATAATTATATATATATGGTATATTATTATTATTCTATAATTTTTTTGTACAGTGCAGGGTTATTTTTTTTTGTTGTTTCATTTTGTTTTATAGAGTAACATAGTCAGTCACTTTGGACATAATAAAAAAGAAACATCAATTTTTTTATGGCTATTACCTAGTTGTGTTCTACGTACAGATAACGGGTTTCAAATAGTAATGTAAATGGTTTAATCGAGTAGTTAGCAGTATACAGCATGTCACGTATAAGATGTGGACACATGTATTTGCAATATTCTTAGATGAATAGTTGACAAGTATCTCTCTGTTTTATATCTCTACGTATTGCGAGTAATCATTTTTTATATATATATATAAGGGTCATTTTTTTTTCCATTTTGTTAGATTAAATATAACTTTTATTTACATACTAACTACTCGTGTTTGTTGGTAAAAGTTTATGTCAATTAGTAGAACACTAGGGAAAAGCATTTTTTTTTATTGTTAGATATGTAAATATAGATTTATGTTCTCTTGGGAGGGTTATGAAGTCGTGCCTCATATCTGATGCACCTTGGTCTTTTTAGGGTTCTTCTCCGGCTTGTCAGCTAGGGGACATTGCCTTACTTTGGTTAAAATAGACGTTATGGAACTTGACTCTGGGTTTGGGAGGCTGTAGTAAGAGGCTGCCAGTAGGTTGTGTGACGTATATTCACACCTGGATTGGTGATGTACTTCATTTCTCCTTGCCGTCCAATACAGAGAGCAGTAGGCTTATATGAAGAGGATGAACATATGTGATAAGTGTCATTAATTGCCTTTTCTGATATAAATTTAACTTAAGTTTAGTTATAGTTTCAAAGGGAGGGGGGGGCATTATTTAACTTAGACTTTCAGGATATTATCAATTAAACTAGATTTAATTGCATGATGTAGAATTTTATATTGTCATGCCGTTGTCTTTTGCTTTGGATCCAACGCGATGGTACAAACATTTACTACAAGGTTCTCATCGTAGTGCCAGAATGTGACTGGTCTAATTTTCGTGAGAACATATTTTTTTTTGTTATATATAACTTTTGGTAAATTCTTGTATTTTATGTGATAAATCTTGAGTTGATAGTCCATAATAATATTTCAATTATATTTTTGGCTTCGACTGGAAATACATTTTCTTATTGTGGTCTATACTGTTACATCAGATTACAAATGTTTTGAGTGTTTAAGTATTTTTGGAAACTCAGTATAAATAAAGTGAATGTAAGTTAGGTTGTCTTTTCATTTTCCTCACTTTTGTCAAATTTAAGTTGGGGAAAAATTTCTTTTATGGCTCAGATAAATTTGACTGGCGCCTAACAATTTTTTTTTTAATTTAACATCCCAGATTCGAGACGTTCACCCACTTCCGTCTCCACTTGAGTGAACCGGAGCCACATCGGTTGACATCTGGGACAACCGAAACTTAATAATGTAAAAAGTACGTTATACTACATCCAACTTGAGCAATGAGAAAGTTCAAATATACAAGGACTTGGAAACCATGATGAGACTTACCGAGAAGTGATTCTCAACCACACACCACTACATATGGTGATGGAAGGTGTTGCAGGAAGATACAGACTAAGTAGAGAACTAGCAAAGAAGGGAACTGAAACACCATTTTGGGGCCTGGAACCCTTTTGCGTTATCAGCTCCAATGTAATATTGGGAGAAATAGGCAAAGCCGAAAGAAGAGAAGATCTGATCATTGGAAAGATCTAGTAGGACTTAGACAATCAAAGATTCTTCTGGATGACTACAGCCTGTTGAGTTCAAATGAATGCATAAGTCAAAGTAAAACTGCACCAAGAGTTTTAACAGGGATCCTTACGGGACATTGTCGCCTAAATGGGCACCTGAAAAAGCTAAAAATGGTGGAGGAAGAAGAATGTAGATTCTGTGGCGTGGAAGTAGAAACCTCCATCCACATATTTGCGAATTGCACAGCAATTCTGAATCCTAGGTCACAACACCTAGAAGATTACTGGATAGAAGAGGGACATTTACTTAAGTTAAAGCCTGCAGATATCCTAAAATTCCTCCGGTAAATAGGACTAAAGGAACTTCTAGTCTCGATGTATCTCATAAAAAGGTTTGTTTTTTGTCCAACAACAATACGAGTCGAAGCAAAGTTCTTGCTTTTACCGTTTGCGGTCAGTATTAAATAATAAAACGTATTCCCTGCTAAATATATATGTTTCTCGATACATGAATTCGGTTTAACGATACCTGAGAAATTGGATTTCAAATTCCAAGCATTATAGCCTTACAAATAATTAAGAAACCTCGAACAACTAGGTTTACTGCTCTTGTCTGACTCGTACAATTTTACAACCTTATCTTTACTATCTCTTGGTGTATGTTTATTTTAAAATAATGTACCAAACGGTAGTTTGTATTCGAGTCCATACTATGAATAAATAAATTCAATTTGGAAACGTGTAGTCGGACCCGGAGCTTTTATGTTCGCCGTTTTAGCTACACTGGCGACGAAGCTGTTTTCACCAGCGAAGTACACGAAGGGATCGGTTTATTTATAATCCCGTGTTTTTATTATTACATGCCAATAGTTAACTGAACAAGGTTTTGCATGCAGTAGGTATACTCTAATTCTTTTAAGCTCAACATGAACCAATGAATCAATGACATCTACATAGCTACAAAAGAGATTTCCGGTAAAAATGTCTCGGGGAAAAATGTATGCATCTCTACAGATAGCGGGCTAATACTACTATCCCTGAAGAGACCATTTATTAAATAAGGGTCAGTACTACGATTGGAGAACTATCGATCGTTTTTGACTATCGAAAAAAATCGATAGTTTTCGGTACTATAGATAGTTGAGATGTTTAGGTGAAGAATTTATTTTGAAAGTTGATATGGAATAAAAATGCTATCAAAAAATGGGACAGAGAGAGAGAGAGAGAGAGATGGGAGAGAGAGAGAAATAAAGAGAAAGATAGGAAAGAGATAGAAAAATGAGAAAGAGAGAGAGAGGGATAGGAGAGAAAGACATGGGGGAGAGAGAGATGAGAGAAAGGGGGTGAGAGAGATGCGAGTGAGAGAGATATGGAAGAGAGAGATGGGAGAGAAAGAAAAAAGAGAGATGGGAAAGAGAGAGAGAAAGATAGGTCAGAGAGAGATGGGAGAGAAAGAAAAAAGAGAGATGGGAAAGAAGGAGAGATGGGAGAGAGAGAGAAAGATAGGTCAGAGAGAGGAAGATGAGAGAGAGATGAGAGAAAAAGATGGGATGGGGAGAGGGATAGGATGGGGAGAGAGATAGGATGGGGAGAGAGATAGGAGAGAGATAGGAGAGAGATAGGAGAGAGATAGGAGAGAGAGATATATAGAGAGAGAGAGAGAGAGAGAGAGACAGGAAAGGGAGAGATCGGAGAGAGACAGAAAGAGAGAGAGAGAGTTAGGAAAAATAGAGAGATAGGAAAGAAAGAGAGACATGGGAGAGAGAGAAAGAAAGATGGAAGAGAGGGATATGGAAGAGAGAGATGGGAGAGAAAGAAATATGGGACAGAGAGAGAACTATGAGAGAGAGAGAGAGAGAGAGAGAGAGAGATAGGAAAGAGGGAGAGATGGAGGAGAGAGAAATAAAGATGAGAGAGATGGGAGAGGGAGAAAGAAAAATGAGAGAGAGATGGGAGAGAAAGAAAGAAAAATGAGAGAGAGATGGGAGAGAGAGATAGAAAGAAGGAAGAGAAAGAGATAAAGACGGGAGAGAAAGAGAGTGTATTGCGTGTGATTACAATCATTAATTTAAACTGTCAGAATCTAAGCCGGATTCTGTAAGGTTCACGACCCTCGGAATATTGTAAGCATTTTTTTCTTATAAGACCATTTTTGACAATTTTTCAAAAATCTTGACCATTTTTCAGAAATTTTGACAATTATTGACCATTTTTCAAAAATTTTGACCATTTTAGACCGTTTTTAATCGTTTTTGAAAATTTTTGATAATTATTGATCATTTTTTCAAAATTTTGACAATTTTTTACCATTTTTCCAAATTAAAACAATTATTGACCATTTTTGACAATTTCTCAAAAATTTTGACCATTTTAGACCGTTTTTAAAAAATGTTGACATTATTGATCTTTTTTCACTTTTTTCAAAAATTTTGACCATTTTCCAAAATTTTTGACAATTATTGACCAAAATGACAGTTTTTGACAACTATTGATCATTTTTTCAAAATGTTTGACAATTTTTTACCATTTTTCCAAATTTTAACAATTATTGACCATTTTTGACAATTATTGACCAATTTTGTCAGTTTTGACAATTATTGACCATATTTGACAATTTCTCAAAAATTTTGACCATTTTAGACCGTTTTTAAAAAATGTTGACATTTTTGATCTTTTTTCACTTTTTTCAAAAATTTTTACCATTTTCCAAAATTTTTGACAATTATTGACCATGTTTTCAAACTTTTGACAATTTCTGACAATTATTGACCATTTTTTCGAAATTTTTGACCATTTTTCCAAATTTTAACAATTATTGACCATTTTTGACCATTATTGACCAATTTTGACAGTTTTTGACAATTATTGAACATTTTTGACAACTTTTAAAAAATTTTGACCATTTTAGACCGTTTTTAATCATTTTTGAATGAAAAGTTTTTACAATTTTTCAAAAATGTTGACCATTTTTTAAAAAAATTTGACAATTTTTGACCATTTTTCAAATTTTAACAATTATTGACCATTTTTGACAATTATTGACCTTTCTTTTAAAATTTTGACAATTTTTTACAATTATTGACTATTTTTCAAAATTTTGACCATTTTTGACAATTTTTAAAAATTTTTGATAATTATTGACCATTTCTCAAAAGTTTGACAACTATATATAAACAACAAAGTGATAGATGTCAGATGTAAACTTTACCGATGTAAAACTATCGAAAATCATCGATAATAATCGATAGTAAAAATAGCAGTATCGATAAATATCGATAGTTCTCCATTCCTAGTCAGTACTAGAATGTCACCATGCTTTGGTTGAGACGACAAACAACAATGTAGTCACACTTCGTGGACCAAAGGCCATTATAGGAATAGAGGTAGCGTGCAGCTGATGTCCTGGCTAGGCTAGGAAGGCAGCATGCAGCTTAAATTATTCCTGCGCTTCAACAGAATGGGCAGTTACCACAAAATGTTTGGTTTCAACAAGATGGAGCTCCTCTCCACTATGATAGACAGGTTAGGGATTTTCTGGATACGAATTTCCCAAATCGATTGACATAGAGGATTCATAGAGTGGCAGCATGCAGCTCAAAAACTTTGTGAACCTGCCTGCTCCGCCTATGTAACAGTTCTAGTAGTAGCTAGCCTAGTGCTTGAATATACTCACAATGGACCTAATGAGGCCTAGGTGCTGTGGGGTTGCCCTACCTTCCCTACTTATCAGATCAGACAGAGATGTTGGGTACTGTTTATTTTGGCGAATACTGTATTACTGGAACCTGCTGAAATTTAAAGCTTTCAATTAAAATATCAATATTTTATTTTTGTTTAATCTTTATTTAAACCTGTCACATATTCATGACTACGTCACTGTTTTGTTCGTATGACCGAATCAATTTTGAATGTTATCTGGACGTTTGCCGAAGAGCCCGAAATTCTACGAAATTAGGTTTTATTTCTATGTAGGCGATAGGAAAATTTATTAGGTCACTTCTCTACATTGCAGACTCGATCAGCACTGATAAAAATGTATTATTCATGTTTGTGCATATAGTTTTTACATTTTTTCTATTCCCAGTTCTATTTTTGTGTTAAAGATGTAATTTAGATTCGGTATTGAACACTCTTTTCACTACCAATACACCATACTCGCTTTTCGATAACCAAGTTATCTTTTTCAGAGTTAGAAGTAAACTGAGTGATAGTGTGATGTATTTTGGGCATTACATAAAGAATTAAATTCATTGAAATTATCTATTAATAATTAATTCATTTAAGGTATTTATGTTTATAAAAACAATCTATTTAGTTATTTGTTATATAACGCGAGGTCACGAACGTGATAGTGAAAGGCCAGAGAACTATCACGTAACTGGATAGTTGGCCTAGGGCAGTACGTATATATGCTGATGAAGTAGATAAACGAACGATTCAGAATAATTCATAATTCATAAGAAACAATCAGAGACCTTCCGATCTATTCACATACATTCAGTTATGTTTAAATGTAGTTCATCGATATCAAATCTAAAACTATGTTATACCAGTAACATGATCATCTTAAGTAACACATATGTAAAACTGGTGTAAATAGTTAAGTATCCAATAAAGCTCATCCCAGTGAATTCTGTAGTTTCCGTAAGTAGAGTATTCCATCAGGACCCGGGCTTCCACTAGTCCCTGTGGAACTCCGCATTACCGGCATACAATACAATAGGAAATTTCCAACTTAGAATCGGTATGTTCAAGTTCTAAAATAATAATTGAGTTGAGAATCAATTCAAACAATACTTTATCCATTTATGTATTTCACATACAACGAAACAACTGAATTAAGTAATCCCGGAGCTATATTTGTTAAAATTGACTAAATAGATTAATACATTTATTAGGTAGGGATTTGTATCGTTCTTCAACCGAGAACAATAGGTCATTATCCAAACTAATTAGGTAACATTTAGTCAATATTTGATGTGCCTAAATTGAAAACACAACAAGCCCGAAATTCATCTCTCATGACAAACATACGCCCTATTGTTCGTAGCAAACGCTTAGATCTGGCACAGGACCACTTCAAAAAGAAAGGAAACCACCGTAAAATGAATATTTAACTTGTCATAACAGATGTGTGGCGCAGCAAAAGGTCTTTATCTGCAGAAGGATGAAAAGCGCGCCCCCATTGTTGCCTGTTTATATTTAATTAGGTCCTGTTTGCCCCCGCAATGTATATTACTACAAAAGATGCTACGCTCCCGGCTTGATAAAAACACCACGAAATTAATACAGGCTTTATGAGACCCGTATTAAACAACTAATCTGTAAGCTTCGTAGACATTAAATTGAAGTCTCTGGGGACAAGGCACATTTTGTTCTGTTAACATAACATAGCAAAGAAAATTACAACTCTAAATATACGTCTAACATTTCCCACAGTAAATAATAATTTACATGAAGCTAGATAAACAGAGGTGATTTTCTTGACTTTTAAGAACTTTAGTCAAATAACCATTATAAATCACAAGAAGATGACTAGGTATTATCTTAGTCTATTTGTCCCAGGTAGAGATGGAATTAATATAGAACTCATAAAATATGGAGTAGTCGAGCTGATAGAAAAAATATATCAAATAATAAGTGAAAGATGGGAAGATGAAGAAATGCCAGAGGAATGGAATATGGATCTAATAATAACAATACATAAAAACAAATAAGCAAAAAATACAGAGGAATTACTTTAATTAACACTGTTTATAAGATAACATCAACAATTATACAAAGGGGATTACAAGAGACAGGTGGGATAGCAGGAGAATACCAATGTGGGTTTATGAAAGGAAGATCTACGATAGATGCTGTACATACACTGAAACAGATCATAGAAAAGGCCAACCAATACAATATTGATTTTGAAATGCTATTTGATTCAATACGGAGAAATCAATTAATAAAGTCATTAAAAGAACTGAGAAGATTGATAAAAATGACACTGGCAAAAACAGTAGCGGACTGATACGGTTACACCTTGCTCGAATAGTTTTTGCGAACTGGTTACTGGACAAAAAGTACCAAGATTCCAATTTTTTTCTCCAAATTTTGATGAATTAAGCTACGTTTACTCGGAAAGGAATTTTTAATCTACATAATGCACATAATCATGCTTACATTGATGAAAATCCGCCCGCCATAAAAGAGCCGAAGTACCAACAAAGAATTAGAATGAATATCTGGACAGGTGTAATCGGCAATCAACTACTGGAACCAGTAGAGTTCCTGGTCGTTAAAAAGGACAGGATTACCTCAACACTTTGCAAAATAATTTACCTGATTCAATGGACTACGTTCCTCTAAAGGCACAGCATGCACGATTGTTGTCCTGCTCATTTTAGTCGAGTAGTTCGTCAGTATACGTATTGAAATCAACAGATCGCCCATGTTTTTTCGCCCGCGATTTTTGTTTTTGGGGCTACTTAAAACTATTATTTTATTATGTTCCATTACAAAATCGCATCCAGCTGTAGGTAATGGAATTTCTGATTTGTAATAGAAACATAGATTCTTCTATCCCTTGATACTTTTAACACCTTTTGGAACTGTAGATATTAACAAAACCAACTGGTCCAACTGCAATTAAAACTGCTAGTTCTAAAACTTTATATAATAATCTTTACCTTTCGAGTTTTATTTGTCAGAATATTCCTATTATAGTTTTAATTAACGCTTGCAGACTCCTGTGCAAAGTAATAATTACAGTAAAGCACTCAAGCCAATCTGACAACTCGGTAAGAACTTTTTGTTTTCAAAAAAGTTTCATTCATCCGGAGACCAAATTATTTAACTCAATTTAATTCTAGTTTTGACTCATAATTCGTTAATTTTGGAACAAAGGTAAGTATTATACATTTTTGAGGTTAGTGTTCTAAAAGCTTCCAAACGCAAACTTTATCGTTTGAAAAAAGTTTAAGGGATTATATATATTTTTTAAATTATTGACCATTTTTGACAGTTTTTTATAATTATTGACCATTTTTTCAAAATTTTGACAAATTTTGACCATTTTTGACAATTTTTCGAAAAATTTGACCATTTTTCAAAAATTTTGACCATTTTTCAAAAATTTTGACAATTATTGATCATTTTTCCAAATTTTTGACAATTTTTGAAAATATTTGGCCATTATTAACCATTTTTTCAAAATTTTGACAGTTTTTGACGATTTTTCCAAATTATTGACAATTTTTGACCATATTTAAGAATTTTTGACAATTTTTCAAAAATTTTAACAATTATTGACCATTTTTGACGAATTTTGACAATAATTATTGACCGTCTTTGACAATTATTTACCATTTTTGACAGTTTTTGACAATAATTGTCCATTTTTAACAGTTTTTAACAATAATTGACAATTTTTAACCATCTTTGATGGTTTTTGACCATTTTTCAAAATTTTTGACAATTTTCCAAAAACTTTAACAATTTTTGACAATTATCAACTAGTTTTCAAAATTTTGACAATTTTTAACAGTTTATGACTATTTTTGATAGTTTTTGAAAATTATTGGCCATTTTTGACAATTTTTCAAAAAATTTTAACAATTTTTCTAAATTATTGACCATTTTTGATAGTTTTTGACAATTATCGACCATTGTTCAAAATTTTAACAATAATTGACCAATTTTGACAATAATTGTCCATTTTTGACAGTTTTTAAAAATAATTGACAATTTTTAACCATTTTTGATAGTATTTGACTTTTTTTCAAAATTTTAGACCATTTTTCAAAATTTTAGACCATTGTTCAAAATTATTGACCATTTTTGTTAATTATTGGCAATTGTTGACAATTATGGACCATTTTTCCAAATTTTTGACCATTTTTGACCATATTTCAAAAACAAACAATTTTTGACAATCAACTATTTTTCAAAATTTTCACAATTTTTATCAATAATTGTCCATTTTTGACAATTTTTCAAAAACTAACAATTTTTGACAATTATCAACTATTTTTCAAAATTTTGACAATTTTTAACAGTTTTTGACTATTTTTGATAGTTTTTGAAAATTATTGGCCATTTTTGACAATTTTTCTAAATTATTGACCATTTTTGATAGTTTTTGACAATTATCGACCATTATTCAAAATTTTAACAATTATTGACCAATTTTGGCAATAATTGTCCATTTTGACAGTTTTTAAAAATAATTGACAATTTTTCACCATTTTCGATAGTTTTTGACAGTTTTTCAAAATTTTAGACCAATTTTCAAAATTATTGACCATTTTTAACAATTATTGACCGTATTTGACAATTATTGACCATTTTTGATAATGATTTTTGAAATATTTCGGAATTTTCATTGTTTCATGAAAACATTCCCTTGTGTTGTTATTTTGACGAGTCATGGAAAATCTGTAGTGTATAACTCGATTGATCCTTTTGTTTTCAACCTGTATACAACTCATGTTGAATGTGGACTATTGGAAAATTAAATTATTCAAAAGATAGACAGTTTCTTGAATTAATAAACTTCGAACAATTTAAAACGTGCAACCTAATAGGAAACTTAGCAGAGCAGCATCTTGATTAGACATGAAGAGCTATCTTAATTAATTTCCTCGGTAATTGTATTTCGATTGGTGAGAGTATTGGGAAAGCCGGGAAAACGCACCTAATTGAGAATATTGGGAAAGGAAAATCTGACGCATTCAATGCCATGTGATTTGTATTGGATTGTCGTGATTTCAATTAGGTTATTGTTCTATGTCGGATATTGTATGAAATTGAACCGTCAGTTTGTACTTTGAACAGGCGTGATATGCCCGTATAAGATCGTGAAATAATATGACAAAAGAAAGGGTATTTATTATTATTTATTATTAAAAAAATTTCATGAATCTCTTCTGATCTTCTCTACACGGGACAATAATAGATGAAAACATCATGAGAGGATATACCGAAGCCAAAATTGAAATATTTAATTCGCTGTAAGGTCGAAACACAATTATCAGCTCCTCATAGGAACAGCGACTGATCATCACTAGCAGATACCTAACAACATCAGCACAGCACCGACAAGGCACGTCAACGCCTCAACCACAACACATTTCTCAGAGAGAACTTTAAGCATTCGGAAATTGCTTTATATGCATTGCTACAACTTGCAATAAGTATTGTTTCCGTTCCTTATTATAAGTTAAACTTCGATTATATGATTCCATTATTTGAACTTATCGTTCAGCAGTATCCTATACGACGTGTAAATTTTTTAACCTTTCCAGCCCTTCAACACAAAAACTGTTGATTGGAGAGTTTTGCTCAAAGGAACTTTTTTGTAGCAAATTTAATTCCCTACAAAAGCTGTACACTCATTTTTTCTAAAAAGAATTTTTTAATACCGAAAAATCGAGTTGAAACCGAAAAAAATAAAATTTCCCGTGCTATTTATATTGGAAATCGAATTGCCTCTAATTGACTTTTTTTCCAACGGGAATATATTTTTTTCTATAAATTATCAGATTTTCAGGTAGGACCGAAAAAAATATCGCCTAAAAATATTCATACACAATCTGGTTTAACTCAAAACTCCTTCGATTTCGGTTGATAAAAAAACACTTTGGTAAGTATTCATTTGAGTGTAACGACTCTGATTATTAAAATCTTCAGGGATTTCCACTAAGTATAAAACCCAAAGCGATTTTTTGAAACATTATTAGACAAAACGAGAAAATCACAAACAAAAACAAATACCCCCGTTTCAGTTTCAGCTTCAGCTTCAGAAAATATCACAAGAGGTAACTTTCAGACTAATTGAAAATTCTGTCGAATAAGAGAGATGTAATTAATTTAAAAGCATTTTGACTGATGAACGCAACTTAAGTACACACTGTGAAGCGTATAATGTTTATAAAAGCAGGTACGGATCTCTACCTTTGAAACTGATTTATCATCAATATATAGAGGAAGAGTAACAGCATGCTTGTATTGTACCTAAATTAAACTGTGCATTTGGTAGACTTATATAAGTTTAAGTAGTCGTTTTGATTAACAATTATATCCAGAAACAAATTAATAATTTTTATCTTGCGTTAATCTCGAATATTCATCAAATTATGTTACATCATGAGAATTGAAAATAAAAATGCTGCAATATCGAGCCTAAGCTACATACTTTGAGCATTTTTTGAACACAAAGTACAAAACATATTTTGACAAGATCTACATAGCGTAGTATAATATCATCTGCTTTTAAGCTCGAAGATATTGAAGATAAGAAAACAATCCTTATCGTTAGAATTCCTGAAACTTGAAATGGTACAGAAAGGATTTTGACCATTTTTTATCCAACTAATTCAAAAATAAATTATTTGGCTTAAAATGTATTGCTTTAAGACCTCCTATGGTGGATACTTCTAGATCCTTTTTAAAACATGTAAATAATAAATGCACAAAACAACCAATGGGCATAAATATATTTAGCAAAGGTCCTTAATTTACCTGATCCTGCAATGTGTATACTGGACATTGTTTAAGAAGGTCGTCACCAACGATGTTAGCGAACTCTGGAGGAGACCCCCTAATAAAGAAGCATGGAGGCAAGTAAAAGAAATAATGTTTCTAATTTAATATTAATGGAGGATAATATCCCTTCTTCATCCCAAAATAACGGTATAAAATTTTATTTTTCTACATCAACGCTCTTTACCGAAGATCGTATGAGATATTAGCAATACTACTATAGTTTCTGAATCAAGCGACAACTCTTCAGAGAATTGCACCTTTAATATTAGTATTGTTAATAATTGAATTCGTCTGTTGTATTGTTAATGTTTGTTTCAAGTTTGATGAAAATGTCCAGAATAAATCAATATACTTTATTGGGAACCAATAAAAGCATTATAGTTTCTTGTAAGCAAAAATTAAACTTACTTCACGCACAAGTGACAGAATCTGCACATAGCTTCGTCTATCAACCCCATTAGCTTTGCGTGCCTGTTGGGCTTATACTCCAAGAGCTGGCACCAATTTTTGGGTAGGTATTCGAGGCAAGCTGAAAACTTGTCCTTTACTTCTCCTATTGAACACCAACACAGAATTGCAGACTTGGCTGGTGAGTATAGCGGTGCTAAATCAACCCCTAAATTTTTTGAAATTTGAAATTTTCATATGTTGTAGTTTAATGTTTAAAGAGATAAGAAAAAAATAAGCCAGGCGATTTCGTCAGGTTTTTAGCCTTGCCAGACACGTGCAAAAATATTTTTCAAAAAACTATAAAAAATGTAATTGAGGCAACTTGAAATTTTAATAAGGTATTATTATTTATGTTAAAAAATGAGATTATAAAAAAGACAGATCATTTTGGTGGGACTTTCTGCCTGGCAGGCAGAAAGGCCCACCAAATTGATATGTCTTTTTTACAATCTTATTTTTTAATTATAATTACTACCCTATTAAAAGGTTAAAAACCCGACTAAATCGTCTGGCTTATTTTTTCTCAACTCTTTAAACATTGAAGTACAACGTATAAAAAATTTCAAATTGCCTCAAACATATTTTTGGCCAAAAATTTAAGGGGTTGATTTAGCCCCGCTACTCACCAGCCAGGTATACAATTCTGTGTTGGGGTTTAATAGGAGAGGTATAGGTCAAGTTTTCAGTAGGGATGTGAGATTAATGGAAAAGAATCGACTAAATAAAAATCGATTTTTCTTTATTCAAAATTAATCGATTTGTCAAAAATCGATTTTAATAAAAAATTAATCGATTTCTGCGAAAAAATCGATTATTTTGTATTATTTTAAAAAGTACATGCTTTTCATATTCCGATAGTAAACCTAAGAGATTCATTCATTAACAATTTATCAGATTAAAAATCAAATAAAATTATATGAAAATTGGTCAACATTTTTCAAAAATTGTCAAAAATTGTCAAAAATGGTCAATTGTCAATAATTTAAAAAAAAATTTGAAAAATGGCCAAAAATTTTCAAAATTGTCAATAATTGTCAAAAATGGTCAAAAATGGACAATTATTGTTAAAAAATTTCAAAATTTTGAAAAATTGTTGATAATTGTCAAAAATTGTTAAAGTTTTTGAAAAATTGTTAAAGTTTTTGAAAAATTGTCGAAAATGGTCAAAAATTTGGAAAATTGGTCCATAATTGTTAACAATTGTCAATAATTATAAAAAATGATCAATAATTTTGGAAAAGGGTCTGAAATTTTGAAAAATTGTCAAAAATGGTCAAAAACTATCAAAAATGGTTAAAAATTGTCAATTATTGTCAAAAACTGTTGAAAATCGACAATTTTTGTCAAAAATGGTCAATAAATGTCAAAATTTTTCAAAAATTGTCAAAAATTTTTAAAAAAATTTGATAAATGGCCAAAAATTTTCAAAAATTGTCAAAAACTATCAAAAATGGTAAAAAACTGTCAAAAATGGACAATTATTGTCGAAATTGGTCAATAATTGTCAAAAATTGTTAAAATTTTGAATAATGGTCGATAATTGTCAAAAACTATCAAAAATGGTCAAAAATTTTGAAAAATTGTCAGAATGGCCAATAATTGTCGAAAACTATCAAAAATGGTCAAAAATTGTCAATTATTGTCAAAAACTGTTAAAAATCGACAATTTTTGTCAAAAATGGTCGATAAATGTCAAAATTTTTCAAAAAGAGTCAAAAATTTTTAAAAAAATTTGAAAAATGGCCAAAAATTTGCAAAAATTGTCAAAAACTATCAAAAATGGTCAAAAACTGTTAAAAATCGACAATTTTTGTCAAAAATGGTCAATAAATGTCAAAATTTTTCAAAACGAGTCAAAAATTTTTAAAAAAATTCGAAAAATGGCCAAAAATTTGCAAAAATTGTCAAAAACTATCAAAAATGGTCAAAAACTGTCAAAAATGGACAATTATTGTCGAAATTGGTCAATAATTATCAAAAATTATTAAAATTTTGAATAATGGTCGATAATTGTCAAAAACTATCAAAAATGTTCAATAATTTCGAAAAATGGTCAAAAATTTTGAAAAATTGTCAAAAATGGCCAATAATTGTCAAAAACTATCAAAAATGGTCAAAAATTGTCAAAAACTATCAAAAATGGTCAAAAATTGTTAAAAATTGTCAAAATTTTGAAAAATAGGTAGTTGATAATTGTCAAAATTTTGAAGAATAGTTGATAATTGTCAAAATTTTGAAAAATAGTTGATAATTGTCAAAATTTTGAAAAATAGTTGATATTGTCAAAAATTGTTAGTTTTTGGAAAATTGTCAAAAATTTCGAAATATGGTCAAAAATGATCAATAATTGTCAAAAATGGTCAAAGTTTGGAAAAATGGTCCATAATTGTCAACAATTGTCAATAATTATCAAAAATGGTCAATAATTTTGAAAAATGGTATAGAATTTCGAAAAATGGTCAAAAATGGTCAAAAACTATCAAAAATGGATAAAAATTGTCAATTATTGTTAGAAAACTGTTAAAAATGGACAATTATTATTGTCAAAATTTGTCATCATTTTGAAGAATGGTCACAAATTTGGAAAAATGGTCACTAATTTTGAAAAACAGTCAAAATGGTCAATAATTGTCAAAAATGGTCAGTAATTGTGAAAATTTTGAAAAAATATCAATAATCGTCAAAAGTTGTCAAAATTTTGAAAAATTGTCAATAAATAATACGAGCCGTTTCCGAAAATGGATATAAACACGTAATTTATAAAATCGATTACTATTACTATAAACATCGATAACTGAAAATCGATTATAAGAAAATAATAATCGATTTATATGAAAATCGATTATTTTTTAACATCCCTAGTTTTCAGTTTGCCTCAAATACCTACCCAAAAACTGGTGTCAGCTCTCCTACTATTACAGAGCCCTGTTAGCATACCTACTACACAGCTTTGACAGTTTTTCTATCTTTGCTTATTAGGTCTGTCGTAAAAGTTGGAGAATGTCCTCTAATAAACTGTTTCGCCTATCTCTGTTTAGAGAGATTACCCACCATTCTAGATATTTCTGTGCTACCCATTTCCATTTGGCCATATTTATTGTCAACTTTGCGACACCGCAGAAAGATTCAGTTCCAATGAAAGGAATTGTTACTAATTCTTAGAGTTTGTTTTGAAGATGTTTGTGTTAAACAGTATTTTAATAACATCGACCATTAAATATTGCTACTTACGTTCCCATGGACAACCATATAATTCCACACGCATACACACAGTCCTTGGATGTTCGCTGTAAGGAATAAAACGAACCTTGCTGGCGATAAAAGGTAGCTCTAACCTCTGACGGACAACCAGGTACGTATTACTATTTCCGGTTAAGACCTGAAACAAAAAAATTTAATTATCATATCAGCCGCACCATAATCACAATCATGAGATATTTTTTATTGTGAAACAATAAGAACATTATTCGATGCATTTCGGAATAAAAATAGTAATAGATATCTCAATTTAAAGTTTTTTTCTACTTGTAGCGCCATCTAAGGTATAATTAACAGTAGGAGCTCCCATGTTGAGAAAATACCGGTGGTTAGTAATTGCGAGTGCACGAAAATTACAAAATTTCAAGTTTCCATCTTTACTTTAATTTGAGAATGAAAAATAAAAACTCGATTTCACTCAGCACCTTTTAGGGGTGATATCTCTAAATGGGGTGGGCTGAAGAAATGTTGTCGTAGGAAAGACTCATCATAATTTTATTCTGGCAATCACCTCCAGAATTTTTTCGCATGAATTTTAAAACACCCTGTATATTTTACAACGTTTTTATTAACTCGCTTTCTTGTCCAGATGGAACTTTGTACATTATTTTAAACTTACTCCCGATGGGTTCGAGACTTGAAATTTTCAACATAATTCAGAATTGGATGACGATAAAAGAAAATATGGAAAGAATAAAAAAAAATGGAGAATTATTGATAAAACGTCCCTTTTTAGTTTTTATATACACCGTACGGGATCGTTTCTCAAGCGGGGGGGTCGAGTTTGTTTTTAAAGGGGGTCGCTGTATGTTGAAAACTACATATAGGTAGGTACAAAAGATTCTTTTATTAAAGGAATGAATGTTAATGTGAGTGAGATAAGATAGTTGTGGTATGTACTAGTGATGAGTGATATTTTACAAATCACAGTCAGTCACAGTTCCTATAAGCAAATCTAAAGCATGACGTGATCACAGCCAGCAAAACCGACAATGAATCGAAATATTCGAAATCGAACATAATATTGACCTCTTCATCGCTCTCATTCGACGAAAATTCGTCATAAACTATGGAAAAAATTTTCGAACGAAAATATTGAAATTTTTTCGAATTTTGACGTTTTTTCGGTAAAAAAGTCTTTTTTTGGGGGGTGGAAAAAGACATTATTGCGATTTCCGGCCAAAGCTGAGGTTCTAGGAAAAAACGTTGAATATAAAAATTGTAGATCTTGGAAAAATCTACAACTTTTTCATCAGTGACTTTTTTTACATAACCTCAAAATTAGATCGAAAAACGTAAAAAACTGCATTTTTCGTTTTTTATTTTTTATTTCGTCAAAAATTGTTCGATTTCGATGAAAACTTGGTAAAACGTGGCTTTGATAGTCACAAACTATGGAAAAAAGTTTCAAATGAAAATACTGGGAATTTTTCGAATTTGGACGTTTTTTGGCTAAAAACTAAAAAAAGACATTATTAAGATTTCCGGCAAAAGTTAGAATCCTAGGAAAAAAGTTGAATATAAAAGTTGTAGATCTTGGAAAAATCTACAGCTTTTTAATCAATGACTTTTTTACATAACCTCAAAAGTAGCTCGAAAAACGCAAAAAACTGCATTTTTCGTTTTTTATTTTTAATATCGTCAAAAATTGTTCGATTTCGATAAAAATTTTGGTAAAAGGTGGCTTTGATAGTCACAAACTATGGAAAAAAATTTCAAATGAAAATACTAGGAATTTTTCGAATTTGGACGTTTTTTGGCGAAAAACTAAAAAAAAGACATTATTAAGATTTCCGGCAAAAGTTAGAATCCTAGGAAAAGAGTTGAATATAAAAGTTGTAGATCTTGGAAAAATCTACAGCTTTTTCATCAATGACTTTTTTACATAACCTCAAAAGTAGTTCGAAAAACGCAAAAAACTGCTTTTTTCGTTTTTTATTTTTAATATCGTCAAAAATTGTTCGATTTCGATGAAAATTTGGTAAAAGGTGGCTTTGATAGTCACAAACTATGGAAAAAAATTTCGAACGAAAATATTGGAAAATTTTCGAATTTTGACGTTTTTTCGGTAAAAAACACTTTTTTTGGGGGGTGGAAAAAGACATTATTGCGAATTTCGGCCAAAGTTGAGGTCCTAGAGAAAAAAAGTTGGATATGAAAGTTGTAGATATTGGAAAAATCAACAACTTTTCCATTGGTGACTTTTTCACATAACTTCAAAATTAGATCGAAAAACGCAAAAAACTGCGTTTTTCGTTTTTTATTTTTAGTTTCGTTAAAAAATGTTCGATTTTGATGAATATTTGGTAAAAGGTAGTTTTCATAGTCACAAACCACGAAAAAAAATTTCAAATTAATATATTGTAACTTTTTCGAGTTATAACGTTTTTTCGGTAAAAAACACTTTTTGGGGGGTGGAAAAAGACATTATTACATACTATCATTTCACAACGTGATTAAAAAATCACGATATCGCTCATCACAAGTATGTACCTACTTGCTTTCCTGGCCTATACTACTTCCCTAAAAATGAAGCTAGGATTGCCAGTTCAATTTTTATTATTATTAATCTATTCCCAACAAAATAGAGACGGGGTCGCAAGACTTTTTACTTAACTTTTTGGCTTTTTCGTGGGTCGCCACATACGATGCCATACGGTCTATATACAACAAATAATTATTATGGCTTGATAGCCGAAGCGGTGTGGAGCTTTGGATGCCGAAAATTAATAATTGTAGACATAGAATCCTGAACACAGTGAACATTTTTTTATGATCATTTTGTGACATTTGTATATGAATAACCTTCAATATAGTAAATAGAACTGAAAATTGAAAAATAAATGAAATAAAAAAATTCTTGATAGACCACGATTTTAAAATGAACTAAAAAGTGAAAAATAATTTTTCTTACAACTAAAAACATGGAGAGCATGCGACAGTTCTATAAAAATGTAGAAAGTAGCTATCAATAAAAAAATAATCCATTCACATAATAAGTAATAAAATAAAACAAAAAATGCGCCACAAGTTTTTAGTTGCAAGAAAAATTTTATTTTTTACTTTTTAGTTCGTTTTAAAAACTGGTGAATTTAAAAAAAATATTTCATTCATTCATGCTGTTTTTTCCGTTCCATAGTAGTTAAATTGATAAATGATTGGACCCAAACACACTGTATCTAGTAAAATATAATAAAAATGTTTTATTATGTATTTACCCAATTTATCTTGGTTTTCGATCTGTAATTTTTCATATACAAAAATGTTTCGTAGTGTGATGTAATTCGTGTAGCAATCATTTTATTTACCTAAGCCTAGGGGCGATAAAAACGCCATAAAGGGGCATAAAACGGGAATTCACGTCACTCAAATTAGGTTCGACAGCTGTTGCCCCCAAATATAGGAACAAGCAGATTCCGCATTGCGGCTCGATTCTAGACAGTTTCTACCGATGTTTTTGCATAAAATGCACTTTTACGGCACCTGGGTTTTGCTTTTTTTATTGAATATGTACCCATGTACAACATATTCCTGTATATTGAAATTCCGTGGTCGGATATTGGAACAATTTATTTTTATTTCATCCATATAATAACGATAACTTTACACATACATACAATACCTGTAGAGAAAAACAAAAAGTAACACAAGGAAATCTTAAAATGGAAGTTTTTCAACGAAATAAATATTAATGTTATCGTATACTGTTTGTCCCGTTAATAAGTAACATAAATGAACGTGCAGTAAGAATCCAAGTCGAAAAATATCCTGGTCGTAATCCCTACTCCTAATTTAAAGGAAACTGGAAGTTCTAAGCCTGCAGCTAATAACCGTGAAAGAATCAGAATAATTGAATTTAATGTCCTTAACACAGCTAAAGCCGCCTCTTCTAGTGGAAAAATGTCAACATGGAGAGTTTTAAAAAAAATACAGCTGCACCTTAATCATTTGTTAAAGGTGCAAGATCATTTTAGATACATATTATTAACCAATGAAGCAACATTTACACAAAGTGGTATTTTTAATGTGTACAATGAGCACATTTGGTTTGATAACACATCGATTTAATCAATTATCAGATCCCTTAAAAAAAGGAGTGCCTTAAAGAGGATAGAAGAGTTCTTTTGTAGGGTAGAGTACTGATGTTCGGAGAAGAACTAGAAATATCCAAAGAAGTTAAATATCTGGGAGTGACCCTTGATTCCAAACTGAATTAGAAGGGACTCCTGGAAATAATTTCTACCAGGGCGACTAGGCATTTCTGGCAATGCAGAATAGTTATGGGCAAAACCTGGGAAATACGACCTGAAGTGGTTCACTGGCTCTACATAACTGTCATAAGGCCAACGATCACCTATGGAACAATAGTATGGTGGAGGCGGACAGAAGTGTCCTCTGCAGTAAATATATTAACTGCAATGCAAAGACAAGACCTTCTTGGTATTATCGGGGCAATGAACAGCACGGGGACGGCATCAATGGAAGCCCTTATTGGACTTCCTCATCTAGAACTTTTTATAAGGGCGGATGCAATGATGGCAAATCGGGAGACTTATGGTCCCCGAACAATCTTCGAGGACAAACTGATTCTGATCCCATCTAGGAAACAGGTGAAGCACCCAGGTAATTCTGGAGAAATCGTCTGGTTCACCGATGGCTCCAAAACAAACCATGGCACTGGAGCTGGTATAAAAGGACCTAGAAAGAGAATGTTTTTTAGCCTTGGTCGACATACGACCAAGAGACGATTGCCGCTATAGCATGTATTGATGAAAACATCAGAAAAGGATATACCGGACAAAAAATTATAATATTCACTGATAGCCAGACTCTGCCTAAGGCTATCAGTAATCCAACAACCAAATCTAGACTGGAGAAAAACTGCAAACAATCCTTCAACAGGCTGACAAGAGACAACAACAAACTAATATGGGTGCCGGCACATGAGGGGATTGCAGGTAATGAAATGGCGGACCAGTTAGCTCAAGAAGGCTCTAAAGGAGACTTCATAGGTCCGGAACCGTATTGTAAAATCGCAAAAGATTGCATAAAGCGCGAAATCGGGAACTGGCTAGATAGAAAACTCCCAATTCAAGTGACACAAGGGCACCTTCATACAAACAGTTTACTGAACAAGGTAGACAAGGAACTCTCAACCAGGCTGCTGAAACTGGGTAAGAGACATTTGAAGACAGTTATCGACCTGGTGACTGGACACAGCACCTTGAGGGAACATCTGTACAAAATGGGCAAAGTTAGTGAACCTATGTGCAGAAAATGTGAACTCCTACTGACAAACTCTGCTTCTGCGAGAACTTACAAGAACTTGGACAGAAGCACTCTGGAGAGGAATCAATACAACCATCACAACTACTGAAAATCCCTCTAGTCAAACTAGTGGCCTTTATAGAAGACACGAAGCTTCTGGAATGGAAGTAGATAACATGGGAAATGGTACAAAGATTTAGTTCAAGTGCCTGGGCTGATGAGCACAACCTAAATATATGAATGAATTGGTCTGACGAAAATCCGTGAGCCATGAAAGTTGCACATCATCAGCACATGTTTAACATTAACGTTTAATCTGGAATAATTGGGGACCATATTATCGGGCCTTTTATTCTACTGGAATATTTAAATAGATCTAGATATGTACATTTTCTTAGGAATCGTTTCATAGATGATGTGGTTTATGTACGAAGGGGCATCGCCACATTTTACATTGCAAACTAGGGAATGGCTAAGTGAACATTTTTCTGGAAAATGGACAGGCCCTGAAGTAGATGCACCGGTGAAGTAGCCATTATTTGAATCGGACCTTCTGTTTAGAAGTTAGTACGAATATATAAACGCCTCGAAAAGAGATATTTTATTTTTTGTAAGCTAGAAACAATTTTAATTATATCTTATATCATTTAAAACTATCAAAAATACTGCTGCTTTGGTCTCTCTCGAACGCCGCACCGCTCCATGCGAAAGTGGGCGTCACCGAGCGAAGTCGGAGCGGGTCCTTAGCCTAAAATATAATATTATGTTGGGGTAAAAACAGAATTTAAAGAATACGCGTAATAAAAAAGGTGAGCGGTCGTCGGACCGCCGAAAGAAGCTTGCTTCTTATGCACAATAGAATGACTATTTTTCGTGAATTTCTCACCATTTTTTAAAAATTTTGACAGTTTTTGACCATTTTTGACCATTTTTTGACGAATTTTGACAATTATTCACCATTTTTGACAATTTTTCAAAAAATTAAACATATTGGCAGTTATTGACCATTTTTTCAAAATTTTGACAATTTTTGACAATTTTTTCAAATTTTAATAATAATTATTGACCATTTTTGACAATTATTGACCAATTTTGACAGTTTTGACAATTATTGATCATTTTTGACAATTTTTCAAAAATTTTGACCATTTTAGACCATTTTTCCAAATTTTAACAATTATTCACAATTTTTGACAATTTTTGAGCATTTTTGTCAGGTTCTGACAATTATTGACCATTTTTGACAATTTTTCTAAAATTTTGACCATTTTTCAAAAATCTTGACAATTTTTAATGATTATAGACAGTTTTTTATATTTATTGACCATTTTTTCAAAATTTTGACAATTCTTGACCATTTTTGACAATTTTTCGAAAAATTTGACCATTTTTCAAAAGTTTTGACAATTATTGACCATTTTTCCAAATTTTTGACAATTTTTGAAAATATTTGGCAATTATAAACCATTTTTTCGAAATTTTGACAGTTTTTGACGAATTTTGATAATTATTGACCGTCTTTTCAAAATTTTGACCATTTTTCGAAATTTTAACAATTATTGATCCTTTTGGACCATTTTTGACAATTTTTGACGAATTTTGATTGGTTTTGACAATTATTGACCATTTTTGACAATTTTTCAAAAATTTTCAACATTTTTTAAAAATTTTGACAATTATTAACCATTTTTGAAAGTTTTGACAATTTCTGAAAATATTTGGCAATTATTAACCATTTTTTCAAAATTTTAACAATTTTGACAAATTTTGACAATTTTTCACACCTATAGGTGTGCGAGCTCAGTGCGGCAAGAGAGATTGCGTGACGAACGCTTTTTCGTAACATCACACGTTTCATGAGTTCACTAGCCTTCCCAAAAGTCCTATGTCGTGCAATAAGAAGCAAATTTCATTGGATTAGTGGATTATTCAGAAATCTGGTAACACTGTTGCGTGACGAACCCTTATTAGTTTTTTCGTAACATTACAGGTTTCACGAGTTCACTAGCCTTTTCAGA
Source organism: Lochmaea crataegi (assembly GCA_947563755.1). Lineage (NCBI taxonomy): Eukaryota > Metazoa > Arthropoda > Insecta > Coleoptera > Chrysomelidae > Lochmaea > Lochmaea crataegi. Next base: position 10,557,977 of record OX387430.1, read on the forward strand.
AATATGGCAACATTGTTGCGTGACGGACTTTTCGTAACGGTTACACGTTTCACAAGTTCACTAGCCTTCTCAAAAGTCCTATGTCGTGCAATAAGAAGCAAGCTTCAAAAACATCATTTTTCAATAATAAATGTTAATATAAAATCAATTAATCATTTAAATAGGTTACAGAATATTTGCAAGTCAGAGAAAACTACTCCTCGGCCTATACGCCCCGACAGACATTGAATTATATTCCATCGAACGTGATAGAAAGTTGAATCCCCAACACAATTTATCTGACTTTTATTAGATGCATCTAAAAGTAAAATTCTTCTTCTTGAAGGACATTATATGTTGGCACAGTTTCAAAATTCAAATATAATTCTGTCTTGCTCTTTGCAAACTCGAATATAAAACGTTTACCTTCTCAAAAAGATCTTCGAGAAATGTTACTTCCAGCCGCAAACTATCATCGATAGAAAATATCAGAATTTTCTGCACAGACAAAAGTTCGCGAATACTTTAAGGGAGTAACTGTACTTGTGTATGAAGCACCAACAACCACAACCGACAGTTCACAAACGGGCGCAAAATGTTTAGAAAGTGTTCATGAAGTCATACCGGTGAAGGTTTGTTGTGATTTGACAAAAATGTGTTCGACCTGAAGGGATGTTTTTAATCACTATAAACATAAAAAGAGGAAACTATTCAAAATAATACAAATTATTACGATTTAAAACATAGTGTTGCGAAGTCACCAACTCAAAGCCGGCCCTGTCCCTCGACTGTAAATTTTGGTGGCTGTGCCCCTTTCGAGAACATTCGAGTAAAACACTTTGTTTGTGCATAGGACGAGCGCCGAAGGTACTGGAACATTCTAGATGCGTTTTGTTTACGCATATGACGAGCGTGGAAAACTGTAGAATTTTCCAGAATTGATAAAAACTATATATACGCGGGTTTTTGAGTGCGTGGACAATTAGTGAAACGGACAGTAGTGAGTTAGTTCACAGACAGTTTACAGAAGTTCTTAGTAATCGTACAGTGAATGAAATAGTGAAGATAAATAGTGTAATATTCAAGTGGTAAAAATAAATTAGAACTACTATACCGAGAGTAAATAAATTAGTAGACATTAAGTAGAGTGTGTATGCTATTTGAAGTTGCTGATTGAACTCCCTCAGGATTCGATACTTTTATTATTGTTGGAAGAGGTACAGTATCAACAGACGCTATTGGACTTGATCTTGCCAAGGTTTCTGAAGCATTTGGCTGTTCCTCTCTCATTTTGTTTAATCTCTTTTCATTCCAGTTACCATAGGAAATATTAATAGTATCTTAAGTAGTTATTTGAAGTAACTAGATAGTTACGGTGATTCCTAGGGTGAAATAGAATTTTTCGTTCAGGGATTGAGAGAAACTAGAAAGCTGACAAACTTACTGAAAAAGGATGGATTGGAAATCTGAAACAAGACATCTAGAAGATTCGGGAATCTGTAAAAACCGAAAGAGCTGCAAAAAATATTCTATTGGTTTATGAGAAATTATTTATTTAAACACCCAGCCAGAGGAAATCAGTCAAACTGATACCTTTAAGTAAGAATCAGGGGACTACAGGCCTATCAGCCTGCTGTGTGGTATGGGTAAATTGATGGAGGGGATAATAAAGGATAGTATTGAGGAGGAAGTTGGTAGGAATAGGGGTTTTAGGGTAAACCAGCACGGGTTTTGGAAGGGGAAATCTTGCATCTCGGCACTGGGTAGGGTGATGGGCTTGGTGGAAAGAGCTAGGGAGGGAAGCTGGAGGAAAAAGAAATTGGCCCTACTCGTGTTCTTCGACGTCGGGAACGCGTTCAACAGTGTCAGCAAACGGGTAGTGTTGAGCGCGTTGCTGAGTGAGAAGGAGCGGAGGTGAATGCGAGGTTTAGGCCACTCCTGCGGGTGCAGAGAGGGATACTGCTGAGGGTGGTGCAAGGGTACAGGACTGGCAAGGTCCTACCCATTGGACGTGATGGCTAGAGCCAGGAACAAACGCTGGAGGGGTGCGACTAGAGAGGAAGTACAGGAATGGGTGGAGGAGGAAATGGAGAGAAGGCGAGAGGAGTATGAGGGCGCGCTAAGAGGAGCGGTTGGGAATAGGAGAGATTGGATGAAGCGGAAATTCGGGGAGGTGAACTACTTCTTGACACAGGTGTTCACTGGACATGGGTCGAGAGTAGGGTACCTTCACAAGATTGGGAAAAGAGAGACTGGAGTGTGCGAGAGGTGTGAAGTGGAGGATGATGTGGGGCATGTGTTTAGATGCTGGAGGAACGAGGAAGTGCTGAAAAAGTTGGAGAGGAAACTTTCTGCAAAATATGAACCAAGGAATCACATATAGTATGACACATACTGTACAAATGGTAAAGGTTTTGGAGTTGTGGATCACGAATGAAAATAAGCACATACGACCAGGCGTCGCTTTAATCCCAGACAGGTATGGGAATGCCGGGAAAAAGTGTCCTCTCAGAAGACAACAAAATAACTGCCGATTTAGAATCCAGGATATTTTGGCATCAAAAGCAATGGAAAAGCTGATGAACTAGCCAGAGAGGGGTCATAAACTTCATACACAGTGATTTTTAGGTATTGAACGCCTCAATTATCTCAGAAACGGATTGCACGATTTTTATAGATTTTGGTGTGCAAGGATATTCTGATATGGTCGATATTATGGTGGTATTTACATTGTTGTCAGATATTTCCATTTTTCGCAATAATATTGAACTTTGTTATTTCAAATGAATCACCCGGTATATTTTTCGCATTTTGAAATCATTAACATTTTACAACATCCCTGACTGCTCAATTCTTCTTATCTCTGTGGTAATCACATCTTTTAATTCCTGAATATTGGCAGGTTTTGTTTTATAAACGATGTTTTTTAAGTGACCCCACAGGAAATAGTCTAAAGGATTAATATCTGGTGATCGCGGTGGCCATTCGATAAAACCACGCCTTCCAATCCATCTTCTGGGAAGCAAAATATTGAGGTATTGCTTACCACACACGCATAGTGAGGTGGAGCAACATCTTGTTACAGCCAAATATTGTCGTCTGGGATATTGTTAGTGTCTGAAAGTTTCGATTAATGAAATTTCTACATTGAAATGTAATTGAAAATGAAAATACAGGTATAATATTATACGCCGGACCAAGTTTCCCTCAAAGAAAAAAGGACGAATTATTTTGTCGCCTATTATTCCAGCCCATACATTCAGTTTTTGTGGATATTGGGTGTGGGATTCACGCATCCAACGAGGATTTGTTACGTGACCAGTATCTACAATTATGCAGATTTACGTTTCGATTCATAAAAAAAGTGGCCTCATCGCAATACATAACATTACTTGGGATCGTTTTGATTGAACTAATCTTATTTTGTATGGATGGAATTTACTTTAACGTAAAATTTTCATTACGGATGTTTGCGAAATATCAAGTTCCCTGGATATTTGTCTAGTACTCAAGTGTCAATTGATGCAGTTTTTCTGCGCCCTGATTTGGATAAAACTTTTACTGTATCAGTTTCGTTAAAAATGTTTTTGATACTTTTTTATTTATATTTTGTGTAATTTATAAATTAATCAAATTAGATTTTTCTGCAACTGACGATTCGCAAAAATTAAATTAGTGAAGCTTTGATGCTAATTTTCAATTCACTTTATACAATTTAGAGATTCGAGAGTTTGAAATTCACATGATGAACATATTAAATTTACTAAAGCTATTGATTATTATTGTTTCAAAATATTAAATTTAAATGAAAATCGTGTTTACAGACTCGACAGAATTTACAAAAATAATAAACCGATGGAAATTTTAATTTCCGATATTATTGTCATTTATTTTACATAAAATAACAAACAGCGTAATGTAGAAAATTTTCAGTAACAGTATGCTGAAAATCGAGAAGGGTACATAAAAAAATCCCATTCCATCCAAAATTTAAAAGTTATACATTTTTGAGTTATGCTTTTCAAACCCTTTCCAACGAAGTATCGCACGAACCCCCTTGCTATTTAAAAAATCTGAGGGGGTAGCTGTCAAGTGTAGGGGGTAAAAGGGGTTACAATTTTTTGTATGTTATAAAACACCTCGATTAAAATAAAAATTGATCGAGGATATTTCATCATTGACTTAAATAAAGGAGTTTCCTAGTGGGGGGGTAAGACTTAATATGCGCACCGTAGTAATGAAACTAAACTAGCGAAAAATGAATGTTTTTATGTGGGCACTACTTAACCAAAAGTTGCTCCGAAATCCATATTATGTGACTCAAAACTTTTATAAAACTAACCTTTTTATTGTTTATTATTATTATTGAGACACAAGACAATATTTAAAGCCAAAAAAAATCACCCTTCTCCAAAATAAACACTCTTGTGTATACCAAAAGACCAAAACCATATTCTTGTTTACCCTGGGACGCCATATTGAATTTTATTTGACAGGTCGCTGGATTGCCTAAGAGTTATAGAAGCACCTGCCTGCAGCTCTCTAATCCGATGTTGCCAGTTCATATTTTCGTAATATCTAACCTCACTTTTTCTGTCTACGATCTTTGTATTGTGAATTTTGAACCATACCCAAATATTATTAATCTACGGCAAGTAAAATAATTATTTCTATATCCCCCACTATTTACAATTTCTGTCTTGGTTAAAACAGATCATTGATTAATTTATCGAGAAGGGCAAGGAAAATCATTGAAGGAGCCATTTTTTTAACACTGTATAGCTTCTTCGATGATTTTTCTTGCCCTTCTCGATAAAAACTACAACTATAAAATCTCCTGGCAGTTAAAAACAATGAACAAAATAAACAAATATGAACTGGCAGCATCGGATTAGAGAGCTGCAGGAAGGTGCTCCTAAGAGAGATTAGTTTTTACGGAAAGTTGAGATACAGTTGTCAGCCTGGCTGGATGTCCTATATGATAGGAGCTCATGGTAATTTAGTAGAAGAAGGCAGTTGTCAGATAGCTTGTCGACCATTTTGACAGATGATAGAAAAATGTGAGACAGTTAACAGTAGTAGGTAATAAGCCATCGACATTAGTAATTCTTCGAAGAAATTTTGTTGCTTGGAAACGAGAAGACGTAGGCGAAGGTCGGTTGTCTATAAAGATCTAGCTTGAGAAAGTTGTTAAACAATTTTTGAACATTTATCAATGTTCGATTGTTATTGGGATGAATTTTTTTTGCTAACTATAGAAAGAAGCACAGAGCAAACAAAATTACTTAAAGGTGCAATTAACAAAAGAAATCGTTTGAATGAAGTGTTTTTTTTGTCGCCCTGTTTTTTGGGGACTATGGGCATCCCTTATAGTTTGCTGGGGGTTCTCCTGGCAATTCGCATAGGTAGCTGGCTTGTTCTTCTGTCTTTAGCAATAGTTGGAACGGTGTGGTTCTCTGCATTTGATGCACTTGGTGCTTACTCTGAATCCCAGGCAGTGGTAGCATTGCTTCGGTCCATTTCTTCTTCGATGTTCTTCCCATCTTATCTTCATGTGCTAGATGTGTTGGAATTTCCTGGTATTTTTTTTCTTCTTTAACTACCTCTAACTACACATTGGCAGTGGTTTTCGTTCTCCGAACAATGAGTAGATTTGGCTGATTTTTTCCTTCTCGATTTCCTCGAACAAGATTTTCTTAAATATAAAACCATTTTGAATGTATAACGTGTAGCTTTGATTTTTTAAACATTTTATGATTTTTCATTAATTATAATTTTAATAAGGTCGCATCAATAAACAAAAATAATATGAAAATTCTCGGCTAATTTTTAACATTCAACGTCCTCATGAATCGTTATCCAAATGCCATCTGCTGTAATTATTTTCTTTTAATTAAAAAAGCTCACAAATTTGAGATTTCAAATTAATCTCCCTTCTATTCAGAGCTAATTTCTTTCATAGTATTTTATCCGATTTTGTGACTTTGTAGTCAGGATGCTGGAATGAAACATTTATACCTCAAGCAAAAAGGAAAAAAGAATGCTGAAGGATATCGGCAATAAAAATCAAAAACTGGTTCTGGTAAACTTCGCGTCCCTAGGAACTATGTTAATTCTAAATTTGTTTGATAGCTTACCTTGGATGAGACAGGTTAAAGCAAAAATTTCGCTGGATCACACAGTTTTTATTTAGATAATAAAAAATTAGGATTCTGGTGAGATCAAGTGATAGTTTTAGCGGCGTTTTCATATAATGTTTATTCTCTTGAACCACACTACTTCCTCACTTTAGAATGCACATTATACATAATGTGTTTAAGGGCCGGAATAAAACTGTACAAATTAACATTAGTTCTCAAAAATTCAAGGATCTTGATTAACTCAATGCTTATAATAAAAATTATTTTTTATAAACATAGCACTTTAACTATATCCTCAGCATACCTTAAATTTTAATCTAACCCTCCGTACTAGGAACGATTAATGTTTTTGTCGTTCTGCAGACCTCTTGAATTCTTAGAAACCTCAAACTCCGAGTCAAATGGAAGGCTTTACGAATAGGATTTGGTTTAAAAGCGACTGGAATATATTGTCTCATCTCTGATGTAACGATTTAACAAACCATTCAACTTGATGCCAACAATAACAGATGACAAAAAATTTAAATATCAACAGGACATTCACCAGTGAGCCGAAATTTTAAAATGTATCAACGGAGGGATCCAAATCAGTCCACTGTTGTTTTTTTTTCATTGGAAGTAAGCTAAGAAGGAAAAACAGCTCCCTCCAACTCGTCAGTAGAAGTGTAGCTATTTGCAGAGGCAATATCGATGGAAGTGTCACCCTCTACCTGAAATTTACCAAAAAATAACCATCACTCTCTTTTTATAATAAATTTCGTATTAAAAGTCTCAAGCAAAAAGAAAGCGATGCAAAATTAAAAAATTTCTTGAAAGGTCTGAAAATATGGCTTTTTAGAAGTTTCTAAACTTAGCAAATTCTCTGTCAAATAAAAAAGCTACGGAATTTTTTTAAATTCAAAATCATTAAACAGCGGGGCTCGAATAAACTGTCTAAAAAAATTGGCTAAATTGTACGAAGAGAAATGCATTTTTGCATCCTTTGGAACCAATTCTGGAAGCAGTTATTCCACTCACTTGTTGGTACAGGAAGGCGTAGACTGGGAATTGGTACAAAGATTCAGTTCAAGAGCCTGGGCTGTTGAGCACAACCCAAATGAATGAATGAAGGCATTCTTGTTGAGACAATTCACAAAGAGTGCCAAATTGGGAAGATGCAAAGAAAAAATCTATCTACAATTTTGATAAATTTAGATGTGACACTCATCATTTAGTTAGTAAAAAAAAGTGAATTTATACCGAAAACTTGCATATCTCATGATTTTACAACAAAGTTCGTTAAACGACTTTGATAATGTTTGAGACACAGGCATCGACGAACACAAATATTATTCCAGTATTTCATCCTATTGGGATCACAAATTCATATAACCAGGAAAATCGATGTAAAGTACACAGTTAACACTGGAAAATAAGACGCGTAGTGAGCATTTGAAGACACCTTCAAGATAACACTGACAAATGACGTTAAGCATGATTAACGATAGATGGCGCTCTAGTAGATGAAGCGGTTGTTGTAGGGCACACTCGAATGATTGTGAATTTGTGTATTTTCCTCGTGTTTCTCAAGTGATGACACGTGTCACGAGAGTAAAATGCATTTGATGGAGGAAACTGGAGAGGCAGTTGTGAAACGGGATTAGTTTTGTAGAAATCGAATTTTTGGTTATAGAAAAATTTGGTTGTTGCACCTTATGTTTTTAGATTGATAAAGAAGAAGAATTCTTGCGATAAATGTTAAAAGACTGAGGAAATTAATACAATTGAATTTAGGAAGGTATTAAACATTAAAGTGAGGAAAGCCCCAGGGATAGATGGCCTGAGGGGTGATATGATGAAGAGGCTGTTGGATGACAATGGGGAGTACTTCTGGGAACTATTGAGGGAGGAGGAGTTCCCGGAAGGATGGAAGGTGGCCAGGGTGATACTGATGAAGGAGGCGGGTAGAGGGGGGAAGCGGACGGGGACTACAGGCCTATCAGCCTGCTGTGTGGTATGGGTAAATTGTAGGAGGGGATAATAAAAGATAGGATTGAGGAGGAAGTTGGTAGGAATGGGGGTTTTAGGGTAAACCAGCATGGGTTTACGAAGGGAAAATCTTGCATCTCGGCACTGGGCAAGGTGATGGGCTTGGTGGAATAAGCTAGGGAGGGCAGCTGGAGGAAGAAGAAATTGGCCCTACTCGTGTTATTCGACGTCGGCAATGGGTTCAACTGTGTCGGGGAAGTGAACTACTTCTTGACACAGGTGTTCACTGGACATGGGTCGAGAGTACGGTACCTCCACAAGATTGGGAAAAAGAGACTGGAGTGTGCGAGAGGTGTGAAGTGGAGGATGATATGGGGCATGTGTTTAGATGCTGGAGGAATGAGGAAGTGCTGAAGAAATTTGAGAGGAAACTAGGGGAGGCGGTGTACTGGGAGAACATGGTGGAGATAATGTTGAGAGGGCAGGAGGAGTTGATGGAGGTGAGTGGAGTAGTAGGGAGCATGGATGGGGAGAGAGAAGGACTCGTTATGGCATGAGAGATAGGAGTGATAGTAGGGAGAAGACGACTTTGTGAGAGGAGAGTGTGCGAGAGACCGCCGCCCGTCTCGAAGTATTGTAGGTTAGTGATTCAGAGGCGGGGGTAACGGCGAGTTTGAGGTGGGTTTGGTTGGTAGGTATCCCCTTGGGGATGAGTCCAGCACTGTTCATGAGTTTCCCATCTCGGCCCGACAAAAAAAACGTGAAAAGGGATATTCTTATGAGCTAAAATGCTCGAATTAATAGTAAGTCCGTATCAAGGGTATCATGTCTCTTTTAATAGACAAATCTTATTTAGAGATAAGTGTATATAATAATTTACTAGATAAGTATCAAAGTTTAAAAAAAAACCTTCCATACACTACTGAATATTTGGGAAATAACCACATCAACTATTGATGAAATCAGTTTGGTTCACGCTCCCTCGCACTTTCTTTGAAAATAACGAATGTTTTAGAACTATGTTACCAGTAACAACTTCCGAAATAATAAATGTCACTTGATGATTTTGTTTAAAAATCACGACCATGCTAAAATCCCTCAAGCGTTTATCTATTGTGTTCCATGTTTTGAATGATCAATTATTATCACTTCAAAAATTAGTGTGGTGCTTACTTAAAACATCGTGATTCTCCAGAGACGTCGTTAAATTTAGTTCTACTTTTAATTAGGTGTATACAGTAGTTTGTTTTCAGTTGGTGTAGGTGTAGTGCAGTTACAGACTGGAGTTTTAGAGTACGCCAAAAAATAGAGAAGACTCATTGGTTCGATTTTCCATGAAAAATTTAAGCCTTACTTCGTTAACTGGAATTTTACTTTCATTAACATTTCATTAATATTGTCTGTATGTTTCTTGTGGTATATTCATTATTCTTTTTATTATTTTTCCACTATTAATTATTGTTTTTCTAGAAAATATACCAGATTTCTGATCGAGCAGTACTAATGTTTTCTAACTTCATATCTTTCTCCGTCTCTTTTTGGTTTGCGCTCCTCCCAAGTGCCACGATAAGTTTGTCGACTTGTCTACTAGATGAAGCCCTCTAAATCGAGGTACAGACCAAATTCGCGAACTGTTCTCGAACATTTTACGAGCTTGGTATGTGAGCGAGTTCGCGAACAGTTCTAGAACAGCTCGGCAGTTCGTTGTGGGTTCCGAGTTCAGCCGGTAAAATCAAAGGGTTCGTTCGTGAACAGTATGTATATGGACGTTAACTATTTCTTTGATAATATTTGGAATCCTCCAGCGAACTCGACGAACTTTACACGGGTGGCAGGGATTGAAAGAAACTCTTCTGGTGTGGACGTATGTGTTCGCGAGCTGATTGGTTAAATCGAAAGGGTTCGGGAGCTGTTCACGAGCAGCTCGCGAACTTTGTATTTTGGCCTGTACGAGCCTTTACATATCCCTTGTACGAATACAATCCTGAACGATGTCACTTAGTATTATTCGAACCAAATCCATCATTATTGGAGATCCGCAATACATAATAAGGTTTCTATATGAAGTGAGTTGTGACAAGACATATCGTAAGGTGACTGCTCGTAACTCCACAAATGGTAACGGACAATTCGTAACGCCATTAATTCGTAACGGCGACAATTCGTAACATCGATAGTTCGTAACCAAAGTTCTTCGTAACTGTATATTTCGTAACGCCAACTTTTAGTTTTTTTGAGTAAGTTTAGCATTATTGTATTTAGACAAAAATCTTACGAAGTCACCAACTCAAAGCCGGCCCTGTCTCTCGACTATAAATTTTGGCGAATGCGCTTGCTTTCGAGAACATTCTAGAAGCTTTTTGTTTACGCATATGACGAGCGTGGAAAACTGTAGAATTTTCCGGAATTGATAAAGACTATATATATATATATGCGGGTTTTTGAGTGAGTTGACAATTAGTGAAACAAAGACAACACAGACAGTTTACAGAAGTTCTTAGTAAACGGACAGTGTATGAAATAGTGAAAATACGATAGTTACGAATCGTCCGTTACCATTTGTGGGGTTACGAATTATCGCGCTACGATATGTCATGATGGATTCGATGCACCAGAGTCAAATGACGTATTTTATAAAAAAAAATTAATTGAAAATGAAATATTAAGTGAACAAGTATTGTAAACGATCACTTTATTTGTAATGAAATAAGGTACACATTGTAGATCATAATCGATATCATGGCAGCAATAACTTGTTTTATATTTTCGTTCTTAACGTGTTCGTAATACGGATCTATCCTTTTACGTCTTACTTCATGACTCTAACAAATTCCCGTTCCGACAACAAGTTAACACCTTTTCTGGAAAATACGGAAATAGCACAATGTTACACAATTTTCAATTATCACCCTAATCCAGCCCGTTACTATCTTTATAACCTCATAAATGATGTGTGCGTCGGTATTCGCGGGGCGGCAGGAGAACATGGGGGGAGGGGATTAACTCGTATAGGTGGAAACTGAAAAAAGAAAACAAAAACAAATATAGATATACCTTTAAAATAATAGGCCAATACATTCATGATGATTTGATGAAATGTCGTCTCTGGAATTTTAACCTTCCAACAGTTGTCAAGGTGGTCAAAAATGTTTTACTTGCTTCAGATACTTACTTGGCAGCACTGAAATTTTTAGCTTGCTCACAGTCTGGTCTGGGACTGCCCACAAAAAGTCTTAACCCTGGGAAACTACAAAAGGGTGACTCTTAAGTGGTTCCCAGGGCACCAGGGAAATGAACCGGCAGACACCCTAGCAAAGCTAGGGTCTGAAACTGCATTCACTGGTCCTAAACCAGCATTTAGAATATCAAAAAATGCAGGTCGTGGTTTTACATCTTGGTGGATTCTAACAAAACATCAGACGTACTGGATCCACGTTCCAAAGCTGGAACACAGGTAAAAACCATAGGAGTCGCTGACTAATGAAATATTAAACCTCAGCAGCATTCAGATGAGGAAAATGACGGGATTACTCAGCGGTCACTGTACTCAAAGGAAAATCATGCATACAATTGGCATATATAGGGATGAACCTATCTGCCGGTTGCTCATTGGAGATATCGACTCCTACGAGTAAAGCGTTCAAGAGATGAAGTATCCAAGAAGGACCTAATGAAAAGTCTGATGAGCCTGATAAGGGCTACTGGTCTCTTCGCATAAACGGTACAACCAAGAGCACAAAAAGCCTAAAGGCTGAGAGGCCTCGAAGCGTCTAATGAATCAATGAGGAGGAAACAACCTTACATATTATCATCGAATGTGAAGCACTGTCTCATTGGAGGTATAGACTCTTAAGACTAAAGAGTCCAAGGGAGAATTCCTCAAAGAGTGAATCAGAATCGAAGATCGATTTATTTCAATTTTTTTTTAAATTCAGTGAATACTATGCCAAATAACAGAGTGGATTGTTTTGAGTGGCCCACTCTGTAAATAAATTCAAGTGAGTTTAATCCAGTTTAAATGGAATTAAAAACGTTTGTAGATAAAATATCCTCTCCAACCCAACTCTCTTTGAAGTACGTTAACGTAGTTCGTTCGTTGCAACATAAACTGGACTAAAAGAGGTTATGAGAGGGCAGGAAAAACCACATACACTGTTATAAAAAGAGGTCGACAATGAACAAATACAGTTCCTATAATATCGAACGAGGATAGGGAATATGGTGGTGGCACGACGGTGTTATCTGCAACATCATACGGTAAATTTCCCTCGAGGCAGGGAGAGAGTTAGAGTTAGAGACGGAGGCTGTGTGGAGAATAGTGGGAGTATGATGAAACGGTAATGGGTGCCGGTGTTTTGTTGCACAAATAGTGAGGTACGTACACGTATATGGCGATACAGTATCGTTAATTAGAAATGAACCGTGTCGCTTTGTGAGCTCAGCCAAACAGTCAAATGTTATTTTCTTTTTTTAATATCAGGTATATTTCCAAATAAGCAGGATAAGGATAATGATAATTAGAAAAATTGGTTTATATTTTGTCGGTTACTGACAAATTAATTAAAAAAAAATGACTTATTAGATAGGGTTGAGGAGCTTCTTATGTAAATGAGAGTTAAAACCTATTTACAGCTCATCAAATATACCGTAACAGCTGAGGATTTGATCCGAAAGATAATATTGGAGATCGTCAAAGAAGAATTAGAGAAGGCTTGTAAACATAGAGAACATTAAAGTTGGGAATTTTGGAACCGTTGGCGATAATCTACACTGAACACTGTTTACACTACCACTATACCAACACTAACACTTTACACTATCTTACGCGCGATTCCATAACCAAGTTATCTTCTCCAGAGACGCGTGTAAGATAGCGCAAAGTGTTAGTGTTGGTATAGTGGTAGTGTGAACAGTGTTCAGTATAGAGAACATTGATGAAAAATGTGCATACAGGGGATATGTGATTTTCAAACAAGGATATACCAAGGACAATAAGGACGTTACGCTACTAAAAGAAATTGGATGATTGATAACCTTTCTAAGTTATGGATTGGCGAAATGTAATATAAAAATGCCAAGGAAGAACAAAGATAAAAACGACAATAAACGATAATGTGGGAGCTTTTTGCAAAATAATTCAACTGATTTAATGGACGCCGTTCCCCTTTACGGCAAATGTACGATAGTTGTTCTGCTCATTTTCGTCGAGTCGGTTGTCAATATACGTATGGAAATCTATGGATTGGACGAGGAGGTTTAGTCAATTGGTCAGCAAGATCGCCAGATTTCAATCTATGCGATTTTTGGCCAAAAAATTAAAATTGTCACAGATACACTAGGAATTTAACCACATTTACCCGTTGCCTCGGGTATCCCAAGTTTCAGGAATACCATAAAATAAAAAACAAAACAAAATAATAAAGAGCAATTTAAGTAAAGACAACTTTAAAAGTATTTATGAAACTAAACCCACTTCACCACAGATGGAAAGCACACTTTACCTAAAAGCCTCCTTTTCATAAAGTCGACTTTACTATAACATATCATGAAACCGTCCCTTTTTTTTCGTGTCGAAATGGGTCCTATCCTATCCTATCCAGGACCCAAACAGTGTTGGAGCCATCCCCAAGGGGATGCCTACCAACCAAAGCTACCTCAAACTCGCCGTTGCCCCCGCCTCGGAATCACTAACCTAGCATACTTCGAGACGGGATGAAACCGGCCCTTAGATGGACCCAAAAACTGTCAAAAATGGTCAATAATTGTTAAATTTTTGAAAAATTGTAAAAAAATTTTAAATATGGTCAAAATTGTCAAGAATTTGGAAAAATCATCAAAAATTGTCAAAAAATGTCAACATTTAAAAAAAATGGTTAATAATTGCCAAATATTATCAAAAATTGTCAAAAATTTGGAAAAATGGTCAATAATTGTCAAAATTTTTGAAAAATGGTCAAATTTTTCGAAAAATTGTCAGAAATGGTCAATAATTGTTAAAATTTTTGAAAAATTGTCAAAAATTTTTAAATATGGTCAAAAATTGTCAAGAATTTGGAAAAATCGTCAAAAATTGTCGAAAACTGTCAAAATTTTTAAAAAATGGTTAATAATTGCCAAATATTTTCAAAAATTGTCATAATTTTGAAAAAATGGTCAATAATTATAAAAAACTGTCAAAAAAGGTCAAAAATGGTCAATAATTATTAAAAATTGTCAACATTTTTGAAAAATGGTCAAAATTTTTCGAAAAATTGCCAAAAATGGTCAATAATTGTCAAAACCTGTCAAAAATGCTCAAAAATTGTCAAAAATGGTCAATAATTGTTAAAATTTGGAAAAATGGTCTAAAATGGTCAAAATTTTTGAAAAATTGTCAAAAATGATCAATAATTGTCAAAACTGTCAAAATTGGTCAATAATTGTCAAAAATGGTCAATAATTATTAAAATTTGAAAAAATGGTCAAAAATTGTCAAAATTTCGAAAAATTGTCAAAAATGGTCAATAATTGTTAAAATTTTTGAAAAATTGTTAAAAATGGTCAATAATTATCAAAGACGGTCAATAATTGTCAAAATTCGTCAAAAACTGTCAAAAATTGTCAAAAATTGTCAAAATTTTTGAAAAATGGTGAAAAATTCACGAAAAATGGTAATTCTATTGTGCATAAGAAGCAAGCTTCTGCCGGCGGTCCGATGACCGCTCACCTTTTTTTTCCTTTGAATGCCTAAAATTTGGAATTCAATTGAAATTATACTCTGTACATCATTTAAATTTTACTAACCTAACATTTTATCTGCGGTTATTATAAGTTGACATAAGGAAAATATTGGCTGAAGTTACCGCAACAAACCTAAATATCTGGTGTGGATGCATCTCGAACACACAAAACGTCCGTAGGATATCAGTAAAGTATTCCCTAGGGGTGTCTCGGTCCGACATAATCGACCACTGTGGGTTCCAGTTCACCAACTTCTCCATAAACGCCCGTTAACAATTAGTATCCCTTTCGGTTTATTATTCTAGCTCGGTTGCCTTCCATGAAAATTGATGTTTTAAGTTTGGTTAAAAGGGTTTTACTTACCAAGTTTCGCAGTTATTATACTTATGGGTAGTGTGAATATAAAGATCGATGGATATGAGAGGAAAGTATTTAACAATTATGAAATATTTTATAACGCAACACTGTTTGGAACATTTTCCTAATAATAATAAGAAATATTTTTTATTTGTTACGATAGTGACTACTTTTTTCACATTTTTAATTTGAATGATATGAAAAATGAAAAAGATTTTTTATGTGCAATCCACATGTCAAAGTTTTTATTTTCTGGAAAGGTAAAATTTAAAACAATGGTCGCGTTCATCCCAACGTAGCGCTACCGGAGCGATAATCAATTTCCTGCTGAAAACGTGTTTTGTCAACTGTTCAGATTTGAGTGCTGTGGTAGCAGATATTTTAGAAATTTCTATCTTAAAAATGAATTAACACCATTAGAAACAATTAACCTCATTTGAAATCTAAAATAAGTGAAAAATTATTGAAGTCATACTGTCGAACATCGTGTTACTACTATAAGGAAAAAATTGAAATGTAAAAAAATTTTGTTGGTAAGCCTACAACTTATCAAATAAAAACAAAAATAAACTATAATAAATGTTCGAAGTGGGCACCTTGCACTTCTACACACTTCCGGAGTCTACGGAGGATATTTCTTTGAACTTGGAAGAACATTCCAAGATTCTGCCTTATAGCGTCACAATGGAAGTTTATGCTATCGATCATTTCGTTCCTTCTGTTTACAGGTGTTGCATATACCAAGCTTTTAAGATATCCCCAGAGAAATGAATCCATTGGATTCAATTCAGGGGAACGTGGTGGCCACGCAAATGGACCTCCCTGCCAATCCACTTATTAGGAAAAATGTTATTAAGATGATTTCTTACATCATTTAGGAAGTGGGGAGGGGCTCCATCATGCATGAACCACCTGTATCTGCGAATGTTTAGAGGGATATCACATAACAAGGGTGGGAAATCATTTTGGAGAAATTCTAAGTATCGCTGACCATTCAGGTTATTATCAAAAAAATATGGACCTACTAAATTATTACCCACTATTCCTGCCAACACATTAACACAAAATCGATGTTGATTGTTTGTTTGAATTGTACCGTGAGGATTTTCATCTGCCCATAAATGTAAATTATGGGAATGAATAAAACCGTCTCGTGTGAAACCAGCTTCATCAGCAAACAGTATTTTTCTGTTAAAACTTAAGGCATTATTTACCATTTGGTGAAGTATTTTCTCTGATGGTGTTGAACGATTTGGATACAACGCCCTATATGCTCTTTGTGCTGCACGCTTATTTTTGTTATTTTCTATAAAAGATTTGGATTTTTTCTTCCTCACTGTAAACCATTTTAATTACTTTATCAGAAAAACGTCAATTATCAAACATATTAGTTGTCATTTTCATAGCTTACTATAATAATGTTATCTTTTTCATATTTACAGTAACTACTAAAACTAATATTTTCTACATCTAATAACTCAAAAATGGTACAGAAAAAAAGACCATTCCAAAAATGTAAAAATTTAGAGGGGATCCCATTAAAAAAAAAGATTTTATGTATCCCCTTAAATTCGCACGCTACTGAACTTTTGATAGCATATTAACAAAATTCAGCTGTAACCAAACAACTTTTATATTAGACTTTTTTTTCTAAAAGCAATAATAACGATAATAGGGGGTGGGTAATTTATAATGAATAACCCTGTACAATTTAGTGGTATAATACGAATGAAATGCTAAGACAAATTTGTGAATTATTTTCAGCGACATTTGATGGTAGGATTACCCCTAGGTAGATAGGCATTAATTATATAAAAGAGATAGGTTGACAATAAAACAAAAACTCAAAATTTACAACATGTGCCTGTCCAGATCATGCCACATTTTTTTGGCTGTTCGTAACAATGGGCGCTCTCAGCCGTGCTTAGCGGTGGGAACTAAGCACACAACATGTTGAGTATGATGGCATGGCTGCAATTAGCGATGGTACCTAACCTAACTTTTTAATAATATTCTTCCAGTTTCATTGGATACAATTATTGAAGCCTTGCAGAAGGATCAATAATTGTTAAAATTTTGAAAAATGGTAAAATTGTCATTATTTTGAAAAAATGGTCAATAATTGCCAAATATGTTGAAATTTGTCAAAAACGGTCAATAATTGTCAAAATTCGTCAAAAACTGTCAAAAATGGTCAATAATTGTTGAAATTTTTTAAAAATTGTCAAATTTTTTTAAATATGGTCAAAAATTGTCAAGAATTTGGAAAAATCGTCAAAAACTGTCAAAATTTTGAAAAAATGGTTAATAATTGCCAAATATTTTCAAAAATTGTCAAAATTGGTCAATAATTGTCCAACATGGTCAATAATAGTTATAATTTGAAAAAATTGTCAAAATTTTGAAAATATGGTCAATAATTGCCAAATATGTTAAAATTTTTGAAAAATTGTCAAAATTTTATAAATATGGTCAAAAATTGTCAAGAATTTGGGAAAATCGTCAAAAATTGTCAAAAATTGTCAAAAACTGTCAAAATTTTGAAAAAATGGTTAATAATTGCCAAATATTTTCAAAAATTGTCAAAAATTTGGGAAAATGGTCAATAATTGTCAAAAACTGTCAAATTTTTGGAAAAATTGTCAAAATTTTGAAAAAATGGTCAATAATTATATAAAACTGTCAAAATTGTAAAATTTTTTGAAAAATTGTCAAAAATGGTTAATAATTAACAGAACCTGTCAAAAATGCTCAAAAATTGTCAAAAATGGTCAATAATTGTTAAAATTTGGAAAAATTGTCAAAACTGTCAAAATTGGTCAATAATTGTGAAACATGATCAATAATTGTTAAAATTTGAAAAAATTGTCAAAAATGGTCAATAATTGTTAAAATTTGGAAAAATTGTCAAAACTGTCAAAATTGGTCAATAATTGTGAAACATGATCAATAATTGTTAAAATTTGAAAAAATTGTCAAAAATTGTCAAAAATTGTCAAAATTTTGAAAAAATGGTCAATAATTGCCAAATATGTTAAAATTTTTGAAAAATTGTCAAAAATGGTCAATAATTGTCAAAGACGGTCAATAATTGTCATAATTCGTCAAAATCTGTCAAATATTGTCAATGATTGTTAAAATTTGTGAAAAATAGTCAAAAAATTTTAAATATGGTAAAAAATTGTCAAGAATTTGGAAAAATCGTCAAAAATTGTCAAAAACTGTCAAAGTTTTGAAAAAATGGTTGATAATTGCCAAATATTTTCAAAAATTTGGAAAAGTGGTCAATAATTGTCAAAAATTGTCAAAATTTTGAAAAAATAGTCAATAATTATAAAAAACTGTAAAAAATGGACAATAATTATTAAAAATTGCCAAATTTTTTGAAAAATTGACAAAAATGGTCAATAATTGTCAGAACCTGTCAAAAATGCTCAAAAATTGTCAAAAATGGTCAATAATTGTTAAAATTTCGAAAAATTGTCAAAACTGTCAAAATTGGTCAATAATTGTGAAACATGAGCTATAATGGTTAAAATTTTTGAAAAATTGTCAAAAATGGTCAATAATTGTCAAAGTTCGTCAAAAACTGTCAAAAATGGTCAATAATTATTAAAATTTTTTAAATATGGTCAAAATTTGTCAAGAATTTGGAAAAATCGTCAAAAATTGTCAAAAACTGTCAAAATTTTGAAAAAATGGTTAATAATTGCCAAATATTTTCAAAAATTGTCAAAAATTTGGAAAAATGGTCAATAATTGTCAAAAATTGTCAAATTTTTGAAAAAATGGTCAATAATTATAAAAAAACCGTCAAAAATGGACAATAATTATTAAAAATTGTCAAATTTTTTGAAAAATTGTCAAAAATGGTCAATAATTGTCAGAACCTGTCGAAAATGCTCAAAAATTGTCAAAAATGGTCAATAATTGTTAAAATTTGGAAAAATTGTCAAAACTGTCAAAATTGGTCAATAATTGTGAAACATGAGCAATAATTGTTAAAATTTGAAAAAATTGTCAAAAATTGTCAAAATTTTGAAAAAATGGTCAATAATTGCCAAATATGTAAAATTTTTTGAAAAATTGTCAAAAATGGTCAATAATTGTCAAAATTTGTCAAAAAATGTCAAAATTTTGAAAAATGGTGAAAAATTCAAGAAAAATAGTCATTCTATTGTGCATAAGAAGCAAGCTTCTGTCGGTCGTCCGACGACCGCTCATCTTTTTTTTTAATTGTTTATTACTACTCTGTGATCTTTTAAGTTTATTACCAAAAAACACATCGTAACTCCCCTATTATGATGTGAAATGTGAATTGATTTTTTGTATGATTTGATGTGATTTATTAAAAAAACTGAAGTACTTAAACTTTTCTTTCTATCTGAAAACAAACTTTGTCCGACTCACAATTTCAAGGCCAGTTCTTGAACTCACTTCTTATGATGGCAACTAGTTTAAATACTCATTTTCTAGGGGTTTAAAAATAAACAAAAACTCAAATAAAAAAGGACTGATAAAACCAATGTAAACTTTCTATACAATATTGTTTAAGTACAACGAACCTACGACTTATATCGTAAGACTATTATAAAGACTTTTTAAAACAAAACCCATCCTAAATAAACATGATAGTCAATGGATTCAGGTAGGGATATGCTAATATTATTAATAAGTGTAAATTTTAACATTGCAAGTATTTTACATAGACAGTGTTCGATCACCCAAGTTAATCAGAATGTGCTGACTTGACAGATAGAAATAAAGCATAATAAAAGACACGTTTTTCATGGCAATTAGGTATAAGTCAACAGTACAATACTTTTAAAAGGTAGTTCGCACTTATATGTATATTTTTTCTATGACCAGAAGACTATTTTTCCAGATGAGACCATGTGAATTTTGGCAGTTCCAGAATATAGTATGAATTTGTTAAATGTTCAACAGTATGGGAAGTATCCTAAAAAAATTGTCCCTTAAATAATTTTTACCTGTCCCTATCCACTTCGGGTTTTCTTGGTGTATAAAACCGGATCGCTCAATTCCATTGGGATATTTCTCATAAAAAATGTACAACAAAACCTATCCGCCAAGCTAGCTGGAGCACCGAAGACAAAGCTACTACAGAGAATTTCCAAAACTTCAACAATAAGGTACTTACTAATTCAAAGCAATCCCTCCGCCGCATTTATAACTCCATTCAAGTTATACGTTTAAGTTATTAGAGAGAAACGAAAAGCCAAGAGTAATAACGTTAAAAAAGCAAGTTCCTAATCGCATTTACGAGATTAAGCGAACAGAATCCGAAAGGATGTCGTCAGCGACAAGTTGATTAAAAAGTTTAAAACTAATTTGTCGACTGCAGTCATTGATACTTCCTTATAAACTGTCATAAATCTATTTATTCCACATATATATTTTACGCTGAAACTTCTCAACTGTTAATTGAATTCACCAACGAAAAGTCGCGGCTCAGTCTGTTCAATATAGGTATATTTGGGGGTACTAGGCCAGTTTATATCACTCAGTACATTAAATGCCTCAAATGGAGATTCTAATAGACAAAAAGAACATCTTATTCCTTACCACTTTTTGTTAGACTATTTTGAATCCTTATTTGTCATTTTCGACAATCTTTCCACGAGTTTTCTTTCAACTTCGTTTTCCTGAAACCCAAATCTGTGATTTGAAAAGTAACCTCTTTTGATATGACGATTTCTTCCCTTGAACGAATATTCTTTGGGTATCAAACTTACATCGCCTATCGCTCTTCATGTAAGTGAACCTCCATCCAGGAATTAATTCTCTCAATATTGTCTCTTCGTCTCAGCCTTGTCCAGTGAATTGGGGATAACAAGGCTTCCCTCCCTAAACCTTATCCCTTTTTTCATCAGATTCATATCAATAGTTCCAAGAAACACCGAAACTCTAAAAGGAACGAAGCCAGGAGTCAACTACGCTCAAGCAACATCCGAGAAGACGACGACCACACCGACAAAGCAACAGATTTTCTCAAGTTAATGGAAAAATTAAAAATAATATTACCAAATATATAAATTAAACAGCAAGTTTTCGGTTTGTTACTTCTCTGCTCTACTAGAGACATTCATGAGAAATGTTGAAATATATTTTGGAACTATGAATAATATTATTTTTGCTGGTCTAAATTTTTCCATTTCAATAGAATTCGACGTTTTCCTTTTGCCAGTATGCATGTTATTGACGAATTTATTGCGAAACTTGAGTGTTCTTGACGTATTTCTAATTTCCACGGATGTTGGTTAGTGCCCAGGGGGTAAAAAGTAGACGAACCGCCATAAGCGGTGCCATCTGCTGAAGTTAAAAGTAACATTTTTCTCAATGCATTCTATAATTTTGCGTTTTTGATATCAAACATTGTAATGTTTTTGTTATTTATTTAAATAGTTTTTAGACGTGGGATAAAATTATACACACTATGGCTAATTACTATCTATTTATTTAAAGAAACACACACACTGTATTAAACTTAATTTATATACACACTCTACTTAATGTGTACTAATTTATTCACACTCGATATATTAGTTCTAATTTATTTTCACCACTTGAATATTACACTATTTATCTGCACTATCTAATTCACTGCCCGATTACTAAAAACTTCTGTGAACTAACTCTTTACTGTCCGTTTAACTAATTCTCTCGAACTAATTGTTTAAGCACTCAAAAACCCGCGTATATATAGTCCTAATCGGTTCTGGAAAACTCTAGTGCCTTCGGCGCTCGTGCTATGCACAAACAAAACCGTTTTACTCGAATATTCTAGAAAAGGGGGGCGCAGCCACCAAAATTTAGAGTCGAGAGACAGGACCGGCTTTGAGTTGGTGCGACCTCGCAACAATATTTACGTTAATTTTTATAGAATGCGAAATTTGTAAATAATTTAATGATGTGCCCGAACTGTTGAGCACGACCCAAATGAATGAATGAATGATGTCTATAAAAATTTTGGAACAATATAAATTCATAACCATGGAAATGTCTCCTTTATAAAAGTATTCGAGTACCACCAATGAGCGTTTCCACTGTCCAAAAGCTTATTTTATAATCACTTTCTCTTTTCATATTCCCGCCAATGAAGTAGTCAGCTAACCACTGCATGTTTCTTTCGTCAAACCTGAATGGGGTGCAGGTAAAGGTGGAGGTGCTGAAGAAGATGGTGGCCTGGGTGGGAGACATATGGGGAAAAGGAAAAGGAGAGTAGGAATGGGGCGATAATCCTGGAGGATATCGGAGGAGGCGATCAGGAGGGGATCGAGAGGATTAAGAAGGGGAGGGGAGTGGGTGGATAGACTCAGAGTGTCAAGAAATAGGAAGGTGGTTATAGAGGCAAAGAAGGGGGTTGAGGTTAAGGGAATTTTGGAGGAGGTGGAAAGGGTGACAGAACCTAGGGCGGTGGAAGCGGGGAGGGGAACAAAAGCCATAAAGATGGTAGGGATAGACCCGTGGATGAAAGATGAAGGGGTGAGGGTGAAAATAGAGAAATTAATTGGGAAAGAGACAAAGGAGATTAAACTGGTAAGGGAGAGGAACGGGATGAAAATGGCGGTGGTGAAGGCGGAATGGGAAAAAGCGGGAGTCTTACTGGGAAACAGGAAGATTAGATTGGGGTGGAACAGGGTAACTATTGTAGAGGGTAGAGAGGACGGCAGATGCTTTGGATGTGGGTTGAAGGGGCACAAAGTAGCAGGGTGTAAGGTGAAGGTAGTCAAGGAGAGGAGTAAGCAGTGTTTGGGTTCTGGACCCATTCGAACATGAGTTTCCCATCTCTTAGAATATAAAAAGTGGTTAAAACTGAACACCTTTGCTGTCCAATTGCATGTACAATTGCGAATAAATCATCAATACTTGCTACAAAAGCTCCTCGAGACTAGATGCATATTTTCTGAAGCAAATCATTCAGTTTTAAAGCAAATGGTACTTATTATGAATTTCAAAAAAGTAAAACCCTTTCCTTTGGAGCAACACCTTTTGCCTCTAGATTAAATCTTATTCTTCTTTTTTTATGAATAAAATATGAAGTAAAATGCTTTGATTTCTACTAGTAAAACCAAATCTTTTTTCTTATAAATACGGCCTAATGAGTGTAAGAAACTTGTCAACACCAGATGGGCTAATGGGAAAAAGGTATTTTATGTAGTTTCTTACGAGCTTGCATGAAGGAGCGGAGAGGAGACAAAATGTATGCTAACTGCTTTCAAGCCCGAAATTGATAAATTGGTTATATAGAATACAATGGAATTTTTTCCAAAACTGCACAAAGAGGCAATAGGAAATGTGCCGATTCAAAGAGGTTGATGGAAAATCGCTAAAATTCTAGTTTATGCCCAGTGAGACTAATTCAGTATATGGATAAATGAAGAAACCATTCTTTTTAACATCCATTTCCATCAAGCTACATACAAAAATTGCTACGAAAATATTCCAGTGGCTCAGATTACCATTTCTACGTGGATCCAGAAAGAAAAACCGTGGGCTTAAATTCAGGAACAAAGAAAATAACTAATCATTCCTAACCATTCCAGAGCTTCTGTTGTATCTGATTTGCAGAAGAGTGGTGTTGGTGAAAGATAGTGTATAAAAATAACTGGTCACGCATCTACTGGTTCAATTGAGCCATACTTACAATTCTAAACTCGAAAAAATTTAAATTTAACGATATTTCATCAAGGCATATTTGGTACTATTGCTAGATTTTGGTCCAACTAATCCGTCCTTATCCTCTGACCCTTTATTTATGAATCATCCAGTATATTGTTTTGTAAAGGTTTTTAATATACCTAGCTGTTTTTGTTAATTTTACGCTCTAAATGGAATTGTATTTAATTTTTTCAACTATCCCCATCCAGTAAATCCCCCATTCTTACTGCTAATGATCACTCTCCGACCTTTTCGTACAATTTATTCTTGTTCAAACATAGTTTTTACTGGCTTTGTTGTCTTGATCGTGTTGTGTAACATATTTACCCGGTATTCTTGTGATAAGGTTCGTTTGACGAAGTTTCTTATCGCCAATCTTATAGGACAAGCAGTCTTCGCGACATACTGAACTAGAAGATTTAGTTTATACAATTCTATTTCATCAATTTATTCTCCTGTTGTATTATTACTGGGAATGGTGAATAAAAAGTTCTGGGCAAACTATGAATAGCAAAGCTACGAAGATTTGGTGAGAGTATTGGGTCGACTTCATTCAAAATATAGCGAGACAGTTGAGAAAAAGAAGAAACAAAGATATCCAAGTCATGTACAAGGCACCATGCATTACAAGTAAGATTCCAGCATAACAGCTTCGATGGTTGGACAACGTGGGAGGATGGATGACGAAAGGTATGTGGAGGAGATTTTTCTTGGAGGTGAAGGCAGTAAGAAAAAAAGGAGACGACCTAGGAAGAAGTGGATAAATGCTGTTACTGAAGAAGTGGAACAGATAGGAATAGAGGATGGCAAAAGAACGAATACACTGGAGTAAAAAATTAGAAGCTTTAGACATTAAACATATTGGTGACTAATTTGATATCTTCCTTTCGATTGAAAAGAGCAAAACTAAGGAAGAATGTCGGTAATATCCATTATGGTGTGAGGATGAACGTGGTTTTACAAAACCATCAAACTTTGCCATCCATAATTTTCACAGAACTTCCAGTGAGTAGTTTCCGGTGGGAGACCCTGTATATATTTTTTATATCGATCAAAATTGACTGTAGAAAATTCTGTTTTTTTTTAAATTTAACCACTTTTACGTGCATTTAACCGATTTAACTTTCGTTTTCAGTCTACAAAAAAAAAGTCTCCAGCTGCTTGCTCCATTTATGAATGAAACAGCTATTAGAATACTTAACAATGAATAAAAACCGCGAAGACAAAAGCGCTGTTGAAAATTCCTACGAGGCCGACGATTAAAATTCTGGTTGGTACAACGAGGGGATAAATGAATAAGAACAAAAGGTATTATTTTTTAGGCTGGTGCCAAAGAAATAAAACATACAATCAGTGCCGGATTATAAGATCCATTTTGTAGTTTAGATTTCCTTTTTGAGAGAAATCAATCAATATATATTTTACTTCATCGACCACTATTTAAAAAAATGTTTATTTTTCGCGCGTAAAATGACTAATTACTGCATTCAAATGAAATCGTAAAGTCGACAAATGCCGAGGATCGTTACTTTACGCTCTAGCGCAAAAAAGGAATCTTTTTCGCTCGCTTGTTTAATTAAACCACGTCCTCCGAATTAACTCAATTGGTGAATAATTAACAATTTATCAGATTAAAAATTAAATAAAATTATGTGAAAATTGAATTAATACAGTTTCCTGTAAAATTGTCGTATTTAGTAAAGCGTTTTAACAACAGATGTCGAAGAATAAAAATATATTATTCTACGCTTCACAACTAGTTTTGAAAAATATTTTTCAAAAACAGTGACCGTTCAACGAAGAAGAAACAATTACTTCCCGGGCTACATGCCCCGACAGATATTGAATTACACTTCTAAGTCAAACGGGGTTGGTAAATCTACAAGATTTAAACCAACCATTCTGGTTTGCAACTAGAAGGGATAACACAACTTGTAGACCGGTTTCGGCGTATTGCGCCTCATCAGTACAAGGTATATGTTATCGTCCGAGAGTTAATCTCGGACTGAAATGTGACTATAATCAACAACGGTACATATTGTCCAGTTACGGAAATATTTTTGTTGCGAAAATAGCGACATCTCACCTCTAAGTCACAAACCAAAATTCGAATTTTCGTATGTCGTAAGTATGGTCAAAATTGGTAAATAATTGTTAAAATTTTGAAAAATAGTCGATAATTGTCAAAAATTGTCAAAAATGATCAATAATTGTCAAAAATGGTCGATATTGTTAAAAAAATTTGAAAAATGGTTGAACATTTTCAAAAAGGTTAAACATTTTCAAAAATTGTCAATTGTCAAAAATTTTAAATTTTTTTTGAAAAATGGTCAAAATTTTTTTCAAATATTGTCAAAAATGGTCAGAAACTGTCAAAAATGGTCAAAAACTGTCAAAAATGGACAGTTATTGTCGAAATTGGTCAATAATTGTCAAAAAATTTTAAAATTTTGAAACAAGGTCGATAATTGTCAAAAACTATCAAAAATGGTCAAAATTTTTGAAAAATTACCAAAAATTTTGAAAAATTGTCAAAAAAGGCAATTATTGTTAAAAATTGTCAAAATTTTGGAAAATAGTTGATAATTGTCAAAAATTGTTAAAGTTTTTGAAATAGGGTCAAAAATGGTTAATAATTATCAAAAATGGTCAATAATTTTGAAAAATGGTCTAAAATTTTGAAAAATTGTCAAAAATGGTCAAAAACTATCAGAAATGGTTAAAAATTGTCAGTTACTTTTAAAAACTGTCAAAAATGGACAATTATTGTCAAAATTGGTGAATAATTGTTAAAATTTCGAAAAATAGTCGATAATTGTCAAAAACTATCAAAAATGGTCAATAATTTTGAAAAATTGTCAAAAACGGCCAATAATTGTCAAAACCTATCAAAAATGGTCAAAAACTATCAAAAACTATCAAAAATGATCAAAAATGATCAAAAATGATCAAAAATGATCAAAAATGATCAAAAATGATCAAAAATGATCAAAAATGATCAAAAATGATCAAAAATGATCAAAAATGATCAAAAATGATCAAAAATGATCAAAAATGATCAAAAATGATCAAAAATGATCAAAAATGATCAAAAATGATCAAAAATGATCAAAAATGATCAAAAATGATCAAAAATGATCAAAAATGATCAAAAATGATCAAAAATGATCAAAAATGATCAAAAATGATCAAAAATGATCAAAAATGATCAAAAATGATCAAAAATGATCAAAAATGATCAAAAATGATCAAAAATGATCAAAAATGATCAAAAATGATCAAAAATGATCAAAAATGATCAAAAATGATCAAACATGATCAAAAATGATCAAAAATGATCAAAAATGATCAAAAATGATCAAAAATGGTCAAAAATGGTCAAAAACTGTCAAAAATGGACAATTATTGTTAAAAATTGCCAACATTTTGAAAAATAGTTGACAATTGTCAAAAATTGTTAAAGTATTTAAGAAATGGTCAAAAATGTTGAAATATGGTCAAAAATGGTCTAAAATTTTGAAAAATTGTCAAAAATGGTAAAAAAATATCAAAAATGGTTAAAAATAGTCAATTATTGTTAAAAACTGCTAAAAATGGACAATTATTGCCAAAAACTGTCGAAAATGGTTAAAAATTATCATCATTTTGAGAAATGGTCACTAATTTGAAAAACAGTTTGTTAAAATTTTGAAAAATGGTCAATAATTGTCAACATTTTCAGAAATGGTCAATAATCGTCAAAAGTTGTTAAAATTTTGAAAAGTAGTCAATAAATAATACGAGTCGTTTCCGAAAGTCGATTTAAACACGTGATTTATAAAATCGATATACTAAAAATCGATAAATATTACTATAAAAATCGATTATTTTTTAACATCCCTAGTCAGTAGATCTTTTAAGGTTAATCATGATGAATAGCGAAAATGACGATTATTCTAACACTCCTATTATAACCTAAGATAATATAAAAAACTGTTTTAATTATTAAAAGGGCGACTGTAGAAAAAATTATGTGTGTTTTTCGAGCGTAGAGTAAAATTGCCGCTTTCGAAATATCAACAACATTCTTTCTCAAGCGGCAATCTGTTACTTTACGCTCTAAATACAAAAATAACTTATTTTATCAATCGACCTTTAACGATATGTGACTTTTCAATTATTGTATCCCCTACTGACAAATCTTAAATCATCTTCCAATCACCATATTATATTCCTCAACGTATCGATAACCACCCTTACCATGATCTTATTTTTACTGATGCCCCCAAAAAAAAACGAAGGACATGCAGCGCCGAGTACGTACATCAGAATAAAAAACTTGCAACCTTAAAAAATGTGCAGCTTACATTCAGCAAATCATCATTCTCGTAGACCTTACATGGTATCAAAAAATTATATCCTCTACATGCCATTTAATATTTTAGAACTGGGCTAGAGAAAAGCTGAGAAAAGCAATAATCACCTTCCAAAAGCTGGAAAAAGGGACTCAGCAAACCCAAAATCCTTCAGACCAATTACTTTAACATAGTTTAAAACGATGGTGATTATATTAGAATGAAAATTCTAGAGAGGCTGTCTCTCCACCCACATCAGCATGTTCACCGGGTAAGCAGATCTACGAATACTGCACTGGTACAGGGTGGTACAGATATCGGAGAATATCCGAAGTGCTCTAGACAACCAAGAAACGCTAGTATGTGCGTTCTTGGACATAGAAGGAGCTTTTGACTCAGTAGGCGGACAACAAAGTATTAAACAGAAGAGGAGTAGACAGCACAACATCCTAATGAAGATAGGAGCTACTCACTAATAAAGTAGTAGAGACGGGGACGAGTAAAAACATCATCTTTATCTGCACTACCAGAGTATGTCTACAAAGAGTCTGAGGGTAGACGAACTCCTGTGTGGTTTCATGCTGGATCGAATGGCTTCGACTAGAGTATGCTAAGATGCACAGTTATGGCAAAAACCGTTATACTTAATGGAAATGAGGTTGAATGGAGACAATAAGTCTAGTACATAGATCTGATTCTAGATAGTAAACTCCTGTGGAACAAACACGAAAAAGAGATTACACACAAAACAAAAATGGCTCTAATAGTGTGGAGGAACCTGGCAGGGAGAATTGGGGTTATAGCCTAAGGATCCTGAGGTTAAAGAACACTTGATTTTTATTTATTTAGTGAAAAATTTTGTTTTTTTTCATTTACCCAATATTTTGATTCTTAAAAATCTATTAAAATTATTCGAGTGAATAATTGGGAACTCTTAAAATTTTTCAGACCTAACTCCGGCACTGTCAGAAACACAGAAACAGATGGTAAGTTTGCCTATATAATAAATCTATAAAGTACTTGACGTAAAAATGTTATTTCATTTTCTGCAGTTTTTTTTTCACAAAAAGACGGGGAGATGATGTGTGATGGTTGAAGAAATAGGAATAGTGTGATCTTGATATTTGAGTTCCAGTTTTTATATTTACATCACCGAAAGACGAAACATAATAATTTTATCTTCTCATTATTTTTTGTTTTTCTTTTTGTATAATAGAGCTCCGCCGACCGAAATTGTTCAATATTTATGAAGAGAATAAAAAATTAAGGTGGACCACCGAGAGAGAATTTGAAATAAAGATGTTAGTACACGAAAATAGTAAAAAAATGTATGTGGGGTTGATAATCAAAAATTAAACATTATCATCATAAATATTTTAGATGGTCAAACTTTTTAATTTTTCTTCAACGAACATAACTTATTCCCCCTTTCTGAGAAATACATTTGAGTTCTTTTTCTATAATTAACTAAATAAATTTGCCATTCGGCACCTCCTAATATCATTTTTTCACAGAATTTTTTTCGTCCTTTCCAACAATATTTCTTGAATATCCAAATAAAAATTCAGCTCACTATATAAATATACATGAATATATAGTAAAAACTTACTTTCTCCCCTCTGGAATCCTTGTAAGTAATCCATTGGTTCAGCGACGGTCTCCAATATTCCACTAAAAAAGCCTCAGCGAATTCCTGACCTTGACCGTTACCAAAACGACCTTGAGTTTCGGTCCAGGTCATCAAATGGGCTTTCTGAAGATCTACTTCTAAATATTCCTTCACGTCACTACTTATTTGCGCTTTAGGGCACCAAGCACCACCATTCTTTTCTTGTCGTATTCTGAAACAACATAACAAATATTATAATTTTTTCTAGGTTATTTTTTTAATAAGATGAATCCCTTCAGGTATTTTTTTGTAATCTTCACAATTTCCACTTTATAGTGATGAGCAAAATTGGTCTAGGTCTTGCGAAAGAGCAAGACCAAGGCCAAGATTATCGTTAGACTAGCAAGACCAAGACCAAGACCAAGACCAAGACCAAGACCAAGACCAAGACCAAGACCAAGACCAAGACCAAGACCAAGACCAAGACCAAGACCAAGACCAAGACCAAGACCAAGACCAAGACCAAGACCAAGACCAAGACCAAGACCAAGACCAAGACCAAGACCAAGACCAAGACCAAGACCAAGACCAAGACCAAGACCAAGACCAAGACCAAGACCAAGACCAGACATATTTGAGCAAGACCAAGTCCAAGACCAAGATTGTCCAAGTCTTGGTCTTGCTTTGCTCATCACTTTCCACAATCTCATTCAGATACACCTAGGTATATTTCAGAGTTAAACAGGATAACTTTTACTGTGATTCGAACGGTGAAACTTTCATTAATAAGTCCAATTCTCATTTAGTTTGATAGAGATTTCAGGTGAAAGTTGTGAAATTGTGGAAGCTCTCAATCAAGTCGTCAATTATCTAACCAGCTTTAAAAACATTTTCACCTTCTTCAATTGACCAACAAAATCCAGAGTTTTACAGGTGATGGAATACCAGTCCGTAGGTAAATAGTGTACCTGGTTCCAGCCTATTTATTGTTTATATCGCAATTCGACATCTTAATAATCATTTTCAGTTTAAAAAGGTCTACTACTAATCTAGTATCTTTAAGTGGTATGAGAAGCCTCTTCTAGAAGGTTTAGCTGGAAGAACCTTAGAAGGTTTTAGCTTAGCTTAGATCTAGGACTGGACACTGTAAATGAAAAAGTCCACTTAAGTAATGGGACAAAGATTTTTCAGCTATCTGAACGTTAAAGTAAGGAAAGCCCCAGGGATAGATGGCCTGAGGAGTGATTTGATGAAGAGGCTGTTGGATGACAATGGGGAGTACTTCTCGGAACTATTCAACAGGGTGCTGAGGGAGGAAGAGTTCCCAGAAGGATGGAAGGTGGCCAGGGTGATACTGATGAAGAAGGCGGGTAGAGAGGGGAAGCGGGCTGGGGATTACAGGCCTATCAGCCTGCTGTGTGGTATGGGTAAATTGATGGAGGGAATAATAAAGGATGGGATTGAGGAGGAAGTTGGTGGGAATGGGGGTTTTAGGGTAAACCAGCACGGGTTTACGAAGGGTCTTGCATCTCGGCACTGGGCAGGGTGATGGGCTTGGAGGAAAGAGCTAGGGAGGGCAGCGGGAGGAACAAGAAATTGGCCCTACTCGTGTGCTTCGACGTCGGGAACGCGTTCAACAGAGTCAGCAAACGGGCAGTGTTGAGCGCGTTGCTGAGGCTTGGAGTGGGGCAGGGGTTGGTTAACCTGGTGGAGGTCTACCTGACGGGGCGTGTAATTGTAGACTCTAGAGGGAGGAAGTATGAGACGGAGGCTGGAGTGCCTCAGGGCTCGGTTCTAGGACCGACGCTCTGGAAGTGTGGGTTTGATGAGGTTTGTGGGATAGTATGTGAAGAGGGATGTGAGATTACGGTGTATGCGGACGATGTGTGTCTGGTATGTACGGGAAAGGGGGAGGTGGAAAAGAAAGAAAGGGGGAGAAAATGTGTAGGAATATAGTGGAGAAGATAGAGCGTTGCGGACTGGAAGTGCGGGAAGATAAGACGGTGGGGTTGCTAGTGAAGAAACGGAGTAAGACGAGGGAAGTGGGGGTGATGGTGAAGGGAAAATGATGGCTAGAGCCAGGAACAAGCACTGGAGGGCTGCGACCAGAGAGGAAGTACATGGATGGATGGAGGAGGAAATGGAGATAAGGTGGAAGGACTATGAGGGCGCGCTAAGAGGAGCGATTGGGAATAGGAGAGATTGGATGGACCGGAAATTCGGGAAGGTGAACTACTTCTTGACACAGGTGTTCACTGGACATTGGTCGAGAGTAGGGTACCTCCACGAGATTGGGAGAAGAGAGACTGGAGTGTGCGAAGGGTGTGAAATGGAGGATGATGTGGAGCCTGTGTTTAGATGCTGGAGGAACGAGGAAGTGCTGAAGAAGTTGGAGAGGAAACTAGGGAATGCGGTGTACTGGAAGAACATGGTGGAGATAATGTTGAGAGGGGAGGAGGATGGAGGTGAGTGGAATAGTAGAGAACATGGTTGGGGGGAGAGAAGGACTCGATATGGTAGGTAGTAGGAGTGATAGTAGGGAGGGATCGCCGCCCGTCTCGAAGTATGCTAGGGTAGTGATTCCGAGGCGGGGGTAATGGTGAGTTTGAGGTGGGTTTGGTTGGTAGGCATTCCCTTGGGGATGAATCCAACATTGTTTGGGTCCTGGACCCATTCGAACATGAGTCTCCCATCTCGGCCCGAAAAAAAAAAACTATCTGAACGTTAGAACAATCTTTCGAGCTGTAGCTGTGAAAATGTGGAGAATACATTTCAAAAAGTTGTACGTTAAATTGAAATGTGAATGTATCGACAGAATTTGAAGGAGATACCCTATTGAGTACAACTTTGCTTTTGAAACTTTAACCTTGCTTCGCAACTATGGCCACTTCTATGAGCAGTTACCAAACTAAATTTCAGAGTGGTGTTGAGCTCAAATAACATGATACATGATCGACATTCAGTTCCGTGGTTTCAACAAAAATACACATTTAACACATGACAAAAATTATCACCAACAAAAGTTAAGGATTTAAGATTTAGTCAACAATAATTGCACTACATAATATCACTATTGACCTTGATAAACCTTCATTATAAAACTGAAACAGAATTGGTAAGCCTGGTTAAATCGATATCGCTGGATTATCCCCGATTGAACTACACATCAAATTTGGTAATTAAAATGATAAGAAGTAGAATTGAGTGTTGTGGTAGAGTTGACCAAATTTAGGGCAGGCCAATACGTTATTAACTTTGATAGTACTCAGCATTTCTTGAAGGTTTGATTTAAGGTGAAGCTGATTAGCCTAGCTTCATCTGTTTTTCATCTAAAATTGCCTTAAAGGCGACTGCGGACTGGAGCGACAGACCGCAGGCGGCAGTAGTTGATGTCATGTGTTTATACACTGTGTTCATTTGAAAAGGACCCACCCTTAATATTTCAAAAATGAGACATATTAGAAAGAAATGCCGAAACACGTCAACTTCTGACTTGAGGGGGACACTTTTTGGCGCTAATGTCATAAACGTCTGATTCACCCCCCCTACTGGAGATACCCCTTACATTTTTTCAAATGGCATTAGGTATCAAGTCATACCTCATTTAAAAGGTCTGGTAAATCTCTATTCAATCATATTGTTTTGCCTTTGATACCAGCCTTCCATTGTTATTTAATCATTGTTTAAAATTGGCTTTTTCTCAACTTTTATTGCCTGAATGTTAACGGTGGTCACTTTGAACACATGATTAAATAGCAGTTTTTTCTTGTTAACAGTTGTCTTTTCACTATTTGTAAATTTTCTATTCTTTAAAGAGTCTTTCTGTCATAACATAATACGGGGGCATACGAAAAGTTGAAAGAGAGCTAATTTTAAACAACGATTAAATAATAATGGAAGGCTGGAATCAAAAGCAAAACAGAATGATTGAATAGAGATTTACCAGAGCTTTTAAATGAGGTATGACTTGATACCTAATGCCATTTGAAAAAGTTCAAGGGGTATCTCCAGTAGGGAGGGGGTGAATCTGACGTTTATGGCATTAGCGCTAAAAAGTTAAAGTTGACGTGTTTCGGCATTTCTTTCTAGTATGTCCCATTTTTGAAATATTAAGGGTGGGTCCTTTTCAAATGAACACAGTGTATATGAAATGCATTGGGAACGTCGGAACTGTCGCTCTCGGACCAGTATAGTGTCGCCGACCGCAGGGTGGTAACAACTTTACACTCTACAAACCGCATGCGGTTGTAGATTTGAAGTTGAGGTCTACAGTTAAAGTCGGTTGCTGCAGCAGCCTTTGGAATCGTACCTTAACTTTAATGATATTGAATAAAATTCCCAAAATAAATTATTTAAACTATGCTGTGAGTCAAACTTAAACTTTTATATTTCATTTGAACGGATTTATCTCCAATTTCCATTTTAGAATTACGTGTAGCTTTATCTAAAATTCCAGATAGTCCATCAATGTGTATGGTTGTTTTATTGCTTCCACAAACAAAAATTTGGTTTCCGCTAACTTCTAAAATGATAATGATGCCAATTGATATTTCCAATTTAATCGAATTCCTGCGTATCGCTAACCAAACTTAAAACAACATGAATTCAAACAGATAAACCACTGAACCGTTTACGTACTAGAATTATGATCTTTCATTAATAAAGCCAAAATGCATCAATTATTGAGTAACCGACTGACGCACCAATTTGGTTGCTGATAAACGCGGTTGTTGGATTTATCCGGAATGTACTTGGTTTAAAATCACATATTCACATCAATTATGTATTTATAGTATTCTATTTACATGCAAAACAACAAAAATGTGGACATGGTTTATGCTACTAGGAAGACACATATTGATATGCGTTAAAAATAATCTTAATAAATAACGCTTGATCTTTAATCCCAAAATATTACCGTAATTGCCAAAAAAAAAAAATTCCTAATCTATCAGCGTCGTTCTTTAATATTTTTTTTGTATCTAATGCGCGAAATTCTACTGCGTTGTTATATTATGACGTGCAGTTCTACCTGGTTGTTTCCTCACCTTATGAACTAACCACTTAGTTCCATCTTAACCAATGTATGAAGGATAGATTTAAGCACTACTTTGACAGAAATCGAAGGTATCTTCTTCATCATTATCATCGGACTCTGATGATTGTTCAGTGGCTGTTTCATGTTCACTATACTCGAAAGCAGCTTCTCCATCATTTGAGCCAGGAGGTGATATATTAGATTCTCCATTATATCGTTCTTCTTCTTCTATAGATTCCCAAATTGCTTGTAAACGTTGCTGCTCAGCTTTTTTCAGCGAACACAGTAACTAATAATTGAAACACTAAACTGATTTCAAATAACTTGTCCGATTGAAAACAACATACGTAACTAGTATCCCTATTAGATTTCTTCTAACATAGTTTCAAGGTTTCAAGGTAAGCAAAGACCGTTTGACAGTGTTATGCTGTGCTAATGCAACAGGAACTCATAGGTTTAGGTTAGCTGTCATTGGAAAATCAAAAAATCCGAGGGCTTTTTAAAATGTCAAAAGACTGCCAGTTGATTATTATAATCAAAAAGCCGCTTGGATGGATCGAGAGATTTTTAAAAAGTGGTTTTTCGAAAAATTTATACCACAAGTTGAAGCTTATCTGCAAGAAAAT
Organism: Lochmaea crataegi; assembly: GCA_947563755.1. Lineage (NCBI taxonomy): Eukaryota > Metazoa > Arthropoda > Insecta > Coleoptera > Chrysomelidae > Lochmaea > Lochmaea crataegi. Next base: position 10,593,430 of record OX387430.1, read on the forward strand.
AATCTTCCACCCAAGGCTATACTTTTACTGGATAATACTCCATCGCATCTCGATGTAGAGCAACTAAAATCAGCAGATTGAAACATATTCGTAGCATATTTTCCTCCAAAATGTGACATCTATTGCCCCGCCAATGGACCAAGGTGTTATAGAGACCATGAAGAGGCTTTATAGGAAAGACCTTATGCTTCAATTGTTGGAAGAATTTGACTTTATGGGATTTTAGAAACGTGTGAATTTAAAAGAAGCAATTTATGCTGAAGTGAAAGAGATTAACATTAAAAAAGCATTTGATAAAATAGATATAGCAGTTGAAGAAGATACTGAAGATGGTATGGTATCAATCGAAAAAATGGCATCTATAGCCTCACAAATCGAAGAAATAGACAACGAAAAGATAAAAGAATGGATAGAATGTGATCACGAAGAAAAAAAAGCAATTCCTCAGAAATGACGATTAAAATTTTTTAATTCCTAATTATTGATTAACAGAGCAACAGTAATCTTCCAAAAAAACTTTGAAGGTTACGTAGAGGTTGCTCCGAAAGAAGGTACCGTATTTATAAAAATGGAACAACGACGCACCTTCCTTCTAGCACACAATTAGGTCGTTTTACCATTGGAAATAATGATTATTTTTGACACGTTTGCCATATTTAACTGAGTTTTCGAAATTTTTACACTTGCGTCATTGTTGTTCTAGAGGTGCGATATTATGGATGAAGATTATATAAATAACCAGACCTCTGCAGAAAGTTCTGACAAAAATGACGATGAAAATATTTTCATCAAAGAGCAGGAGATGCAGTAAATGCACTTATCGCTTATTTTGAAGACCAGCCTGAAACTGATGACATTCATCTACTTCAACTTAGAAAAATGAAGGAAATTATAAAGGATAGAATTTACGAAGCCCAAAAAACAAACAAAAATTACTAATTTTTCAAGTGATTTTATTCGCGTTAATACAGTTCATATACGTAGTGTTATGTATATATATTAAAACTTTTTTCTTTTGTTTCTTTGACGTATGTATGTATTTGTCTAAGTAAATTTAAAAAAAATGTAAAATGAGGCTTTTGGATTATCCGTATTTTCGATTATCGGGAACTGGCTAGATAGGGAACACCAATTCAAATGGAGGGTGACACAAGGGCACCCTCATACATACTGAAACTGGGTAAGAGACATTTGAAGACAGTTACCATCCTGGTGACTGAGGCACCATGAGGAAACATCTGCACAAAATGGGCAAAGTTAATGTACCTATGTGCAGAAAATGTGAACTTGATGCCTCTGCTTCTGTGAGAACTTACAAGAACTTAGACGGAAGCACTTTGGAGAGGAATTAATACAACCATCACATCTACTGAAAATCCCTCCAGTCAAACTAGTGGCCTTTATAGAAGACACGAAGCTTCTGGAATGGAAGTAGATAACATGGGAAATGGTACAAAGATTCAGTTCAAGTGCCTGGGCTGATGAGCACAACCCAAATATATGAATGAATGATTATCCGGCAAAGGTTCGGTCCCTGCTGTTCGGTATTCTACTGTTCTCTGAAGCCATTTTTCTTACTTCCTGTTTCATAAAAACGTAGCAAAAACTCATTTTGCACTTGTATGCAATGCAGCATTCGCCTATAGCTTGTGGTTGTGATAAATGTGTATAAAGTTAAAATAAAACCCAATTCGAAAGCATCCTCAGAGCAAATTACAATATAAAACGATATTCAAATTCAAACTGCAAATAAACTTCGTCTCTCATTCGCTCGAAACAGAATTTTAATGACCTTACTCTTTAATTTTCAAAAAAAATATATACAAAACACATAAAACTGCAATTTCTAAAGATCGTAAAGTGGAAATAGAATTCTTAATTACAACAATAAATTACAGTTAATGTTAAATCCATTAATGATACAAATGCTGCACTTGAAGGTGCAATTAACTGCCAAATTAACTACGTGTTCCAGTTGTATTTGGATTTCATTAAATATCCCATGCAGGTCTAGGTACCTACATTGCGTAGTATAATCATAACTAATTACAAATATAAATGTTTGGTTGCCGTGTAGACGGAAGTCGAATAATACCGCGTGTGCCATTCAGAGCCTAGCATTGTCGTTTAAAAATAAAATAATTAATAATGGGGTACTTCATTGTTGAAATTGCTGTTAAATATATGTGTGCCAGATAGTTGTACTAACTAACTAAAGATCTTGAAGTTCCATTAGTTTAATCAGTATTTATTTTACTGCTTTATAATTAGTAGATTGTAGTAAGGAGAGCACGCACTCAAACTACTCGGCTCAGAACGGTACGGTCGGCACCGAGTCAACTTTTATTTAGTTTTTTTATATTTCTTGATTTACTTGGAGATATAAAATATCGATTCTCTCATAATGAACAATCGTGGCAGCTTATCAGATGAAGATTTTTCAGATGACGAAGACAACTAATATTATTTGTTGGATCTTTCGTTTTTATACAGAGTGAGTTCTAAGTATGGGACGCCTCAATTATCTCGGAAACGGATCGCTCGATTTTTATAGATTTTGGTATGTAGGATCTAGTGATAAGGTGGTATTTACATTGTTGTCAGATCTCTTCTTTTTTCGGAATATTGATGAACTTCGTTATTTCAAATGGATCACCGTGTATATTTTTTGCCCTTTTAAATTCCTAAGAAATACTGATTATTTTTCATGTGATGTTTTCTATACCTAAATGCCATAATTTAGAGTTTTTGGGGTCTATTATGTAACTAATCCTCTTAAAAATAAGTTTTTAACGGGCCTCTAAAAATTTTCAGTTGAAATGCTATTCTGCAAGTATACATTTTAGAGGACTGTTAAAAATTATTTATTTTAAATGGTTCCTTTAAAATTTTAAGTAGAGTATCTGGCAAGAGCTATTTGACATTTAATAGCCAAGTTAGAGACACAATTTAATATTAAACAAGAAAAAATTAATGAAGATAGAAGAAGAACATTTGTGACTAACCCACAGATTATATATAACTAACCTGCTTATAAGTAGGAAATAGAAATAGAAATAGAAAAATTGCCGAGAACGACAAAAACCCATAAGGAGTACTAAATAAGCCTTTTAGAAGAGAATAGACTGGTATTAGGAGCAAAAATAAACCCTGTGGATTTACCCAAATTGAATAATGCTTGGAAGGATCCAACTGAAAAATTAAATTTATTCGGTCCGCCAAAAACAATTAAACAGTGGAAAAACGTAAGCATAAGATCCATTTTTAGTTATTTCATACCTATTAATTACAAATATTTTTCAGACAATAAGTGAAATGAAAACTAATGTTAGGAGGCGGGCCAGGGACGTGAAATTTGGTCACAGAGGAACCGGAGGGGACGCTCCGGTTAAGCCTAACGGAGTTGGAAGAAAGAATTTTGGCACTGATAACCAACCTTACTGTAGAAGGGGCTAATCTAGATGAAGCCGGAATCATAATTGCTGGAAATTTTGAAACAGGTCCATTATTACTACCCATACAGATTTCTCCTGAAGAAATTGTAGTCCCTAACGTTGTGAGTAGGTACTATTTTTAAAATAGTAATAGGAAATGTTTTGAATTATTAAATTCATTTCAGTTTTTTATTTAATATTTATGAATAGATATAAAAAACAAAGTTCTTAAATGTACATAAAACATTTGTCAAATAAATATCAATTATAAATTGTTTTTAGGAATTTGAGGTAATAAATGAAGAACAGGAAGACGAATTGAGAGAACAACTCGATACAAAAGAGAACCAACCTCAAATCAATAAAAAATCCAAACTTAAATAAAAGTTTAAGAGAAGACCTAAACAGAGTGGACACTGTTATCAAAAGCCTTTACAAACAATTATTAACAATGCTTGCCAGATCAAATTTTGCCATCGCAAAAGCTATTAACAATTTGGCAAAATCAGTAAGGTTGGCAACCCAGCGGAGATAAAAGGTTGTGTAACTTGAACTAACAAGTGAGGTTGGCTGTGTGTACCAAAGATAAATAAAAGAAGAAAACAAGTGGTGTATGTTGGTACAAATTTTTTAATATAGGTAGCAGAGCGCTTTCATTTTTTTAACAAAAACTATCTTCAGTGACTCATACTTCAAGTTATCACAATTGAAAATTTTTACAAAAATAAACACAGTCACTATTTTTTAAAACATTTGAAAATACTACGCAATAAGGGATGATTCCCTAAAATGGTGATACATATTATGTTATTCAAACATGTGTGACAAAAGCTAACAAATCTATTGTTTGAATAAGAAAATATGTATCCCCATTTCAGGGAATCATCCCTTATTGCAATGTAGTATTTTCAAATGTTTTTAAAAATAGTGACTGTTTTAACCATTGTGTTTATTTTTAGAAAAATTTTTAATGTCTTTTAATCTGAAGATAGTTTTTGTTAAAAAACTGAAAGCTCTTTGCTATTAAAAATTTTTTACCAACATACATTTACTTATAATATTTAAAAAAAGCCAAAACAGGTATTTTTATTTATTTATTTTTACATTTTGTTTTTTATTTTATAGAAATATGTTATTTACAGAAGGATTTCTATTTTCATATTATATTATTTTTATGTATTTTTGTAAAGGATGTTTTTTTATTTTAAATAAATGTATGTGTTTTATAACTATATGTTAGTTTGTATTTTTAATTGAATATGGGTTTTTATAAAAGCACTTGTATTTTTATTTTTCATAAATGCAATAAGTACCTAGAGAAGTTTTCTTAAATCAATTGAAAAAAAGTTACAGTATATTTTTAATTGGTGAGATTTAAATTTTATTCTAAATTATTAAAATGCTGTTGCATAATCTTATTTTGAACTTGATCTCCTCTTCTATTCCAGTTTTCATTTCCACCTCCAATAAAAGGCAAATCATGTAGATCATTCTCATCGTCTAAATCCAAAATTTCCTCTTCTGGAATTTCATCTTTGTGAAATCGGGCTATGTTGAGTAAAACACCACAGGCATAAATTATTTTTCCTGCTTTTATGGGATCATAGTTCAAAAGGTAATGAACATCTAAATCTCGACTTTAGTATTCCATTTACTTTCTCAACATATTACCCAGCTCTTACAAAATGGTAATTATAATTACTCTCTGGTGTCTTCTTCTGGATCTTCAAATGGAGTTAAAAAGGAAAGGTTGAAGTGTATATCCAGAATCGCCGATAAGGAAAAAATTAGATCCCTGCAGAGTTTTCCATAGTAACCCGTATATTTGAAGCCTGCCAAATTGCCGAATAGTGAGTAGATCCAGGAAATTTAGCATTCATGTTTAAAATATTGTAATCACTATCTGACAGTTTATACTGTAATATCTACTATCTGCTGTAGTTCAGAAGCGCAGGATATTGCTCTGGGGCGATATAATTGCAATATGTTAGCAATCTATGGCTCCCAAACACCTCGGAAAGTTATACTTTTGTAAAAAATTATCCATTACCTCTACTTCTTTTGTTTTCGGTATTTGGAAATACTATCCAGTTAGGTAATAGATGATTATAAATAACTTTAATAACTTCATTAATACATTTTCTCATGCTCGGTTAACTCATAGCAAAAGTATGACCCTGTCCAGAACTTAATTGGTATCCACCCGAACCATAAAAGTGGAGACTGGCAAGAATTTTCAAATGTATCGGTATGACAGTAATTCTTTGTCCTTCTTGTAGATGTAGTTCTATCATATCAATTAACATTCTCGACACTGCCTCGGAAAAGCGAAAAAGACTTTTAAATACATTATTTGGTATTTGAAAGGGATCACTCAAGTCTCTAATATTTCTAAATGCTGCCCTAGAATAATAAATAAACATGGTTAATTTGAACTATTTTTCAAATATAACCTAAAATTTTTCTTATTTTTCTTGGTTTGCAAATAATTCCTCAATCAAAGCTTCACCAGCAACATCTACATACGCCATTTTTGTTACCGTTATTATTTAAAGGCACAATTTAGCCTTTAAAAATAATAGTTTTAACAGTCTATTTTGAAGAAATCCTTTAAAATTTTAACGGAAATGTGGTTAGCGAATACCGATTTAATTTTAGCGCCGCTTAAGCTTTTAACGGCCTCTAAATTTTAGAGGAATAGTTACAGAATAGGCCCTTATGACTGCTACAATAACAGCTTCGACGTTTCAATAAATTAGTATTGTTGGTGTTTATTGAAAGTCACAATGGATCGATCGTATATATGAAAAAGAACGAATTGAGATTTTAATGATAATAGGATATGGTGATATGCGTAGATGTCAACAAGAAAAGTGTAATATCTTTAATAATTTATATACTAACCGAGATCCCAGAACAATATCTACTGTCAGTGAATTAGTAAAAAAGTTTAACGAAACTGATTCAGTAAAAGATTTTTCATTATACCTCACCGAAAACGCTATCTTAACATGCCTATGAAGGGTACCGAAAATGACCTTTTCCTGAGGGCTCACTTAAAAAAACATCGTTTATAAAACAAAACCTGCCAATATTCAGGAATTAAAAGATAGATCCGTTTCTGAGATAATTGAGGCGTTCCATACTTAGAACTCACTCTGTATATGTAATTTTTTGTGACATATTTTGTACATCCAACGACCTTTAATTAATGTGTGATCATTACAAAAAAAACCTCTCCCGTTCCACTGTAATTGGCATTCATTGTTCCAGATAGAACCCTGATCACCGGAGATATTGTTCAGATTCCGTTCAATGCTAGTAATTAGGCCAATTGATTCCTCTGTCTTGGATCCCATTGTTTTGATATCAAAAATAGCGACAAATTTATATTGTACCGTTTATTCAATTCATATATATATATATATATATATATAAAGTGAGGTCGTATAGTCTGGAAATAGCTTCTCGATTCGTGAATTTAATTCTCTATTATGTTACAATGTAAATTAATTTCCACATGGGCGTACTAGATTTTTTTTAAATTACAACTTTTCAATAGTTTATTAAATAATAAAATATCGTATTATTTTTAATACTTTGGTAGTAAAAACTTGGTATGCATACCACAAATTGTGTCAACTTTTATAAAATCTGAAAAAAATTGGTTGTATCATATAAATTTTACAATTCAGTTGACCAAATCATTTTTCTAATATTAACCAATAAAATAACAGATATTTACCTAGCAACAGAAAATTCCAGAGATAATTTTTGACGTTTCTAAAAGCCAATAGACAATAATGAGCTGTTTGGTTTTGAGAAATCTTTTCAATCAATAATTGTCAAAAATTGACAAAATTTTGAAAAAATTGTTAATAATTGCCAAATATGTTGAAATTTTTGAAAAATTGTCAAAAATTTTGAAATATGGTCAAGAATTGTCAAAAATTTGGAAAAATGGTCAATAATTGTCAAAAACTGTCAAAATATTGAAAAAATGGTTAAAATTTTTGAAGAATTGTCAAAAATGGTCAAAAGTTGTTGAATATTTGAAAAAATGGTCAATGATTGTCAACATTTTTGAAAAATTGTCAAAAATGGTCAATAATTGTCAGAACCAATCAAAAATTGTCAAAAATGGTCAATAATCGTAAAAATTTTGAAAAATGGTCAAAAATTGTCAAAATTTTGAAAAAATGGTCAATAATTATAAAAAACTGTCAAAAATAGTCAATAATTTTTAAAAATTGTCAAAATCTCTAAAAAATTGTCAAAAATGGTCAATAATTGTCAGAAACTGTCAAAAATTGTCAAAAATGGTCAATAATTGTTAAAATTTTGAAACATGGTCTTAAATGGTCAAAATTTTTGAAAAATTGTCAAAAATGATCAATAATTGTCAGAAACTGTCAAAAATGGTCAATAATTGTTAAAAATGGTCAAAATGTTTGGAAAATGGTCAAAATTTTTGAAAACTTGTCAAAAATGCTCAAAACTGGTCAAAAGTTGTTAAATATTTTGAAAAATGGTCCAAAATAGTCAATAATTGTTAAAATTTTGAAAAATGGTTACTTAAAATTTTTGAAAAATTTTCAAAAATGGTCAATAATTGTCAGAAACTGTCAAAAATGGTCAATAATTGTTAAAATTTCGAAAAATGATAAAAATTGACAAAATTTTGGAAAAATGGTCAATAATTATAAAAAACTGTCAAAAATAGTCAATAATTTTTAAAAATTGTCAAAATTTCTGAAAAATTGTCAAAAATGGTCAATAATTGTCAGAAACTGTCAAAAATGGTCAATAATTGTCAGAACCTATCAAAAATTTTTAAAAATGGTCAATAATTGTAAAAATTTTGAAAAATTATCAAAAATTGTCAAAATTTTGAAAAATGATCAAAAATTGTCAAAATTTTGAAAAAATGGTCAATAATTATAAAAAACTGTCAAAAATAGTCAATAATTTTTAAAAATTGTCAAAATTTCTGAAAAATTGTCAAAAATGGTCAATAATTGTCAGAAACTGTCAAAAATGGTCAATAATTGTCAGAACCAATCAAAAATTGTCAAAAATGGTCAATAATCGTTAAAATTTTGAAAAATGGTCAAAAATTGTCAAAATTTTGAAAAAATGGTCAATAATTATAAAAAAGTGTCAAAAATAGTCAATAATTTTTAAAAATTGTCAAAATCTCTGAAAAATTGTCAAAAATGGTCGATAACTGTCAGAAACTGTCAAAAATTGTCAAAAATGGTCAATAATTGTTAAAATTTTGAAACATGGTCTTAAATGGTCAAACTTTTTGAAAAATTGTCAAAAATGATCAATAATTGTCAAAACTGTCAAAATTGGCAAATAATTGTCAAAAATGGTCAATCATTGTTAATATTTGAAAGAATGATCAATAATTGTCAATTGTCAATTGATTTTTGCTGTACTTGTAAATAACTTGATCAAAAGTATCTCCGTGACATTCATGAATCGTTCGAGCACTATTTGGATTAGCAATATTTTGTATTTCAGCTTCTATCTTCTTCTGGAATATTCTAATACCATCACGACACAATCTATCAGCTTCTTCTTGCACAAATTGATGATTTTCCCAACCTCGCATTATATTGTGCATGAGAAGCAAGCTTCTGTCGGCGGTCCGACGACCGCTCACCTTTTTTGTTAAATAATATAAGTAGTTTTTGGCTAGTGGTTATCCACAACATTGTAACACATATATTTTTGATAAAATACCTAAAGATTATACGTGTCTTTAATACTTATGATCCTGGAGAGGATATTAGAACAAACTTATTAAATTATTAACGAGTGGTATTCATACCCAAACCAGGAAGGATGGATAACACCTTACCAAAAGCATTCCGACCAATTAGTCTCAATCGTTGTTTGTAAAAACAATGGAGATGCTATGTGAGAGGTATATAAGAGATGAAGTGCTAGTTCACAACCCACGTCATCTAAACCAGCATGCATATAGTCCGGGAAGGGCCACCGTTTCACCAAGTGGTTGGCCGAATTGAAAGGGATGAAATCAAGTGATGCAGTCTTGCCAGGATCACCCTGAGTGACCCTGGGAAGCTGGCGTCGAAAAAATATTTGGTGATCACCAGGTAAAACCTACGTTTAACAGTAAGATTTCTGACTGGCCACTGTCAGCTAGGAAACACCTCCATACAATGGGGCTAGTGGAACCACCTCTATGCAGGATGTGTGAACAGGAAGACGAAACTGTCAGGCATGTCTTATGCGAGTACCCGGAGTTATCGTCAATGAGGGAGAGTGTTCGGTGAGTCTTGGCCTACACCTGCCGATATAAAGGAGATGTCTCCTAGTGACCTGTCAACCTTTCTGGAAAGAACAGGATGGACGATGACCTAGGAGGACAACTCCTCGGGAGGACGTACAATGGGTCACATGTGGGCTAAACTCACCTTCCCTACTCTACAGATACAGATTGTTGAAAGATTTGTATATTTTATTTTGTAGCGCATTATTTGTGTCCTTAATATTCATTGTGAAAACAAAAGTAATGTTATCCTGTCTACAAATGATATTTTAATGACATTTAGACCTGCATGCATCCCTATAAAAAAGATTAAAAAGTGAACACACGTGTCTCATTTTATACGGTTTTCATTCCACCAGATAACGATCTTCAGATATACGGTATAATAAATTCCAAACTACTTTTTGTTATAATTGCTATCTCGAAACAGAGTTTGTTAATATGTGACTTTTATGGACAATTCAGTTGAAAAAAAATTAACAAGCTTTAAATGAGTAATTTAAAGTTAAAAGATATAAGAAGAATGTTTTACGATTGTAAGGACAACTTGAAACCAGCACTGCATTTTAAAAAGTCATTATTTTCGTTTTAAATGCTATTTTCTTCTTGTTTTTTTTCTTTTAGAAATTAAGTACACTGGTCAACAACTTTTTCGTTACTTATTGACAACATGGGCGGCAATTTTAAGTATAAAACATTACCATAAATTAACATAAATAAGAATGAAAATACTTACAACATAAATTATTTAAAATAGTTGATAGATGTTAATACAAGTGTATTTTTAGTTCACAGACACATCACAAGTGATAAAATTTAAAAGAATAAAATGGTGTCACACTTTTTAAGGTGAAGGTACTTCATCAAGATCCTTCAGTTTCCATTTTGTACTATAACTGAGCTTTGAACATAACTGTGTTGTATGTCTGTGATTGGTATTACTTGCGTTGTTCCAATGACATTTATTCTGTATTACTTTTCCAAATTGGCAGCCATAAGAAACATATTATAGCGATTTACAAATGCTGTTTTCGACAATAATTAACAGAAGTTAGAAATAAACCTTCAACTAATTTTTGTATGTCGTAAAACGACTGTAGTTACACTGCCATAGATCTCCTAATTGATTAACCCAGCGTTGTTATAAAAATCCACATCTTAAGGATAACGCGAAGGAACAAAAATCCCCTAAGCAATTTGATTCTTGTCTTGCAGAAAACGTGCAACGCAAACGACCAGAACTAATAGTTTTTTTTCCAGAGTGCAGAGGGAGTTTTGTTCTTTTCTCCCTTGTTGAAAGGTGCTCGCAAAATTGACCAATTGTGTACGAGGGTAAAGTAAAATTTTCTTTTAGACGTCGTAAGGACCTAGCATTTGGTCTATCCATATTTATGGATAGGATTTATGGACATTCAAATTATTTAGTTCCTCCAAAATAAAAAACAAATAAATTGTAAACCAATCTAATTTTTAAATTATGTTTTCTTGTATGTAAGAAATGAAATAGTTATGTACACTGATTTTGATTTAATAAACAACTATCAACAAAACAATATGGAAATCAACAATAATATCGATTGTTACAAAAAAAAATTCAATATTTTGTCGTGTCGACAATAATAGAAAATAGAACTGTGAAATACTCTTACCACTAATATTCGTACCTCTCCGAATATTATTACGGAACGTGACTTCCGCTCTGTCTAATGAGCTGGTTTTTAATTTTTCTCACAGAAATGTGGGGACGTAATCTAATAAAACCTTAATAGAATTTACGTTCAGTACTATGCGAATATTAGTAAATTTGATATCAAATTTTCGTGTAAGTATGCAACTACGATACCAGATAATACAACCTATAAATAAATACTTATCTAAGCACTTTAGATACTATGCAATGTTTAACCTCAAAACTGTGTTATGCCAAAATCCACAATTAACATTTGTGAATTGATTTCAGTTTCCTAGATACTGGAATCTCGTTCAAATTAATCAACAAGATTAATCTATTTCGTACAATTATTTGGAATATTATGAAAAATTTATAAACTGGATATCTCACCAATTCTATAGACTCTGCGTTATGAAGAATAGTTCCCCAATAAATTTTACTGTTGATATGAAATATTTCGAATTTGTTTTAAAAACGTGATCCTAAATTTCGATTGATACAATTGTATCCATGAGTCCATAAAATCCATAACAAGACATACATACATTTTCCAAATCTGTTACTTTCTAATTTTTATTTCCACTATTTGGTACCAAATTTCTCTCCATTTTATTTATCCACCATTCAGCGTTATTTCTATGATTTTTTATCACCCCGGTAACTTTTTTCATAATACACGGTTAATTTTCTCTTCTCCCTTTCGTTCCAAACAGTAACCTCTTGTATAACAAGAAACGTGGGACTTAAAAAACAAGAAAATCTCTCGGTGGTGGAGAAATGACGCCATTTCAAATGTCGAGATAGTGAAACAAATGACTCCAATTAGCTGACCATTCGTCTCGCACCTTGCGTTTTTCTCTCTCTTTTCACGAAAAACTTTCAGGGTAGATATGACTCAAAGAAGATCTATGTTTTAAATAATTGTTAACGAAATCTTTTACAGTTAATTGTTAGTTATAGTCTAAACCTTACATTGTTTTTAAAATAACATATTTTTGCTAATTAACTTTCTGTAGATCGTATTAAAAATTGCTCACTTTTTAGTTCGATCTGTCAAAAATTTTAGTGATAGAAGACATTTTCAATAAATATAAAATTTGTTATAATAAATTTCCACCAACTCTATTTCAATCACCAACAATCTACCTGCGTAAAAATGCCTAACGTCCGAATCAGAAACAGACTCCAATAACCTGATAATTGCATTTGCTCTTGTTAACAATGTTTTTGACGCTGATGATGCCAAAAGCTAACATACAGCGCTGCCAATCTCTCGTGGTATTATTATCAATCAAATATGTTCGATGATAATCCCCATGTACTAGAATATACAGATACATTCAAACACAAACGGAACATAGGGATTTAATGTATTCTCCGATCTAAATAGTCCACCAACAAAACATTTCTCTAAGTTCACTTCAATGAATATCAAGTATCGATCTGGACAGCTGGATTCAGAACCACTCCCATTCTCCTTCCAAAATTTGTTAGTTATGTGTGAACTGCGATTTAGTATTGAATAATTATTTGATGGGGGTAGTAAACGTCGCTACATATTGAAACAATACGTTTACGTTTTATGTTGTTAAAATCGAAAATTAATTGTTAAATTCTCTTTAACAATTAATGTTTCGAGTTAAGATAATATGTTTTGATTTCTTTTGGGCATAACGGCTTTCAAAATAAACATCAATTCGTGAATAAAACAAAATAAGTTTCTTTAAATTGAAACAAAGTTATGGCCTTGAACACTCTCACCTATCGACTGTCTGAGGCTAATTGAGGACCACCCACAGTTGAGAATACGGAGTGGTGGGAAATCTTTCCGAACTTTGACACTTTCCATGAAAATACGTTCAGAGATGTTACATCTGGTAGCCTAGGTAGCCAATAAGTTGATCCACCAATCTGGTTTGAACCTCATTCTACTGTGAACGGAATTGTTTTGCTTCAACAGATTGTGCATGGTTTGAAGGTATCAGCATGGAATGGGTGCTTCAAAAGTGCACGGAAAACAGTATTAAGCTTAATGGAAAACATTTGGAAAAACAACGAATACTTTTGATGATAAACATCTGCCTGATTTCCAGAATCCGAACACTAGGAATACTCTCAGTTCATTTTAGATAGAATGTTTTTACAATTAGAAAGACTTCAATATTTGACTTGTATGTGTCTCAAAACGTATTCAATTACAAAAAAAATGAATAATTGCAATGTAAGCCACGTTGGCGGAAAAGTCTCGGTTAGGTTGCACTCTATGACATTTTCAATTCCACTATCGGGCTTCTTCCTTGCCATAAATTCATATATATAAAGTTCGGAAGATTTATGTGAATACGAACTCCCGTTCTCGTTGCCGTTTCCCTGACATTTGTTTAGTTTTAGCAGTCTTGCCTGTATCGTGTCGAAAATGTCACTTTGCTCGTGTATATTTTCAGCGATGTGGTTTTTGTATTTAGGTCGCTTGACTGATTCATATAAGAAGCAAAATACGGAGATATTTGAATCTTGGAGGGAGATTTTAGATTTCAAAAAATGTCAGTTGATTTCCGTACCAAAATATTTACATGAAAAAATTTATTTTAAACAAATTATTTGGAATCACTACAACTACAGGGTGTCAATTTTAAAACTTACAATGGGCTGTACCTCGTGAACGAAAAGAGATTTCAAAAAAAATAAAATTCAAACCCGTTCCTAGGGTAGAGAGGGGGAACTAAAATGACATGAGAGAGAATGCACCCCATCAATCCCCTTTGCCCCACCTACCCCACCTACAAAAATTTGAATGGCAACCCCCTACTTGTCGTTAATAAGCCCGTAGAAAATGCTTTCCAACGGTTTTGAAATTTTTTTGAAATATCTTTTCGTTCACGAGGTACAGCCTCATTGTATTTTTTAAAATTGACACCCTGTAATTTACAAGGTTACTAGTCGTGCAGTTTACTAAGTTTAATCTTCGGTTTTGAAAAAGGTTTTTGTTTCTGAAGGTTTAGAACCTTCTTGGGGTTTTTGAGTGAGATGATAATTTTTGGAAAATGTACTGGGGTTTCAAGGAATTTTCTTGTATTTTTGACAATTAGGACCATTAGTGAGTTAAATTTTTGGACTATGACTAAGGGAGCTTCAAGTGTATGGCTGGAAAGTGCCAAATCCAAACTGAGATTAGGGTGTAACATTTCCAGTTTATTACAAAATATTTGAAAATATACTTTATATTTCTATATTCACCTATGAAAAGCATTTCACGAATACTAAAATGAAATAAACTTCCTTCGAAGCTAATATAATTAAAGTAACTTGCTGGTGGTGTGAAAGAAAGTAAAAGAAAATCAATCACCGATAACAGATTCGCGAAATCTCGTTATAGATTTGAATCGTTAGGCCTTTTCTATCACAAAAACAAATACAAGACTAATGATCCAGAAAACCGAATGATTGGCAGGTAATTATTCCGATGTGAAACTTAAATTGCTTTTTCACATCACTTCCAATGTATAATTATTCATTCAAATAACTCGATCGATATTCGGGAAATTATCCATGGCGAATAGCAGAGTAGGCGATGGAGAAAATTAGCAATAGGTTATCAAGAAAATAGTGTCGTATTGCTTTCATTAATCAAAATGGGGATAGTTAGTTGCTGAAATATCTTCAAAAAAGATCTAATTAACACCTGGGAAGCATTATAGTGAGTTGAAAACAGTCTAAGAGGGATATCAAAAGTATATAAACGATTTAAGGAAAAAATATGATTTAGGCATACAAAATGGGATGCTGTAGATGATGATTTTGTTGGATTAATAGGAAATCTTTAGACAAGTTAGTGAAGAAAGGAAAATCTGCGCTGTCATGTTTCCATCAAGCACTACCAATTCTGTACGTCCATTAAAACAAACAGCAGCTCTACCACCTCTAAACCATCCGTTCAGCTCTAATGACCTTGAGAAATCTGAAGCTGTTTTTGGTTGACTTCATCAATACTGCTAATCAAGACTTCAAGTCGTCGGCACCTCAGTCTTTCGGCTTTTTGTGCTTTCAGCTGCTCTAAGTCCATACTATATTTCTTATGAAATCGTTAGTAATGTTCTTAGGAAACTGAAAATATCAACGGTTCAATTCAACTGAAGAATCACAATAAAAAAGAAGTTTTTGTTGTTACTATTTCCCCTTTAAATAAAGAATAAGAGTGCCACTGGCAGCAATCGGATCAAAAATCTAAGACCATAATCTTAAAAATGATTACTGAATATCGGAAACGATTTATAATAATTCCTGCTTCTGAAAGGTCTATTAACCGACTGGATAAAATGTATAAGATAAAAAACAGACGAGATGCTTTTACATGAAAGCTGCAATAATTTATAAATGTTATTTCAAATTATATCCTCCATTAGATAGATTACACAAGAGTTATTTTAATCGTCTTACCAAAAAGTGAAAAGGATATAGAAGATTTTTTTTATTTGGTCGGTAAATATTTGGGAATTTGGGACTATGAGTGTAGTAAAAGTGGAAATTTAAATAAGACATGTTGAGCTCTATTATACCCATAAATCATTGGAGCTTTGTGAAAACGAAAATATGAAAAATAACTTTTTGTTACATACTAGGCCGATATAGGTCCAGAGTTGAACATAATAGGAACATTTTTAAAATGTTTCATATCGTTTGCAAAAATCCTTTGTTAATTTCTCTAAATTAAAATTTTCGAACTTTGAATTGATTTATTAATAATATAGACATATGTAATGGATTTTTTGGTTCTTGAAGGAAGGCGAAATAGAAATAAAAATCGACCTATTTTTGTATTTTCCCCAAAAATAATTCGTCTTCAGGATAATCACTCTGTTTCGTTTTCGGTTCCGCACCGTGTATTAGAGGGCCGTCTTTTATATTATATTTTATAAGTCCAGTGAATAAAGGGTCCCAGATGCGATTATACCTGCCGGTCCATGATTTTTCCGTAAAGTTTTCGGCAAAAACCATAAGGACCATTTTTGTAGACAATGAACTACTCTTCATTTTTTCCCTATATAAAAATTCTCTAAATGCTATATTTGAGGAGATATTGGCGGAAAACCAATTTTTGGAACTTTGGGGCCGGGAACGCCCCCCCAAAATGGCAATGAGGTGTGTGAAATTTTTGGATGTTCAATTACAAGTCAAACACCACCCTTCACGGAATATTCATGGACTGGCAGGATTTTTGTGAACTTTGCCTACTTTTTGTCCTTCATTTACTGGACTATATAGAGATAGAAAAAAACAGTAGATAACTTTCGATTGTTTTTCAAATCATTCTCCACGAAAAGAAATGCATTTTTGCATCTTTTGGAACCAATTCTGGAATGAGTTATTCCACTCGCTTATTGATAGAGGAGATGGTCCGAATATAGGCCAGGCACTTAATATGGGTCCATCTCGAAGCTTAGTATCGCCATCTGCCAGATCAAGTTTACATATTGTCAATACCTATTTTACCATCTCCCGGATCCATTTTACAGGTTTCTATTAAACTATTGTGATGAAAACCATGTTTACATCATATCCCTTTCTCTACACTCGACTCATAAACTTCAGCCTCTTGACAAGACTTTTATGGGGCCACTTAAATCCTACTACAGTGGAGAAATTAGGGCTTGGTTAAGAAGAAAAAAAAAGAACAGTAACACAATTTGATCTGGCTGAATTGCTTGGCAATGCTCTGTTGAAGTGCCGGACAACGGAGTTAGCTGTAAATGTCTTCAGAGTGACAGGAATCTCTGCACTGAATAGACAGGTTTTTACGGAGGCTGGCTTTATTGCCGAAATAATTGAATCCGAAAAATCATGTAAGTCAGGCTCAGAAACTCGGCTACAAGAACCACAATCTCGTTCAACCATTACTGATGTTGATGGTTCAAAAGATCTAGATTCCCAACCAGAACGTTACAAATATCTGGATCCCCAACCAGGGTGTTCAAAAGATCTAGATTCCCAACCAGAACGTTACAAATATCTGGATCCCCAACCAGGGTGTTCAAAAGATCTAGATTCCCAACCAGACCGTTCCAAATATCTGGATACCCAACCAGGGGGTTCAAAAGATCTAGATTCCCAACCAGACCATTCCAAATATCTGGACCCCCAACCAGGGTGTTCAAAAGATCTAGATTCCCAACCAGACCGTACCAAATAACTTGATCCCAACCAGGGTGTTCATACCATAAACCATAGTCAGACCATTCGATATTTCACCTGTTCCACTGGTTAAGAAGCGAGTAACTACAAGGGGACGAAAACCTTCCAAATCACAAGTTATAACTTCATCCCCTTATGAAACAGAACTAGAAATATCAATCGAAAAATTAAACAAAACAAAAAATGGGAAGAGAAAGGGGAAATTAGTTGCAGTAGAATCCAGCGAATGTCGAAAGAAGGCCACAAAAAGAATAAGAGAAGAATCAAGCTCGGAAGAGGATGGAGAACAGGAATTTGCACCTGCAGATGATGATCTTGACATGGGCCAAATTGGACATTTTGTCCAAGAACGCAACATGTTTATCTTGTGATGAGCGCTTTTCTCAAGACACTAGGGGCCAAATATGTTAAAATTTTTGAACAATTGTCAAAAATGGTCAATAATTGTCAAAGACGGTCAATAATTGTCAAAATTCGTCAAAAACTGTCAAAAATAGTCAATAACTGATAAAATTTTTAAAAAATTGTTAAAAATTTTTAAATATGGTCAAAAACTGTCAAGAATTTGGAAAAATCGTTAAAAATTGTCAAAAACTGTCAAAATTTAAAAAAATGGTTAATAAATGCCAAATATTTTCAAAAATGGTCAAAAATTTGGAAAAATGGTCCATAATTGTCAAAAATGGTCAAAAATTGTAAAAATTTTTGAAAAATGGTCAATTTTTTCGAAAAATTGTCAAAAATGGTCAAAGATTATCAAAATTTTGAAAAAATGGTCAATAATTGTCAAAGACGGTCAATAATTGTCAAAATTCGTCAAAAACTGTCAAAAATGGTCAATAACTGTTAAAATTTTTAAAAAATTGTTAAAAATTTTTAAATATGGTCAAAAACTGTCAAGAATTTGAAAAAATCGTTAAAAATTGTCAAAAACTGTCAAAATTTAAAAAAAATGGTTAATAAATGCCAAATATTTTCAAAAATGGTCAAAAATTTGGAAAAATGGTCCATAATTGTCAAAAATGGTCAAAAATTGTAAAATTTTTTGAAAAATGGTCAATTTTTTCGAAAAATTGTCAAAAATGGTCAAAGATTATCAAAATTTTGAAAAAATGGCCAATAATTATAAAAAACTGTCAAAAATTATCAAAATTTTTGAAAAATTGTCGAAAATAGTCAATAATTGTCAGAACCTGTCAAAAATGTTCAAAAATTGTCAATAATTGTTAAAATTTAAAAAAATGGTTAATAAATGCCAAATATTTTCAAAAATTGTCAAACATTTGGAAAAATGGTCGATAATTGTCAAAAATGGTCAAAATTTTTGAAAAATGGTCAATAATTGTCAAAAATTGTCAATTTTTTCGAAAGATTGTCAAAAATGGTCAAAAATTGTCAAAATTTTGAAAAAATGGTCAATAATTATAAAAAACTGTCAAAAATTATCAAAATTTTTGAAAATTTTACAAAAAAGGGCAATAATTGTCAGAACCTGTCAAAAATGTTCAAAAATTGTCAATAATTGTTAAAATTTGGAAAAATGGTTTAAAATGGTCAAAATTTTTGAAAAATTGGTCAATAATTGTCAAAAATGGTCAATAATTGTTAAAATTTGAAAAAATTGTCAAAAATTGTCAAAATTTTGAAAAAACGGTCAATAAGTGCCAAATATGTTGAAATTTTTGAAAAATTGTCGAAAATGGTCAATGATTGTCAAAGACGGACAATATTTGTCAAAATTCGTCAAAAATGGTCAAAAATTGTCAAAATTTTTGAAAAATGGTGAAAAATTCACGAAAAATGGTCATTCGAGTGGTCATTCTATTGTACATAAGAAGCAAGCTTCTGTCGTCTTTTTTTAGTATGTAGGTATCTATCCATTTTTAGTTACATTATTGAGGGGCCCATATTCCACACCCTCTGACCAAATATCAGAAATGTGCACTGTTTTGTGTTATTCTTTATCATAAATATATTATACGTTTTTGAGAAAAGTTAACATTGGAATTTATTCATTAGGTCTTTACAACGTCCATAAACCTACATACAATCATAATGAAAAAATAAAAAAGTTATTTCAAAAAAATAAAATGGGGGCCCATATTCGGACCATCTCCTCTACCTTCATCAAATTGAAAATCAAAACACATGTACCCCCCACTAGTGGATTATTCTTAAATATTCAGGGGAAACAGGATAATAACAGAAATACGTCATCACCAAAAATCCAAGATTTTCCAAATCGCCCTGTATCTTCTAAATTAAAATATTTTCAAAAAAATTAAAAGCAACGCTTTGTGGAAACCATCTTAATTTCTCACCCAAAATATGTGATTTTATGGGACTTGGTTCTATCCTGAATAATTTGCGAAATTCACAGAATATCTTTATTGATATCTTTCATATTATATTATTTACAATTATTCACATATCAAATACAGATTCCCACCACAATTCAGGTTTGTCGTACCCCAAAGATTCAGGAAAATCACAACCCAACTCGGCAACTGTACCACCAACTTCTTGAACAATGTACGGCCATATAGTGCTCGTTTCGTTTCCGCATTTTCTCTTACACATCTCCAAAAATCTAACGGCGAGAGCGTAATCGTTAAGACGTCTACATGCGTGTAATCCTGCAATAATTATTCTTGGTTCCGGAACGGAATCATAACCGGTTAAATCGTTCATAGCTTGACGTACATCCCAGCCGTCGGAATCATCTTTACTGAAAATGCACTCGTATCTAGATATCATGTCTTCAGCACTTTCATGATGGACAGCTAAATAGCTTATGGCCCGGGAGTTCTTCAAGTATTTCTTAGGAACTCGATTAATAACACTTCTTGCGAGTTTTGTTAAGAGCGACATTTTATAAATTGTATTTCGTTGATGTCAGTTCAGTTTGTCAAAATATTTTGACGTTTCCATATTGACTGAACTAAATGATGACAAGAGAGAGTTTATGACTTTGAAGGATCAAATACTCGGAGAAATGGACAACAGCCATTATCTCAGTGGCTCGATGTGAGCGAAAGCGATAGTTCTCTAATCTCTAGCCTAGACAAAGATAGTCTACAAGCTGCTAAGTAATGGTGCTCATACAAAACATGGAAAAATGGTAATTCAATGTTTAAAATATTTCACAATGAGGATTTCAATAGAGGCCAACTTTTTTGTATTTTTATATTTCTAGGTCTACCTGTATTGGGTTTAACGCAAAAATTTATTTAAAGCGATTAATTATTATTTACTTTGTAAATTATAAAGAAGAAAGTGCTCACCAAAGTGCTTTAAAAGCATCGGTTAATAATTTATTGGCCGGTGAAAATTATTACATACATTTTATATTTACGACCATGTTATGACCGGCTAATGAGATTTATTAGTGATGCTAACACTGGTTATACGCAGAATACATTTGACCTATACGAGGTGGATCAACTAAAGATTGTAGTATTTTCATAAAACGAAACCATCTTATGGAGAGCTTTTAACAAAGTATTCAAAACTAAATAAATTAAAAATATCTATGAAGTAAACTGAATGGATTTGGTAAACAGTAATCTAAGGGCAAGTATACTGTGATTATGAACAGAATTGATTATGATTCAAAATTAATAAATTTCAAAACGAACAAATAAACCTACCAAACGAATTGAAAACGAAATATACAGTGCCCTTCTAAAGTCTTCTTCTCCCTGTCTATTTCATGAAGCATAGAACTACTTATTGGGCTATATGCATCGGCAGACATTGAATTACACTTTTAAGTTAAACCGGGTTGGTATATCTGCAAGATATAACCAACCATTCTGGTTTGTAATTAGGAGGAACAGCATCACTTTGTAACAGGAGATCCTGTTTCTCTGCCCAAAATAATTCCTTTTGCTTATAAATTACCTATTATATTCCCTCTCGAGCCATCTAACAGCAAAGCCTAGGAACGCATTTAACTATAATGTCGACGCACGTTAGATTCCTTACTTATGTTCTCATATCTTTTCTGAGAGGGCATTGTTAAAGATTTGAAACATCCGAAAATTGTCAGAAATGATGTGCGCAGATAAGTTGAGTAAATAAGAAACCATTTTGGAGACAAGCCTGACAAGCGTTCTCTCGATTGTCTAAAAAAGACAATTATAATGTGAGTTGTGTCGAAGGAAATTCTAAATTGCAACAACTTTACATTCTACAATCAACTTGATTGGACTAGCAACTTGATTTGAAAATCAACTAGATTCGAAAATCAATTCAGTTCGATTCTCTACTTCCGACACTACGTTATACTTGCTTTAACAAGTATGGATCATATTATGTCCAGTACTTTGTTGACATAAAATTCGTTTCTCTTCTCCATTTGAGAATACGAAAACCATTTATAGATGCATAAGCCGATATATCTTTCTAATATTTGATTAATCATACCGTTAGAGAACCTTTAGCATTGAACTGATTTCCCTCGAAATCTTATGAAGTTGTGTATTTAATGTACGACGGCCAAGGGCCATATTTCTTTGATTCATCATACCGTTGTAGAACCTTTAGCATTGAACTAATTTCCCTAGGAACCTTATTAATTTGTATATTTAATGTACGACGGCCAAGGGCCATATCTGTAAAATAGTAGGGACCAAGTCGACTTTAAGTAGGATATTCTTCATTAGATTGTCAAGTTACTTTTCCGATTTTTATTTAATGATCATCTAAGTACCCATAAAAAACCATATACTCTGTTTTTCATCATTTTAGCAGGGTGCATTATATTATTTCATTTTACAAATGACGTGGCGCTCAAATAAGTTATATGCCAGACAAATTTTTATTATCTAAGTGTTATACAACATTTAGGCGAAAATTCACGACCCATTGTTTTACCTAGAGCTTAGTCGAAGGCATACCGTAAGTAACACTAGAATTATCTTTTTATCACTTATCTACCTGGTAAGTTACAACTTGTAGACCGGTTTCGGCGTATTTGCGCCTCATCAGTACAAGGTAGATTATATCCGTCTGGAAGCCTTGAGTGCATAATCCTGGAATGGAGACAACGTTGAAAAAACGTCAATACATTAACCTCAGTAAAGTGACTTTTAATTTGAAGAATTTTTGTCTGTATATTAAATTAAAAAGAAAAGATACATTAAACAACAATAATTATAACTACTTATATATGTGATGTGACAATTGTTTTCTCAATTACATTGAAACAAAACTATACCATTTAGACGTTCGCTTTGAATTATTGCGACGATCGAAGAAAAGGCAAGTTTTCGTACCTCTTGACTACTAATAACCATTACTCAGTGTCGCCTTTATCTCCACTCGAGTCTCTTCCATAGTTTTAATTACGTTGAAATTACTCAACTGTAGGGCATTGCAATTATAGACGAATTATCAACTCTGAATCATTTTCACAATTAGGTATTATTAAGTTTGAAGGCGCTTTTTTTGTGCCTTGTCGTTACTACATTTTTCATTTAATAAAGATGATATTTAATGAAGAAAACATTTTTAAAGTATAGTACCGCTCCTCAGTTTTTTTTTCTTTTAAACGCGTTGAATTTACATTAATAAACACTTGGTGACCGATCTCGTAATTTGTTCAAACACGATCTCCGAATTCGTGAACTAAATCTAGTTCCTAGTCCCATAATTATAATGACTACCGACTTTTTTCCCTCTAGTCACAAAACACCCAGATCATTGAAATAAATTTGAGTACAAAATTTTTTATCGCCCATGGTATTTCTGAGTTATTTCCATATAATGAAGTTGACATTCTACGTGAAATCTTTATTCACTCAATATCCGACTTTGCCGTGAAAAATAATCACTTAACATTCTCTCACCCTCAGTTTATTCTCTCCAACAATGTGGATTTGTGAAAGATCTGCCAGGATATCGCTTTCAGCCCCCGGCACATAATAGCCAGATTTGAATTCCAAGTAGGCGGAGAAAACACCTGAAAGTGCATTGAAACCCTCAAATGGAATATAAATGCAATAAATGGGGAGATGTGCTGTCGATAGGCAAAGAAAAGAATTATGTTTCCTTCCTTCCTTTTCTCGCATTCGAGTGAAAACTAAATTTGCTGAAGATATTGGGAGAAAGTGATTGTCATATTTGAATTAATTCTCAAATAATCTCTTAGTGCAAATACCATTTTGAATTCGAGTTACCTTTGATTTTTTGCTGAATCAAAACTTATCACTTACTATTAGTGAACTCTGATTAATCTGATGTAAGCCCCTAAAAGGCGATAAATTTATTCGTAATTGAAGGGAAACCGACAATGCACCATTGGTTCAGCTTTGGCTGAAAAGGGCATTAAACCAACCATTACCGGCTGGATAGATGCCATGCTCACTAATAGAACAGCCACTACTTCTCTTCAGGATGAGACCATTCGCTTTAAGGTTTCCAGGGGCTCCTCACAAGGCGGACTACTATCTCCCCTACTGTGATCACTCTTGTTGGATGACTTGCTTAGCACTTTCGAAAGAAGAGGGGTAGAACTGCAAGCGTATGCAGACGTCCTTGTCATCCTGGCAAGGATCAAGTCAGGAAGGGTAACACATAATATCCTCGAAAAGACGTTGGACGATGTCCACAGTTGGTGCCAGATGTCTGTTAACCCTGTTAAAACTGTAATAGTCCCCTTCACTAGAAAAGGGAAATTGGAGGATCTTCCACCACTTTCCTACTATAGTGAGGAAGTAAAATATTTGGGGATTATCCTAGATACAAAACTTACATGGAACGCTCTCTTGGAAAAAGTTATCCATAAGGCCGGACTATCCTTGTGGAAAAGTCGCAGGATCCGTGGAAAATCTTGGGGCCTGGGACTCAAACAAATCCATAGGATTTATGTGATGATTGTTAGACCAATGATCACATGTGCTTGGTGGTCAAAAGCTTTACAGCGAACGGCCCAAGCAAAGCTCTCTGGTATACAGAAACAGGCTTGTCTAGCAATTACTGGTGCCATCAGTACCACACCGTCAACAGCCATAGAAATCCTTTTAGACCTACCTCCTCTCCATATATTTCTGGAAAAGGAGGCTAGATGGACAGCATATAGAATTGCGCATATTTCTAAACAGGCTTATACAAAGCAAAGCAGTGCTAGTGGACACTGAAAGTCACAGTATTCTGGGAATGACAACTCACATAAACTACGACCTGCCTTATACCGTCCTAATTCCAAATAGAGACGAATCTCCTCCGTAAGGATGAATTATTAAGAGCAGACAGCTGTTGGTACATAGATGGATCAAAAACACCCTCAGGCTCTGGTGCAGGAGTATACGGGCGCAGACCTAGGACAGAAATTTCAACCTCTCTAGGATCCTATGCAACCGTATTTCAGGCGGGAATTTACGCCATTGCTTCATGAGTGGAGAGATTAGAGCAAACGAATCTCTCACATAAGTCAATAAAAATTTTGCGGCTTTGAGAGCACTTAGCTCTTACTGTGTAACTTCGAAACTGGTTTAACACTGCCAAAACAGAATTTCCTCAATAGGAAATAGAGTATCGATAGTCTGGATCCCTGACCATTCTGGCAATACCTGGACAGCAAGTAGAGCTTTAGACTTCTGGCATAATATACCAGGATTTGTTCATTCAAAGGCTTTCATACATCCTTCGAAGAATGTCTCCAAACAAATGTTAGACTATAGCAGGCATGACCTACGTTGTCTAACGGGCCACTATCATCTGAATCATCGTATGCTAAGACTTGGACTGTCGGAAGATCCGACTTGTCGTCTTTACCTTGAAGATGATGAAACAGCAGATCATATAATTTGTGCCTGCCCCGCCGCGGCTCGACTCAGGTATCTGATGTTTGGCAGGGTCTCTATCTCTCGCCCTCGGACCTGAAATATCATTCACCAAACAAACTAATCGGCTTTGTTAAGAAGCTGAATTTGTTTGGTGAAATCTGAATAGGTATGAGCCAGAATAGACTCTTGCGAGTCGCAGTGGAGGGCCTTATAGACCCACTCACCATAAACCTAACCTAACCTAAGACCCTAAAACCTTCCAAATGTGGTCGAAATGTTGTTTAGTTGCCAATTACGTAATTATCCACATATTCCCAAAGGTATGATTTCCTTTCTTTCTTACTTCTTCTAAGAAATCTTCATACTTTCCACTACTCTATACCACCAAGAATTATATCAAATCGCAAATTATATATTATATCCTGGATCCATCGGTAAAATCTCATACTTTGCAGCTTCGAACGCGATTCAACTCCAGGCGCAAGTTGAACTCGGTCGAAACACACCACCGAAATCATAATGACCATGTGAGATCCCTAAAACTACTCAAGTGCATATATCACTTAAAACGGCAATTCACCAGTGCGTGGCAGAAATCAATGGGCGGGAAAGGAATATCGTTGGGTTGTCATCCTCACAAACAGTCAAACTGCACTGAAGGAATTAAATCCCATAGAGATCAATTCCAAGCTAGTATGGAATGACAAACGTGCCCTAAACACACTAGGAGACCGTAGCCACAACAAATTAAATTGCACAGAAATCTCCAAAAGGTTGAGAAATATCACCAGGAGTAACATGCAAAACAATGCATTAGAGAACATTCGCCAAACTTTACCGAAGACCCTAATCGAAAAATATAGAAAAACTGCCAAAGGCATAGAAGGTCTGCTAAGGGGGTAATGTAAGATTGATTGATTGATTGGTTCGGCACCACTGGCTTAAGGACCTCGGCACCTCAGCCTCAAGGCATTTTGTGCTCTTGGTGATACCGTTTATATGAAGAGGCCATCAGAAGTCCTTATCAGGCTCAACAGTATTTTCACTAGATCCTTCTTGGAGAAATTCTCCCTTGGATACTCTAGTCCTAGGAGTCTATATCTCCAATGAGACAGTGCTTTACATTCGAAAATAATGTGAGAGGCTGTTTCCTCTTCTTCCATGCACAACCGACAGTTAGGCCTATATATGCCAATTGTATGCGTGTGCTTCCTTAGGGTACAGTGAACGGTGAGTAATCCCGTCACTTTCCTCATCTGGTCCCTGCTGAGGTTTAACATTTCGACTCCGAGGTCTTTTTGGCCAGGAGTTTGCGTTGTTTCTGTTTTGGCACTTGTCTCCAGTACGTCTGATGTTTAGTTTGGATCCACCGAGATGTACAACCACGTGCAACAGATTTTGATATTCCAAATACAGGTTCAGGACCAATGAATGCAGTTTCAGACGCTAGCCTTGCTATGGTGTCTTGCCTTTTCATTGCCTACAATACCCTTGTGTCCCGGGAATTACTCTATTATGGTTTGCCAGGGTTAAAAGTTTTTATAGGCAGTCCCAGACCAATCTAGATCTGATCTGGGGATTACTAACCTGACTATCAGAGAGTATGAGGATCTTTTGGCCTCTATACCCCCTTTCGATGTTCATTTGCAATGCATGTCGATAGCGTAGATTTCTGCCTTGAATGCAGATGCCAACTTCCCAATGTAAGCTTAGTGGTATTAGTAGGAACACAAAGCTAATGGGGATGACCTCTGGAGACATGTGCAGATTTTGGCAGATGGGAGAGAAAACTGTTGTTTATCTAGGTGAAGAGAAGCCACCGGCAAGAAACTTTATGTTAGGTTCTGTCTTGAAGCTGATTTGTACATAAAGAGAGTTTGATTGGAGAATGTAATCTAGACTAAGAGGACCACAATAAAGCTGAACATATGGCAGTGAAAAAGGTCAATATCGACCTCAAACCTAATTTAATCTTCCCCCCTAGGAGTCACAGGACCTTGTCGTTGGTGAAGGGGCTTACGGTCCTCGGAGGTGTTGGAGCTTTTTGGCACAGCATCACTGGGGATCAACTAAGAAGTGGCTCAAAAGTCTTAAGCTCAAGGTTTTACGCGAACCGTGCCAAAGGGGGTACAAAATGTACGGTAGCTGTGCCTAACACAAACAGCCATCTCGAACGAAGCCTCCAGGATACCAGGCAACCTCCTGGAGTATGTTGCCTTACTGCGGGGCTCGGCCGCAGTGGACACTTACTTCCCCAGCTACTCGTGGGATCTAGATGGACCAATCGAAAAGTAAAAAAAATAATAATGAAAGGCGATATTCTCCACGTTACACTGGAGGAGGACATGGAGGTCGTAGTTTCTGTCCCTTTACCAATCCCCAGATCGGAGCAGGAAAGGAGGGAGTTACTGGCAACCCCTCCTCACAATCCTCCCGAGGATCCCCCCACAGGGGCAGATTTAGCGGAAGTGGTGGTGGATCTGAACCTTGATAAAAGGATCAGATTTGCAGGCGCTTCAAGAAAACGGCTAAGCCGTTTGATCAAGAGCTGGGTTCCGTACCAAACCGCCGTTGATCGAATAGTCAAGGAGCTGGATGAACGGCACAAAAAAGTGGGAACAAAATATCCCCTTCTTCTGCTGCCACATCCAGCAAAAGACAGAAGCCGGATGAACGGCACAAATCTCCTTCTTCTGGGGCCTCATCCAGTTAAAGGCAAAGATCCAAAGGTAGTACCCCGTAGACGGAGGCAAAAAGCCATGTCCTTCGGCGAGTGCGGCGGATTCTAAGCCATCATTCAAAGCAGTGGCGGAGAGTGTGAAGGTGGGAATCATTCACCCGGATCACCCCAATGTCCTGCTGACAAATGAACAGCTGAAACTGCTTCAAAAAGCAATTCTGAAGGCTATTGAAAGGACGACAAGGGTCCGCAATCCACATAAAATCTGGCGAGGCAAACAGGAATCTGAATGTTATGTGGAGGAGATAAAACCCTTACACTCAAAGCTCACAGTCGGAATAGAATACTAACGGTGAACGCACGTAAACCGCTCGGCTTTCTAAGGAACAAAACAGGTAGTTTGATTTTCATCCATTGGACTTTAAAGTCCTCAGCAGCATCGTTTGGTAT
Organism: Lochmaea crataegi; assembly: GCA_947563755.1. Classification (NCBI taxonomy): domain Eukaryota; kingdom Metazoa; phylum Arthropoda; class Insecta; order Coleoptera; family Chrysomelidae; genus Lochmaea; species Lochmaea crataegi. Next base: position 10,621,949 of record OX387430.1, read on the forward strand.
TAAACAAATCTTCAGCTAACAATACATTAAATATCAGGTGGAAGAATATTTAGTTTCTTTTAGTTAAGAAAAGGTTTTCTTGATTCCGTGTAAATAAAGTCTTTCCGTGATTTTCATCTCCAGTACCATTTGAAAAGAAATCGGAAAAGATCTGGCAAACATTGAACCTACTAACAACCGAGCCAACCAAAATGTGAACACATAAGGAGGGATCAAATGGATTCTTGCAATACATCTTGAGAATTTTTGAAGAATTATCTGCTGAAAGTAAAATAAAGTTTTCCAATAATGATAGATGTTACCATAATAACAAATATTAACAAATTTGTTAGACTGGTATAAGCTTTTCCAAATATCGGCAAAACTACGAAGGCTATTGAAGTTTTCCATAGTGAAACTGCATTTGAAATTTTCAATTTAAATTTAATTTAAATAACTTTTTAATATTGGGAAATAAATTGGCAAATACCTCAAACTATTTTTAAAATTGATTCGGATTGCTACAGGATTTAATTGATGAGTAAATTTTGCGTAAAATCAATTTTGCATCAAATGGACCGCCAACTAAATCTCATTAATTTATATAAATACGTTGTGGCTATAAACGAATTCGTACTGGAAACAATACTTTAATTAAGCTAATGGTTTGAATGAATTGGACATGTCGCTGTTGTTGTGTTTATAACTAAAAACGTCGTCAAAGAATACTATCTGACATATTTGGTGTTTATTTTCTCATGAACTTCTTAACCAAACTCAGGGCGCTAAATGTTAAGTGGTAATTAAACAAAAAATGTGTTGGTCTCACAAGTCTCAGATTAAGATAGAAATTAAAAATGTATCCAAGTGAAAATTAATCATATTATTAAATATTATATCTTCCGTATCTTCCTTGTGGTGTATTCATTATTCTTTTTGTTAATTATTTTGGGAAATTAAACCACAATATTTTTTATATTTTTTAATTCAACGTTTCGGTAGCGTTCCAGCTGCCTTTATCAAGAACAATTAAGTTTTTTTATTCTGGTCACTATCTGACACTAACGAAAAAATTCGACAACTAGACAATCAATAATATTTTGAAGTTAAGACTGCAGAAAATTTGTTGTCAAATTTTTAAGGTCCATTCACAGTCGACCACATCCCTGATAAAATGTGAAACAAAATATCTTTTGTATGAAATTCTAACAATATTATAGTCCACCAGGAATGGGATCCAGTGAAGTGCTATCCTTAATAAGACCGTTCCTGAAGCGTGCACTTCACTGGATCCCATTCCTAGTGGACTATAATATTGTTAGTATGTCATACAAAAGATATTTTGTTTCACATTTCATCAGGGATGTGGTCTACTGTGAATGGATCTTAAAAATTTTTTGCAGTCTTCAAAAGATTATTGATAATTTCCCAAAATAATTAACAAAAAGAATAATTAATCCACCACAAGGAACATACAGAAGATACTATGAGTGTACCTACAGTTGTTAAAAGAGTAATTTAATTTCATTCCAAATTTGGAGGAAAAATTCAGTAAAATTTAATTGTACTGTCAACCTACGGTTCAAAAGCGTTTTAAGTGGAACTTATATAGCAGGTTTAACAAATTGTAATTAATTAAACTGGGATATTTTAACAAACTCATCACGTAACTCACCCGCCGTAATTTAAAATGATTTAGCTAAACAATTATGTACATACAGATTAATAAAAAACAGTCCAATCGAGTGCCTCGACTACTCTTTAAAATCGATTCGGAAAAAACGTTCAAGGAGAGATTTCGATTTTGCAATTTATCTGTAATTGAAAGTAATTTGAAGAGTAAGATTGCATAAGTTTAAGTAAACAAATTGAAAAGACGAAGAGAATCGAGAGGCTATGGCCGTGCCGAGGAAGTTTAAGTGAAAAACTCCAATACAACTTTATGGTGACGTTACTTCACGTACAAAATTAAACGTTGAAGGAAAGGATTAACTCTGAGACACAACAATACTTTTTATTACATGTTCATGGCTTTTTATTTTTCAGGCAAGTATTCAGTATGATTTTATTTTTATGTGGAAACGTTTTTTATTATCTACGAAGACTACTTGGAAATACATATTACTATAGGGTTGTCTTTTTTTCGGGTCGAGATGGGAAGCTCATGTTCGAATGGATCCAGGACCCAAACAGTGTTGGACTCATCCCCAAGGGGATGCATACCAACCAAACCCACCTCAAAACTCGCCGTTATCCCCGCCTCGGAATCACTACCCAAGCAAACTGCGAGAGGGCGGCGGTCCCTCGCACACTCCACTCACGCCGTCGCCTTCTCCCTAAATATCACTCCTACCTCTCATGCCATATCGAGTCGTTCTCTCCCCCTAATCATGCTCTCCTCCTCGCCACTCACCTTCATCCATTCCTTCTCCCCCCTCAACATTATCTCCACTAGTGTTCCAACCAGTGGTAGGGATCTTTATCGAGCCCAACATAAGTATTGCATCGGATGCGTTCCACCATAGTGCTGGGTCAATGGGATTCGTTGAACAAAATATTTAAACAGCCCAATAGTAAAAGACGAAAAATTAAAGAAAATAAGCAAAAATGCAATATCCTAAAACAACCTCTCCTAGAGCGTCCACTTCACTATAACATCCCATTCCTAGTAGTCTCTAATACTATTAGAATGTCATAACAAAAAAATATTTTTTATTCACAATCATTTGTATCAAAAAACTAATCTACTGTGAATAGACCTTAAATGTTTGACAAAAATCTTTTACAGTCTTAAACTTCAAATCATTATTGATTGTCCAGTTGTCGAATTTTTTCGTAAGTGTTAGGATAAGGACAAAAATTTAAAATAACTTAATTATTCTTGATAACGGTAGCTAGAACGCTATAAATTATTTTTTGTTGGTATTTTGTTAAGGAATTGTGGAGGGATAGGTGTTTGATAGACACAGTTTTGAACAAGAGGATGAAGGGGAGGCAGAAGCAGGAAGAAGAGGTAAAAGAACATTAACTGATAGATCACCAGAAACAGGAACCGAAGAGGAACAAACAAAGAAATTGTCTAGAACGGGGCAAAAAAACTACTAGAAGAAGGAAGGGAAGAAAACGGAAACGGAGACAGCAATGAACAGGAAAAGAGGAATGGAAACCAAAGTAGGCTTAAGATTAGTAATACTAATAATAAATATAGACTTAGTTATAGTATTAGGAATAGTAAGATCATAAGTGGGATTGATAAAAAAAATATTCATAATATTAGAGACGAGAGTAAAGATAACGGGGATATAATAACTAATAAAAATAAAAAAATGAGGAAAATAATGAAAATATCAATAGATATAGAACTAAAAAAAATTAAAAACAAATAAAGGAATTAAAATTATGCACGTGAAACGTCAGAGCCATGTTAATACCGGGTAAAATGATGGAGATTGGGGACGAACTAAAAAAATACAAAATAGATATAGCGGCCTTACAGGAGGTAAGATGGAAAGGGCAAGGGGTGGTAGAAAAAAATGATTTTAGTTTTTATTATTCAGAGAATAAAAACCAAGGACAATATGGGGTAGGCTTCATAATAAGGGGTAATTAACGAAATCTTATATTAGAATTCAGACCAATAAGTGAACGACTAGCATACCTGAGAATAAAATCAAAATCAATGAATATATCGATAATAAATGCATACGCACCAACCGAAAGTGCAGATAAGAAGGAGAAATATAATATGTATGGAAAGATTGAGGAAGAAATGGAAAAAATACCAAAAGAAGACACAACATTTTTAATTGGCGACTTCAACGCACAAATGGGAAAAGAAGATTTCTTGGGAAAAGTGGCAGGATCATACACGATTCATGAGAAAACAAACAATAATGGACAACGCCTATGTAATCTGGCAGCAAGGATGAATATGATAATAAGTAGCACTAAATTTTCCCTCCCAAGAAAACACAAGATAACATGGACATAGCCGGATAATAAATATAGTACACAAATAGACCACGTGCTTATTAATAGTAGAAAGCAGTCGTTGATCAAAGATGTAAGAACATACAGAGGGGCAAATGCCGACTCGGATCATTACATGGTAGCGGCCACAATCAAACAAAAAACAAAAAATATAAACGTTTCGAAAACAAACCGAATTAAATGGAACCTCGAAAAAATTAGCAATGAAGAAGCGAAATACGAGAAACATGTGGAGAATATGTTAATGGAATGTGAAGTAACGGAGAATGTGGAATTAGAATGGTATAATATCAGAAAAAGTTTACTGAGCTCAGCGGAAAGTCAATTGGGAAGAGAAAAAAACGGAATAAACAAGCAATGGTATGATGAAAAGTGTCGATAAATTGTAAAAGCAAAAGGAAATGCTAGAATAAAATGGATAAATACAAACAACTCAGAAGATAAAGAGGAATATGAGGGAATAAGGAAAAATTGCAACAAATTGATAAGAAAAGCTAAAAGAGAATGGATGGATGACAGAATAGGAAAAATAGAAAATGAAAAAACTAACAAAAATACCAAAGCCTATTATAAAAAAATAAATGAACAAATTAAGACATATAAAGGTAAAATTAAAGGTATAAGAAATAAAAAGGGCGAGGTGATACAAGAAGAAGCTCAGTATAAGCAAATCTGGAAAGAGTATTTCGAGGAACTGCTAACTGAGGTAGTCTCAGATAACACAACAGAGGAAGAGAGCGAAGAGGAAAAAGAAGAAAATGTAACACAGGAACCAACAAAAAATGAAGTAATAGAAGTTATTAAAAGAAGTAAGAATGGGAAAGCACCGGGCAAAGACGAAATAAACATGGAATTGATTAGGTATGGAGGAGAGGAGCTGTACGAAAGATTATACCGGCTAATATAGAAGATATGGAGAAAAGAGAGAATGCCCGAAGGATGGGAAGTTGGGCAAATTGTCACAATACACAAAAAAGGGGATAAGCAGGAGTGCAAAAACTATAGGGGTATAACTCTCTTAAATGTAGCATAGAAAACAATGTCAGCAATAATTCAAAGTCGCCTAGCTGGAAAAGCGAAAGCCTTAATAGGTCAATACCAATACGGTTCCACACAAAGAAAGTCAACAATTGACGCTATTCACACTATCAAGCAGATAATTGAAAAGGCCCATGAAAACAAAATGGAAATAGAAATGCTATTTATAAATTTCCAAACAGCATTTGATTCAGTAAGACGAAGTAAACTGATGAGGACTAAAAGAACAGGGGATAGAAAATAAGTTAAGAAGATTAATTGCAATAACTACGGAGGAGTCAAAAGTGAAGATACTTACAAGTAAAGGAGAAACAGAGGGCTTTGTAGCTAATAGAGGCGTAAACTATCAACAACACTATTTAATTTGGCCCTGCAGCATGTTATGAGAAACGTGAACAATGGAAATTTAAGAACGAGCGGGGGCCAGATAGTCGCGTATGCAGATGACATAGTGATAGTAACGGAAAGAAGGAATATCATGAAACAAATGCTACTAGAATTAACCAAAGAAGGTGAAAAAATGGGATTAAAAATAAATGTAAACAAAACGAAAATAATGAAAGTTGGCAAACAGTGTGAAAACAGAATGATAAAAATAGGAGAATATGAATTTGAGGCAGTGGAAAAATTCAAATATCTTCTAATTTCGATCAGCAGTAATGGGGAACGAAGATCAGAAATAGACGAAAAAATAACGGTAGCTAATAGGTATACTATGCCAATAAGAAACTACTAAAAAGCAAACTATTAACAAGATACACTAAATTTAACATTCACAACACAATAATTAGACCTGTGATAATGTTTGGAGCAGAAACGAAGACAATGACAAAAAGAGATGAAGAGGATTTGAGGATAGAAGAATGAAAAATAATGAGAACAATTCTAGGGCCAATAAAAGTTGACGACAATGAATACAGGCAAAGTATGAATCATGAAATACTGAGATAAATTAACGGGGAAGATATAGTAAAGAGAATAAAGAGGCAAATAATGTATGGAGAGAAGGAGGGCGCGCAATCGCTTGCTCAAAGTTACAGTGGGAACCAAAGACCCAGATCGAAGTGGCTGAAGGAAGTAGAGAAGGATAGGATTTTATGGAAAAAAAATAAGCGAGAAAATAATGAAATGATGGGGACTGATCCACCCCAGAAAGCGGATCTAGAAAGCATTTATACGTCGCAACCCCACAAGGGCTGTCTAGCCACTTTATACATGTATATAGATTTTGTTAAGCATTTCAAGTTTTACAACACATATGAAAATTATGTAATACTATAGAAAGCTTGGCGCTGAATAAAATATGCGGAGCTTTTTACCAAATTGCACATTCATCAAACCTACTGTTCTATTCACAATAAAACGGATACGCTCCTATTAGAATTCAACATATATAAAAGCTAATTAAATATAAATCACGGCAAATTTGAACATACGGTTATTACTTTGTTTTTAACCTACATAAAATGAAGACGGTATTTCTTTATCTGTAATATACAAATTGAAAATATCTCATCATTAGCTAGATCTTGCCGCCGGGGTTCTTGAACAGCGGCTGTTTTTATCTATTATTTCAGTAATCTGAAAACTCTAGATTCCGGAGAAAAGTCCCTGGAGCCAGGGTCGGAGAGTCAGGGTGGAAGAATACAGAGTGATACGCAATTCGAAACGACCAAACATTAATTCACCTGAAAAATTTAACTTTATTCTATTTATATTTTTTGTAAACGAACTCTAATACAACTAACAAAGTACCAACTGCATATTTTTCATAGTTTTTAAATAATCGGTAGATCGAGCTACTTTAATTTTAAAAAAAGCGCCTCTTATGTAGTTGATTCGTTTTTCGAAAACTAGTCATCAAATCCTCAAGGTTATCATTAACATAGCTGTCCTACAGAAGGATTGGTTTGGTTTTTGTGAGTGGACCTTCCAGAACCGTGCCTCAATCTAAGTGCCGAATTCTTGACATGAGGAAGTAGAGCTGCCCGAGAGAATACATATTTCATACTAAATTGTAAATAACTACAAAACCGGGATAGATTTTTGTCAATATAGAATTTTGGTTTGTGGTTAGATGTGGGGATGTCGCTGTTATCACATTTTCAACATTTCCTTTAATTGGGTTAATATATTGATGTGATTTCAGTGTTGTCTCCAGTCCAGGATTATGCTCTCAGAGCTCTTGAACGGAGGATATCTACCTTGTACTGATGAAGCGCAAATATGCCGAAACCGGTCTACAAGTGATGTTGTTCCTTCCAATTACAAACCAGAATGGTTGGTTAAACGGTCATCATCTTCGATCTACATATTTCGTCTTCATCTTTCTTGTTTAGTTCATCATGGCAGTGACGAAAACGAGCTCTCGCTTCTCAGTCAAGAATCCGGCACCAAGTAAGATTACTCCTTCAAGGTCAATATTTTCAAGGAAGTTGATGATCTGGGAAGGATTAACTCTATCTACATCGTCAGAAGGCTCAAACGCAGCTCATCGGGTCTGTAGTCTGACTCGTTCAGCAGTCACATAATAACATAGAATGTGTTCCACTGATTCATCTTCTTCTAGGCAGAGAAGAAACTCGGTATTTTCGACCAGCCTATTCTGCCAAATGATAGTTTATCCTGTAGTCCCCAGTGAGGGTTCCAGTTATGGACTTGATCTCCTCTTTGTCCAAGTTTAGCAAGGCTTCAGCTTTGAGTTTTGGAGAACAATACAATAAACAGAAAAATTATTCATTTTAGTATTGTGCTGACTTATTTGTTTTTTTTTTCGATAAAAAGTTGAATTTGTTGTTTAAGATTTTTGACCTTTTTTTGTATGACCCTGTATGTGGGAAAAAGTATTTGGAGTCGGAAGTTTGACGACAAAAGTAGCGAGATGAGAAGAGCGTTTGCGTAGTCGCCTCAGGTAAGGAACTCGTTGAACTCTGTCTAATTTATCACCGGTCTGCCACCGGTGACTTGGTAGATCAAGAAGAATGGCTTCGGTGAGTAACTGGGGTCGATTTTCTACTCTGTGGAGACGACATCGGGGATTTTTGCGACAAAAACATTCGAAACAATGACCCTGATTATTTTGAAATCAAAGGTTATATAAAAGATGCAGTTTTTTCCTGTTCGAAAATAATATACACTTACCATTTAGTTTGATTAGTTCTTGGTATTGACACAAATTTTTCTGATTTCACATTGTTATTCAAAATAAAAGCACTTTCCCTCATTCCATATACAAACGTCTTTAATAAAATAAAGGATGTTCCAGAAGTTCGGGCTAAAAACTGCCCATCGACATGTTTCGTCGAACGGGATTTTCAAAGGTAATAAATAATAACTGAGGAATCGGCAGAGATGACAAAAGGCTGAAGACTTGCAATCCCGGGCGACTTGGGGATTTTTTTTATTTTTAAAAAGTATTAATACTACTGAATTTTCATAGGGGGTTGTTTGTGAAAATTCCCCCTCCATCAGATGCGTACGATAAAATTTTCAAAAGGGATTGATTTATTTGTAAAAATGTCTATCTCTTTTCCATCTACCATAGGCGTGCAATAAGGGGGTTAATTTATTTGTAAGAATTTCCATCAGGAAAGTACAATCACACTCTAATACGGATTCATTTTTTTGGCAAAAACATTCATCTACCATAAGTGTACAATAAAATTTTTATATGGGGCTAATTTATTTGGAGAAATTTCTTTTTATCATAGGCGTACGATAGAATTTTTATAAGGGATTAATTTATTAGTGAAAATTTCCATTTACCATGGGCGTAAGATAAAACTTGAATAGGGATTTATTTACAGGGTGCTGAAAAGATGAAATTTTTCTCCTATTTTGTTTAAACCGTATAGGTAACAACAGCAGTTAGGACAAAGGGTGTTTTTAGATTAATTTATTAACAGAGATGATTTTACCGTTTTAAAATAGGGTTCAACGATACAAGGGGAGGATTGCAAACTGAACGTGGGGTGTGGAAATACGATAAATTAATTTGCCTAAAGCATAGGTATATACAATAAACGTTGTAAGAATATAATACAATTCAGTTTTGTCAACTTACATTGTTAGAGTGACAATTTAGTTGAAACCATTTCAAACTATCAAGTAAAATAAACAAAGGAACAATAAAGAGTTGTTAAAGGTAACAATATAACGTTACGATAAAATAAAACAATTTAGTTTTTTAAAATCTTCATTATATTTGAATCTATGTTCAACTTAAACTTGGGAAATACTTTTTCTATGCTGCATACGCAATTTTTCTACAAGCAAGCAAAAACCAAAAAATGTGTTAAATTTAGGTTGCTCTAAATGGACTAAAAATGGCGTCGATTTGAATGTTTATGTTTGTCATGATGAGTAAAATGTCACATGAGTGCAATCTGCAGAGCCATTAGCAGAAATATTTAAAATTAGCGTTAAAAAAACTACTTTATCTCACTCTAATGTCACTTTTTTAAACAGTTTAACAAATACATATTTTATGTACAAAAATCGATGAAAAAAACGTCATTTTTAATAATGATTGTAGAAAATAGTTATTTAAGCAAAAAGTGCATAAAGTGGTGCTTTTTTTCACGAGTGAAAAAGTTGACGCATGAGCCGCAGGCGAATGCGTCAATTCCATCAGAGAAAAAAAGATACTTTATGCATATGTGGCATACACTATTTTATCTACAATCAAGCAAAAACCAAAAAATGTGTTATTTAGGCTGCTCTAAATGGACTAAAAATGGCGTCGATTTGAATGTTTATGTTTGTCATGATGACAAAACGCTAAGTAAAATGTGAGATGAGTGCAATCTGCAGAGCCATTAGCGGAAATATTTAAAATTAGCGTTAAAAAACTACTTTACCTCACCCTAATGTTACTTTATCTCACTCTAATGTCACTTTTTTAGACTGTTTAACAAATACATATTTTATGAACGAAACTCGATTAAAAAAACGTCACTTTTATCAATGATTGTAGAAAAAATCATGTTTGTTATTTATATTTGAAATTGGGTGGTCTATAAAGTTTATAGAATTATTTTTTTCAAGTTCTACGGTAAATTTGATATTTTTATGAATTGAGTTAATATAAGTAATGAAGCTGTCTAATTGTCTAGTTGTGCCGGTGAAGCTAGCTAAAATGTCGTCTACATATCGGTGCCAGTATATAAATGTGTTTATGAATTATTTTCACCATATTATCCATGAAAATTTGTGCTAGTAGGAGGCTAGGGGGTTGCCATCAACCATTCTCCCTTAATAAACTTATTTACTTATAAGATGTTCAGGAGGGAACGAATTTCCAGGTAAACCTTTTCAATACTTTTGTTAATAGAAGTAAAATTTTCATTATACCTTCACCCGCTTGATAGAGCTACTGTGTTAGCGAAACGCATCACAAGTTTAAGTTGAATATAGGTTCAAATATAATGAATAATTAACAAACTAAATTGTTTTATTATATCGTTTACTATGGATCTTCATCAAGTAAAAGCCTCATCTATTCAATATAACGTTAGTTTGTGGATAACATTTTATGCAGAAATATAGCTTAGCTTTCATAAACACTAATCTGAACAGATATGACAGTTCGATATGGAAACCCATCAAACACTTCAAAGACTCTAAGACTCCTATAATTCCTATCAGAAACGATACAGTACCTGTTCAAGGGTGGGCCAGAAGTGATGAAGAGAAGGCAAATAGATTCGCGGAATATCTCGCAGAAGTATTCACCCCTAAGGATGACGTACCAGACAAATGACTTATCCAGTATTCCCAACAACTTAGAGGAAGTAAAACGCTTCACTCCAAAAGAAATTCAAAATCAAATAAGGTTACTGAATGTTCGAAAAGCTCCAGGTTTAGATGGAATAATTCCAAAAATGCTTAAATAAATTCCTGGAAAAGGACTAGTGCTACTTACATATATTTTCGATGCCATCCTTAGATATAAATTTTGGCCCAGTCAACTTAAAATAGCAGAAATAATTTTGATAGCTAAACCAGGAAAGGATCCCCACAAAGTATCATCATACCGTCCCATATGTCTATCATCAATTATTTCGAAACTTATGGAAAAACTTTTACTTCAAAGAATAATCTCAGACCCCAACACAGAAGAATGAATACCCTCACACCAATTTGGATTTCGCGAGAATCACTCTACTATATCCAACAAATACATAGAATTAGCAACAAAATAAACCAGTCACTAGAACTCAAGAAATACTGCACCTCCGTATTCGTTGATGTTAGCCAAGCGTTCGATAAGGTATGACACACAGGTCTACTATATAAGATCAAAAAACTACTACCCATCAAGTATTTTACAATATTGAAATTTTACTTAGTAGATCGAGAATTCAGAACAAGGGTTAACGAAAGCATTTCCGGCACTCTGGAGTACCTCAAGGCAGTGTACTTGGCCCACTACTATATACCAACCAATCAACGAAAACACTACAATGGGTAACTTTGCTGATGATACAGGTATACTTTCAGAGAATGAAGATCCGAACATAGCAGGCAGTAACCTACAGAATCACCTTCAACAGATACAAAACTGGACACAAAAATGGAAAATAAAAATAAATGAAACTAAATCCACACAAATAAATTTCACCTTAAGAAAAGAGTCGTGTCCCAGAGTCTCTCTCAATGGAATTCAAATCACTCAGTCTACAAGTACAAAATAATTAAGAATTCATTTGGATCATGAGAAGAATTGGAAAGAGCACATAAGCAAAAAAGAAAACAGGTAGATTTAAAACTTAAAGAAATGCAGTGGCTAATTGGAAGAAGATCCAAGTTATCACTAGAAAACAAAGTTCTGCTCTATAAAACAATTATTAATCCAATATAGACGTACGGCATAGAGCTTTGGGGTTGTGCAAGCAAGTCTAATTTGGCAATAATCCAGAGAAGTGAGTCAAAAATTCTAAGAATGATCACTAATGCTCCCTGGTATATGTCAAACTGAATCAAACTTTTCATGAAGACCTCAACGTGCCAATGGTCATGGACGTCATCAAAGATAAAAGCAAACAACACCACACCAAACTTCAAAATCATACAAACACACTCCTGCACCCACTACTAGAACAACAAATCCATAGAGGAACTGGCTTATTGATTTGAAGAACTACTAAACGAGCCTCCTCTCTGGAGAAGGCTCTATCATGTCATTGAAGAACTAGACAAACTAGTTCTTATGTCATCACATTAGCCCATAGAATGTATAGTTCTGATTGCTAATAAAGTTCAATGAAAAAAATCTTTCATAAATTTCATAAATGCCAAATAGTTTTTGTTTTTTTTTCTATCAGCAAACTCAACGTAGGGCTTTAATCAGATTATATTTGACACGTCGTAACTAATTCAAATTATTTAATAAAAAAAACAGTGACATAATTTATTTAGATGCCAATTAGGTCTCTTTTATAGATGCTGATTGAGTCAGTTGTTTCAACAATATGTGTAATTATCATTAACCATGAAAAGCTCGCTGGATAAACGGAATAATCTGTGAAAATGGTGGAAAATCCGCTTGATGTCCATCAGAGTTTAGTAACATCCATTACCACCTATTTTGAAGGAAATTCATTTAAAGTTTCCACTATTGTTTTGGTCCGGTTCAAAATAAATCCCAAAATACTTAACACAATTTGATATATTTAGTTAAATGGTTTATGGTAAATTTAGTTACACGGCTTTATTTAAAATTTTATGTTTTTAGCCGGCTAGTTGTTTGTTAAGCTTTAAGTATAATATGCAATAAAGTAAACATTGTGTAAAACACTGTAAAAACTTATTAGTCCCCCTTCCAATAAAATTTAACGTGTTTTTTTTATGTTTTGAAGAAATTCTTGGTTTCTGGGGGAGTCAAGTTTTTGTTGGAACACCCTGTATTTACGGCAACCTTCAAGAGGATAACTTTTTATAATTTTGTTATTCACTTATTCTGAGATTTTGTTACGAAAAAGCGTTCGTCACGCGATGACTTATTCTTCGTCTCTTTCACGGCCGCCCGCTGAGCTAACTCTCTTCCTCAGTTATTAATTGTTAAAAATTGTCAAAATTTTTGAAAAATGTTCAAATTTTCTGAAAAATTGTCAAAAATGGTCAATAATTGTTAAAATTTGGAAAAATGGTCTAAAATGGGCAAAATTTTTGGAAAATTGTCAAAAATGATCAATAATTGTCAAAACTGTCAAAATTGGTCAATAATTGTCAAAAATGGTCAATAATTGTTGAAATTTGGAAAAATTGTCAGAAATTTTGAAAAAATTGTTAAAATTTTCGGAAAATTGTCAAAATTTTTGAAAAATTGTCAAATTTTCTGAAAAATGGTGAATAAATGTCAGAACCTTACAAAAATGCTCAAAAATTGTCAAAATTTGGGAAAATGGTCAAACTTTTCGAAAATTTGTCAAAAATGATCAATAATTGTCAAAACTGTCAAAATTGGTCAATAATTGTCAAAAATGGTCAATAATTGTTAAAATTTGAAAATTTTTGAAAAAAGGGTCAATAATTATAATAAACTGTCAAAAATGGTTTATAATTAATTGTTAAAAATTGTCAAATTTTTTAAAAAATGGTCAAAAATGGTCAATAATTGTCAGAACCTGTCAAAAGTGCTCTAAAATTGTCAAAAATGGTCAATAATTGTTAAAATTTGGAAAACTGGTCTAAAATCGTCAAAATTTTTGAAAAATTGTCAAAATTGTTAAAATTGGTCAATAATTGTCAAAAATGGTCAAAAATTGTTAAAATTTGAATAAATTGTCAAAATTTTTGAAAAAATGGTCAATAATTGTGAAAATGGTGAAAAATTTACGAAAAATGGTCATTCTATTGTGCATAAGAAGCAAGCTTCTGTCCGACGACCGCTCACCTTTTTTTTGTCTTATGTTTTATGAATTATTGTAAAATTGCTATATGTTAATACATTTTTCACTAAAAAAGTTATATTTGTTACATATATTTCAACTCAAACAGCAAAATTTAATCATTAAAAGCGGGGGATCTTGATGATCCCTCTTCGGTTTTTAGGTAACTATTTTTACCTTAGGCATCTGAGGGTTAATATTTATGAGAAATTTATATTTTCACGGGTCAGTACTAAAATTTCTAGATAGTTCTAGTTTATTCATTATCCAATAGATTAAAAGCTACCACATTGTATATTATTTTCTCACAAACATTACGGATGATAACGATATCTAACCACATTGGTACCTAAATATTCAAAACAACCACTGATAACACTGTTTATATAAATAAAGGTATTTGGTTAGTTTTAGTTATTTTTATTTTTTGTAGGTGTGGAAACAACAACGATTTTTAAATATGAAGGCAAAAGTTTATAAATTGGTGAAACGATTTGAAGGTTTTCCCAAAAAGACTGATTTGGAGTTGGTTGAAGAGGAACTTCGACCCATTGAAAAAGGAGGTAAAATTGACCTCTTTCAAAAAATTTTTGATTGTGGAGCAATATGAATTATATAAATATATATTTTTATTTTATTTTTTCTAGAATTCCTTGCAAAAGCGATATATCTTAGCGTCGATCCTTATATGAGACATTATTCGAGTGGAATACCTCTTGGACAAACGATGATTGGAACTCAAGTTGCCAGGTAATTAGAAAAAATCACATAAAATAATCGATAAGTGGTTCATTTATTTGTGTTTTCATTTCTGTCGGCTCTTTCCAACGATTTCTCTTTACAATTAAAACAAATTAGGGAGTGAAAGAGAAAAAAGGGACACAGATTGTCTAATTGAACTATTTTTTAGGATAATTGAAAGTAAACATTGCCATTTTCCGGAAGGAAAGCTGGTAGTACTTAATTCTGGTTGGAGGACGCATACCATTTCCGATGGACAGATTTCAAGTAATCGTCCAGAACCTTATTTAATTCCTGATATAGGAAACTTATCTCCATCTGTCTGTTTAGGTGTACTTGGAATGCCTGGGTAAGTTTAAACAATGGACTCTAAATTTAATCGTACTTGAACAATTTATAAATTACTTTCTAGCAAAAAACAAAGTCGATAAAAAATGGAATTATGCATATGTAAGGTATTTATTTCCTGAATGATATACAAATTGCAATTATATATAATATAACTGAAGCATAGTTTAACTTTTTCTTCAATTTTTCTAATAACTTTTTGGTATTTTTTGCAATAAAAAGTTAATTTCAATCATGATTCCATTTTTGGTTAGTTCAGGTTTATTCCTTCTGTATAACAATCCAAAATAATTTCAAATTGATTTTTATTTTATTTTAGAAATACAGCATATTTTCTATTTTTGGAAATATGCAAACCCAAACCTGGTGATACTGTGGTGGTAACAGGTGCCGGTGGAGCAGTGGGTAGCATCGTCGGCCAAATAGCTAAAATAAAAGGTTGCAAGGTCATTGGAATTGCTGGATCCGAAGAAAAAGGTGAATGGATCACAAAAGACCTTGGTTTCGATCATTTTATCAACTACAAAACAAAAAACATTGACGAAGAATTAACAAGACTTGCTCCCGAAGGAATCGACTGCTATTTTGATAATGTAAGTAGTTTCATTGTCTATTCACCAACAGGAGAAACCTTAGCACATAATATGAACATTTAACGAAAAACACTTCAATTAAATATCCCTTTTCACCGAGATACAGGGTGATTTATTATAAATTATTATAAAATGATTTCTTTTGACATTTTCTTTTTTGAAGCTTGCTTGCTTGCTTATTGCACGACATAGGACTTTTGGGAAGGCTAGTGAACTCGTGAAATGTGTGATGTTACGAAAAAGCGTTCGTCACGCGATAACTCATTCAAGCGACTGTGCGCAATCTCTCTTGCCGCACTGAGCTCGCACACCTGTAGGTGTGAAAAATTGTCAAAAATGGTCAAAAATTGTCAAAATATTGAAAAAATGGTTAATAATTGCCAAATATGTTAAAATTTTTGAAAAATTGGCAAATTTTCTTAAATATGGTCAAAAATTGTCAAAAATTTGGAAAAATTATCAAAAACTGTCAAAATTTTGAGAAAATGGTTAGTAATTGCCAAATATTTTCAAAAATTGTCAAAAATGGTCAATAATTGTCAAAATTTTTGAAAAATGTTTAAAATTTTTGAAAAACTGTCAAAAATGGTCAATAATTGTCAAAGGCGGTCAATAATTGTCAAAACCAATCAAACTTCGTCAAAAATTGTCAAAAATGGTCCAAATGGATCAATAATTGTTAAAATTTTGAAAAATGGTCAAGTATTGCCAAATATGTTGAAATTTTTGAAAAATTGTCAAAAATAGTCAATAATTGTCAAAGACGGTCAATAATTGTCAAAATTCGTCAAAAACTGTCAAAAATGGTCAATAATTGTTAAAATTTTTGAAAAATTGTCAAAAAATTTTAAATATGGTTAAAAATTGTCAATAATTTGGAAAAATCGTCGAAAACTGTCAAAATTTTGAAAAAATGGTTATTAATTTCCAAATATTTTCAAAAATTGTCAAAAATTTGGAAAAATGGTCAATAATTGTCAAAATTTTTGAAAAAATGGTATATAATTATAAAAAACTGTCAAAAATGGTCAATAATTAATAAAAATTGTCAAAATTGGTCAATAATTGTCAAAACCTGTCAAAAATGCTCAAAAATTGTCAATAATTGTTAAAATTTGGAAAAATGGTCTAAAATGGTCAAAATTTTTGAAAAATTGTCAGAAATGATCAATAATTGTCAAAACTGTCAAAATTGGTTAATAATTGTCAAAAATGGTCAATAATTATTATAATTTGAAAAAATAATTGTCAAAATTTTGAAAAAATGGTCAATAATTGTCAAAGAAGGTCAATAATTGTCAAAATTCGTCAAAAACTGCCAAAAATTGTAAAAATTTTTGAAAAATGGTGAAAAATTCACGAAAAATGGTCATTTTATTGTGCATAAGAAGCAAGCTTCTGTCGGCGGTCCGATGACCGCTCACCTTTTTTTTTTTCAAATAATACATATACATCATAATTTTGGTTAGTGGTGGAATGTAGTTTTCCGCTATTACCAGAGGCGTGCGGTGGGGATAAATACTTCCTTTTCCCCCTACAATCTACGCCACTGTCGTAATATGTATGTAAATTGTATTGGAAGGTGTCGAAGCAACAGGCTGAAATCATTTTATAATATTTATAATGAAACACTCTGTAGCTCGGTAAAGGGGAAAATTTTACTCAAAAGTTCTAGGAGAAATCCTTATATTTTGTGTTAGGATTTCTCCAGTTACTATTTGGACCATTCTTGATAAAAAAACTTTGTATAGCGTGAAACGTTTATTCTTCAATACATGCTTATTTTTTTAATGCTATTTTGTTATGTTTCTTTTTGTAAATTGAATTGAATCAAATGGCCTGATGAGTTTTCTACCCTTATGGCGTCAATTTACATTTTGACTTTCTGATCCTCGAGTTTTTTTCAATTTCGGTGGCTCAACATTTGCTCCTTTGTAAATTATCCGATAGAAATGCAGGACCCATGTCAAAGTTTAGCATTTTACAAAGTCATCAGATGATACTGAATTCCATGAATTCGTCCATGGCCAATTCTGGAGATTATCTCCACTCATTGTTTACTGTGGAACTAATAGAAAGAGACCGTCAAAAGATAGCTTTTTGCATCGACATGTTACTCTTTCTGCTACTTCTTGAGAGTCTGCCGCATCTATAGAAAAAATTTCATATATAATACAATCGAGAATTTAACTTGTTATAGGTTGGTGGTGAAACTACTTCCATTATTATAAAACACATGAATTTACATGGAAGAATAGCAAAAGTAGGACAAATTTCTACTTATAATGAGGCCAATCCTAAGGACTATAGTAAGTTTTTTTTTTGTTTCATTTTATCGTTTCCATAAAAAAATTGTTTTTTCAGGTGCTGAAAATGAAAAAATAATAAAAGAAAGAGAACTGAAAGTTCAGCATGGTCAGGTATATAGCAATACTCACCAGTGGATGGTTGGTATCTATCAAATACAAGTATGGATCCAGCAACAAAAAATTAAATACAAAGAAACTATAACCGAAGGCTTTGAGAATATGTTTGAGGCTTTCTTGAATATGTTGCATGGTGGCAATACAGGAAAAGCTATAGTGAAAGTTTAATTTGATTAAAATTGTTTGAACTCAAACATTTATTTTTAATAACGTAGTATTTCATTTTTGGATTTACATTGTTTATATGTTCAACGAGATTTATCGTTTTATATGATCGAAATAGATATTTTGAAATATATTATACTGCATCTTTATTTACTTTATTGTTCCTAATTGGAGACTACTTCGAGAAGCAGCAAGATTCTTTTTATACTAAATCATAATAAGCAAAAGTATATTTTCCGTATTATTGAGCTACCCATCTCTTTTTCATCCTAACTCATCTAGTTTTAATCGAATGGACTCTCTTTTTGAAGGTGCTTAAAAACACTTAGTTATGAGTTTATCCCAAAAATCTTTCCCGAAAACCTTTTTTGGGTTATTTGGCATTAAATACTTCAACTCAAGTCATTCCATAATTTGCTTTGTATTCCACTTCATAGAAAACGAATTTCAATAAAATCCATAGTTTCAGAGTCCTACTCTAGATACAGGAACGGATCTACCTGTCAGGCTTCCAACTCTTCTAGTTCGTGCGAGAAAATGATACTGGAGTGTAGCTAACAAAGTATTATTTCAAAACAAATCGAAATACGCTACTGTCTCGAATGAGCCTTACAAACCTCGTGGATCAGATGTTATAATCCCAGCTCATATGAAACAGGGGTAATACATCTAATTCCAGTACTTTGTAAACTCTAGAGAACATCACTGGCAACTGGATACATTCCAACTGCTTGGAAGCGAAGCGAAGCAATGGCGTAGATAGGAATACTTTGGTGTGAGTCCTATAAAAACTCTCTACATTTACCAGGAAAAGGAAGCTTGCAATATTAAAATTTCCAAACATCTTCAACGCGCAGCTGCGTCTAAGCTCCGTAGCTAAGTATCTGTATATAGTTCTGGATCCTAAACTATCCTATATTTCACACCTGCTGGATAAGACGATCAAACGGGAGATGGGATAAACATGGAAACTAAATCCACGGATCGTATACTGGCTGTACACAACTATGGTGAGATTTATGGTTATCTATGGGGTCTTCTTTGTTATCTTGTTCTCTACGTCAAGGTTGAAGCGAGAATGATTGCATGTAGGCTGGAAGGTGATGGGAGACGAAGGAACCATCACCCGCATTCATTTCAGAATAACGGATGTTATCACAAACAACCAACCATGTAACATCCTGCTAAACTGGAATGGGTTTGAAACATGTGCTGGAACAGGAGAGACGTGCATGGTGCTAAACCAAGAGTCCAATGTTTACGCATCTCTGTGGAAGTTCGCATGTTAGGCCTGATGAGGACAACCAGTCTCTTCACGTAAATGGTGCAACTAAGAGCACAAAAAACCTTAATGCTGAGGTGAGTGTCTCCATCGATGCTTATGTCACTTTTGTTCCTGGATCGATCCTTGAATTACTCAACAAATTTCAAGTCAATCGATGGACTTTCAAAGGATTAGGAGCGGAAAACCTTCAATGACTGCTCTATAAGTTCAGTTTTCGTCTAATCACTCTGTATATCGGAAATAATTAATTTTCCCAGCAACTTTCAATCCCACTCGTTTTCTTTTTATGGAATTAATATTTAAAATTATATATATGTTACAAAGCAGAAAGCAACTTCTACAAATATATATATTCAGACCTTAATTCCGGTATAACATTCCTCTTTTATGAAAATTTTAATAATTCATAAAAGTCCCATAAAGAAGGTTGGGCCTCACTTCACAACCTACAAAACTTCAAAAGCAATTTCCGTTTTATCCAATATGCATCGAAATTCATCATTCGGTCCTTTTATATCAGCGGAAAAGACAGGGATAGAACAAACAACATTAAGACAGGAATCATGTAACATTGTATGAGGAAAAAGAGCCTAAAGTGTTTTCAAACGGTAATTTTATTTTATAATTCATAATGTGACAGAATACCATCAAAAGGTATTTTATACTGAAAAAGACAAAACCTGCTTTCTCAATATAAAAGGAAAAATATGAAAAACGTCAAAACACCGGAAGGTTTCCAGATTCGAGTTTAAATATTGCATGGTAATATCTTGATTTAATTTTAAAAATCCACTTCTACTTTTTCGAAAAATGTTCTACCCAATTTTCTAATAATTTCAAAAGGCATTTGAGACAAATGTAAAAAATGTTTATCCATTTTGTTCCAAATGTATGGAATACAAATAACGAATAAACCAGATGCCATATTTTGTCTATTTTTTATAGCCTGATGATGGTAATATTTTACTGAAACTAGTAGGAAAACAATTATATTTGACTTGGTATTTTGGAATAGAATACACTGAAAAAAAATAAAAATTTAGATGTCGCCAAAAATCTAGTGCCAAGTACACTTCGTCAAACATAGGAAAAGACGCGAGTTTTGAAATATGGCCTCGCTCCTCTAGTGCGAAATAGACAGCGACTGAATTCATCAGTTGTTAGATGTAGATTAGATTAGGTTACAAGGCGTTCGATGGGCCACACTGCGACCCAAAAGATGTATATACCGAGTTAGTTTTAAGTAGGGAACGCCTCAATTATATCCGAAAATGCTGGTACGATTTTTATAAATTTTGGTTTTTGAATGTTTTGTAACACGGCCGATCTTTTGGTAGTATTTACATTGTTGTCAGATCTTTTGTTTTTCTGGTATTATGAAGTTTGTAATTTCAATGGATGGAAGTTTTAAGTATGGAACGTCTCAATATCTCCGAAAATTCTGGTACGATTTTTATAAATTTTGGTTTGTGAATGTTTTGTAACACGGCCGATCTTTTGATAGTATTTACATTGTTGTCAGATCTTTCGTTGTTCAGGTATTATGTAGTTTGTAATTTCAATGGATGGAAGTTTTAAATATGGAACGCCCCAATTATCTCCGAAAAGGCTGACACAATTTTGATAAATTTTGGTTTGTGAATGCTTTGTAGCACGGCCGATCTTTTGGTTGTCAGATCTTTAGTTTTTCTGGAAATATGAAGTACGAACGCCTCAATTATCTCCGAAAATTTTGGTACGATATTTATAAATTTTGGTTTGTGAGTGTTTTGTAACACGGTCGATCTTTTGATAGTGTTTACATTGTTATCAGATCTTTTGTTGTTTTGGTATTATGAAGTTGGTAATTTCAATGGATGCAAGTTTTAAGTATGGAACGCCTCAATTATCTCCGAAAATTCTGGCTCGATTTCTATAAATTTTGGTTTGTGAATGGTTTGTAACACGGCCGATCATTTGAAAGTAATTACATTGTTGTCAGATCGTTCGTTTTTCTGGAAATATGAGGATTGTAATTTCAATGGATGGAAGCTTTAAGTATTGAACGCCTCAATTATCTCCGAAAATTCTGGTACGATTTTTATAACATTTGGTATGTGAATGTTTAGTAACACGTCCGATCTTTTAGTATTTACATTGTTGTCAGATCTTTTGTTGTTCTGGTATTACGAAGTTTGTAATTTCAATGAATGGAAGTTTTAAGTATGGAACGACTCAATTATCTCCAATAATTCTGGTACGATTTTTATGAATTTTGGTTTGTGAATGTTTTGTAGTACGGCCAACTTTTTGATAGTATTGGCATTGTTGTCAGATCTTTCGTTTTTCTGGAAATATGAAGTTTGTAATTTCAATGGATGGAAGTTTTAAATATGGAGCGCCTCAATTATCTCCGAAAATTCTGGTTCGATTTCTATAAATTTTGGGTTGCGAATGGTTTGTAACACGTCCGATCTTTTGATAGTATTTAAATTGTTGTCAGATCTTTCGTTTTTATGGAAATATGAGGTTTGTAATTTCAATGGATGGAAGTTTCAAGTATGGAACGCCTCAATTATCTCCGAAAATTCTGGTACGATTTTTATAACATTTGGTATGTGAATGTTTTGTAACACATCCGATCTTTTGATAGTATTCACATTGATGTCAGATCTTTTGTTGTTCTGGTATTATGAAGTTTGTAATTTTAATGGATGGAAGTTTTAAATATCGAACGACTCAATTATCTCTGAAAATTCTGGCTCGATTTCTATAAATTTTGGTTTGTGAATGGTTTGTAACACGGCCGATCTTTTGATAGTAATTACATTGTTGTCAGATCGTTCGTTTTTCTGGAAATATGAGGATTTTAATTCCAATGGATGGAAGCTTTAAGTATTGAACGCCTCAATTATCTCCGAAAATTCTGGTACGATTTTTATAACATTTGGTATGTGAATGTTTAGTAACACGTCCGATCTTTTAGTATTTACATTGTTGTCAGATCTTTTGTTGTTCTGGTATTACGAAGTTTGTAATTTCAATGAATGGAAGTTTTAAGTATGGAACGACTCAATTATCTCCAATAATTCTGGTACGATTTTTATGAATTTTGGTTTGTGAATGTTTTGTAGTACGGCCAACTTTTTGATAGTATTGGCATTGTTGTCAGATCTTTCGTTTTTCTGGAAATATGAAGTTTGTAATTTCAATGGATGGAAGTTTTAAATATGGAGCGCCTCAATTATCTCCGAAAATTCTGGTTCGATTTCTATAAATTTTGGGTTGCGAATGGTTTGTAACACGTCCGATCTTTTGATAGTATTTAAATTGTTGTCAGATCTTTCGTTTTTATGGAAATATGAGGTTTGTAATTTCAATGGATGGAAGTTTCAAGTATGGAACGCCTCAATTATCTCCGAAAATTCTGGTACGATTTTTATAACATTTGGTATGTGAATGTTTTGTAACACATCCGATCTTTTGATAGTATTCACATTGATGTCAGATCTTTTGTTGTTCTGGTATTATGAAGTTTGTAATTTTAATGGATGGAAGTTTTAAATATCGAACGACTCAATTATTTCTGAAAATTCTGGCTCGATTTCTATAAATTTTGGTTTGTGAATGGTTTGTAACACGGCCGATCTTTTGATAGTAATTACATTGTTGTCAGATCGTTCGTTTTTCTGGAAATATGAGGATTTTAATTTCAATGGATGGAAGCTTTAAGTATTGAACGCCTCAATTATCTCCGAAAATTCTGGTACGATTTTTATAACATTTGGTATGTGAATGTTTAGTAACACGTCCGATCTTTTAGTATTTACATTGTTGTCAGATCTTTTGTTGTTCTGGTATTACGAAGTTTGTAATTTCAATGAATGGAAGTTTTAAGTATGGAACGACTCAATTATCTCCAATAATTCTGGTACGATTTTTATGAATTTTGGTTTGTGAATGTTTTGTAGTACGGCCAACTTTTTGATAGTATTGGCATTGTTGTCAGATCTTTCGTTTTTCTGGAAATGTGAAGTTTGTAATTTCAATGGATGGAAGTTTTAAATATGGAGCGCCTCAATTATCTCCGAAAATTCTGGTTCGATTTCTATAAATTTTGGGTTGCGAATGGTTTGTAACACGTCCGATCTTTTGATGGTATTTAAATTGTTGTCAGATCTTTCGTTTTTATGGAAATATGAGGTTTGTAATTTCAATGGATGGAAGTTCCAAGTATGGAACGCCTCAATTATTTCTGAAAATTCTGGTACGATTTCTATAAATTTTGGTTTGTGAATGTTTTGTAACACGGTCGATATTTTGATAGTATTTACATTGTTGTCAGATGTTTCGTTTTTATGGAAATATAAAGTTTGTAATTTCAATGGATGGATGTTTTAAGTATGGGACGCCTCAATTATCTCCGAAGAGGCTGTCACGATTTTGATAAATTTTGGTTTGTGAATGCTTTGTAACACGGCCGATCTTTGGTAATATTTACATTGTTGTCAGATCTTCCGTTTTTCGAAAAATATAATGTTATAGTTTTGTTGCTGTTGCAGTCACATATTATTTTAACTTGGGCAGTTATAATATGAATTCACTGTAATTCCGGATTTATGGCATTTGTGAATAGGAAATATTACCAGTATTTTTTCACGATTTCAAAAATAAAAATAAGAATGATCCATTTAAAATAACAAAAAGTTTATATTTCCAGAAACAAAGATTTGACACCAATCTAAATACTACCAAAAGATTGGTGTTACAGAGCCATCACCAATCAACATTTAAAAAAATGTTAATCGTTTCCAAGAAAATTGAGGCGTTCGTTACTTAAAACTCACTATGTATATAATATTATCAATTCTTTCCCATCCCATCTATTTTCAGCAATATTTACGAAATAAAAAACAACTAAATATCAATTTCGGTTCACTCCGTAATGATAAATCCATTTAAGTGACTTTATATTGGTATTCTACAACTACTTTTACTGGGCTATTCATCACTCTGGAAGCAATTTTCTCAAGAAGTAACAAAATCCATTAAAGTTCCGATTTGAGTGGACCACAATTTTCCATTTTACGGCTTTGACTTGAATTATAGAAAAGTTCGACTATACGATATGTTTTAACGTGCTCGAGGAATTGAAAGCCTTGTCTTCTAGCTCCTGAATATTCTAAAATATAAAAACGCCATTAAATATATTGACTTTTGTTTTTCAAGTTCGGGTTATTCTTAATTGTTCCGTGGGGTAGTTTGAGAGGAATAAGTATTGCTAAAGCAATCTATTCTATGGACTGTCAAAATTTATTTCTTTTGTAGAAAGTTATCGATTTGTTTTGGTTTTGTTTCTGGGAGTGGTTTGTTCAGAACTGTGCACAGCAAAAATACTGTTGTGCCTCAATCCAAGGTAGAATAACCCTTTAAGTTCCATATTAACAATGAAGTTAATAATCTGTCATACTCAGGGTGCACAAAAGAAGATCCTAGAGTCTGTAGTCTGATCTGTTCAGTAGCCAAAGTGGCACAGTATGTGTGCATCCTCTTCCAAGCAATGACGATATTCGGGGTCTTCGACTGGCCTTATTCTGCCCAGATTATAGTTAAGCCTGCAGTAGCCAGAAGATTATATTACAGGGGGTCAATCTTCTACATCTATATTATCTCAAAAGATCTATGCTCCCCAGAAAGCCTATTATCCATTTTGGAGCTTGATCTGTGACCTTATCAGGATCTAAGTAGGCCTGTTCCAGGTACCCCACAAATGCAGATAATTTGTTTCCCCATCCCATGTGCATTATCACAGAGTCTCTTCTGTTATTCACAAACAAGCTGTACAATCAATCAGGATGATTTCCGGTTCTTAAAAACGATCAAAATAAAACTTCAGCTGTACGGAGCTGAAGAAGGTTTCCAGAACTTTGCTCTGCTAATCCACTCGTCTAATTTTCAAACGTAGCAACGATTTTTTTAGTATGTTTGACTGCGTCGGAACAAATAATTGAGGTTGTAACGTGTGAGTATCTCGTGCTTCTCCACTTGTCTTTCAAGTATGTTAATAAGAATCGATTTTTGAACATTTGAAATAAAGATAAATTAAAACGAGATCTGATGATGCCGAACTTGATTAGATATTTCAGGAGTGGAAGCAAAATAAGTGAAGTGGGTGAGATATGAGACATTGAAATAACAAAATTCAATTTGTAAAAATGTGGAATACTGCAAAAAATATGGATATGATCTAAGACGAAAAAGCTGAAAATATCCTCGTCATATTTAAAGAAAAGAAATATAACTTTATTTGTATATTTTAAAATAAGGCCGTTTAGACGGCGTTCTTAATCCGCAACGTTTTTTGAATAACAAAATCGTTTTGCATTAAATCATTGATCCTGAAATATCCTTTAGCCCTATTAGCAAATCCCGCATATGACAGAAACAGTCAATTTAGGTTGTAGACGTGAACAATATGCGTACATTGTCCCTGGTTAAACTGGTTTCGTCGTTTCAGGGTATCTTACGTGTCTGGAATTCGTGATCTTGCCTAATTAGACCCTGTATGCGATACACCACCGCACAACCCTTTTGTATCAAATCCCCACCGCCGAACACGATCTACTTGATAATATACTTAACGATTGGTAGCGATGATATCCATAGAATATCTATTATGAAGGCAAATTTGTTCCTATAATAAGACACTGATTATATTGAATGTACGAGGTAGACTAATTCTAGAATTCATCAATAGAACTCTGCATTATCTAATGCAATTCATTAATCACAACCTAAACTTACGCCGAATGCTAACGAAGTTGGTTGTATTCAAAAAAAAAGGTACAGTATTAGACTTGCAAGGTGTTCGAGATACTCTTAGAGAAAAGTATGTCTAGCAATACTATTTCTGTCAATCAACATGGTTTTATGCAGGAACGTTCTACGGTTACCAACTTAACTGAAATCACCCAATTCATTGCTGAGACAGCTCAGACAGATGTAATTTATACTGATTTTTCAAAAGCTTTCCACAGACTTGATCATGGTATAAATAAATTTTTTAATATCGGAATACCACGCTTGTTGAGCTCTTACTTAACAAATAGAAATCAGTATGTTCAAGTCAATGGTAATAGGTCAGTCGATTTTGCTGCTACATCTGGGGTCCCTCAAGGCTCAAATCTGGGGCCGTTATTATTCAATATTTTCATCAATGACATTGTAAAGGTTATCGACACTCATTTTTTACTTTACTTTATCATATCAATATCATGGTTTTCGAGATATTAGCACGCTATAGTTTTGTTAGATCTAAGCTTGAATATGCGGCGATTGTATGAAGTCCTTACTATCAAAATCAGATTAACAGATTACAATGAGTTCAACGACGTTTTTTAGAGAACTTCAAATTATGTTTATTCTTGGTCGACAGCCAACGCGACGATATCAAACGCTTTTATGAACGTTTTTGAGACGCCGCGACAAAAACGCTCCCCACAGTAGTTTTTGAGAACAAACAATGTGGAATTGATTCGAATCAGGAATCAATGTATTTAATAGAATATCCAGACACAAATGTCCGATTAGTAGAGTTTGGATCGCCCACTGACGACAAAATAAGATCTACCTTGTTCGGTACATTCCTGACGTTTCCTAATTGCCTGTATTTTCTTTCCATTTTGTTTTCCGTGAATTTGGAGATTCGTTCACGATCTGGGTGTATTTTATGAAATTATGTACATCCCTCTTGTTTAGTCCGCATCCTATCGCCAACACCAATAATCATTCAAATTTCATTTCTTTTACATTCAGTCAGAAATTTGAAGAAAACAGTTTGATAAAATTTGATAAATTAGCCTAACAATACGGAAAGAATATCGAAAGTAAACATATTTTGCTAACGCTACTTGACACTAATTTCACAAATCTATGTGTTTGTCCATATAAAAAACTGGCCTACTTTTTATTCATCCTTTACTGCTGTCTGTCAGTTAATTTAGGATGTTTACTGAAAAATAGTCTAATTGGATAAGCCCATTTTAAGATGCTAAATTTCAGATTTCCCAAGAGAATAAAGGAATAATGTTCTCTCATGAATTGTAGGTCGGAACGGCGATATTTATTTAATATATAACCACATTAACTATCGTCTTTAATAAACATAAGTGAATTTACATACAATTATTAAATATTGATTTGAAATAAATACGCAGCGAGAAAAGGAGAATGAAGCAGCGTCTTCTATTACGGAAACTGGAGAGCCAATATGATGCTGACGATTTTAATGAAGTGGCATAAAGTTTCGAAATATTGGTAACTGAAACTTTTCTAGTTAAATAAAAATCGACAATATAAGTTATTTCACAAAAATGCATCATCGGGATTAGCGAAAAGTTACTTGCCGTTATGACAGTTTGTTATCCCTGGTGGTAAAACTTAAAATGGAGTAGTGGTAGATTGACTCCTGAGGTGAATGAACTAATAATATGAGGGTTGCCTTCAAGGGTTGCAACATAGTTGGGACCTGTCAAAAAATGTCAAAATTAACTGTCATGTTCAGTTAACGCCAAAGATTCAGACCGCTTCGCTTAAAGATGAACCTAAACTGAATTTTTGAAGTTGATGAGTCCGTCGAAAAATGGAATTAAGCCGATAAAATTTTCGCGCAACAATTTTGAACAATTTTCCAAGACAGTTGTCTCAAAAAAATGCTTTGCTGAGTTGGTTTCTGTTTTCGACAATGAAGCACCGCAATATTCGACAATTTCTCGTTGGTATGGAGAACTTAAACGTGAACGGATTATTCTTGTGACGATCCAAAAACAGGTCCACCAACAACGGCAGTCGCCCAGAAAAAGGTCTATGCTGTACGTAAGCTGATCCAAGAAGATCGATATGTCACATATCGTGAAATTGGAGCATCATTGGCATTTCAAAGACCACAATTCAAAACATTTTACATGAAGAATTATCTGTAAAAAGAATTAGTTTCTCGTTGGAAGAAAGACGGAAGAACAGAAAGCAATTAGAGCCAATTGGTGTCAAAGAACACTAGACCGGTTTAACGCAGGAAACTCGAAAAATATATACAGTATTGTTAGTGGTGATGAATCCTTGGATTTACTCTTATTAACAGGAAGATAAAGGTCAGTTCGCGAAATTTGACTAAAAAGCAGGTTATGTAGCAACAATTCCTCTGCAAAATCAAAGAACTGCTACTGCTGATTGGTACATATCGATTTGTTCGTCGGAAGTAATTGCTGAGTTTCGAAAAACCAACCCCAACGACGAATGATCTTCCACCAAGACAATGCAAGTACACACAAAGCTCGAAAACGATTGAGTTTTAAAAGCAAGAAAATATCGAATTGTTGGATCATCCTCCATACAAACGCGACCTATTTCTACTTTTCCAAACATTAAGAATGAACTGCTTGGTCAAAGGTTCCATTCCCCAGAGGATGCAGTCAACGCTTTCAAAAACTCTATTTTGTACCAACAAGCGAGTGGAATAACTGCTTCCAGAGTGGGTTCCACAGGAAGCAAAAATGCATTTCTCTTCGTGGAGAATACTTTGAAAACCAATAGTGTTTAAAAATTATCTACTGCTTTTTTCTAGCTCTATTTGCAAAATATAAAAGACAACCCTCGTCTGATCAATAGAATAATTATGGAACCAAGTGTCTATCGGTTTCAAAAATATCAGATAATATTCCGTTCCCATCAATGTCAAGATATTAAATTTACCAGTACAAAAAGGAGGTTTGTGGAAGAAATATTCATATTGGATGCTGGATACTGATTTTGTGGGAAAGAGTATCAGAGATTTGACAGTATTAAATAAAATGAGAAATAAATTCCCTTGAAACTATTTTCAATAAATCTTTGAACGTTAAAGAATGCATAAATAAAACCCATGAGGCCAACAGGTATCGAGAGTGAAGTTTATCTCGTAGATTTACGATACACTAATATGTAACATTCAATAGTAAATATAAACATGAACTTGACCAACAATATATAGAAGCAGACGATATTCATTCTTGATTCAGTTATATTCATTCTTAATTCAGATATATTCAGTTTATAATATAAGTATGCCATAATGATAGTTACTTATAATAGATTTACTAATCATAGTTGTAGTTGTGTAATATTAATGGTAATAAACATAACTTATCCCAGTGCAAGAAGTAGTAGTTTTATTAAAGACAGATGAGCCTCCGAGTGACCTGGAAGATCACCAATTAAAGAAGCCTTTCCATAGCAACAACCCAACATCACAACAGCTCTAGTTCAAAAATTCAAAAAATATATTCAGGATCTCTAATGTTACTGTATACTATTTGAATAAGACAATTAAAATAGCAGAGTTGCAAAATTCCTGACACTCCCTCATACATTGTATGAGGGTTAACATATTTGAAATAGCACCCATCTGCAATCCATTCTTGAATCTTCCTTCGATAGTTTACTAAGTAATCTCTGAATTTCTGAATTTCTTGACGAGGGTTTGTTAATAGACGTCAGCTGTGGTTGCGTTTACAACTGTTTGAATGACAAGTGAAAAGAAGGAATGCGTGTTATGTAGGCGTTGCGAATACTCATACATTTCCTATTACGTACTGTATAATTGAAAGGAGGTTGAAGTTTGCAATTTGTCGCCGTAATTGTATATGCTTCTTAGTTAGAAAACATACTAATCGAGTTATGATGAAATAGAAATATGCAAATTTTTTAAGCAAAACATACATTTATATAGTATCCAGATTAGTACCAACTGAAATAAGTTGATGATTAAATTTCTATGAATGAATTTCCCCAAAATTTAAAAAAGTCTATATTGACAAAAATGGACAGTGGTACTACTCTTGCCTCAAGACATCGTTTCTGTCTTGGGACACTTTGTGTTAAATTTCCAGACTGAAGGAGACAAGCCAAAAAATGTCTCGATAAGAGAAGAGGTTTGTTTAATTCAATCAACTCCTCATAGTAAGTTCTCACAGAAGCAGAGTATGTGAGTAGGTGTTTCATCGTCAAGTTCACATTTTCTGCAAGTAGGTTCACTAACTTTGCCCATTTTGTGCAGATGTTTCCTCAAGATGCAGTGTCCAGTCACCAGGTCGGTAACTGTCTTCATATGTCTCTTATCCAGTTTCAATAGCCTAGTGGAGAGTTCCTTGTCTACCTTGTTCAGTAAACTCTCTGTATGGAAAAAAATGGAAAGTTTGGATGGAACGTCGATTGTGATTTGTTGTAAACGATCCAATCACTATCTCATATTTCTTAATTATTGTCTATAAAATTTTTTTGTAACTTTTTCAATAGAAATTAATCAAAATAAATTGTTTGTCATTTCAAGTGAAACTTTTCTGAAACTGAATTTTTTTATAGAATTACAGTTTAAATATTCACATTTTTAACGTATAAAGCTAAACAATATTTCTAAAACAAGCCCAGCAAAATCCAAATATGTCTAAAAAATTAATTAAGGCCCCATCTGTCTCTGGATGCACATAGGATTAAACCTTCATTACATTAATTTTAAAACAAAAAGTTGCTACCATTCCATTAAGAAGGTAAGTTCACTTTATTTTAAGCTTCGCTTATCAGGAGCGTGCCAATTAACCACTTAAAATTATTGAAAGATAAAAAACAATAAGCAGAAATTATAGAAAAAAAAAATTAACATTGATATCGACCATTGCAAATAGTATTCATTGACAATTTAGCAATAAGTACAGTGTAAGCAATAACTAAGGAAAAAATAAATGTACGAAATGGTCTAATATAATGGACACATATACAAAAAAATCAAAAAATTAATTTAAGACCGAATGGAACAAGAATCAAGAATATGCTTTATTTATCGTTTTCACAAAAAAAACAGTCAATTCATTTTTTCCAGCCGTTAGCTTTGTATCACTACGTATTCGATAAAAAAATGTTCAATCTAATGAACACTGACTAAAAGGATGCTAATATCCATACGGATCGGGTAGTAGAGCGAAAGGGAGATTTAATTTGAACAAAAACCAGCCATGTACCTCATATTGAATTCAGTTCATAATTATTGGTTAATATACTTCAACATTACACGAACCATTCCGCTGGAGCTGAAACAAACTTAATCCTGCGAGAAACAGAGGTCTGTACATGGTATGCTTTCCTAAATATCGTTGGCGTCACACTGTCATCGCCTGATTTGAGAATTAACTCAAATGAAAGCATAATATCACGAAATATCCAGATTTTACTTTGTGTATCCCCATATAAAAGACTGAGACACTCAGTCATTGCATTTGACTATTCCATTTTGGATTTTTTGTAACTGAGAAACTGATTTATTACATTTGGCTGTTCCACACCTAATTTTTCATAACTGAGAAACTGATTCATTACATTTGGCTGTCCCACTCTGGATTTATAGCTTTTGATAAACTGATTCGTTGCATTTGGCTGTTATACTCTGAGCTGTTCTTAACTGAGAAACTGATTCATTGTATTTGGCTTTTTCAATCTGGATTTTCCATAACTGAGAAACTGATTCATTACATTTGGCTATTCCACTAAGAAACTGATTCATTGCATTTTACTATTCCACTAAGAAACTGATTATTTGCAATTGGCTGTTCCACTTTGCATTTTTCATGACTGAGAAACTGATTCATTGCATTTGGCATTCCCACTCTGGATTTATAACTTTTGATAAACTGATTAATTACATTTAGCTATTCTACTCTGGGTTGTTTATAACTCTGAAACTAATTAATTGAATTTGGCTATTTCACTCTGGATTTTTCATAACTGAGAAACTGATTCATCGCATTTGTCTATATTCCACTAAGAAACTGATTCATTGCATATGACTATTCCACTAAAAAACTGATTAATTGCAATCGGCTGTTCCACTTTGGATTTTTATTGACTGAGAAACTGATTCATTGCATTTGGCTGACCCACTCTGGATTTATAACTAGTGATAAACTGATTCATTGCTTTTGCCTGTTCTACTTTGGGTTGTTCATAACTGAGAAACTGATTCATTGCATTTGGCTTTTTTACTCTGGATTTTTAATAACTGTGAAACTGATTAATTGCATTTGACTATTCCACTAAGAAACTGATTAATTGCAATTGGCTGTTCCACTTTGGATTTTTCATGACTGAGAATCTGATTCATTGCATTGGACAGTCCAACTCTTGATTTATAACTTTTGATAAACTGATTAATTACATTTGGCTACTCTACTCTGGGTTGTTTATAACTCAGAAACTAATTAATTGAATTTGGCTATTTCACTCTGGATTTTTCATAACTGAGAAACTGATTCATTGCATTTGGCTATATTCCACTAAGAAACTGATTCATTGCATTTGACTATTCCACTAAAAAACTGATTAATTGCAATTGGCTGTTCCTCTTTGGATGTTTCATGACTGAGAAACTGATTCTATTGCATTTGGCAGTCCCACTCTTGATTTATAACTTTTGATAAACTGATTAATTACTTTTGGCTATTCTACTCTGGGTTGTTTATA
The DNA here is from genome assembly GCA_947563755.1 of Lochmaea crataegi. Classification (NCBI taxonomy): domain Eukaryota; kingdom Metazoa; phylum Arthropoda; class Insecta; order Coleoptera; family Chrysomelidae; genus Lochmaea; species Lochmaea crataegi. The sequence continues at coordinate 10,654,929 of OX387430.1, forward strand.
ACTCAGAAACTAATTAATTGAATTTGGCTATTTCACTCTGGATTTTTCATAACTGAGAAACTGATTTCATTGTATTTGGCTATATTCCACTAAGAAACTGATTCATTGCATCTGACTATTCCTTTAAAAAACTGATTAATTGCAATTGGCTGTTCCACTTTGGATTTTTCTTGACTGAGAAACTGATTCATTGCATTTGGATCACCCACTCTGGATTTATAACTTTTGATAATCTGATTCATTGCTTTTGGCTGTTCTACTTTGGGTTGTTCATAACTGAGAAACTGATTCATTGCATTTGGCTTTTTTACTCTGGATTTTTAATAACTGTGAAACTGGTTCATTGCATTAGACTATTCCACTAAGAAACTGATGAATTGCAATTGGCTGTTCCACTTTGGATTTTTCATGACTGAGAAACTGATTCTATTGCATTTGGCAGTCCCACTCTTGATTTATAACTTTTGATAAACTGATTAATTACTTTTGGCTATTCTACTCTGGGTTGTTTATAACTCAGAAACTAATTAATTGAATTTGGCTATTTCACTCTGGATTTTTCATAACTGAGAAACTGATTTCATTGCATTTGGCTATATTCCACTAAGAAACTGATTCATTGCATCTGACTATTCCTTTAAAAAACTGATTAATTGCAATTGGCTGTTCCACTTTGGATTTTTCTTGACTGAGAAACTGATTCATTGCATTTGGATGTCCCACTCTGGATTTATAACTTTTGATAATCTGATTCATTGCTTTTGGCTGTTCTACTTTGGGTTGTTCATAACTGAGAAACTGATTCATTGCATTTGGCTTTTTTACTCTGGATTTTCAATAACTGTGAAACTGATTCATTGCATTAGACTATTCCACTAAGAAACTGATTGGCTGCAATTGGCTGTTCCACTTTGGATTTTTCATGACTGAGAAACTGATTGATTGCATTTGGCAGTCCCACTCTTGATTTATAACTTTGGATAAACTGATTAATTACATTAGGCTATTCCACTAAGAAACTGACTCATTGCATTTTACTATTCCACTAAGAAACTGATTAATTGCAATTGGCTGTTCCATTTTGGATTTTTCATGACTGAGAAACTGATTCATTGCATTTGGCAGTCCCACTCTGGATTTATAACTTTTGATAAACTGATTAATTACATTTAGCTACTCTACTCTGGGTTGTTTATAACTCTGAAACTAATTAATTGAATTTGGCTATTTCACTCTGGATTTTTCATAACTGAGAAACTGATTCATTGCATTTGGCTAGATTCCACTAAGAAACTGATTCATTGCATTTGTCTATTCCACTAAAAAACTGATTAATTGCAATTGGCTGTTCCACTTTGGATTTTTCTTGACTGAGAAACTGATTCATTGCATTTGGCTGTCCCACTCTGGATTTATAACTTTTGATAAACTGATTCATTGTTTTTGGCTGTTCTACTTTGGGTTGTTCATAACTGAGAAACTGATTCATTGCATTTGGCTTTTTTACTCTGGATTTTCAATAACTGTGAAACTGATTCATTGCATTAGACTATTCCACTAAGAAACTGATTGGCTGCAATTGGCTGTTCCACTTTGGATTTTTCATGACTGAGAAACTGATTGATTGCATTTGGCAGTCCCACTCTTGATCTATAACTTTGGATAAACTGATTAATTACATTAGGCTATTCTACTCTGGGTTGTTAATAACTCAGAAACTTATTCATTGAATTTGGCTATTTCACTCTGGATTTTTCATATCTGAGAAACTGATTCATTGCATTTGGCCATATTCCACTAAGAAACTGATTCATTGCATTTGACTATTCCACTAAAAAACTGATTAATTGCAATTGGCTGTTCCACTTTGGATTTTTCCTGACTGAGAAACTGATTCATTGCATTTGGCTGTCCCACTCTGGATTTATAACTTTTGATAAACTGATTCATTGCTTTTGACTGTTCTACTTTGGGTTGTTCATAACTGAGAAACTGATTCATTGCATTTGGCTTTTTTACTTTGGATTTTTAATAACTGTGAAACTGGTTCATTGCATTAGACTATTCCACTAAGAAACTGATGAATTGCAATTGGCTGTTCCAATTTGGATTTTTCATGACTGAGAAACTGATTCATTGCATTTGGCAGTCCCACTCTTGATTTATAACTTTTGATAAACTGATTAATTACTTTTGGCTATTCTACTCTACTCAGAAACTAATTACTTGAATTTGGCTATTTCACTCTGGATTTTTCATAACTGAGAAACTGATTCATTGCATTTGGCTATATTCCACTAAGAAACTGATTCATTGCATTTGACTATTCCACTAAAAAACTGATGAATTGCAATTGGTTGTTCCACTTTAGATTTTTCTTGACTGAGAAACTGATTCATTGCATTTGGCTGTCCCACTCTGGATTTATAACTTTTGATAAACTGATTAATTACATTTGGCTGTTTCACTCTGGATTTTCCATAACTGAGAAACTGATTCACTGCATTTGGCTATTCCACTAAGAAACTGATTAATGGCAATTGGCTGTTTCACTTCGGATTTTACACGACTGAGAAATTGATTCATGTTCCATTTTGGATTTTTATAACTGATTCATTACATTTGGATGTTCCATAGTTTCTAATTGCTAGTTCTTTTCAATATCATCTATAATATTTTATTAAAAATCCCCTCCTACGGCTGTCGCTGTTTAAAATTTTATTTTTCCAGACCTGCAGCCATTTAGCCATTTTGTGAGATGCATTAGGGATTTTCTCCTCATTTTCCGGTAAACTGCCACCTGGCACTTTAGCGTTGAAGGCGTTCTTGTCGAACAAAATGGCATATACATACTTTTCTCTATCCCGTTGAAATATAATTAACTGTTGTAACTTCGTAATGCTTTTAAGTGAATAAAATATGACAGAAAATAGGATGGGATTTTTTACAATTGCCAGATTGTTGAGAAGAGAAAATCGGAGGAGAAAATTGAAAAATTTATATGAAAATTTCAGGAATGAGTAGAGGTAGTAGCTATTTACAAGATTTTAATCTGGAAAGTGTAACATCAGTGCTCAGTTCTAGATTACATCTATATTTTTCAATAACAATCAGTGACGTTAATAACATTAAATAATGGCAAATGATGCTCTTGCGCATGGCTGATGACCTAATAACGGAATAAAGGTGACTAAATAGAGGGCTTTAATATCCCTAGTAATTGAATTAAAGTGCATTAATTTAATGTTATGTCGTTGGCGCTAAGCCATTATTCAATAAAATATAGTAGTGCCATCTTATTAGAAAGTTCAAATTTATTTACCGATCTTGGTGGGTGTTATAATATTGGGATTTACATTGTCTTTTAATGTTTATAGTTTTATGGGTGTTCGTAAGTATGGATTCATTGGGCGTTGTAGTAGTGACTTCTCCAACAAACGTTAATTCATAGTTTTCTTTGATAAGTACCAAATTTTGCTAATGTAATGTGAAAACGTGCTAGAAGAAAAAAATCAATAGATAACAAAACTAATTAATTAAATAGAAACTTTTAGTCGTTTTAGATCTCAACGGAAAGAATAGAAAACGATTAATTAAAACTTATTCGTCGAGTTTGTTTTTCTTACAGTTGTCGTCTGTCAATAAAATTTAGAGACTAACGAAAAAAAAAACAAATTAATTAAAAGAACTTTTAAAAGGTAAATGCTGGGTGAATAAGTTGTTAAAATAGCACTGCATTCAACTTCGGATATGATTAAATTTCCTAATGGAGAGAACGTAAAATACGGAATAATAGTCAGTGCTTTATTCTAATCCCACTTCTGAAAATTGTTGGAACGGCAGTCGAGTGCTTCTTTATTAAACTCATATGTAAACTCGTTTTCTTAAATGACTCATCTTAATTTGATAGCATAGTGCTTAACGGTAAAGTATAATTCGAATGTACACTGTAATTAAATTCGATTGTGTAAATATTTGTACAAATGACAAGTTTCTCTATATACAGGGAGATCCAAATTATATGGAAATTTAGAAAATTTTAAAAATATCTTTTTGATATACTTTATTACATTTTCACCAATACTTCGGTTGAAATATAAGTAGATATACTAAGCCGTTACTGGCCCAGCGGAAATGCGCATGCCCTCCTGAAACGCTCACCAAACCTCTCACGTGCTACGTCAAACGTCACGTGCCACGTCAATCATCACGTGCTACGTCAAACGACACGTGCTACGTCAAACGTCAAGTGCCACGTGGCAAAATTTGGGGGTGGGTGGGTTTGGTGAGCTTTTCAGGTGGGCATGCGCATTGCCGCTGAGCCAGTACCGGCTTAGTATATCTACTAATATACATAAAAATAGGTGTGCAAAAATTTTTCACTTATGAAATAACGAATGTTTCTAATTTTTGCGCTAATAATAATGAAAATTGACCATTTAAAAAAGATGTGACTTATATTTTTGCAGTGTACCATGAATGCTTTTCAATAATTTCATCTCATTCATACTATTTTCATTCAATTAAGTAATTACGTCGCAGAAACCGCTGACTGTAATAATGTTAGTACTGATGTTATGGGTTAAAAGGTTTTCAAAATGGCTGGAAGTCCATTTTATCCACTTAATGGGCAACAAAGAAATGGCACAAGCTGTGACCGGCAAAAAATACGGAATACTTTATTTTGATCCTCATAATAGTATGGTGGATTATTATATTTATGTTAACAAAAACCTGCTTTTTGAGTTATTTAATTAGAACAGAATTATATTTGAATTGTGGATTGAAATAACTTTTCTGTTAGAAAGTTAGAAAGAACCACATTAATGATTACTATTTTTTGCACTGATCCTAAATTTATCATTAGATGTGAAGGGAAAACCATCAGAATAGATTGCAATAGTAAACTTGTAACCAATGAACTTAAATAACGCTTTCTAAAGATATTTTAATTGATGATTTTATTGATAAGTATAGATATTTTAAACGTAAAATCCTAATCCTAGAATATAAATCTAATCTGAGATACAGGGTGTTTTATGTAAAAAGCTGAAAGGGTTTAAATCATGGAAATACAATAAAATTCATTGAGATGTAGTACCTGCCCTCTACCAAAGGGGTACGACATGAGCAAGGGGGGATTTGGTCCTTCCTACATTTCACGCTACTGGCGAGATTGCTATTTCATAGAATTTTTAGAAAAAAAAAACATAATTTCTTTAAAATGTTGGTAATTCTCCGTACTAAAAAATGTAAATTTTTTATTGTGCTGGTAACTTTTCAATTCTACAAGTGGAGGATGTATGTAAATTTTTGGTCAGAACAAACACGAAATTAGTACGTTATACTGCTAAATGTAGTTGTTGTTTTGTCGGGGAATTCTTCTATAAAAAGGACTAAAAAAACGGCTTATTCCGAAAGTTCTTGATTGTTAAAGTATGATAAAACATATTTTCTTTTTGTTATTTATTTTGGGAAATCAAACCACATTTCTCATATTTTTAATTCAACGTTTCGGTAGCGTTCCAGCTAGCAAGAACAATTTTTTATAAAATTCTGGTCCCTAGCTGATACTAACGAAAAAACTAGACAATCAATAATATTTTGAAGTTTAACACTGCAAAAAATTTGCTGTTGAATTTTTAAGTTGATCGTATCCTTGATAAAATGTGGAATTAAATATTTATTGTATAACATTCTAACAATATTGTTAAGAAGTCTCCAGCTCAAAACCGGCCCTGTCACTGAACTATAAATTTTGCCGAATGCGCTTTCTAGAATCTTCTGGTTACTGCAGTGTTTACGCATAAGAAGAGCTTGGTAAATTCTAGAATCTTCGAGAATTTAGAAAGAATTTATGTACGCGAGTTTTTGAGTGAGTTAGCAGTTCAAAGACAGTTTACAGAAGTTCTTGGTAATCGGATGACGTTAAGAAAGTGTTTATAATTAAATTTTTTGGAAACTGGCGTTTCAAATACCAGAAACAGAAAGAAGCTTTTATGTGTTCCAATTTTGTTAAGATGATTTGAAAAATCCAATGTTATATTAACGTGTGAATATAAAATAACCTGACAGGTGCAAGTATATTTTGTAAATGCCTATTAAATCGCTCAATTATGCGAACTGTATGTGAATATATACCCATTTTGTTTGAAATTTAGTCCTGCAGAACTAAATTGAAAGTTGAATTGTATTTTGTGTCAATATTTGTTTTTGGTACGTATAAATGAGGGTTATCGTCGATATATCCATTTATGCAAAATTGTTGTCTGTTGTATTTTGTGGAAAATCTACGTCGACGGTTTTATATAAATAAACAAAACAAATAACGATGTACAGAGAATTCATTTAATCTAAAATAGATGATTTATTAAATTATTGAATATGTATTTGGATTAGGTTTTAACTTGGAATTTTCAAAACTAACAAATACAGCAGTTATTTATTGAGAAACTGATTCATTGCATTTGGCAATACCACTCTAGATTTATAACTTTGGACAAACTGATCAATTACATTTGGCTGTTTTACTCAAAATTTTTCATAACTGAGAAACTGTTTCAAGGCATTTGGCTGTTCTAGTCTGCGTTGTTTATACCTCAGAAACTGATTAATTGTATTTGGCTATTTCACTCTGAATTTTTTATAACTGAGAAACTGATAAATTTCATTTGGCTGTTCTACTCTAGATATTCCATAACTTACTGAGAAACTGATTCATTGCATTTGGCTGTCCATATCTAGATTTATAACTTTGGATAAACTGATTGATTACATTTGGCTGTTTCACTCTGAATTTTTCATTACCGAGAAACTGTTTCATTGTATTTGGCTATTTCACTCTGGATTTTTTATAACTGAGAAACTGATTAATTGCATTTGGCTGTTCAACTCTGGATTTTCCATAACTGAAGAGAAACTGATTCATTGCATTTGGCTGTTCTACTCTAGATTTATAACTTTGGATACACTGAATAAACATTTGGTTGTTTCACTCTAAATTTATGAAATTATTGAATATGTATTTGGATTAGGTTTTTACTTGGAATTTTCAAAACTAACAAATAAAGCAGTTATTTATTGAGAAACTGATTCATTGCATTTTGCTATACCACTCTAGATTTATAACTTTGGACAAACTGATCAATTACATTTGGCTGTTTTACTCTAAATTTTTCATAACTGAGAAACTGTTTCAATGCATTTGGTTGTTCTAGTCTGGGTTGCTTATAACTCAAAAACTGATTCATGGTATTTGGCTATTTTACACTGAATTTTTTATAACTGAGAAACTGATAAATTACATTTGGCTGTTCTACTCTAGATATTCCATAACTTACTGAGAAACTGATTCATTGCATTTGGCTGTCCCATCTAGATTTATAACTTTGAATAAACTGATTGATTACATTTGGCTGTTTCACTCTGAATTTTTCATTACCGATAAACTGTTTCATTGTATTTGGCTATTTCACTCTGGATTTTTTATAACTGAGAAACTGATTAATTGCATTTGGCTGTTCAACTCTGGATTTTCCATAACTGAAGAGAAACTGATTCATTGCATTTGGCTGTTCTACTCTAGATTTATAACTTTGGATACACTGAATAAACATTTGGTTGTTCCACTCCAAATTTATTAAATTATTGAATATGTATTTGGATTAGGTTTTTACTTGGAATTTTCAAAACTAACAAATAAAGCAGTTATTTATTGAGAAACTGATTCATTGCATTTGGCTATACCACTCTAGATTTATAACTTTGGACAAACTGATCAATTACATTTGGCTGTTTTACTCTAAATTTTTCATAACTGAGAAACTGTTTCAATGCATTTGGCTGTTCTAGTCTGGGTTGCTTATAACTCAGAAACTGATTCATTGTATTTGGCTATTGTACTCTGAATTTTTTATAACTGAGAAACTGATAAATTACATTTGGCTGTTCTACTCTAGATATTCCATTACTTACTGAGAAACTGCGGTTGGCTGTCCCTATCTAGATTTATAACTTTGGATAAACTGATTGATTACATTTGGCTGTTTCACTCTGAATTTTTCATTACCGAGAAACTGTTTCATTGGATTTGGCTATTTCACTCTGGATTTTTTATAACTGAGAAACTGATTAATTGCATTTGGCTGTTCAACTCTGGATTTTCCATAACTGAAGAGAAACTGATTCATTGCATTTGGCTGTTCTACTCTAGATTTATAACTTTGGATACACTGAATAAACATTTGGTTGTTTCACTCTAAATTTATGAAATTATTGAATATGTATTTGGATTAGGTTTTTACTTGGAATTTCCAAAACTAACAAATAAAGCAGTTATTTATTGTATAAAAAAACGGTTCTGGTAGACCCTCGGAATTTTATGTTAAAATTTGTTTGATAGCTCACCTTAAATAAGGCAGTTTAGAACATAAATGTCGTTGGATCATTCAGAAATTACTTGAATATGTATTTGGATTAGGTTTTAACTTGGAATTTTCAAAACTAACAAATAAAGCAGTTATTTATTGAGAAATTGATTCATTGCATTTGGCAATACCACTCTAGATTTATAACTTTGGACAAACTGATCAATTACATTTGGCTGTTTTACTCTAACATAACTGAGAAACTGTTTCAATGCATTTGGCTGTTCTAGTCTGGGTTGCTTATAACTCAGAAACTGATTCATTGTATTTGGCTATTTTACTCTGAATTTTTCATAACTGAGAAACTGATAAATTACATTTGGATGTTCTACTCTAGATATTCCATAACTTACTGAGAAACTGATTCATTGCATTTGGCTGTCCCTATCTAAATTTATAACTTTGGATAAACTGATTGATTACATTTGGCTGTTTCACTCTGAATTTTTCATTACCGAGAAACTGTTTCATTGGATTTGGCTATTTCACTCTGGATTTTTTATAACTGAGAAACTGATTAATTGCATTTGGCTGTTCAACTCTGGATTTTCCATAACTGAAGAGAAACTGATTCATTGCATTTGGCTGTTCTACTCTAGATTTATAACTTTGGATACACTGAATAAACATTTGGTTGTTCCACTCTAAATTTATTAAATTATTGAATATGTATTTGGATTAGGTTTTAACTTGGAATTTTCAAAACTAACAAATAAAGCAGTTATTTATTGAGAAACTGATTCATTGCATTTGGCTATACCACTCTAGATTTATAACTTTGGACAAACTGATCAATTACATTTGGCTGTTTTACTCTAAATTTTTCATAACTGAGAAACTGTTTCAATGCATTTGGCTGTTCTAGTCTGGGTTGCTTATAACTCAGAAACTGATTCATTGTATTTGGCTATTGTACTCTGAATTTTTTATAACTGAGAAACTGATAAATTACATTTGGCTGTTCTACTCTAGATATTCCATTACTTACTGAGAAACTGCGGTTGGCTGTCCCTATCTAGATTTATAACTTTGGATAAACTGATTGATTACATTTGGCTGTTTCACTCTGAATTTTTCATTACCGAGAAACTGTTTCATTGGATTTGGCTATTTCACTCTGGATTTTTTATAACTGAGAAACTGATTAATTGCATTTGGCTGTTCAACTCTGGATTTTCCATAACTGAAGAGAAACTGATTCATTGCATTTGGCTGTTCTACTCTAGATTTATAACTTTGGATACACTGAATAAACATTTGGTTGTTTCACTCTAAATTTATGAAATTATTGAATATGTATTTGGATTAGGTTTTTACTTGGAATTTCCAAAACTAACAAATAAAGCAGTTATTTATTGTATAAAAAAACGGTTCTGGTAGACCCTCGGAATTTTATGTTAATTTTAAATTTGTTTGATAGCTCACCTTAAATAAGGCAGTTTAGAACATAAATGTCGTTGGATCATTCAGAAATTACTTGAATATGTATTTGGATTAGGTTTTAACTTGGAATTTTCAAAACTAACAAATAAAGCAGTTATTTATTGAGAAATTGATTCATTGCATTTGGCAATACCACTCTAGATTTATAACTTTGGACAAACTGATCAATTACATTTGGCTGTTTTACTCTAACATAACTGAGAAACTGTTTCAATGCATTTGGCTGTTCTAGTCTGGGTTGCTTATAACTCAGAAACTGATTCATTGTATTTGGCTATTTTACTCTGAATTTTTCATAACTGAGAAACTGATAAATTACATTTGGATGTTCTACTCTAGATATTCCATAACTTACTGAGAAACTGATTCATTGCATTTGGCTGTCCCTATCTAGATTTATAACTTTGGATAGACTGATTGATTACATTTGGCTGTTTCACTCTGAATTTTTCATTACCGAGAAACTGTTTCATTGGATTTGGCTATTTCACTCTGGATTTTTTATAACTGAGAAACTGATTAATTGCATTTGGCTGTTCAACTCTGGATTTTCCATAACTGAAGAGAAACTGATTCATTGCATTTGGCTGTTCTACTCTAGATTTATAACTTTGGATACACTGAATAAACATTTGGTTGTTTCACTCTAAATTTATGAAATTATTGAATATGTATTTGGATTAGGTTTTTACTTGGAATTCTCAGAACTAACAAATAAAGCAGTTATTTATTGTATAAAAAAACGGTTCTGGTAGACCCTCGGAATTTTATGTTAATTTTAAATTTGTTTGATAGCTCACCTTAAATAAGGCAATTTAGAACATAAATGTCGTTGGATCATTCAGAAATTACTTCAAAAATCACGAATTTAGTTCAAAAAATGATACTTTTCCAACACTGTTTGATGCTATTTCACATGTACAATTTGTAATTTTACTGTTACCCTTTACTATTTAAATTCCTTTGTAACCACTGAACTGCCAATAACCCTAGTGGTTGACGCAGTATATGTTAAATAAAAAAAAGTATCAAATCATATATTAAAAATTATTTAACCCCTGGCAGGACAAGCGGATTCATCTTATTAAAAATAGCCAACATTTCTTAGAAAAGCTGTCAGATTGTCTAGGTGTCGAATTTTTTCGTTAGTGCCAGATGGGGACCAGGTTTTGAAAACTTAATTGTTCTTGATAACCGAAACTTGAATTAAAAAATTTAAAAAAGATTCTGGTTTAATTTCCCAAAATAATTAAAAAAAGAATAATGAAAGGAACCTTCAGAAGATATAGAGATAATATTTTTTATAATCTACGGACTATCCATTATTTTAGCTTTCAGTTGCCCTTGCATGCCCCGCAATGGAAAGTAATGCAAAATAATCCTCTATAATTCTAGTTTGCACCGTAAGGGATTTTGTTCCAAAACGAACACATGTTTCGAAATTATTATTAATCTGGAATTTATACGAGAGCATACTCTTGACGACTTAAAGTTATAAATTACCCCTTGCAGATCCGTACCAAGTATAAACTCAAATTTATATGAATTCAGATTCAAGAACAGTATTTACTAAATTTACCATTCACTCCTACCAGTTATTTTCTAAGTTAAAAGAAAAATTGATAAAAGGCAGTAGCGTAAAATTATAATTATGTTTTGTTTTATTATATCTATTAGCGAAATATGAAACTTGAAAATAATTTTCAGCATTTCCAAAACTTTGTTCAAAAATCCCTCGAGCAATACATTAAATAGTTTCTGAGATACTTCCATAACACTCGGTTATTAATTTGGACGAAATAGAATATTTTTGTAATTCTGAGACGGATTCACTTTAATTTTTCTAACAAGATTTCCTTGAATATTTTGATATGCTTATTATTGCGATAGCATTAAACTAGATACAGTTCTGGATTTCATGCTCAGTGGAAATGATACGAAAATTTTGCACCGCTAGGAATATGAATATGAGATTTATTACTGAAGCAGTCGTGCTAACTTGTGGTTAGATTTCTCGTTAAAAAATCATTTCCGCTGAGATTATAAATGTACCGTAATAAATCAAACGTGGAAACTGTGTTAATTCATAGGGTTCAAACTACTTGGGTCAAACCTCAAACTCAACATATTTTAATATCTATATTCACTGCACATTAATTTTTTATTGCTAGTACTTCATAAAAGAAGATTTTTTTTTCGAAATATTTGACATTTTAAGGACTTTTTTCGCCTGTTGGGGATCTATTATATGTTTGGGGAGCTAGGTTTATAAATTACGTGTTTAAATCGATTTTCGGAAACGGCTCGTATTATTTATACTATTTTTCAAAATTTTGACAATTATTGACCATTTTTCGAAATTTTAACAATTATTGACCATTTTTGACAATTATTGACCATTTTTCAAAATGATGACAAATTTTAACCATTTTGACAGTTTTTGACAATAATTGTCCATTTTTAACAGTTTTTAACAAGAATTGACAATGTTTAACCATTTTTGATAGTTTTTGACCATTTTTGACAATTTTTCAAAATTTTAGACCATTTTTCAAAATTATTGACCATTTTTGATAATTATTGACAATTGTTGACCAAATACAACAGACAATAATTGTCCGTTTTTAACAGTTTTTAACAAGAATTGACAATATTTAACCATTTTTGACAATTTTTCAAAATTTTAGACCATTTTTCAAAATTATTGTCCATTTTTGATAATTATTGACAATTGTTGACAATTATGGACCATTTTCCAAATTTTTACCATTTTTGACAATTATTGACCATTTTTGACCATATTTCAAAATTGTTGACAATTTTTCAAAAACTTTAACAATGTTTGACAATTATCAACTATTTTTCAAAATTTTGACAATTTTTAACAATAACTGTCAATTTTTTGACAATTTTTGACCATTTTTGATAGTTCTTGACAATTATTGGCCATTTTTGACAATTTTTCGAACTCTTTGACCATTTTCCAAAATTATTAACCATTTTTGATAGTTTTTGACAATTGTCGACCATTTTTCAAAATTTTAACAATTTTTTACAATAACTGTCCATTTTTTGACAATTTTTGACCATTTTTGACCATTTTTGATAGTTCTTGACAATTATTGGCCATTTTTGACAGTTTTTCAAAATTTTTGACAATTTCTCGAACTCTTTGACCGTTTTCCAAAATTATTGACCCATTTTTGATAGTTTTTGACAATTATCGACCATTTTTGATAGTTTTTGACAACTATCGACCATTTTTCAAAATTTTAACAATTTTTTACAATTATGGACCATTTCTTCAAATTTTTGACCATTTTTGAGAATTATTGACCATTTTTGACCATATTTCAAAAACTTTAACAATTTTCGACAATTATCACCTATTTTTCAAAATTTTGACAATTTTTAACAATAATTGTCCATTTTTGACAGTTTTTGACAGGCTCTGAGTAGACCTGTTCCAGATATTTAAGGCGTTGGCGGAAAATCACCCTGCATTTGCAGAAAATGTGTTCGCCGTCCCATCTACATCATAGCAGAATCTGCATGTTCCACTGTCCACTTTAATTATCTTACAGAGATGGTATCTGAGTGAGCCGTGTTGAGCGAAAATTCCTGAGACTAATCTGGCATCAGATTTCTGAAGCTACAAGAGCACTTTAGCGTAGTGAGAAGAAGGTCGTAATGACCGAATTAACTCAATTGGTGAATATTTAACAATACATCAGATTAAAAATCAAATAAAATTATATGAAAATTCTGTCAAAAATTGTCAAAAATTGTCAAAAAGTGTCAAAAATTGTCAAAAATTGTCAAAAATTGTCAAAAATTGTCAAAAATTGTCAAAAATTGTCAAAAATTGTCAAAAATTGTCAAAAATTATTAAAATTTTGGAAAAGGGTCGATAATTGTCTGAAAATTTTGAAAAATGGTCAAAAATTGTCAAAAATGGTCAATAATTGTCAAAAATGGTCGATAATTGTCAAAAACTTTGAAAAATGGTCGATAATTGTCAAAAACTTTGAAAAATTTTTGAAAAATGGTCAAACATTTTCAAAAATTGTCAAAGATAGTCAATTGTCAAAAATTTTTGAAAAATGGTTAAAAATTTTCAAAAATTTCCAAAAATGGTCAATCAAATCAAAAATGGTCAAAATGGAAAATAATTGTCAAAATTGGTCAATAATTGTCAAAAATTGTTAAAATTTTGAAAAATGGTCGATAATTGTCAAAAACTATCAAAAATGGTCAATAATTTTGAAAAATGGTCAATAATTTTGAAAAATGGTCAAAGATTTTGAAAAATTGTCAAAAACTATCAAAAATGGGATGAATTGACAAAAATGCACAATTACAGTTAAAAATTGTCGAAATTTTAAAATATAGTTAATAATTGTTAAAGTTTTTGAAATAGGGTTAAAAATGATCAATAATTGTCAAAAATGGTCAAAAATTTGGAAAAATTGTCAAAAATTGTCAAAAATTGTCAAAAATGGTAAAATACTATAAAAAATGGTTAAAAATTGTCAATTATTTTTAAAAACTGTCAAAAGTGGACAATTATTCTCAAAATTAATCAATTATTGTCAAAAATTGTTAAAATTTTAGAAAATGGACGATAATTGTCAAAAACTATGAAAAATGGTCAATAATTTTGAAAATGGTAAAAAATTTTAAAATTTTTGAAAAATTGTCAAAAATTCTCAAAAATTGTCAATAATTATTAAAATTTTGGAAAAGGGTCGATAATTGTCTGAAAATTTTGAAAAATGGTCAAAAATTTTCAAAAATTGTCAAAAATGGTCAATAATTGTCAAAAATGGTCGATAATTGTCAAAAACTTTGAAAAATGGACAAACATTTTCAAAAATTGTCAAAGATGGTCAATTGTCAAAAATTTTTGAAAAATGGTTAAAAATTTTCAAAAATGGTCAATCATTGTCAAAAACTATCAAAAATGGTCAAAATGGAAAATAATTGTCAAAATTGGTCAATAATTGTCAAAAATTGTTAAAATTTTGAAAAATGGTCGATAATTGTCAAAAACTATCAAAAATGGTCAATAATTTTGAAAAATGGTCAAAGATTTTGAAAAATTGTCAAAAACTATCAAAAATGGGCATGAATTGACAAAAGTGCACAATTACAGTTAAAAATTGTCGAAGTTTTAAAATATAGTCAATAATTGTTAAAGTTTTTGAAATAGGGTTAAAAATGTCACAAATGGTCAAAAATTTGGAAAAATTGTCAAAAATTGTCAAAAACTGTCAATAATTGTCAATAAGTGTCAATAATTGTCAATAATTATTAAAATTACTCCGACCCTCAGCATCTCAAAATGCCCCGCTAGATTGCCGGGTTTCAAAGAATTAGTCTGTGTGAGCCTAAAGGATTTTCCAAAGTGATTACCATCCAGACGAGTCATTGCACTTTTTACAGCTCAGTTTTTGCCCTTTGTTGCGATGTCTTGATCCACCAAACCAGCTCAGCATAAGTAATAATTGGTCTGACAACCTCAAAAGTAAGAGGAATCATAAGGCAACCTTTGTTACCAGAAGTAAGTTCTCGAAACTGCCATTTCCCTTACTCCGCTGAGGATTAGTGAGTGCTCAGTTTTAAATTTATGTTTTGCCCTTGAATAAGTTATTACACATGCTTTGTATGATAACGAAGGAAACCGAAAAGTAAATATATGATAAAAACAGTTCATTATCATGTCTGCCAATTTAAATTATTTGCACAATGAATGTACTGAATCTGAATCTAGATACTCAAATTTCCTCTAACGGACAAACAAAAACAAATAAATCGGCGAAACATGAAACATTTCCTTCCTAAAGCACTGACACCAACAATATTTCATTCCAACTGTAGCGGGATTTATATTTCAAAATTAATTTAAGATTTTATGCAATTTCCTATCTGATGTTGTCACAGCTGAGTCGTTGGATGTACGTATTTATCTCGAAAACATTTTATGACTTGATTGCACTACACATAGACGTCACTCAAGGAATTTATGATATTTTAGAGGATAATAGTCACTCAGTATTCCTTATGCCGAAAGGAGAATGTGAAGAACATCATAAGGAATTATTACAGGATAACATTATCGTTTTAAAAATGGAATACTTGAATTTTGAGGGTGAAAGGGGAAAGTGAAATCAATAGTACAACAACATCTCATTATTTGTGGATTACGGCTTTAAACAGTCTAGAGCAAGTTGATTCATCCAAGAGCTTCCTTATTGTAGCCAATTTGACCTTGGAAAATAGATGAGTCAGATAGTATGAGGTCTTGCCATCAAAGTTGTGCTGCTGGAAAAGTAAGTTCCCTTTTTATTCCAGAATTTTGTTCCATTTTCCTCGCACACACTCTTTTTGTCCAATTCTTGGTATCGATACAGTTACACAATATTAATTCGTCAACAAATAGATATGAGAATCACATTGACATCGAATATTATTGAAAAGATGGAAAAACATTATAAATTTCAACATTTTCCACCCGGTAAGCCACTGTGCATGACGAATGTTACCTTCATATGTAGTAAACATTGTTAAATCGTATCGGACAGAATAAGTTTATTGTATCTTATCTGAGAAAATGTTAAATTTCTTATACAAATTCCAACTTAATTCAATAGAGCCATTGTTTTAAATTGGATTCGGTTTTATTCAGTCCTCAACCATTGTCAGAGAGAAGACAATAATGACAACAGAGACGAAGTAATAACTAAATCATAAAATATAAAACGGTAAGACTCTGTAACGACACTGACGTTTTAAACAACAAGTGGATCCAGTTCACCAGCTCTAACTACAACTTTATATAGCCATATGATATTAGTAATACAGAGCTCCAAATCCAATTTACTGATATTAGGTAGCACGAGATCCTTTACAACTACTAGTGACCACAGTACAGGTGATCAAACTCCTCTTACTGTACTTATAGAAGATCAAGGTTTATGCGAGAGAGAGATTGTGAGATCATGATGGTATCCACAGGAAGATTCAAGGTTTGAATGGCACAGCTACCTGATTTGGTATGATAAGGATGGTATGCTTCTCGGAGCCTCCAGCTTAGATTTTCTCAAGAAAGCATGTACTGCACAACACGAATCAAAATCAAGAATCTTTTAATTGAATGTGTTATATTAAAAGTTCCAACCTTTCATTACTAAAATATTTGTTATGAATGTTTTATTACATTCCATTACTGGATTCGGATTATTTTCTCACCTTTTCAATAAGATTAAGTAATTACTTATGAAATATTTCTCGCTGTACATTTTGAGGACAATGCTTCCATTGTTAAATCATTTCATTATATCATATATTAAATTTCCCCTCAGTCATTGTATACTCTTTATTCGAAATTCCATTATTTAGAATCAGCACGCTAGAGAGAGATTCTAAACAGGAATTATGAATTGCGAGAAACAGAATTCAGAATTAACCATTTCTTGGAAAAATAAATATTATTGAATTGAATTAAAAGAGCAATTGAATTGGTTTCATTTACATTTTGCTTCCGGTAAAATTTTTCCAGCTATGCATGTCCGGTTAATCCGTTCCGGAATAATAGCACATGTGGCTCCCGGTGTGCGATGTTGCCACTTTCGCTTGCTGTAAGTAAGAGTTTCCATACACTTTTACAGCAAACCAATGAAATTTAGTGGATATTTCGGTTCCAGTTCAGTTAAAAAGTTTTTTTTTATTCATTGGCGAAATCTGGAGATAACCCGTGTTCTATCTCTTCTATATAAGATCTCTTACTTCTACTTAGTTCCTGAGGAAAGTCTCAGAGACTAGTAGCTCCTTTAGTTCTATTTCCCGGAGGAATTTTAGGATATCTGCAGGTTTAAAACTTGTAAATGTCCCTCTTCTATCCAGTAATCTCCTAAGTGTTGTGCCCTATTGTTCCATGCCACAGAATCTACATTCTTCTTCCTCTACTATGTCCTTTAAGGATCCCTGTTAAAACACTTTAAGCAGTTTTACTTTGACTTATGCATTCATCTGATCTCAACAGGTTGTAGTCACCCAGAAGAATTTTTGATTGTCTAAATCCTACTAGATCTTTCCAGTGGTCAGATCTTCCTTTTTTAGGCTTTGCCTATTTCTTCCAATATTACATTGGAGCTGATCCCCCAAAAGGGTGTGCTGCTATTTCATTTCCTTCTATTCCAGTGTGTCCTGGAATCCACAGTAAGGTGACTATATTGTTCTCGCTTAGTTCATTAAGTTTGCCTAGGCATTCCCACACCACACCATTTTGGAACTGATTAAACAAGAGCTCAGTGCTTTAATGACTGCTTGACTATCCAACATTATAATAATCCTTTGCCTCCTATATCTTTTATCAGTTTTGAGCTGGGAACATTTTTTATGGCGTGAATTTCCTCTTGAAAGATACTTGGGGTTTTTCCCTCCTGTTCCTGTCCCATACACTCCTATCCCAGTTCCTTCCATCGCTTTTGAGCCGTCTGTGTACCATTGAATGGCATTTTTTCCAAGTCTTGTAATAGCATTTGGATCCCATTCCTTCTTGTTGCTTAATTCCTTAATTCCTTAAGCAAGTTATACTTTTTCATCGTACCATCTTGTGGCAAGTACCAGGTTCTTCTTAAAACGAGATCACTCAAAGTTTTACATTTAAACTAGGGAAAATAATGGAAAATCCTAGGATGCTCCTAAGAAATACCGAACTTGGCATCACCGCAAGTCATCCGTCCAACTGTATCGATCGCAGATTGCCCTGTTCCACGCGCTTTGCGTTCATTGCAGTCTCGGATAACTCACCGGTTACTGAAATGGGGATGCATCCGGAGGTACAACTGTCACGACTCTCTCTCATACAAACATAGCGAGCCTTGAAAACGAGAGTGCTGTAATAGGCTCTCCTCAGGAGGCATTGAAAACAACACAAGCCGCATCATACGCTTCCACGCCACCTCGATTTTGAAAACGTGACAGGCATCGGGAGTTAGTTAAGGAAGAAATATAGCATGGCGCGGTCGGGAGGATTGACACCAGATGGTTTAACTGAGGTGTTGAGGAAACTTGAAAACTCTTTTTATTGATTTAGGTTTGGAGAAATAGTCATTAGTTAGTGGAAGAATTTGCAGTGTCGACTGGTTACGCAACTTTCGAGAAAAATATTTACTCAGCGAAAATTCTGTTTATTTTCGATTTAGCTGATATGTTAAAAGTAACTAAACCCTGCTGTTATTTGTTTAAGGACGTTCTGTTTATTTTTTTGGAAAATGTACGTTTGTTATATATTGGTATTTTTTCCATTACTAAAGTACTGGAAACTCATAACAATGTTGGTAATACTCAATTAAATGTAAAAACAAACAGAAACCAGCCACATGGGCTTTTAGAAATGAATCAAAGTATATTCGATAATGATTTCATCACTAACTATAAGAGCAAAAGTATCTGCTAAATTATGTTTTAGTCGTCCAATTAAGCTGAGTAAAGCCTTTTTTGAAACTTGTTACTGATTGGATAGCCAGATAAGACTTTAAACATTTTCGTGACACCAAAATGACATTTTCTCAGCTACTGAACATTGTTTTGCTTAGCAATAAATTGTTACATTTAAATACAATAGTTGAAACAGTTTTTTCTACAGTCGCGCGTAAAATGACTAATTACTATATTCAAATGAAATCGTAAAGTCGACAAATGCCGAGGATTGTTACTTTACGCTCTAGCGCAAAAAAGGAATCTTCTTCGCTCGCTTATTTAATCAAACCACGCCGTCCGAATTAACTCAATTGGTGAATATTTAACAATTTATCAGATTAAAAATCAAATAAAATTATTTTGAAAATTGTCAAAAATTTTGAAATATGGTCAAAACTGGTCAATAATTGTCAATTATTGTCAAAAACTGTAAAAAATGGACAATTATTGTCAAAAACTGTTAAAAGTGGACAATTTTTATCAAAAACTGTCAAGAATTGTCAAAAATTATTAAAATTTTGAAAAAGTGTCGATAATTGTCAAATAAATTTGAAAAATGGTCGATAATTGTCAAAAAAATTTGAAAAATGGTCAATAATTGTCAAAAATGGTCAATAATCGTCAAAAATGGTCAATAATTGTCAAAAATGGTCGATAATTGTCAAAAACTTTGAGAAAATTTTGAAAAATGAAACATTTTCAAAAATTGTCAAAGATGGTCAATTGTCAAAAGTTTTAAATTTTTTTTGAAAAATGGTCAAAAAATGTCAAATATGGTCAATAATTGTCAAAAACTATCAAAAATGGTCAAAAACTGTCAAAATGGACAATTACTGTCAAAATTGGTCAATAATTGTCAAAAATTGTTAAAATTTTGAAAAATGGTCGACAATTCTCAAAAACTATCAAAACTGGTCAATAATTTTGAAAAATGGTCAAAAATTCTGAAAAATTGTCAAAAATGGCCAATGATTGTCAAAAACTATCAAAAATGGTCAAGAATTGTCAAAAATGGACAATTATTGTTAAAAATTGTCAACATTTTGAAAAATACTTGATAATTATCAGAAATTGTTAAAGTTTTTGAAATATGGTCAAAAATGGTCAATAATTGTCAAAAATGGTCAAAAATTTGGAAAATGGTCTAAAATTTGGAAAAATTGTCAAAAATGGTCAAATACTATTAAAAATGGTTAAAGATTGTCAATTATTTTTAAAAACTGTCAAAAATGGACAATTATTGTCAATTATTTTAAAAACTGTCAAAAATGGACAATTATTGTCAAAATTAATCAATTATTGTCAAAAATTGTTAAAATTTTGAAAAATGGTCGATAATTGTTAAGAACTATGAAAAATGGTCAATAATTTTGAAAAATTGTCAAAAATGGCCGTTAATTGTCAAAAACCATCAAAAACGGTCAAAAATTATCAAAAACTGTCAAAAAAGGACATCTATTGTTGAAAATTGTCAAAATTTTGAAAAATAGTTGATAATTGTCAAAAATTGTTAAAGTATTTGAAAAATTGTCAAAAATATTGAAAAATGGTCAACAATTGTCAAAAATGGTCTAAAATTTTGAAAAATGGTCAAAAACTATCAAAAATGGTTTTAAAATTGTTAATTATTGTTAAAAACTGTTAAAAATGGACAATTATTGTTAGAAACTGTCTAAAATGGTTCAAAATTGCCATCATTTTGAAAAATGGTCAAAATAATCAAAAATTTGGAAAAATGGTCACTAATTTTGAAAAACAGTCAAAATGGTCAACAATTGTCAAAAATGATCAATAATTGTTAAAATTTTGAAAAATGGTCAATAATTGTCAAAATTTTGAGAAATGGTCAATAATCGTTAAAAGTTGTCAGTCTTGAAAAAAATAATAAATAAATAATACGAGCCGTCTCCGAAAATCGATTTAAACACGTAATTCATAAAATTGATTTATTAAAAATCCATTAATATTACTATAAAAATCGATAACTAAAAATCGATTATAAGAAAATAATAAGAGATTTATATAAAAATCGATTATTTTTTAACATTTCTAGTCAGTAGATCTTTTTAAGGGTAATCATAATGAATAGCGAAAATGACGATTATTCTAGCACTCCTATTATAACCTAAGATAATATAAAAAACTGTTTTAATTATTGAAAGGGCGACTGTAGAAAAAATTATGTGTTTTTCGAGCGTAAAGTAAAATTGCCGCTTTCGAAAGATCAAAGATCAAAAAGGAACAACGTCACAATATCAACATCCAACTTAAAAATGACATTTCTGTTATTGAATTCAAAAAAAGTGGCGGTTTGCATAAGATTTGGAAAAAGTAAAACATTCTCCTCATTTTCGTGAAAAAAAAAACATAATTTCCTGCACGTATTCAATAAGGGAAAGAGAAAACATTCTTTTAATTCATCATTCCCGTTAAAAAATGTCTATTAAGGAATTAAGCTCCATGGTGATATCATGGAGTCCTGCTGTAAAAGCAAAATATTATCTATTTATTACTGTAGAAAAATCAGTATGTAATACGGGTGAGAAAAGAGGCACTATGAATATTTTATCAGTAATCATCTAGTTTTCCAGAGACGTTCTAGAATACTTTCTAGAAGAAAGCCAATAGTCATTCAAGTGGAATAAAAGAAACCGAAAAATTGCTAGTTTCATTCGTAAGTTTCACCAGAGACGTCATAGAATACTTCTAGAAGAAAGTTAATAGTAGAAGCGATTCAGAAAAATTTTTAAGAAATGATATTTTCCTACTTGAATTCCAAATGCAGCACACGACCAGTTTAGATTTTTCCAGGGACATTCTAGGATACTTCTAGAAAAAAGTCAACATCTATTCAAGAGGAAACGAAACAATTCAATAGGAAAAAATTGTTATTTTACACGTGAGTTTTGTTTTTAAACATCTAATTCTCCAAGTTTCTTCGGACTGCTTAAATGAAATCCAACAATAACAATTCGACAGCAAACTAGAAAAATCCAAACAATGTCAGCAAGTCACCAGTTTAACTTTTCCAGATGTATTCGCAGTTAAATTAACTACTTCACAAGAATCCAGTTAAGAATCTGCCCTTTCACTCTTGGAAAAGCTAATGGAAATGGATCCTCAATATTGAATGGAATTTTAAGAAATTTGCGACATCTAGTTTCTGAATGTACCAAAAATTACCCCTGTATACTTGAAACATAAAAAAATTCAGCAACGGTAACCATTCTTTATTTATTCATTTCCAATTCAGACATAATCTTTTCAATCAACTTTTTATATTATAAAATAATTTCGAAAAACATATAAATCACATCTGGATTTCGCTAATATTATTTGGATTATGTACATTTTCAATTGCACCAAATCCTTGGGATCATCATCTCAAATTGATGTAGAGGGTGCATTAGTGGGGTTAACCAAAAATACCATATGATGTCATCCTACACCCTCTGCCGCCAAAGTATATTGGAACAAAAAACAGCTGATGCCTCCTACTCAAATAAAATATATATCCAGTCTTTTCAAGAACAGATTCCCATTTGTATGTTCAATGATCCCAGAGGGAATAAAACTCTGACGTAAATATTTTTAACACATACAGTATCGGAAGAAAGTTACTAAATAACGGGCTACAAGTATTATTGGATTAATGGGATGGATAAGCGTAAAAAATGATTATTATTTTATATGTGTAACACCCTGTATAAGAAGCTAGTCCGTCAGTTCCGTTAGTTGTTCAAAATGAAGATTAATTAATGAAATACTAGAGTCAGCAATTAGTTACGAATAGTGCAAAATAGATGCTTTGGTTGAGACAAGAAATGACATATAAGTCTCTTTGTCTTTAGCCGGCCCTGTACCTCGACTGTAAATTTTGGTGGCTGCGCTCCTTTCGAGAACATTCGAGTTAAACGCTTTTTTTGTGCATAGGACGAGCGCGGAAGGTACTGAAATTTTCGAGAGTTGAGAAGGACTATGTATACGCGGGTTTTTGAGTGAGTAAAAACAATTAGTGAAACGAAGACAAAGAGTTAGTTCACAGACAGTTTACAGAAGTTCTTAGTAATCGGGGAGTGAATGAAATAGTGAAGATAAATAGTGTAATATTCAAGTGGTAAAAATAAATTAGAACTATTTTACCGAGTGTGAATAAATTAGAAGTCAATAAGTAGAGTGTGTATATACATTAAGTTTAATACAGTGTGTGTTTCTTTAAACAAAGAAGTGTGTATAATTTTATCCCACCGTTAAAAACTATTTTAATAAATAGCAAAAACATTAGTGTATATTTTATCTCAAAAATATTGAAGATACCTACAAAAATTATAATAATGTATTCAAAGGTTTTTAAAAATGTAATTATTTAGCGTGAGCTACGAAAACTATTGACGAGACAAAGTAATGTTCGTCAATACCCATAAAAAAGACCGCGAGGATATATGTCTAGCTATAATAGTTAAGTTACACTAACGATTTTATGTTTAAAGTACGGGTAGAATCGAAAAATGTGGACATTAGTATCATGAAATTAATGCTTATTCAACTATATATAGTTTCATAATCAATATGTGAATTCCTCTTTAAATTATTCAGATCGGACCTTTCGTTCAGAAGGTACGACGGGTATAAAAATTATTTCTGCTCGGTTTCCATGCGAAGTTGAAGTGGAAGTGGATTGCTAGTGTTTTATAATTAAATTGAATCTGTCGTAGTTTCAAATATTTTTTTAACCAAAACTTTGATATACGGGGTGTTACAAGTACACAATTATTTTAGCCCAGTACGCATGGTGAATATTTTAAATGCCTACTGTTTTTAATTTGAAGAAACGTATTTCATTACTCTTAGGTAAACATTAGTCAAGTTTATAAACAACTGTTTAATGTCATCAATTTTCTTGCTAAGTACCAGAAGAAGCAGCAAAACAAAAGATACCAAAGTCCCCTCTTTCCAATGAATTAATCCATTCTATTTGAAGCATGACAGGTACACAATAACGAGCAGCTACTTCTACAAATGACATGTAAAGAATGATTCATCATCTCTGTGTCTACATTAAGGAAGTATCAACAATCAATTACTGTGCCAGGTGGTGCAAAAGTTTTTTCATTCATGCTTAACGTTCTCGATCGTTGTCAAACAGAAAAGTGCTTTATGAATTAATTTTTCTAATTTTATCACGAACAATCATTGGCGTCGAACAAAAAGGCGTTAAAATTATTTTTTTTTATAGTTTCATGATCTAGAAATATTAATAGTGAAAAAAATGGAGCAAAAAATAAGGCAATTGGGGAACGTTCACATATCACGTGTGCAATTTTTTTATGATTTTTAACCTTTCTAGCTCCTGTATAAAAAAAATTCAAGATGCAAACGAAGATTCTATTTATGCTATAAAAGAAAGAAAGAAGAGAGAAAATAAAAGATTTCGATCCACCCTGTAAGCAAAAGTAAAAATAATTGAAATTTAATCATATTCGGGGATATTACATCATTTCAAAAAACTCAATGAGGTAAAAATTGTTACTTTTTTGTACAGGACGTTAATTTATCTGCGATTTCAACATAAATATGTCCATATTTTTTAAGAGGTGTGGTAAATTTTCAGCTGGATATAATTATACAAAAAAAAATTCCCACAAGACAAATATAATTTCCCCATCTAAGGAGAAAATAAATCCTAATGAAAAGTGTTAGATCTATTCCGGACCTGCAAGTCCCGATATTTATATACAGCCTCGCATACATTCCAGCTTTGTAGTAGAATGTGAGGTTAGCGTCACTAGGGAGAATTTGGAGATAATCCCAATTTTTTGTAAACATATTTACGTCGATAATATTCACACAAAAAATTGATATTTGTTGATTAATCTATATGATCATTAAATCAACAGATTGTCTTCTGCCTGAATACGTTTTAAAACATTATATACTACAGGGTGATCATTTGAATTCATACACATTTAACTAACCCATAACTGGGAAATCGGTTGAGGTATCGTCGAACGGTACTGACTAAATGGCTTGGTGAAAAAAAATTCACGTTGTTGCCAATTTTATGTTATTTTTTCTTGACTCCAGGAAAAAAATGTGGGTTTTTTAGTCAATAAAAATCTTTGACACCCTGTATTTTTTTTGGAATCATCAGCGAATTTTCTGTGATTGTGCGGTTTAAATTAAACATTCCGTATGTTTTCATAAAATCGAATTGACCGAGGCTTCGCGTTTTTTCGTGAATTATAGGGTAAAACATTAATTGGTATAAATTTTAATAACATGTTGGGTTGTTCTAAGGTTCTAAGATTTCGTGAATTATAGGGTAAAACATTAATTGGTATAAATTTGATTAACATGTTGGGTTGTTCTAAGATAAACAGTTAAAACCGTTTCTAAATATCATGATTAGTGGAGAAGTTATTGCCCGATTTCACCAACCATATCCTAAAGTTAGGTAATACCTAAATTTATGAAATGATTGGTGAAATCGGGAATTAGTGTTGATCACATTGACCAGATTACTGTACTCGATAGATTGCGGTCTATCTTTTAACCATCTTGCTCAAATTGATATTAGCCATACATTTTAAGAAAGAAGAAAGTTCAGGAAATCCGCTGGTACAAACACATTCAATTTAAAGTTTCAAAGTTATTGATCTCCGAAAAACCCATATTTTTTCCTGGAGTCAAGGGAAAATAACATAAAATTGGCAACAACGTGATTTTTTGTTTTTTTACTAAGCCAGTTAATCAAAACCGCTCCATGATACCTTAACTGGTTTCCTAGTTATGGGGTAATTAAATGTGTCGGATTTCAAAAGATCACCCTTGTAATGGATAGTTGATTATTTAGGTTAGAATTTATGCATATTGTTAAATTCTAGGTTATTAACTTTAGTATGTATGTGTTTAGTTATAATAATTATTGTAATCATAAAATATATATCGACTAAGCAATTTGATTATAATTTAATTATCGATATAAGTAACAATTGCAAAATAAGCAGACACGCGCTAGATTGAAAGAGTGTGTGTTGCTTTGAGTTTTTGGTCAGGAAATTCAAATTAAACATTTGTCGAAGAAAGAAGTGTTTTAATTAGAGAACGTCTACCCTAATTAAAAGGAACCTAAACCGAATAATTTAACATTATTAGACCCTGTATTATATAGTTTAAGTTTACAGTACACCCTATAAGTTCTTCCACCTTTTTTATGCACTTATCAGTTCAGAATAATAACACAATTTGCGTTGGTGTGACAAACCCATCATGGTATTTTGGACAAGTTCAACTTGATTGTTTATATCACTTACTTGTATGTTCAAATCTTGATTAATTCTTACCTGGAACAAAAAAATTAGAATTAGTAAAACGTAATTTCGATTATTGATTTCAGGTTAGTTTCAACCACCTGTTTTCTTTAAATGTAATTATACAAGTTTCTTTTGACATTCTACTTGTTAATGAAGTACCACCGTATATTACAGTCGATATAAAAATACCATTTCTTCTATTTTTGTTACAATCGTACTAAAAATTTTATCAGAAAATTGATTTAGTCTTTCAAAAAGCAGTGATAATTCGTAGCTGTTAACGGACAATGTGTAATGCGTGTTGCGGTCGATACTCGAGCCCTCTCAGATTATGCAAAACGTCCTTAGGGATACGGACACATTGGCAAAAGGAAAAGCACAGCGGTGAAAGGAAGGAGCACAAACGGCAGGGAAAATGTTTATATTCAGACAAATTATATAATGATAGTACAGTTAGACTGTGATATTATAAGGAATAAAAGTCAATTGATAATATTTGAAACACAGGCGTATCAAATTTTGGAAAAACACTCTTACCAATATGGCCGCCATGTAAAAGCAGTCATATCAGCGCCAAACCTTCCTAAAATTTGGCCTATTATTTTGTTTAATCTCAAACTTTGTATGACAGTGGATACTACAATAATTATTATAGTAAAGACGAAAGGATACATCCAATGATAGATTGGGGCTGTAGTACAAACATGCTTTAAAATGCATGGTGTGAGGATGAACAGATCTATCAACATTAAAGATCAAGCAAAGTTGGAGGAGAAATAGAATTATAGAAGCAGCCAGTAATTCCTGCGGAGTTACAATGACCGGAGGGTCAAAAAAGAGAACCAGCTGGTGGAGTGAAGAAACAAAAAAAATTATACAGGACAAAAAACAAGCATTTAAAGCCTATTTGCGAGAAAAAACGGACAAAAAATACAAAGGATATGAAGAAAATTAGTTAAGATGAAAGTGAAAGAAGCTAAAGCAAAATAATGGAAAGATTTCGGAAACAAAATGGAACAGTATAGTAAAAATATTGAGAAATTATTGTACAGTCTTGAAAAATAAAACAGGAAAAGGGAAAACAGAAATGACAAAATACATGAAAGACAAAGAAGGAGAAACCAGAAGGCATAATAGGAATATGGAAAGAGCACTTCCAAGTGCTGCTGGGAACAAATCAAGTAGAAGAAGAAAATGAACCACAACATCCAAACTTCCAAACATAATACCCCGAATGAGAAAAGAAAAAAGAAGAAATAGCATTCAAAAGCTTTAAAAAAACGGGAAGGCACCGGGAGTCGATAACGTTAAAGCGGAAATTTATAAATATATGGGAGATATAGGAATTGAAATACTTCACTAAATTATAAATACTGCATGGAAAACCAAGACAGTACCATAAGAATGGGCAACACCCATATATAAAAGAGGAGACAAAAGCGATTGTGGAAATTACAGAGGAACCTATACTGCAAGTAAAATATATGAAAAAATCCTAGAGATGAGATTAAGAACGATAGTAGAAGGTCAGCTACATGAAACACAAAGCAAGTTCAGATCAGGATACAGTACCCAAGATTATGTCTTTACTATTAGTAATTTAACAGACAAATTCCTGACACACAATAAAGAAATATATCTTTGCTTTATAGACCTCGAAAAAGCATTTGATACAGTACCAAGACATCAGATATGGAACACACTTTAACATATCAAGGTCACAAATGATTTAATTGAAGGAATCAAAGCAATGTACAGAAATAGTGATACAAATGTAAGATCACATAACAAGGAATCAGAAAAATTTAAAACAACGCGAGGAGTAATTCAAGGTGGAGTATTGCTTTTAGTAAAATTTATGAATGAAATAATAATAATAATAAAGGCCAATAAAAAATCCACGAAAATAGACGTAGAATGCAACAAATTACAAAACATTGTAATGTTGTGATAACAGCAAATAGTCAGGAAAACTTACAACACAATATAGAAGTTTGGTCAAAATGTCTAAAAGGAAAAGGAATGGAAGTAATCACAAACAAAACTAATGTAATAGTAATATTAAACCAAGAAAAAGATGCGAACACCACAATAAACGATTTACCAATAGAACAAGTGGAGAGCATCAAATATTTAGGAACAGTTATTGACAGCACAGGACGATACGAAGCAGAAATAAATAGTATAATAACATCAACAACGAAATTATGTCATTCTTTGAGAAAAGGTTTTATGAAGAACAAGGACATGAGCACTAAGATAAAACAATGCACAAAACAATATATTTACCAACATTACTTTTTGGAAGTGAAACGTGGGTACTGACAGTAAAACTAAAAAAGAAACTACAAGTAATGGAAGAGAAACACCTGAGAAGAGTAGCTGATGTGACTTTAATAGACAAAATTAGAAATGATGAATACGAAGGAGACTGGGAGAGTGTTCGGAAGTATATAGAAAAATCCCAATTAAGATGGTGGGGCACTTAAACAGGCTTAATAAAAATAGACAAGTTAAACAAATATGGACTGCAACAAAAACAGGCAAGAAAAGGAGAGGTAAACCTAAGATGATGTGGGGCAACGAAGAAGCAAAATTACTGGAGAAGAAAAGGATGACGAGGAAGGAAGCTGAATTTGTATCAAGAGACAGAAAAAAATGAAAGGCTATACACCCTTTACACTTAACAGTTGAAGAGGGATTAGATTACATATATATCAACATTAAAATGAATCCCATTCACTGTGATTTTGACTTCGGGGATTCATTTCCTGGACTAAGGAAGAATGTTTATATTCAGACAGATTATGATGTCTACAGTTGGGAGGTTTTGATACTATGGTCCCCCAACTACGACTACGACTGTTTTATTTAATCTCTATTTACATAAATTTCACTTCATCCACATCTCTCGACTTGCTGCTGCCGCCATCCGCCAGAGGAATTAGCAGTTACCAAGGATTTACGATTATTTGTCAGAAATGGAAATTCTCGGCTTTTAGTTTCTGCGGTTTCTTTGCCAACATTTGACTGTTCTCTCTATTTCTCGCTTTTTGAGTACTATAATAAAGATCTGGAAAATTACTTATTGTAAAAAAAATTGCCATCGGATAAGACGTCTACCATTTTACAGATTTTTTAAAAATTATATTTGGAAGTTTTATTAGTTTTTCGTTTCGACATAATAGACTTCCCGAGATACTTTACACTCGATCTGGGTTTTCCAGCCACTAGCTCATCTGCTAATCTATTTCCTTCTATTGCAGAGTGTGCTGGAGCAATATCAACCTACAGGCGCCCGAATATGATCCCATGCTTTTATTTCCCATAGGAAACTCTATTGTGGCATGTCACCTATTCTTGAATCCGATGGAATAGTTTTTCCCAGACTATTGATGGAATGGGGTTTGTCGTTGATGGTTTCTTGTGTTTTAACGAATACACCAATGAAAATGGTGCAAATTATATTGGCAATAACCATATCGAGAAATAAAATTTATCTCTATCAGTTTCCAATAATGAGGTTATGTACACAATTTTTTGGAAATAAATATTTATGTGCAGGAATTGAAACACAAAAATGGACAGAAATAATGATAGAAAAATTCAAAGAGGAGGCAGTATAAGTAGAGAGCAAAAAAAACTGCTGATAGAGATAATGGAGGTCTCCGAGGACTTAAGAAAGGGAAAATTTCAACAACTTCCCTCCTACAAAGATTCCCAACAACAAAGGAAAAATATTGAGGAGAGGTTAAATGGAATTCCGGGAGCAAAAAAGGATTGGATTCATTGGCGAACGGTAGGTAAAAAACACCTTATTAATCTAAGCTCAACATATATCTTGATTTCATGTAGACTTGGCAAGATCTCAAGAAAAATGTCAAGAAAAAAAATACTGATACAAAAAAGCATATGAAATGTACAGGAGGAGGTAATTTTAACAGAAGAATATGAAAATCTCCTTCAGATTCTAGATGTCACTGACCTGGAAGGTGATGACAATGTTGCAGTTTTTGTAAGTTTGAATTCAGTCATCATTATATCAAGTTTTGATATTTCAGTTTTCTGAATTATGATATGTTTTCAGTTGAAGCCAGAACACAATTATGCTGAAGAAATCAGAAATAATGAAGAGAAATCGTTAGTTTTCGAAGAATCTGAACAAGCTTTGGAACAAGCTGAAGGGAGCCAAAGACCGTCGCAAAACGAAAATGAGAACGAGCCAAAAAAAAAATAAAAAGGAAGAATATAGCAACACAGCGCTTGGTACATTCCCAAAATGCCTGTGACGAAATGAGCAGAATTGCTGAAAAAAAAGTAGAAATAAAAAAAAAGTACTATCAACAAAAAATAGAAATACTGAGAGAAAATCTTTCAATTGGCAATAGGATTGCCTCTGCACTAGAGCACATGGTGGCTCAATCCACAAGATTGTAAATAATAATTTCACCATTTTTCTTAAGATCTCTTAATGATGAAAATTACTTTTTTCTACAGTCGCGTCAAAAATGGTCAATAATTGTCAAAAACTATTAAAAATGGACAATTTTTGTCAAAAACGGTCAAAAATTGTCAAAAATTGTGAAAATTTTTGAACAACTGTCAAAAATGAACAATAATTGTCAAAAATTTTAAAAAAATTTGAAAAATGGCCAGAAACGGTCAAAAACTATCTAAAACTGTCAAAATTGGTCAATAATTGTTGAAATTTTGAAAAATGGTCGATAATTGTCAAAAACTATCAAAAATTGTCAAAAACTGTCAAAAATGGACAATTATTGTTAAAAATTATCAAAATTTCCAAAAATAGTTGATAATTGTCAAAAATTGTTAGTTTTTGAAAAATTGCCAAAAATTTTGAAATATGGTCAATAATTGTCAAAAATGGTCAAAAATTTGGAAAAATGGTCCATAATTGTTAACAAATGTCAATAATAATAAAAAATGGTCAATAATTTTGAAAAATGGTCAAAAATTGTCTAAAAATGGTCAATAATTGTTAAAATTTTGAAAAATGGTCGATAATTGTCGAAAACTATCAAAAATCATCAATCTTTGTCAAAAACTGTCAAAAATGGTCAATAATTGTCAAAAATTGTGAAAATTTCTAAAAAACTGTCAAAAATGAACAATAATTGTCATAAATTTTTTTAAAAAATTGAAAAATGGTCAAAAATTGTCAAAAATGGTCAATAATTGTCAAAAATGGTCAATAATTGTCAAAAATGGTCGATAATTGTCAAAAACTTTCAAAAATGGTCAATAATTCTGAAAAATGGTCGAAAATTTTGAAAAATTGTTGAAATTTTTGAAAAATTGTCAAAAACTATCCAAAATGGTCAAAACTTGTCAAAAACTGTCAAAAATGGACAATTATTGTTAAAAATTATCAAAATTTTGAAAAATACCTAATAATTGTCAAAAATTGTTAAAGTTTTTGAAAAATTGTCAAAAATTTTGAAATATGGTCAATAATTGTCAAAAATGGTCAAAAATTTGGAAAAATGGTTCATAACTGTCAACAATTGTCAATAGTTATCAAAAATGGTCAATAAATTTTAAAAATGGTCTAAAATTTTGAAAAATGGTCTTAAATTTTGAAAAATTATCAAAAACTATCAAAAATGTTCAAAAATTGTGAATTATTGTTTATTGTTTATTACTGTTGAAAATGGACAATTATTGTCAAAAACTGTCAAAAATGGTTAAAAATTGTCATCATTTTGGAAAAATTATCAAAAATTTGAAAAAATGGTCACTATTTTTGAAAAACAGTCAAAATGGTCAATCATTGTCAAAAATGGTCAATAATTGTCAAAAATGGTCAATAATCGTCAAAAGTTATAAAAATTTTGAAAAATAGTCAATAAATAATACGAGCCGTTCCCGAAAATCGATTTAAACACGTTTTTTATAAAATCGATTTAATAAAAATCGATTAATATTACAATAAAAATCGATAACTAAAAATCGATTATAGTAGATCTTTTTAAGGTTAATCATGATGAATAGCGAAAATGACGATTATTCTAGCACTCCTATTATTATAACCTGAGATAATATAAAAAACTGTTTTAATTATCAAAAGGGCGACTGTACAAAAATTATGTGTGTTTTTCGAGCGTAAAGTAAAATTGCCGCTTTCGAAAGATCACCGCTTCGAAAGATTCTTTCTCAACCGGCAATCTGTTACTTTACGCTCTAAATACACAAATAACTATTTTGTACTTCCAATAATTTTTATTGTTATATTTAGGATTGCAAGGTTTTTTTGGGTTTCTATAATTTTTGATCATTTTATGTTTTTTTACTGACTTCTGTGATGTTATTTTTTGTTATTTTTTATTATTTACTTGTTTTTATTTATTAATATATTTATATTTTGTATAATAGTTTTGTTTTACCATAATAATATACATTGTATTTTTTCTATTTATTTTGGTTCTACGACATGTGAATATAAATTTAAAGATACATATAGTAGGCAAAATAATTATGAGATGCAGTAACAATAGGATTTATCTAAAGTGTAATCTTTATACATACATACACAAATTCAGTGGAAATACTTTCTAATAATGTTCCGTTGTATTCTCCTACCCCTAATAAGATCAGCATTTTGTCTGTAATTGCCATTATTATAATTATCTATGTGTTGCATTGGTCCATAAATACGTAAATCTGTTATTTCATTATCCATACCATCTAGATTTGGAATATTATTTTCCAAACAAATATTGTGTAGAACTACACAGGCATTAATTATTTTGGAACATACATTTGGAGCATCATGTAAAACCCTATGTTTCAGCAAGCATCTGAAACGCATTTTGGCTTTTTTGAATGCTTTGTTATAAATAAATTCTGGTGTATCTGGCAAGGGATCTTGAAGTGGAGTTAACAACCATGGCCTTAGGGTATATCCATACCTACCTATGAGGAAGGAGTCTGGATGAGCTCAAATGTATGACAGCATCCTAAACCCCTCGAGTTATTCCAAATATGACAGTCATGACTACTTCCTGGATATTTTGCATTGACATTGGTAATTTTCATTTTAGCATCACATATCTTGAAAAAATGCACTTATAGCACAAAAAATAATCTATAATGTAATAATATTCCCATCAATATAGATACATACCAGCTGAACATTAATGGAATGGTAATTTTTCCTATTAACATATATGTGTTTAGGATATAATGCATCATGTCTTGGTGGAGGGTAAATTGCCTGATGAGTACAATCAATGCATCCTATTATACCTGGGAATCCAAATGGATTATAGAAACTGAAAGTGGATATAATGACTGTATATTAGGAGTATTAAATTAATGATCAGCAATATTAGTAAGAAAATAATAACTCATGTCTAATATTTTGCAATTCAAGAAGAGTTCGTGGAAATTTTACCCACTGATTAAAAATTGGACCAACATTAAGAGCGTTTGTCACTTCTCTTATACACCGACTTGCAGAAGATTGACTTATGCCAAAATATACATTCTGACCAACTGAAGTTTGGCAACTCACTTCCACTTCACTTCACTCAATTTTGTAAACAAATTAATTTGTTTACTCAGCGCTGATTTTCTCTCTAATGACGTCTTTGGACAAACGAAAAACTTGAATGAAGAGATTTTCTGACAAACACTCAAATGGGTCTCTTCTAGACATGAACCTTCTTCTGGGCCTTCTGGCTAATCTTTCAGATACCTCCAAATTTCGTAGAGCCTCTAGATGAGCCAATTCATCTCCACTAATGTAATATTTTAACTTTCCAATCTTCTGAAAAATTTTGATTCACGAAACAACGAAATTGTAAACATAAACGATCCTATAACCTCACATTTATTGTGTTTCCCATTGGAAAATGCTTATTCCCATGGATAATGGCATTGGAAGCAGTTCTTCTGAAATGTGAAGGAATATGTTCCCATACTATGGTTCAATTGATGGAGGGGATAATAAGGGATAGGATTGAGGAGGAAGTTGGTAGGAATGGGGGTTTAAGGGTAAACCAGCACGGGTTCACGAAAGGGAAATCTTGCATCTCGGCACTGAGCAAGGTGATGGGTTTGGTGGAAAGAGCTAGGCAGCTGGAGGAAGAAGAAATTGGCCCTACTCGTGTTCTTCGACGTCGGGAACGCGTTCAACAGTGTCAACAAACGGGCAGTGTTGAGCGCGCTGCTGAGGCTTGGTGTGGAGCAGGGGTTGGTTAACCTGGTGGAGGACTACCTGACGGGGCGTGTGATTGTAGACTCCAGGGGGAGGAGATATGAGATGGAGGCTGGAGTGCCTCAGGGCTCGGTTCTTGGACCGACGCTCTGGAAGTGTGTGTTTGATGAGGTTTGTGGGATAGTATGTGAAGAGGGATGTGAGATTACGCTGTATGCGGATGATGTGTGTCTGGTATGTACGGCAAAGGGAGAGGCGGAGATAGAAAGAAAGGCGGAGAGAATGTGCAGGAAGATTGTGGACAAGATAGAGCGGTGCGGACTGGAAGTGGCGGAAGATAAGACGGTGGGGTTGCTAGTGAAGGGACGGAGCAGGGCAAGGGAAGTGGGGGTGATGGTTAAGGGAAGGAGAATTCGCATGGAGGAGTCTGTGAAACACCTAGGGGTGTGGTTGGATAGCCAATTATCCTTCAAAACCCATATGGTAAAGGCGGCAGAGAAGGGTAAAGTGAGGGCAGCATGGCTGGGGAGATTGATGTGTAATGTGAAAGGGCCGGGAGAGTGGAAGAGGAGGGTAATTGGTAGGACGGTAGAGCAGAGTATGCTGTACGGTGCGGAGGTGTGGGGTGAAAGAGCGGGGGTGGATGCGAGGGTTAGGCCACTTCTGCGGGTGCAGAGAGGGATACTGCTGAGGGTGTGCAGGGGTACAGGACAGTGGGTGGACTGGCAGCAGCGGTGCTGGCAAGGTCCTACCCATTGGACGTGTTGGCTAGAGCTAGGAGCAAACTCTGGAGGGGTGCGACCAAAGAAGAGGTACGGGAATGGATGGAGGAGGAAATTTAGAGAAGGAGGGAGGAGTATAAGGGCGCGCTAAAAGCAGCGATTGGGAATAGGAGAGATTGGATGGACCGGAAATTCGGGGAGGTGAACTACTTCTTGATACAAGTGCTCACTGGACATGGGTCGAGAGTAGGGTACCTCCACAAGATTGGGAAACGAGAGACTGGTGTGTGCGAGAGGTGTGAAGTGGAGGATGATGTGGGGCATGTGTTTAGATGCTGGAGGAACGAGGAAGTGCTGAAGAAGTTGGAGAGGAAACTAGGGGAGGCGGTGTACTGGTAATGGAGTAGTAGAGAGCATGGTGAGGGGGAGAGAAGGACTCGATATGACATGAGAGGTAGGAGTGATAGGAGGGAGAAGATGACGGTGTGAGCGGAGAGTGTGCGAGGGACAGCCGCCTGTCTCGAAGTATGTTAGGGTAGTGATTCCGAGGCGGGGGTAACGGCGAGTTTGAGGTGGGTTTGGTTGGTAGGCATCTCCTTGGGGATGAGTCCAACACTGTTTGAGTCCTGGACCCATTCGAACATGAGTTTCCCATCTCGGCACGAAAAAAAAATACTATGGTTCAAGAATACATTTCCATAGAAACATCGCATTTTTCCCATGGGATCCAATTCCTACAGATTCAAGAATCGGGCGCCTGTTGTGTCAAGTAAACCAGGAATTTTCCAATGTCGAAATTGGAGATAAATATTTTTTGGAAAACTATCTGACTTAATGAAGATCCATACTGGCACGATCAAATTGTTTTATTTCAACGTATTGTTTTTAAACGCACTTACTTATTTTTTCACTGTTCAATTCAGCCACTTCCAAAACTTTTTTCGTTCACAATAATTATTGATATAATTAAACTGACAAAAATTTTTTATATAAAGAATACTTTTCAAGACAATTTTCGAGTGAAAATCAAGACAAAAGAAAATATTTGTCCAATAATAAAAAAAAGATCCAGGATAACGTGTCAGCGAAGATGTTGTCATAATGTTATCATTGACAGATGACAAGTGTTTTTTACGCTTCCACGTTCACCGAGAATACCACTCATCAAAGTTGACGTTTACTTTTAAAAGCTAATGTCGGCGTTCAAATTAAAGAAACATTTGTCAACACCGATCACACCAACGATGAATTGAATTCCGTGAGGGTGTTTCTGTCTTAGAACAGCTGCAGCTTGTTAAAAGTATAATGTAATAAGCTTGTTGAATATTCTCTTGGATATTTTTAAACCGTGTTTCGAGAAAATTAACTATTTTTTCATCAAATTCACGAGGTCAGTACAACTGCATTTCGTTTAGCGTATATACAGGATAAGTCAAGATTATTGAGATAAAGAAACACGTACGATGACATTTTTAAAATAGGTTCATTGATTTTTGTCAGCAGTCCCATGACTGCATATTCTTTTTTTCCTTGCAGGCATAAATGTATGAATAACTTCCAGTGTTTTCGCTAAATTGTTTTTTCAACCACTCCTTATTTAATTATTGTGTTTTCAGCTTCAATTGTAAACTAAATTTAAAAAGAGCCCATCACAAACCTTCCATTAAACCCGCCAGTACCTTTGATCAAAAACTGTCAAGAAACTGATCGCCACGAGCCTACTTCGCGCGGCTCGTGGTAGACGAAACGCCATAAGCTCATTTTATTTGATATATGACTCCAATGATTATTTATTTATTTTCGATTTCAATTTAATTTAATAGTTCCTACTGATGTTCATTCAGTTTATAATTTTTACGAAAAACTCGACATTACAAGTGCTAAGAACAATATGCTAGGAATAAAGGTGGTTTCATTTGAGTACCTTAGGGTTTTGTTGTTGGAAGTTTGGCAGAATTTGTACAAAGGTACATCAGGTACAAACCTATAATTTGATCTATGCTAGAGTGACAGAATACGCAAAATAAAATAAAAACATGAAGTATTGGTAAATCATACTTTGAATAGAAATAAGAGCTTCATTTAAAGCCAGTATCATCAATCAAAAGAAGGCATTGGTTGAACCACAAATCTGCATATTAATAAGAGACTTTGACGCGTATACGAGCTATACCTACCAACAGTCCAACATAACGCCAACGTTCTCAAGGGCTTAGAACCTTCGTTACAATATTAACGGGCTATCTAGGACACCCTTTGTAAGAGATGAAGGATATTAATGACCAGTTGCTATTGTCCCCACAAATCTGTGTCGCGATTAACTGAGGCGTAACTATAACGGGTTATAGAGCTACCACTAAATGTCCTAATAGGAATTATTACAAAATCAAACCTAGATCCTAAATCGTTTTAAAGTTATAATTTATTTAAATATCAATGAAAATAGCAGTTATAAAGTTATTCATGGAATGAAAGTTAATAATCTGCCAAGGAAAATGGTGTCATAAAACTGTTCTTTTTGCCCAGGATGACTTATGTCTTCTCATTTGCACTTCGTCTAACTTTTGGTTTTCATGACAGTCTTCTTGTTTAATTTCATCTGATGATAATGTTCATGTTTTCATCTGTTAGTTGTAACAGGAAAGAACCGATTTAACCCTAACTTCCTTCACTAGGTATTTATCTGTCAAAATATTATTTACTGCGTTGAATATTTTTTTTGTTTTGTCATTCTTGACATCTTCATTTCTTCAAGCGAGCTATCCTATTAAATTTACTGCTCTTTCAAAGGTTTATCTCCATAAATATTGACTCAATTTGGATGCTCCTTCTACGCCACTGTAAATCTACTAGTCCGAATATGGAATTTATTATAAATTCTTCAAAAAGGGACAATTTAGAGCAAGCATTCGTCCCAAAGTCTTTGTAGAGTAAAAATATCATTTATATCATGTCACTCTGGTAAATCTTCATGAATAAAAATGTATTTTCATTCAGTTAGGACTATTATGTAAATGCAAAGTTGACTGCTAAAAAATCGTATTCGGTAAACAGGGGGATATTGGACAACCAAAGATAAGAGGAGAACAAACTAATTTTTTTTTCCATTAATTAAGTACACTTCATAAATATGAGTTTCATCCAGCTAAAAAGCAGTAAAAGAAGCATGAAAACTCAAGTTAACTGAAAATTAACGAATATGTAGTAAGTAATAAGCTCTTGTTAAGAAAGTTTACCTCTTAAAATTAACTAATACTATGAGATTAGCTTGTAAGTTAGGTTAACACTTTTTGTCATTATTAGTCCAGGTTCTAATTGTTTTTGAACAGCTTTCAGCATACGCTAAAGTACACTTTGGCAAATACAGGAATGGATGTGAAATGGCCACGCCCGTCAATGCGCGTTACTAGATGATGGTAGTAGGGATTAGTACGATCCCTCAAGCAGGTATACTTAACTACTATTGTCAATTCTATTGTGTCTGTTAGATAGTGAAGATATTTTATTCTGGGGTGCAGAATTTAGTACGTTGATTATTTACCGTACTAATTCACCAAGCGCATATTACCCTCTTTGTCATCCGAATACTTTCTCATTTTAACTTCGTGCCTCTCGTATGTTTCTCGACCTCCACTCCTGTATTTGCCAAACTGTATATGTCTGAAAAATATTTGCTGGAGCAAAGTTAAGATTACCATAAAATTCATAAAAAGATTGTTACTGTATCTAGTTCATTTCCCGTGATCTTTAAGATGACTAAGGTCCATTTCGCACCAAGCAGTCAAGTCTTGTCCAGTTAAATCACATCATAATTTCAAGTTGGTTACACAGAAGATGGATAGAGAAACACAGAAATATGTTTTGGGTTTATCAATTACAAACCAGGAAACCAGTGATGGGCTAAACATCTGCAGACAGCATCAAAGAAGTCCAGTTATCTGTACCTTATGTGTTTAAGATCGTGTACGAGTCTTTTGTTTGCACTAATACAATGAAAGTTTTCTTATCCATTCAGAAGTGCACTACTGTCAATAGAGACATTAATAATTCAGCCGGCCCAGTCGCGATCAGTTTTAACAAAAATTAACGCGATTGGACTGTACGTGAAGCTCTTGGTGTGAAACCAAGTTTACACATTGCCTTTATTTCAATGGTGTGATAATATTTCCAATCCAGTAACGTTCGACTTCGAGAATTCAAGAAATCCAGGATACTAGGGGTGGATGGAAATAGAGGGGGATAAGGCCGGTAGAGAAGTGGGAAGTAGAAGAGGGGGAAGAAACATTAAAGAAAGGAAAGCCCCAGGGATAGATGGCCTGAGGGGTGATATGATGGGGAGTACTTCTGGGAACTATTCAACAGGGTGCTGAGGGAGGAATAGTTCCCGGAAGGATGGAAGATGGCCAGGGTTGGTTAACCTGGTGGACTACCTGACGGGGCGTGTGATTGTAGACTCTAGAGAGGAGGTATGAGACGAAGGCTGGAGTGCCCCAGGTCTGGGTTCTTGGACCGACGCTCTGGAAGTGTGTGCTTGATGAGGTTTGTGGGATAGTATGTGAAGAGGGATGTGAGATTACGGTGTATGCGGACGATGTGTGTCTGGTATGTACGGCAAAGGGAGAGGCGGAGATAGAAAGAAAGGCGGAGATAATATGTAGGAAGATTGTGGAGAAGAAAGAGCGGTGCGGACTGGAAGTGGCGGAAGATAAGACGGTGGGGTTGCTAGTGAGGGGACGGAGCAAGACGAGGGAAGTGGGAGTGATGGTGGAGGGAAGGATAATTCGTATGGGGGAGTCTGTGAAATACCTAGGGGTGTGGTTGGATAGTAAATTATCCTTCAAAACTCACATGTTGAAGGCGGCAGTGAAGAGGAAAGTGAGGGCAACATGGCTGGGGAATTTGATGTGTAATGTGAAAGGGCCGGAAGAGTGGAAGAGAAGGATAATTGGTAGGACGGTGAGCATATGGTGTACGGTGCGGAGTTGTGGGGTGAAAGAGCGGTGGTGAGTGCGAGGATTAGGCCACTCCTGCGGGTGCAGAGAGGGATACTGCTGAGGTGGAGCAGGGGTACAGGCCAATAGAAGGACTGGCAGCAGCGGTGCTGGCAAGGTCCTACCTATTGGACGTGATTGCTAGAGCCATAAAGAAACAATGGAGGGGTGCGACCAGAGAGGAAGTACAGGAATGGATGGAGGAGGAAATGGAGAGAAGGTGGGAGCAGTATGAGGGCGTATGAGTAAGAGGAAAGATTGGGAATAGGAGAGATTGGATAGACCGGAAATTCGGGGAGGTGAACTACTTCTTGACACAGGTGTTCACTGGATATGGGTCGAGAGTAGGGTACCTCCACAAGATTGGGAAAAGAGAGACTGGTGTGACTGAGAGGTGTGAAGTGGAGGATAATGTGGGGCATGTGTTCAGATGCTGGAGGTAGTGCTGGAGA
Source organism: Lochmaea crataegi (assembly GCA_947563755.1). NCBI lineage: Eukaryota > Metazoa > Arthropoda > Insecta > Coleoptera > Chrysomelidae > Lochmaea > Lochmaea crataegi. The sequence continues at coordinate 10,695,941 of OX387430.1, forward strand.
AGTTGGAGAGGAAACTAGGAGATGCAGTGTACTGGGAGAACATGGTGTAGATAATGTTGAGGAGGGAGGATGAATGGAAGGAGGTGAGTTGAGTAGTAGAGAGCATGGTTAGTGGAAAAGAAGGACTCAATATTGTATGAGAGGTAGGAGTGATAGTAGGGTAGGGTAGTAATTCCGAGGCGGGGGTAACGGCAAGTTTGAGGTGGGTTTGGTTGGTAGGGGATGAGTCCAACACTGTTTGGGTCCTGGACCCATTCGAACATGAGTCTCCCATCTCGGCCCGAAAAAAAAGTAACGTTCGACTTGACTGGACGTGATTAAACCGTACTGTTGCTAAGACGTTTTAAAAATGCTGTTATTTTATACTAGCCAAGGCTCTTTTTGCAGTTAAAAAAACTGACCCTGGCTGGCTGTGGTTATGGTTGATGGCAAATTGTTTTGACAGCTGATCTCCCCCAATTCTTCAATGATACCTTCAATATTCCAGTAACCCTTCCTCTTTCTATATTCCTAAAACTTAATATTCTCCAGCTTATTTTCCACAAAATTATTCAATCTTCTCCAGATTATGCAAAGTTTTTGGAAGGTACGAAGGAGACATACCTTCTTAAGAATTATTTTTTAACTCATTGCTTTTAAATGCATATTTCTCAGTCATTGCAGGAGTACGGGAAAGTGTATTTTACGCATCCGGGTGTTTTTTACTTTTCCATAATTTGTTTTAAACAGTTGGCAACAAAAATGTCAAACATAGGTTATGTTACACACACCAATCCAAAAATTTTTGATAAATTCTTTCATAACGGTCTCGACTTTTCTTAGGAAGTAAGCTAGAAACTGCTTGCTCCGCTTTTTTCAATTTCAGGAGGTATTATTAGTTTCATTGTCACTGCTATCACTCTTCATCATTTTGATAAATTTAATTTCTGAAAGTGTCAAATAATTTAAATTTGACATTTGGACATATATCATGTTACCAACTATCAATAGAAAAATAAATTGAATTTTTATTTTAAATTATTCGTTCCAAAAAATATTGTACCTACCTTTTTAGGGAAGGAACTCCCTTCGGAAGGAACTCCCTTCGGTCGTGCTGCAAACAAAGTGCTCATGCATGCGAAAAATTCTACTTCCCAAACACGTTAGGTAAATAACTATTAGGTACAATTCTTCAATTTTTTCGGAAGTCCAAGTACTAAATTGTTTTTTAAACGGCATAACCATAAGCCAACTCTTTTCTTTTCAAAGCTCTCTTTCAACTTTTTCATTTACTTAATACGGACCTGTATCACATTTCTTAAATTCATAAATGTCATAATTTATTTTCCTTTTATCGGGTTTTTGTCTCTACTCCATTCTAGTTCCACCATCGAAAATGACATGTGTGGAAAGAAAAAGATGTTATTCGTCATGGACGACAGTGAAGAATGGTGTTACATATATGAAGATATATATATTATATAAGCAGTCTTATGATCTTTTTTCATCAATTCTACTTTATGTCTTACGGTTTTTGTGCTTTGGAATCGATTAACATAATTATACGAACAACTTAAGCTGACACAAAGAATTTTAATATCTAGAGAAATATAAAATTTATAAGACTTTTAATCTCAAATATCCAATTTGTTCAGCCAACGAGTTGAGAGGTCATATTTTGATTAGAATATTGTGGTTCAATTTCCCAAAATAATGAACAAAAAGAATAGATATTTTCAATTATAAAATATTAAGTTACATTTTTCATTTACAGAAAAACGCTTACAATTCAGCCGAAGTCGACCTTACTTAATTAGAACTGTGTTAAATCAAGTATACTATCTATAGTTTCTCAACATAATGCAGGAAAATATTTATTACAGGAAAACCTATTATGAACGTAAAAAATAGGAGCAAAAGTATACAGGGTGTCAATTTTAAAACTTACAATGGGCAGTTCTTCGTGAACGAAAAGAGATTTCCAGCAAGACGGAGCACCTCCCCATTACGCAGTAGCAGTTAGGGACTGGTTAGTCAATAATTATCCAAATAGATGGATTGGAAGGAAAGCTCCCATTGAGTGGCCACCAAGGTCATCAGACTCACCGCCACCTGATTTTTTCTACGGGATTTCTAACGACGTATCACAAGTATGGGTTTGCCATTTAAATTTTTGTAGGTGGGGAAGGATTTTTAGTTCCCCCTCTTTACCATAGAAACGGTTTTGAAATTTTTCTAAATACTTTTCTAAATTTTAAAATTGACACTCTGTAGTGTAGGAATAACGACAGCACTATATGCATTGAATGTATTACAATAGATAATAAGATTGATAATCTGAAAATGATTTGTGTTCAACGGTGTAAGTTGGCTGAATAATGACAGGTATAAACCCTGAAAAGCTTTGCAGCAGAATGTCTACGTTTAAATGATATATATCGCGAAAGTGAGCATGGAATGACTGCGAAATTCCTCTCATTATGGAAAAGTCTGGGAAATTGTAGAAAGAGAAAGAAAAGATGAGCGTTTGAATAGAAAATTTATAGGCCAATCCTACCAAGAATTAAAAATATTACAAAACAGAGAAGAGATTTTGGTGAGGCAAATATGTTCCGTTTATAGGGGTATGTAGATAGATATTTTTAATATCGACTAAGCTAACCAACCAAATCACATCAGTTCTTCTTTACATTTGAATATACTTTAAATGAAAAAGGCGACTTACTGTCAAGTCGTAAAATCGGAAATTACATTTTTACGAGTGCAATGTGGCTAAGTACTTTCAGAAACCCTTATTATGATTTTGTTTGTTATTTATGGGAAATCAAACCATAATGTTACTTTATATTTTTATTTCAAATGAAGATAACATCGGTTGAATATTTTTTTTAAAGAAGAGTACCACGTGAAAAAAATATAAGTCTATCTTTTCAAGTCAAATGGAGCGATTGGGAATAGGAGAGATTGGATGGAAGGTGAACTACTTCTTGACACAGGTGCTCACTGAACATGGGTCGAGAGTAGGGTACCTCCACAAGATTGGGAAAAGAGAGACTGGAGTGTGCGAGAGGTGTGAAGTGGAGGATGATGTGGGGAATGTGTTTAGATGCTGGAGGAACGAGGAAGTGCTGAAGAAGTTGGAGAGGAAACTAGGGGAGGCGGTGTATTGGGAGAACATACATACATACATACATACATTGGGAGAACATGGTGGAGATAATGTTAAGGGGGGAGGAGGAATGGATGGAGGTGTGTCGCGTAGTAGAGCGCATGGTTAGGGGGAGAGAAGGACTCGATATGGCATGATAGTTAGGGAGAAAACAACGGTGTGAGCGTAGGGTGTGCGAGGGAGCGCCTCCCGTCTCGAGTTATGCTAGGGTAGTGATTCAGAGGCGGGGGAAACGACAAGTTTGAGGTGGGTTTGGTTGGTAGGGGATGAGTCCAACACTGTTTGGGTCCTAGATAGGACCCATTAGAACATGAGTTTCCCATCTCGACCTTTCAAGTCGATATTTATAATTATTTAGATAATATCTCAAAAAGACCATCTATACTTCAATGGAAAAGTTGATCGCTTCTTGATCTGATTAAAATAAATGTGTGTTATCTTTATACGGTTTCACTTCCGTTTGTCCACCTTGTATATCATAAGTTGTTATAGTGATTTTTTTCAATTTTTTTGTGTGTACCGCATTCGATTTGTTTTCCTTAAAACTGGCCTACAGCTGTAGAAAGAGCAGAAAGAAATGAACGCCAAAATGGAATATTTTATGCCAAGTTTTATTTTGTACGCAAACAGGTGGGTTATAAAGTCGCCTGCTAAAAAAATGAGAAGCAATGAGCTGTAATATATCCTCCCAGCGAGTCATGATTTTATATTTTTAAGAAATTTCTGCATGAAGGGACATCATCAGAGCTTCTGTTGTTTGTTGTTGGTGATTAATTATTCAGGGGGAATATTTAGTTTCTTTTTATTTTGTGCGTGTTATGGAAATTGGTTATCTTTTTTCGTCAGAGGCGGAGACAAGAAAAAAAAGGAAAGATTACAGATTCTACTGGTAATTTATTCTACTGATCTGTTGCTATGTCAGTGCCCATAATTTCTTAAATGTACTTCTTGTAAAATTGGCTGTCAGTTTACCAAATTCTTCTTAAGAAAAATATTCTGTTTCTTGCTATTTCGGCTATTGTATCATTTTTGTCACTTGTTGGTTCCAATATATCACTTTTTCACAATCATCCTATCCTTATCTTATGTCAAAATTTCTTTATTTGTATCTTTAATTCTTCTTTCGCATTTCACATATCTTGTACTTTTTCACTATCACCTTACTCTTGTCTTGCATGCATATCTCATGTCAACATTTCTTAGTTTGTATCTTACAAGCTGCTCTCTAGGAATAAATATTAAATATTGAATGAATATTGAGAGAGAAAAGTAATTAATTTTCAAATGATGATTTCATGTTAGGAAAACTGTTATTGCAGATATTATAACCATTAAAACTTTTGGATAATATAATAGGTTTGCTCTTTAATGTGGATATTTTATTTCGACTTTGATTAGCCTATATTTCTATAATGTTAGTGTTTAGGTTAGATTATAGTTGGTGCTTGTTTAACGGCACAACAGCCATCACGTAATACAACATAACCAAATCATAACTATCCCAACCCCTAAAACAATGGACTTGCAGCTGAATTCTCAAACTTCCTCACCAAATATTGACAAGAGAAGACAGTTCTAGGCGTTGCGGTTGACGGACATTATTTGTTAGACAAACATTTAGTAAATGTTATCTAACAGCTTGTTAATAACAAGAAGTTTGAACTGTTCACTTAATAGTAACTTTTTTCTTTATAATTTAAGAGATTGTATATAATTTGCCAAAGATAAAATACTTTTCCGTAGAAACTGATATGGCGAATATCTATTTAATAAATACATAATATACTAGTGGAAACACTCTATCTTAAAGTTTCCTCCGATACTTCTGGGATGATATTAGAATAAATAAAAACGTTATACGAGCAAAAACAATTGTTAGTCTCAATGGAATATTTTGGTGGTATCGAAGAATAGGAAAACAAGGTAAATATTGAAATATATGAAAATCGATTCTTATACGTATTCTCGAAAAGGAGAAAACTCTGTGCGGAAAATGAACGGGTTTGGATAACCTTAACAAACATCACATAAACATATAAGTAGGATGTGACAGGCAAAAATAAAAAATAACGGAAAGTGCATAAAAAGTTTCACTTGCATCGTTATTCATAAAACCACAAGATGATTTTTTAAATTATTTACATATTTTCTTTTATTGTCATCCAATTCTGAATTATGTTAAAAGTCTCTAACCCATAGGAGAATAAGTTTAAAATCATGTACAGACATACAAGCTTGTTAATAACAACGTGATAGAATAAAAAAAGTATATCTTACAAAAGCACTCCTAACCTAACCTAACATAATGTTGTTTAACCTAACATAATATCATCCAACCTAACATAATCTTGTCCAACCCAACATAATCGCATCTAACCTAACATAATCTTGTCTAACCTAACATAATATCATCCAACCTAACATAATCTTGTCCAACCCAACATAACCTTGTCTAACCTAACATAATATCATCTAACCTAACATAATCTTGTCCAACCCAACATAATCTTGTCTAACCTCACATAATATCATCTAACCTAACATAATTTTGTCCAGCCTAACATAATCTTGTCTAACCTCACATAATATCATCCAACCTATCATAATCTTGTCCAACCCAACATAATCGCATATAAACTAACATAATCTTGTCCAACCTATCATAATCTTGTCTAACCTAACATAATGTTGTCTAACCTAACATAATATCATCCAACCTAACATAATCTTGTCCAACCCAACATAATCGCATCTAAACTAACATAATCTTGTCCAACCTATCATAATCTTGTCTAACCTAACATAATCTTGTCTAACCTAACATAATACCATCCACCCTAACATATTCTTGTCCAACCCAACATAACCTTGTCTAACCTAACATAATATCATCTAACCTAACATAATCTTGTCTAAACTTTTTTTGTGGGTGGCGGGAAATCTTCAAAAAGACGCCTGGGAAGGTGTCTCCCAGGGGTGCGGATTCAGCCTATTGAGTTGAAAACCCAACACCTAGGCAGGTGGAGGGCCAACCACTCCTCGAAGGAGCCGCTTTTGACTGCCTACCAGCTAAAACCGGCACCGCCGGAACATATCATCGGGAAACGCCAGCTTTTTTGTTGGTTGTCCTTCATTCATTCCCTTATAGCCCTTTTTCTAGCTTCTTTTTTTAAATTAAATCTGTAACCCCCCCTAAGAATTCTTCGAACATCTTCTTGTGGAGCATTATCTGTTCAAAAATCACACTAGGTTTACCCACGATTACACCTAGACCCTTTTCCATCCGACTTCTCTCTTCTTGATACTGGACACAGCGAAAAACCGCATGTTCCGCGTCGTCTACCACTCCACAGACGGGACACAGATCGTCCATGGTTTTCCTTATCCCATAAGTATACGCCCTGAACGATCCGTGACCCATCAGGAACTGCTCTATCATCTTCCAGACAAATACGGAAAGTAATATCTTCCCTCAATCCAAGTATTACTATAATATGATGAATCAGACTACATTTTTCAGTTAGTCGGTCTGTTAAACAACGTAGGTCGTGCCTGCCATTTATTGACTATTTTTCAAAATTTTGACAACTTTTGACGATTATTGACCATTTCTCAAAATTTTAACAATTTTTGACCATTTTTCAAAATTTTAACAATTATTGACCATTTTTGACAGTTACTGACGATTTTGACTGTTTTTCAAATTAGTGACCATTTTTCCAAATTTTTGACCATTTTTCAAAATGATGACAATTTTTAACCATTTTCGACAGTTTTTGGCAATAATTGTCCATTTTTAACAGTTTTTAACAATAATTGACAATTTTTAACCATTTTTGATAGTTTTTGACCATTTTTGACAATTTTTCAAAATTTTAGAACATTTTTCCAAATTTTTGACCATTTTTGACAATTATTGACCATTTTTGACCATATTTCAAAATTGTTTAGAAACTTTAACAATTTTTGACAATTATCAACTATTTTTCAAAATTTTGACAATTTTTAACAATAATTGTCCATTTTTGACAGTTTTTGATAGTTTTTGAAAATTATTGGCCATTTTTGACAATTTTCAAAATTATTGACCATTTTTGATAGTTTTAGACAATTATCGACTATTTTTCAAAATTTTGACAATTATTTAGCAATTTTGACAATAATTGTCCATTTTTGAGAGTTTTTAAAAATAATTGACAAATTTTAACCATTTTTGATAGTTTTTGACCATTTTTGACAATTTTTCAAAATTCTTGAAAGTTTTTCAAGATTATTAACCATTTTTGATAGTTTTTGACAATTATCGACCGTTTTTCAAAATTCCAACAATTATTGACCAATTTTGACAATAATTGTCCATTTTTGACAGTTTTTAAAAATAATTGACAATTTTTAACCATTTTTGATAGTTTTTGACAATTTTTGACAATTTTTCAAAATTTTAGATCATTTTTGATAATTATTGACAATTGTGGACCATTTTTCCAAAATTTTGACAATTTTTAACAATAATTGTCCTTTTTTCAAAATTTTTGACCATATTTCATAGTTTTTGACAATTATCGACCATGTTTCATAATTTTAAAATTTTTTGACAATTATTGACCAATTTCGACAATAATTGTCCAGTTCTGACAATTTTTGACCATTTTTGACAATAATTGTCTTTTTTGACAATTTTTGATAGTTTTTGACAATTATTGGCCATTTTTAAAATTTTTGATAATTTTTCAAAATTTTTGACCATTTTTGATAGTTTTTGACAATTATCGACCATTTTTCAAAATTTCAAAAAATTTTGACAATTATTGACCAATTTCGACAGTAATTGTCCATTTTTGACAGGTTTTGACAATTTTTGACCATTTTTGACAATATTTGAAAATTTTTGACCATTTTTCAAATTTTTTTGACAATTATCGACCATTTTTGACAATTAATGACCATTTTTGTAAAAAATTGTCCATTTTGAACAGTTTTTGACAAAGATTGTCAATTTTGAACAGTTTTTAACAAAAATTGACAATTATTGACCATTTTTAACCATATTTCAAAATTTTTTACAATTTTCATATAATTCTATTCAATTTTTATTCTGATAAATTGTTAATTATTCACCAATTGAGTTAATTCGGAGGGCGTGGTTCGATTAAATAAGCGAGCGAAAAAGATTCCTTTTTTGCGCTAGAGCGTAAAGTAACAATCCTCGGCATTTGTCGACTTTACGATTTCATTTGAATATAGTAATTAGTCATTTTACGCGTGACTGTAGAAAAAAGAATTTTTTTCAATTTAAACCAGTGATCGTGTTAGAAATTTACCTTTTTCTCTGTGTAAATATGTGGTTAATCGGAATTGAGGCCATTAATCCTCATAAAAAAAATATTCCAATCAAACGCGATATGTCCCAGTTCACATGCAGAGTCATACATATTAATATTTTGCGAGAGAACACGAGACTGCAACATGGCTCCCAAAGGGCCTGAACGGTCATAATTCAGAGGGCCGGATGCAGACTCTAGATTGAAATGGAACCGTAGGGCACAATGGGAATGCCTCCTCAATTAGATTCAACAAACTTCTGACTAAATACTGACCACTGTCTACGTCATAATCTCATCATCCCCCGGTGAACTACGTTTTGGTATCGGTGATTAAGGAGGGATTCTCCATGTTGGAGACTTTTGAATATTTTAGCGATCATTGGATACACTGGTAGGGGACAAATTAATCAAAAAAGTTATTATGCAAATATTCAAATATTCGTGTAGGACATTTATTCCCGAATACAGAACTGCTTGTGAGTGCGAGACATTTTTGCTCCAATGTTAATTTATCAGGACAGTGAAATAAAAGGAGATCGAATTTAAAAATCGCTTTATATAAAAAAAGTGATTTTCATAGTTATTCACGGCAAGTTGTGTTATGCTGTATTCCATATTTCTAGATTATTCTTTCATTGTTACGAAATATTAATATAGTGGAATTCACATTCAAATGGCAGTTCACGAATGTAGGATAACAGCGTTGCCAGTCTTACTTATATTTGAAAATTTGCTACTTTTGTAAAAAAACCAGGGGCGTCTTTACTAAGCACCGAAATATAGGTAGATACTTCAAGTGTATTGAATATTATTTATTGCATCGCCTAAGTTATAAATACCCCCTGTATTTGTAACGTTAAATGTGCATGCGCGAAACGGCGAACAGCGTTCGTGAAGAAGAGAAGAAGTCGAGTGGGAACCGAGCATGAGTAGTAATTAACAATAAATTAGGTCTTTATAAATAATAAGTGTGTTTTAATAATATACAGTCCACGAATATCACTTGCTGTTGTCTAGATAGTTTGACCCTGTTTGGGCCTACATAATGAGACTGAAGTGGATAGGTTATTTATGACAATAAAAGTATATAACTGCAAAAGTTCCGACTAACATTGGCAGCGCAATATTCGTCCAAAAGATTAAAGCTTCCTCAGCACTGGTACCGTAAACATTAGTAAGTACCCGTGCTCGTGTAATGGTTCTCACTCGACGCTTTCTAATATTTAATACAGGTGGTCTCAGAGAATACCAGAACTACAATTAACAGTTAATTATACGATACTTCGATATTATAATAAGTTAAATGTCATTATGCTGTCAAAATAACGCTGTTTAGAAGGAATACAATAAATCCATTTATATATTGAGCACTCCAGTACTTGAAGACAAGAGGTTTTAGTGGTAATTTTTTTACCTTCCTTTTTTCCAGCTTACTCACCCAGTATCTTTTCACTATTATATTCACTTTTCTAATTCCCTCGATAATACCTTTTTGGATTTCTATTTCCTGGTAAACTCTTTAACTCCTTGAGATAATTTTACTGATGTTAACGTGGGGATTTTGTATAATTTGGTTCAAGGTTCCTCCTTCCACCCATTTTTCGTATTTTCCCAAGTCTCGGTATTTTTTTCTTCCAAACTTTTAGATTGTTCATACTTCTGAAACGCAGAAAACGATATTTCCATTAATATTAGGTTTTCTGACACTCTGGATCCTCTTGGTAACCCCTTGATACTGTGATGCCTTTTGGCCCAATATAATAATATAATAATAAATATTTAAAATAATAATTAAATTTCCTTGATCTTATTTCAACAAAACGTTCGAACATTTCATTATTATATAAATATAAATTAAGAAGATTATTGAAAAGAAAGTCAAGTTCAAGCGAGAAGTAAGGCAAAACAGTGATATGTTTATTTGTTTTATTTGAACTTGACTGATTAAACTGCACTAAGAGATTTAACAATTTCCAGAAACCGCCCTAAAAAGTACACACGCCGGTGCTAAACAGCGAAAAAGTGCTAGTGATCCCAATTCATAATAAATTACCTTCCAACCATGCCTAAATCCAAGTCCAAACATAAACACGACGACACTTTTGAAAAATTTCCTCAACTTCCCTCTACTTCTAAAACCCCAAAAAACTCCAAACCACGCCTTCTAGTGGAAATTCCTGAAATTCCCGAATTTAAACCAAAATCTTCAACCTCCAAAACTTCAACCTTCCAATATTCTGCCAAAAGAGCTTCCGAGACACCCTCCAACAGCTCCAAAAACTCAAAAATACCCCCACTTAAGGAATCTCCGATTCCACGACCCACTCCAAAACACTCAAAAAACACCCTGATATACCTCTCACTTCAGAGCAAGTATGTATGAAAACAATGCTCGAAACAATAGCCTACCTCGAATCATTATGTCCAAAACTCAGACCTCCGTCTTACGCCCAGGCTGCAAAGTCTCCTGCTCCCTCTTCACACTCTTCTCGCTCTTCCCAAGCCTCTTGAATCCATGGAGAATCCATACTCACTCAAATCAACCAAGCCTCAGTTCAGACTTCTACTTCTGAACCTTCCTCCCATTTCCATTACAAACTCTGAACCTCCGAAACCTCCCACCCAAACTTTGCTCTCAGAAGGAACTTTTCATCCTCCCAAACTCAAACGAAATTCTCAGAGGTAAAATATCCTATTAAAAAGCCAATCCTAATGGCACATTCCTCCTGATAGTTCCGAAGGACATAACCCCTAAGGAACTTCAACTCAGACTTCATAATGCCACCGGAGACAACAAACTGTTATGCCTACCGCTCCATCCAAACACTTCTGCCTCCATAAACAAGACTTCAGCCAACACACGCATTCCAAACTTCTCCTTCGTCATCAAAAATGTTGACAAAAACATCTCCAACTTAGAAATATTTGATACATTGTGGAAATTAACCAAATGGCCATGCCTTAAAAATTTTCAATTCAAACCCTAAAGAGGACTTAATCCTATAACAGGGTAGATTACAATTTGCTAATCCTATGAAGGATAATTCAAAATTTCACTTGTAAAATCATTTGCGAACAAAAAAAAATCTAGTAAGGCATTTTTACACACCTCCATTTCTCACTCCTTCACAGAAACATATAACAAGACACACTTGCCTCTAATATTCAAGAAAAAATAATAAACTCACATTTTGTCATATATCACTTTACAAAATGAGAAGAATATTTTGTTGTTGAGATGACACCAAAATAACAGAAATTACTGTTCAAAATGTCTTTTGAGATAGCAATACCTCATTCTTACCTTTGATATACGATTAACTGAGACATTTCTCGCACACCTTTGTAACAAATGTTTCACGAATATTTGGAAATCTTCGAAACTCTGTCAAAAGCGACCCAATCTGCCAGAAAGGTTCAGTTGGATATCATGCAGCCTCGAGGGCGAGGAATTTACCAACTTTGTGTAAATTAAAATATTTTTTTGTTTAATTGAATCAATAATTGTTCATTAATTTAATATACGGAATGACATATTATGTGGTTTTGAATCGAAGATTGACAGAAACAATAATTTGATTTCCCTATAGAAAGAAAAATGATATTTTATTTTACTTTTTTCAAATTAAACTAACTGTTTCTAATTATTTCCACTACTTAATAAAAATTCTTATATATTATTGATAATTATTTCGATATTTGGATATCATCGTCAGAAATAATAAATTATCATAATATTTTAGAATTTTCATTAAATAGTGGAATTAGTTAGAAACAGTTAGTTTAATTTACAAAAAAAAGGTGAGCGGTTACATCAGGCCCAGTACGTTCTACTAAGTTTTATTTTATATTTTATTGACCATTTTTTCAAAATTTTGACAATTTTTGATAATTATTGACCATTTTTTCAAAATTTTTGACCATTTTTTCAAAATTTTGACAATTATTGATCATTTTTTCAAATTTCAACAATTATTGACCAATTTTGACCATGATTAATAATTTTTGACAATTTTTCAAAAATATTGAGCATTTTAGACCATTTTTCCAAATTTTAACTATTATTGACCATTTTTGAGCAATTTTGACAGGTTCTGACAATGATTGACCATTTTTGACAAATTTTCAAAAATTTTGGCTATTTTTTACAATTATTGGCCATTTTTGACAGTTTTTTATAATTATTGACCATTTTTCAAAAAAATTTACAATTTTTGACCATTTTTGATAATTTTTAACAATTATTGACCATTTTTTTACAGTTTTTTATAATTATTGGCTGTTTTTTCAATATTTTGATAGTTTTTGACCATTTTTCAAAATTTCAACAATTATTGACCATTTTTGATAATTTTGAACATTTTTGATAATTTTTCGAAAATTTTGACCATTTTTCAAAATTTTTTACAATTATTGACCATTTTTTCAAAATTTTTGACCATTTTTTAAAATTTTAACAATCATTGATCATTTTTGACAATTATTGACCAATTTTAACAGCTTTGACAATTACTGATCATTTCCTACAATTTTTCAAAAATTTTGACAATTTTTTAGCTTTTTGACAGGTTCTGACAATTATTGAGCATTTTTGACAATTTTTCAAAAATTTTGTCCGGTTTTCAAAAATTTCGACAATTTTTAACAATTATTGACCGTTTTCAACAGTTTTTTATAATCATTGACCATTTTTTCCAAATTTTGACAAGTTCTAATCATTTTTCAAAATTTTAACAATTATTGACCATTTTCGAAAGTTTCTGACAATTATTGACAATTTTTCAAAAATTTTGACCATTTTTCAAAAATTTCGACAATTTTAAACAATTATTTACCATTTTTGACAATCTTTTATAATTATTGACCATTTTTTCAAAATTTTGACAATTTTTGACCATTTTTCAGAATTTTAACAAAGTATTGACCATTTTGGACCATTTTTCGAAAAATTTGACAATTTTTGACTATTTTTCAAAATTTCAACACTTTTTGACAATTATTGACTATTTTTGATAATTTTTCAAAAATTTTAACCATTTTTCAAAAAATTTGACAATTATTGACTGTTTTTTCAAAAATTTTAAAAATATTGACCATTTTTGACAGTTTTTGACAATTATCGACCATTTTTCCAAATTTTTGACAATTTTTGAAAATATTTGGCAATTATTAACCATTTATTCAATATTTTGACAGTTTCTGACAATTTTTGACTATTATTGACCATTTTTCCAAATTTTTGACAATTTTTGACTAGCCTTCACAAAAGTCCTATGTCGTGCAATAAGAAGCAAGCTTCAACTTAAATTTCATTGGATTAGTGGATTATTCAGAAATATCTGGCAACACTGTTGCATGACGGTCTTTTTCGTAACTTTACACGTTTTACGAGTTCACTAGCCTTCTCAAAACTCATATGTCGTGCAATAAGAAGCAAGCTTCAAAAAAAGTAATATGAGTATAACTCGCCCAGTGTAAGTTGGCACTTGGACTTTGGACTTCTGAGATGCGCGGTAGAACATCCGATCGCTCGGGGCTCACTGAAATGGAGGACCCCAGTCTCTTTTTTGACCGCAAACGGTTAATATCGCAGTAATTCCATTGGTGTGTAGTATTATAATAGTTTTTAGGTAAGATAATTATTAGCAACAGTAGCACTTTAGAGCTCATGAAACCTACGAGCAAAGGACCTCGTATGATAATAATAAATGCAGGCAGCGAAAAAGGCTTTGTTCCAGATGCATATGTCCAACCAACCAACCAACCAACCAACCTACCAACCGACCAACCGACCAACCGACCAACCGACCAACCGACCAACCGACCAACCGACCAACCGACCAACCGACCAACCGACCAACCGACCAACCGACCAACCGACCAACCGACCAACCGACCAACCGACCAACTGACCAACCGACCAACCGACCAAACGACCATCCGACCAACCGACCAACCTAGCAAACAATACTAGTTGCTAAGCTGGAAAATGTTGCCCGACGTTCCAGTAATGTGTACAATGAGGTCTGGGTGCTGAGGATAGCAGCTCACCAACAAATATAAGTCAGAAATTGAAACCTCCACATTTTGTATAAAAAAAATGACGTGATGATTAAGGTCAACCAAACACTCAGCACATCTTCCCCTCTCACCACTGACAGAAGCAAAACAAAAAGTCAGGGAAATAGTTTTTCATATAACCTGGAAAATGCGAGTTTCAACGCCTGTTGAGCCAACCGAAACTAGTAAATTTTAGACCAATGCAACTGTTGCTGGGCATGAATCTCTACTTTCCAAGTTTATTTCTAACCTGTATAATGGTCATTCTAACCCGATATCTGTCATTTTAACTGAACTGACAGATAATATGAGGCGCTCAGAACCATAGTGGCCCAACCCACAATTTTTTAAAAATCGAGTTATATTGTGGCCTATCCCATATTCCGAGGGTTTTATTGTGCTTATAATAACTGTAATAAAACCAAAATTTTGGTTAAAGTCTCCTGGAATTTGGTGAGTTATGGGGATGAAAAAATTAGCAATTTTTTATATTCGATATTCTAACTCGGTTTCAGAGTTCGAGTGATGCCAGGCAACACACCAAGTGGTCTAGCTTCATTTCAAATATGTTAGTGAAACTGATCTTTTTAAACTGTTAATTGAAATAAATAATTCTCGTAACAACGCCGATTCAGCAAAATAATTTCAGGAGTAAATCGATCAATCATCGGCTGTCTCTCCCTCTTTTTTCCTAAAAATATTACAAACAAACTTGAAATGAGTTCCTCTTTTTTCGAGCGTCAATATCAAATATCGTGTGTTAGCTGGAGTAAGTTAGCTACAGCTACGGACAGGTAATCAAAACTTGCGGGAGAATGAAATATTCGATTAGTTTTTCTACGTTCCGTAACCTCTTTTGTAAAGTTGCAACAAATGGGGGGGTCGGGTTCTAACTTTACAGATTCCCAAAGGCCTATTAGAAGTTTCGATACCGATATATCATCCAGGCACTGTATACCGGAAAACCTGCGCTATAACTTTTGCATGGATTAGTAAGATGAATGAGCGATGTCTTCCTTCTGAAGTTACGCTGGAACAGATATTGCGACAAGCTACATAACTGTCGCTGTTTCAGGATATCTCTTTATAGGAGACGTGAGTGAGATATTAAGGATATCGATTTTATGTTAAGTATATATACGAAGACACTTTTACATGAATTTAAATTATAAATTTGATGGGATAGGAATTTTTTTTATAGAAACGAAAATATAAGAAAACAATGTCATTTGGAACGACTGAACCTGTATTTGTAATATGACAATTCTAATTTAAACGTGTTTTTCAGTATAGCCAGGGTATTCTTTTTGAGGTCATAAGCTTCAAAATATTTTTGACTGTCTAGTTGTCAAATTTTTTTGTTAGTGTCAGAATTTTTAAAACTGGATTGTTCTTCATAACGGTAGCTGGAACGCTTGAATTGAAAAATATAAAAAAATATTTTGGTTTAACTTCCCAAAATAATTAACAAAAATAATAATGAATACACCACAAGGATCATACAGAAGATGTAACGAGGGTAAATCTTCTAATATATAATTAAGCCTGAGTCACATGCATCCTTTTTCCGACGATATGATGATCCGACGGATTTCCTATTGGCCGAATTTTTTGGTGAAGTTTCACCCGAATAATTTTAAGAAGTTATACGACATCGGATAAGTTGAATTTATTTTAACTTTTGTCCGATATCGTACGGTTTTTAACATAGACAAATCAAATAACATGTAACTTTCTCTATGGTTTTTAACCTAACTTTATTGTTACTATATTTCTGATGATTTTTATTGTATTTGTGGTTGTTTATTTTTTATTGGAATAACCGAATAATGGATAATCCTCGGCTACAAATTCGTCGGCATTATTTGCGGAATATAAATAACATATCACTTTTATCTCTTCTCTTATTCTTACAAAAATATAGGAGAAAGAGACCCCAAAGACCACGCAGATTTTGGATTAGAAGTATTTTTGAAAATCGGAAGCATCAAGGAGCTTACCACACTTTATTCAATGAGGATCAGGAGAAATATTTTAATTATCCAGGAATGTCGAGTGATACCTTGAAAGAATTATTGAACTTGGTTGGACCAAAACTAAAAAAGATGTACTGTGTTCGTGAGCCAATATCTTCTGGAGAACGACTTGCTGTAACATTGAGGTAACTTTGTACAGTGAATTATTATTATGAGTATTTGATCTAAAAAAAAGGTGAGCGGTTGTCGGACTGCCATTTTTCCAAATTTCAACAAATATTGACCATTTTTGAGCATTTTTAACAGGTTCTGACAATTATTGACCATTTTTTAACAATTTTTCAAAAATTTTGACAATTTTTTATAATTATTGACAGTTTTATATAGTTATTGACCATTTTTGACAGTTTTATATAATTATTGACAATTTTTTTTAAATTTTGACAATTTTTGATCATTTTTGACAATTTTTCGAAAATTTTGGCCATTTTTCAAAAAATTTGACAATTTTTGACAGTTATTGACCATTTTTTCAAAAAATTTGACAATTTTGGACCATTTTTGACAATTATTGACCAATTTTGACAGTTTTAACAATTATTGATCAATTTTTACCATTTTAGACCATTTTTACAAATTTTGACAATTATTGACCATTTTTAACAAGTTCTGACAATTATTGACAATTTTTGAAAATTTTGACCATTTTTCAAATTGTTTTAACAATTATTGACCATTTTTGACAGTTTTTTATAATTATTGACCATTTTTTCAAAATTTTGACCATTTTTCAAAATTTTGACCATTTTTCAAAATTTTAACAATTATTGACAATTTTTGACAGTTTCTGACAATTATTGACCATTTTTGACCATTTTTCAAAAATTTTGACAATTTTTAATAATTATTGACAGTTTTATATAATTATTGACCATTTTAGACAGTTTTATATAATTATTGACCATTTTTTCAAAATTTTGACAATTTTTGATCATTTTTGACAATTTTTCGAAAATTTTGACAATTTTTGACAGTTATTGACCATTTTTTCAAAATTTTTGACAATTTTGGACCATTTTTGACAATTATTGACCAATTTTGACAATTTTGACAATTATTGACAATTTTTGAAAATTTTGACCATTTTTCAAAAATTTTGACAATTTTTTACAGTTATTGACCATTTTTTCAAATTTTTGACAATTTTGGACCATTTTTGACAATTATTGACCAATTTTGACAGTTTTGACAATTATTGATCATTTTTGACCATTTTAGACCATTTTTCCAAATTTTAACAATTATTGACCATTTTTGACAGGTTCTGACAATTATTGACAATTTTTGAAAATTTTGACCATTTTTCAAAAATTTTGACCATTTTTGACAGTTATTGACCATTTTTTCAAAATTTTTGACAATTTTGGACCATTTTTGACAATTATTTACCAATTTTGACAGTTTTGACAATTATTGATCATTTTTGACCATTTTAGACCATTTTTCCAAATTTTAACAATTATTGACCATTTTTGACAGGTTCTGACAATTATTGACAATTTTTGAAAATTTTGACCATTTTTCAAAAATTTTGACCATTTTTCAAAATTTTTTAACAATTATTGTCCATTTTTGACAGTTTTTCATAATTATTGACCATTTTTTCAAAATTTTGACCATTTTTCAAAATTTTAACAATTATTGACCATTTTTGACAGTTTCTGACAATTATTGACCATTTTTGACAATTTTTGACTATTTTTGACTATTTTTCAAAATTATTGACCATTTTTTATAGTTTTTGACAATTATAGACCATTTTTCAAAATTTTTACAATTATTGATTAATTAAGAGACTATGCTGTTCATGGGAGGTTTAATATTCGACGTTGTTGGTCTGTAACAGATTGAATCATTTAAAAATGTCATTAGGTCAAAAAAATCCCACTTTTTCTTCTTCTTCGCACCAGATCCACTGGGAGTATACTCCCCTTTTAACCTCACATATCTGTCTCTTAGATTTCTCCACTTTTTGATTAAAAACTCAACTGAGAACCTATAGAAATTTTATATTCAATAGATTTTTTTTAAATGTTCATAAATCAGCCATAGCCAAACAAAAAACGTGTAAAAAATGCAGTTCTGAAGTCGAAGCTTTATTGCAAAACTTAGCAAGTTACAGTTATGTTATAAATTGAAAAACTGTTTCTAGATAATTACACCTTCTAAGAAAATTTAAAAAAAAATTGTTTCCATGTAAAATTTTTTTATTATAAGGTAGAATTATTTAGAAACAATTGTTTCATGAATTACATAACATGCAAAAATTCCACAAAGTAAGGGTTGAAACGGTAAATATAAGTTACAGTTAATTGGGTCTCTGGCACTTTCTTCCGATTCATGATAAGTTTCAGTGTTATCCAAATCCAAAGAGTTATAAAAAGTATCCATCATGCTCGGTCACAGGATCCAGAACAAATCGAATTTTTGAGGTTATAACGTATATAAAGGTTTCTATCACGGAACATAAAAACAATTCGTCTTCCGTGGTTTCTATCTTTCAAGATCCCAAAAAAAGAAGAAGAAAGATTTTGATCTCATCCCATTTTCGTACGTTCGGATCCAATCGGTCGTATGCATACGACATGCAAAATATTATCGTACGAAATATACCTTTTTTCGGAATCGTGCGATCGGAAAACGGATGCATGGGACTCCGGCTTTGGGTAGTACTGTACGGATTCGTTAGCTGATTCCTCGGGCTTTTAGAATAAATAAAACCCACCATAAGTCGTTGAAGTCCGCTAAATTCAGCGTTTTTCAGTTTGTCAAAGTCTATTGTTGCTGTTTTTGGTATCGAACTTACATCTGACTTCATATTATCGCGAATTTTATATTTGAACTTTTCCTGAAAACATCTTTCATCGTTTCGCGGATAAAAAAGATAAGGCCATTAGAAAAGTCCCCGGAGGTGTTGGAGGAAAATTAGGGGAAAACTTTCAGCAGATTTGTTACGCCTTCAGTGATCGACTGTTACCTAATTTATTAACCATAGTGGGGAGATTGTATCGAAAACTTCTAAAAATAATTAGGGAAAAAAGTTCCAGCGCTACTTTCCGATTTCCGCGAGAATTTGTAACTTCTGCAAGAAAAGTTTGTTGGGCGCTTGAATAGAGTTTAACAAAACCTTCACTTCAATAACTAAGATTGAAAAGTCTTGTATAGTCAAACGTTGGAAATTTTTATTCCTACGAGTTTTTCCACGAATAGATTTTCCGACGATCCCGTTTCAGTAAAAGTAAAGTACAACATTTTTTTATATAAAATTATTTAATTGACAACTAGATGGCACAGCAATGTAACTTTAAGTACTGACAAAATTTTGATGCCAGACTTGGAAACAGCTCAAAAGTAATAGAGGGGACTGGCCCTGTCCCAAACACTATTGGGAAAATCCCAAAGTATCTTTCAAGCGGAAACTTACGATCACAGTCTTCTTTTTAAAGCACTTCGATTACTAAGTCTTCCGACGTGTTCGGCCAATTAAAACATAGTTTCAACCAGTAGTACCTACTTTGAATTAGGCACGGTGACCTCCGTGTATACAATTATATTCATAAATAATTTTTTATCGCTGTTCAATATGTTTATTTTGAACATGAATGAACACAAAAAGAGGTTACCATTTATTTTTCAAACATGTATAATTAATGAAGATCCTCTTGTTTAATATTATTAAAAACACAAAACATCCATGCTTTGCAATGAATCTATAATTTACATTGACAGGTGGGCAATAAACATGAATAATTCCAATTTGTTTATTAATAGTGCAGGTTGTTGAATTGAAGCAAAAAATCGGCGCAGTGAGTGAAAATTAATTAATTTATAACATTTTATACATAAATTAATATTATTTTATTGAATCCGAGTCAGCATTTTTTCACCAGTATTCCAGGAACGAATATTAAATTAAACATAAATAAATATGTGCGAATAAATGTTCATTTCATGGCAGTTATTGTCGAGTTAGTGAGATGAAAGCAGTGGTCTCCGAACTTAATAGACAAGTCCTGAGGGTTTTCAACCAAAGGTTTCATTTTTGTTTTAAAAACAGAGCTGGCTCGAAATTAAACTATTTCATATTATTATAACTGAATGAGGCAAGTATTGTATTCTTATAATATAAGAACATATTGAATTCTAGTTATAAAGGGTGGTGTTTGCTAGAATCCAAAAAAAAAAACAAAAAAAGGTGAGCGGTCGTCGGACCGCCGACAGAAACTTGCTTCTTATGCACAATAGAATGACCATTTTTCGTTAATTTTTCACCATTTTTCAAAATTTTTTGACAGTTTTTGACGAATTTTGACAATTATTGACCGTCTTTGACAATTATTGACCATTTTTGGCCATTTTTGACAATTTTTCTAAAATTTCAACATATTCGGCAATTCTTGACCATTTTTGACAATTTTCAACAATTATTGACCATTTTGGACAATTATTGACCAATTTTGACAGTTTTGACAATTATTGATCATTTTTGACCATTTTAGACCATTTTTCCAAATGTTAACAATTATTGACCATTTTTGACAATTTTCAAAAAAATTTGACCATTTTTGACAATTTTCAAAAATTTTTGACCATTTTTCAAAAAATTTGACAATTTTTAATAATTATTGACCATTTTTGACCATTTTTTATAATTATTGACCATTTTTTCAAAATTTTGACAATTTTTGACCATTCTTCATAAATTTTGACAATTATTGACGATTCTTCCAAATTTTTGAAAATATTTGGCAACTATTAATCATTTTTTCAAAATTTTGACAGTTTTTGACAATTTTTGACGATTTTTTCTAATTCTTGACAATTTTTGACCATATTTAAAAATTTTTGATAATTTTTAACAATTATTGACAGTTTTTGACGAATTTTGACAATTATTGACCGTCTTTGACAATTATTGACCATTTTTGACAATTTTTCAAAAATTTCAACATATTTGGCAATTATTGGCCATTTTTTCAAAAATTTGACAATTTTTGACTATTTTTCAAAATTTTAACAATTATTGATCATTTTTGACCATTTTTGACGAATTTTGATTGGTTTTGACAATTTTTGACAATTTTTGACAATTTTTGACAATTTTTGACAATTTTTGACAATTTTTGACAATTTTTGACAATTTTTGACAATTTTTGACAATTTTTGACAATTTTTGACAATTTTTGACAATTTTTGACACTTTTTGACACTTTTTGACAATTTTTGACAATTTTTGACAATTTTTGACAATTTTTGACAATTTTTGACAATTTTTGACAATTTTTGACAATTTTTGACAATTTTTGACAATTTTTGACAATTTTTGACAATTTTTGACAATTTTTGACAATTTTTGACAATTTTTGACAATTTTTCCAAATTTTTGACAATTTTTGACCATATTTAAAAATGTTTGACAATTTCACAAAAATTTTAACATATTTGGCAATTATTAACCATTTTTTCAAAATTTTGACAATTTTCGACAATTTTTGACAATTTTTCACACCTATAGGTGTGTGAGCTCAGTGCGGCAAGAGAGATTGCGCACAGTCGCTTGAATGAGTTATCGCGTGACGAACGCTTTTTCGTAACATCACACGTTTCACGAGTTCACTAGCCTTCCCAAAAGTCCTATGTTGTGCAATAAGAAGCAAGCTTCAATTTAAATTTCATTGGATTAGTGGATTATTCAGAAATCTGGCAACACTGATTCTGATTCCAAGCCCACCAATTATAACCTCTTCAATTTTGGCGCCACTGATTTTAGGTTTCGACTCTTTATCTCAGTTTGCGGTTCCCTCAAATTAATTTTACAATGAAGAATAATTTATTTGATTCTTTTTAAAATTTTAATATGATGAATGTTTGA
The DNA here is from genome assembly GCA_947563755.1 of Lochmaea crataegi. NCBI lineage: Eukaryota > Metazoa > Arthropoda > Insecta > Coleoptera > Chrysomelidae > Lochmaea > Lochmaea crataegi. The sequence continues at coordinate 10,718,381 of OX387430.1, forward strand.
ATTTATAATAAGAACATGAAAAAGAATTTTAATTGAAATTTTAACCTTTATTATCCTCTTTATTAAAAATTTTATATTCCGCTGCAACTAAATACTCCCCTCTTTCCTCCTTTTTTCTTTGTATTGTAATAAATACATTTATTCTGATAGTTTCTAGTTTAAATTTCTAATAATTACTTGTCGCATTCCCCTCGTAACACAAACAAGAATCGGAGGAATCGCTTTAGATTTGAGCCATGCGCATAAACACTGTAAATGATTCTATTGAACTAAAATGGCTGGCAACGTTATAAACAAGTGTCTCTCGAAAAGGAGTATTATTGAATTATTTTGGATTATTTATTTTAATAAGGTAAGCTTCTTTTTTAATTTATAACTACTAATTTCAACAATCTCAACTAAATATCAAATAAGACCTACGCAATTGGTAAATAAATGTTTTTACGATGTGAAATATTTATGGGTTATTTCTTTTTAGAAACAACGTGTGAAAGAATATTCACTCCTCTGCTGTGTGGGATATAAAATAACATCAAATCTGCATGCTGATGTCATATATACTTTTTTAGAAAGTAAATTAAACTTTCTCTGGAACAAATTGTGTCTGGTTTCCTTCGCATACCTGGGACGCTATCTCCATTCGAGTTTAAATATGTGAAATTAAGCTTACCGCTTTCTGGTTAATAATAAATGGATGTTATCTCTAACAAGGTTAGTACTTCTTAACTTTTCCACTTCTCTGGCTTTTTTAATTTTAATTTCTAATTTTTATCTTCACCATCAAAATTCTTGTAATTCCTCCTTCCTCGTTCCAAAATCAACAAGCTTCAATTTTTTTCTTGTTTATCTTTTACCAGACGACTTGCCGTTCTGATAAATTGTTTTAGAGTTATTTTTATTGATTTCTATTGATGTTAAAGGTACTCTCACATGTTTTAATACCATGTCCTCTATGAACTATACTTTTTTTTAATGGATTGATTCTATTCGCGATTTTTCACTGTCACTTCACAAAATTTTAAATTAATGACATAAATCTGTTTGGATTACAACATTTTCACACTATGTACAAATAGTTTTTTAAGCAGATAGGGATAATAAACATTTTTTCAGTGACATTGTGATTTATCAGTAAGAAGCTGTATATATGTACTGTAACAATTTAATGTGAAAAGACCCCACCTTGTCTTGTTGTCGACAGAATAACCAAAATAATGTTGAAACACATGCTTCACTGGGGGTTTGAAGTTTTAAAATGTTTCCATTACTATTTCACCAATTGAAAAAACACTCCAAATTGAACAAAAACTTGAACATAAAACTCTACTGCAACCTGCAACTCAAAAACTAGTCTTCAATAAATAGGATGATTTCTGCAATAATTAAGTGTGAAAAACATTATTTCTTCCTTAATACACCCCTGTTGTACTAGTTCAGCACAATTAGTTCCAATGTATTTACACTATGTGAAAGTTAGGTTGAAATTCCGCAGGGCTCTAATTCTTCTTTTTGCTCAAAACTGGTGGCCACTGATGGAAATTTCATGTTTTCCACGTATAATAGACTGCGTATGTGAAATGTTTTGAACGGCAACCAAATTATGCCCTATGGCAATGAACATTAAATAAATAAGGCTTAATGGAAACCAAGATTCGTAAATTGATGTTCGATAATTAGAACAATAATTATTATTTAATGCTCATATATCCGACGAAAAATTTATATTTAGGTATGCAATCTACTCCATAAAATATTTTATCCACAATCACATTAAAATTGAAGCATATAAAGTACCACTTTATCCACTAGTGGAATAATGAAAAATACAATCTCATATCAATTATGTTGGACTTCACAGCACTATCTAAAACACTTATACAATAAATAACTATTATTCAATTAGTTTCAAGCGACTCGATCATTAATATATAATTTACGTAGTCCACGAAACAAACATCGAATGCTCGAAGGACCACGAAATGTGTCCAATAACACACCAACATTTCTAGGAAAAGTATCTGATGTCATTAGTTGCGGGATATGAGTATAGTTTCAACAAACAATACCTTATATCCTACTGCAGAAGTAGCGTCTTCAGTGAGGCTGGGCATAAGCTTATTTTGCTGGACGGGAATCATCTACCTCGCACTGATGATGGCGCAAATACGCCGAAACTCCAAACAAAATAAGATAACAGAATTCCGTTTTCCGGTAAATGTAATTCAATGCTCGTCGGGGCATATAATGCCAGGTGAGTAGTTAGTTTTGCTCGTAAAATGGCAAATCTTTTGTGGAATGATTTTTTTTAAGAAATCTCCCAAGAAGGAGCAGAGCGTCACATAAAATTAGACGATATTTTCCATATATCTATACCTAAGAAAATAATTTGAATAAATTATACATACTGTACTGTAATTAGAATATATAACTGAACGTAAAAGTTAGTAAAAGAAAATTTCTGGACTACCATCACTTCCACTATAATCTCTAACATACAACATCAATTATACCCCCTCTTTCTGAAGACATAACAAAAACTCGATATATAATTCCTCATTGCTATTGTCGCCGTAGTAAGTCTCCTTTGTGGGGCCATCTTTCAGGTCTCCAAATCTCATTTTGGAGTAATAACACAAAGAGTGGCACATGTTCAGAACAGGAAAACTGCCGTATTTCAACTCAGGGGCCATAATAGCCGATGGTTAAGGTAGCACGAATGAGTGCCCCAATAACGATAAGGGGTAAATCGATGATGCAGGGCGGACATGTTAACTTTTTTTAAGGTACATTTATTACGAACAAATATATTAAAGGTAAAGATATTTTTCAATTTAGTTTAGATTTTGACATTTTTACTAATACATTCGACACAACTGTAAATATCATCGGTTTGTGGTATTTAGTCAATTATGTTTAAAATATATTAAAGAATAAAATAATATTGTTGTATAGCGACACATCTGTACTTTAGTGAATGAGCGGTAGGTAGCATAAGTGTCACTATTATAATAGTTACAAATCACTTTGCAATATTGATTAGATATGATGTTTATCATCAAAACATGCAAAGTGATTTGTAAGAGGAAATCATGTTTCGATAATCGAAAAAAACTCGATGAAGGCCAGCTTGTGCTGACCGGAGTTGAGTGACATTTAATTCGCGACCAAACCTTCTACCGTTACAAGATCGTTAAAACAGCGTAGACCAGTTAATTCTGACTGGTGCTCAATCACTTGTTTGTCAGAAGCTGAAATGGAGGAAAATATTTGCCAAAAAAGGATTATTTTTACCATAGCAAAACGGTTTCTCACACATCGTCTCAAAATACCGTAATTAGCCAAAATGTCGGGACACACATACAGATTGCGAAAATCCCTTTCTTACACTGCGACTTATACAAGTACGACAAGGAAAATATGAGCAAAACCACGTGAAAGAGAGAGAAGACTTGTTAGCCCAGCGATCAGTCCCCTCTACCGAAACAGTTGGGCGTGTATTCAGTCCCCTCCTATTTATTTTAACTGTTGTGTTGCCAAATGTACTTATCTGTAAAAATTATTCCCAATTTTTGTCTATCATTGTTTCAAAATTTTCAACGGCATTTCAAGCGGCAACAATGTTAAATACCAATAATTGTTAAATCGAAAGCAGTGTACGGTAATTTGTCCAAATTTTTTCTTGAACTCCATTATTTTATTCTTATTTGTGTTGATCTCACTTATTTTTCAAAAGTCAATATTACCAATCTCGATTTTCTCCCACTAAATACACCGTTATCCGGTGTTTCAAATGCAAAATAGGTTATTTATTACTTATAAAGTACCAAACATTCTAAACTGGCAACGCTGCAGCAGAGACTGACTCCCCACTCTGTGAGTGGGTTCACTCTGGTTCAGTAGTTTCCCAACATGGAAGGAGTGAGGTTGTTAATGAAATAAAAAAATACACTCGTTATTACGTAACCTGCACGTCTTTAAATTCATTTTTGTCAACTTGATCGTTTCTGACCAAGCTGACAATTAATTTCTAACTACAATAGGATATTATCTTAGCCATTGTTACTTGAAAATAAAACATTTATTCTTGAGATAAAAATAATAAAGTAATTGGGTATAAAAAACTAAAGATCGATTCCATTGATAAATTGAATTGAAAAAATAAAATAAGTAGGTACTTATTCTAAACATAAAATATGAACTTCTTGAAAAAATTAAACTAAAAATCCATTCTAAAGGTAAACATAATTTTAATGAATTAAGTGCTCAAATAAACCACTTTGCTGTGCCAGGCAATAACTAAATCTATCATAAAGATTTGATCTCATATCTCTAAGATTATTTGTCGTAATGCTGGTACAAACGTGCTGTATTTTCACCCTCAATTCATTTAAATTATTAGCTCTTCCAAATGTTGATAAATGCTACTTTTCAAAAATCCCCAAAGAAAAAATCATTTGGAGCTAGTTCGGGTGATCTTGGAGGCCATTTAAATGTACCATTAGTACTAATAATTCTGTCGGGGAATGTAAACCTTGAAAATTCCACTACTATCCTTGAATTATGGACTGGACAACCATCTTGTTGAAACCAAATTCTGTGGAGATCAACATCGGGTATAAGGAGAACTGCAGGAATTACATGATTTTGTAATAACTCTAAATATTTGGCGGAATTTAAGTTCCCCTCAATAAAAAAATGACCTATTTAATGTGGTCAAACATTCAATTCTATGGTTTGCCTTTCGTCGTTTATCGGACGTTTGATTGGATCTTCCGGCGCTTGGCATTTTCTACAGTATGAAACACATCCATATTTCTCGAAATTATTAATTATGTTCAAAATTGTTGTTCGTGAAGGAATTGGGCGATTTTCAAATGCCACAATAAACAAATTAACTATTGCATCAGCCGAATGATCTCCAAAATACCATTTTATAATTTGCACTTTTTTGTAGGTTTCGTATTTTAATGTGGGCATTGTAAAATGTTTTATTTTCAAATACAACGGCGTACGCTAACAACCAAGGTCTGTAGCTGTAGTTTAAATTTGAGTTCTCTATGTAAAGGACACTGTTGCCGGATGAAGGTGTTTAATTTTACCTAATAGTGTATGAGCTCGAAAAAAAGTTAACGATAACGAGACAAAAATATCATTTTTATAAATTAATCTGAGCTTCTGGCAACAGCGGTTGAACTATTGGGGCGATGAACACACGCGAAACTGTTTTTGGTAGAGGGGACTGAATACACGCCCAACTGTTTTGGTAGAGGGGACTGATCGCTGGGCTAACAAGTCTTCTCTCTCTTTCACGTAGTTTTGCTCATATTTTCCACTCAATTCGGGCACGGTGTGTGTGCCCTGACCTTGAAGCAAGAGGCAAACTGATACACATGCGACGTTATCCAATCAGGGCGGCACACGGAATTCATGGGCTATGTCAGCTACCGCATAATTTCAAGTACAGTTGTGTTCATTTTTCACGTAGAAGATATTTCTTCTCACACAAAGCACGCACGCTCATGAAATCTGTGTCTTGAACACTGCGTAACGTATATTGTATTTGACACATTCGTGGTATACTGTGTGTTGCGTGTTAACGTGCATCGCTTGCTATATGATATATTGAAACGTGGCCAGTGCTGCGCTGCGCTGCGTGGGTTGCGTCGCATGAGTCTAAATGTGCGCCTTGTCTTATGTGCGTCCCTAAATCGGTGACTACAAGATGCTGGAAAATTGGTTCAAGTGCTCGAATTGTATGCAAATAATTGTGATTTATTAAAACTTATAAAGAGCTAGTACCTAAAAAATCTGACAATGTAACGAAGACGTTAATCAAAATTGACCTTGAACAAGTTGAGTATTTTTTCCAATTTTTGTACCTTTTTAGGGTGAACGTCACTGTTTATAGGCATCAAGTGGGCCGCGATATTCGCTTTGGTAATTTTCGAATGCGGTTCTTGAAAGGAAACGCGTTGTTGACGATGGTCCTTTTTTGAAGAGGATTTTTAAGCTCTTTTTTTGACAAATTGAGTTAAGCGATTGTTCTTGAACTTCAAATAAACAATCTGGATAGGAGAACAAATCAAACCAGCTATTAAATAACAGGATTGATTTTAACCATAATTTTTCTGTATGCGGAAATTTACAATATTCAAGTTCATTTTTGGTCAATTCACTGTTCGAATTCTGGGACATGCATGTTGGAAATGTAATGGGTAGTTAATTATTTGGGTTAGAATGTATGCTATATATCAATGTATTTAATTATAATTATGAAATATATCGACCAAGTAGTTTGGTTATAAATTGTTATTCGATATAAGTAACAATTGCTAGATAAGCAGACACGCGCTGTATTGAAAAAATATGTAGATTAGCAATCATTGCTTTGGGATTTGTCAAGGAGTTCAAATTCAACATTTGTCGAAGAAGGATCCTTCTAAGATAACCTCTTCAAGGGCGCCTCTTGTAGCCCAACAGCATTTCCTGAAGCCATCCAAATAATGGAACAGCCACCCCTCCCTATACTTAAGAGTATAGGCATTGTTTGCCAGTTTGGTCTGACGAAAGAAAGAGAGCTACTTGGGAAAAATTAACTAGGCTTGGTCCAAATAATAATTGATATGGCCGTTGATGCCACATCAGTTGAAATGACAACAAATTTCATGCTGTCGTAAAAAATAGGATGCCTTCGATTTAGTGGACTGGAATTCTACAGGAGGCTGGTTCTTTCGCATAAATAATAACTGTATTTCGTTAACAATTCAATAAACTTTCATAAACTTCAACGTCGAAAATACCTACAGATGGAACGATGAATATAGACAAGCCTTTCAGTATGAAATAGTAATTATTAGAACGATTTGCTTCAGGTTGAATCACTATGCAAACTTTAACTTTATAGAAAAATACACTTATTATGCAGGAAATGAAGGAATTAAATTAATTACTATGAAACTTGACCCATTTGGTCAGAAAATATCGGCTTTATACCGGTAAAGGAGTGGTAGTTCTTAGCTGGGATCGGGTTGGAAACTTAACATCGACTCTTACTGTCCGAGATAATGCGTTTAAGCGCGAAGTGTGTGTTTGGTCACGCCTACTTCAACTGCCGAAGAATAATAGTAAATATTGCAAGGCGCCGGTCAGCCGCCAGAAAGAAAACAAAACGCGATTTTAAACTAAGGTAGAAGTATTTTGGAGGCAGCGGCGCGCCGGTAGGAATTTCGAATGAAAATAAAAGGACTACAATATAACTGTACATGAATATGCAAAGGAACTAAAATATAAATATACAAATTGTTGAACGTGTGGTTTCTACAATAATAATGAAGAAAAAAATTGTGGCCAATCCAGTAATGGAAAAATTAAGCGTAGGGAAGATATATTCAATTGAATAACAAAAACATGTCCTGATAATCTAGATACGGAGACATTTCAATTCATATAAAAAGGGCATACTGTAATTCCTTGAAACAATAAATAACAAATTTCAGTTATGTAGAAGCTCTTTCTATCACTTTTTACAGAATATCTGTGAATATGAAATACAACAGTGACGAATAAACGTAAATTTGAATTCTCTTTGTACCCTTTGATGTTCGGGAGAGGTTATTTAATATTCCCATTGAATATGAGTAAATACAGAATAGTTGATTAGGACAGAAGAGTCATCTATGTTCCTATTCAATTACAAACAGTTGAGCTAAAGCGATTACAACCCAAAATATGCGATGACCACAAATGTATAAATAAACTATTTTGGATTATTATATTAGAAAAATAATAAATAACCAAACGGAAAATATTTTTCCAAAAGTACCTACGTTGAGAAACGACATAGGTTTTGTACATGACAAGGAGCAATTTTCCTATACCCATGTACTGCCATTTGAATGTGAATTCCAACTATAGTATATTTTCTATTGAACAAAATAAAAAATACAATAAATTGATATTAAAATAAAATCAATAATGATATATTTAGACCAACCCTTACATTTGGATGTGAATCATGGGTGCTCACACAGCGACAAAAGAGTCAAATCCAGGTCGTAGAAATGAAGTATCTCAGAAGAGTCAGGGGTGTCACAAAAAGAGACAAAATGAGAAACACAAAAATAAGAGAAGACCTGGAAATAGAACAAATGCTGGAATTCATTGAAAAACGACAACTTAGCTGGTGGGGGCATCTCCAAAGAATGAATAATAAGAGGCCTGTCAAGCAAGTGTGAGAATCCAATGTACAAAGAGCTAGGAAAAGGGGAAGACCGAAACAGACATGGGATGAAGTAATACAACAAAAAAGAATTGGCAAAATTTGTGTATATATTAGGTATTATATATATATATAAATATATAATACCTAATGATTGAATTTCAATTTTTTTATTCTCTCCACATAAAATAAATAGATCTACTCAAACTGTGGAAAATATTTTCGACTTTCAAACTCGGAATGAAATTCATTACAAAAATTTCACGATTTTATAAAAAAAATTGTGTTTATTTGGTTCATTTGAAAATATTCCCTTCTATTCATCAGTTCGGTTATATGTGTGGAAAACTAGTTATGCATTTTCCGTTTTAGAGTTCACCAGTATGAAGTTGGGTAGTTTGGAAATGCAGGAAATTGAATAATGAAATAAACATTGCTTTTTGTTAGATACGGAAATGCGGTTGGATTTTCGAGTATATTATCAACTAGCTTTACTCTATTTCAGCAATAGTTTTAAATATGGATTTACGAGTAAAAATATGTGAACACAAATTGTTAAAGTTATGTAAACAAAAAGTTTGTTTAATACACAGTGTCTAAAAGCCAAACGAAATAAATTCATTATTTCGGTTACCTACTGTACATATATAAATTGACATTCTTCAACGTAAAAATGACATCCCTACCTTCCAACCCTTTCGAATGACAGGTACAACCTCCAATTTTTTAAATGGGAAGTGATATATCGTTTGGAAGGTCTCTTCATAATCATTTTCAAGTTCATTGCAACAACTAAGATGATTTTATTTTATCTTAATTGTTGCAATAAACTTGAAAACGATAACAATTTTGGATAGGAATTGAAGAGACCTTTCAAACGATATATAACAAGCCTATACTTCCCTTTTAAAAAATTGGGGGTTGTACCTGCCATTCGAATGGGGTTGAAGGTGGGGATCGCATTTTCTCGTTGAAGAATGTCAATTTATAATTTTATATAAGAGCGTACACTTACATTGGTGGAAAACGGCTTCTTTTAACAAGAGCAACTTTGCAAAGTTCAGTTATATGCGCGTTTTTTCATAACAAAGTACCCACTCCCCCCCACCTCTTATTTGAGTAAATAGACTAAAACTTGTAATATCAAATACGCGCAGAATTTTTCGAAGGATACTATGAAAATTTAATTATGCCCACTAGCGGTAGACCTACAGGTCTGTTAATAATTTCCATGTTTTTCTCGACGCCATTTTTGTCATTTTTCCCAATGTCTACAATACGATAATAACAATAACATATGGCCAACGGCCATTCTTATTTGCACACCCGGTACAACTACTCTCCCAAGGAAAAGTTTTCTTTGCACCGCGCAGCATTTGCAACTCCAATTCATCAGTGTTCCCAAGGACACTCTTTATTTTGACGACAGTTCTCCCATTGTGCATGTTGGTGCTCATCTATTTTTTCATATTTTTCAAGTAAATTCCATTTACTAATCAGCTGAGTGGCTTCACCTGAAACAATGACTCCAATGACAACAACAACAACAAATGGCTCATCTCAATACTGCGTGAAAAATCAGTTCAGCAGGATTGGAGTGAGGAAAGCTTTTGAGAATGCTGACACTCTCATTGTCATTAGCCCATTCAAGTGGCAGAGAACTTTGCGACGGTCAGAGATGAAACCGCTCTATTGATCCTATCAATCGCCAAAGCACCAAATTTTTCTCGGAAATTTAAGTCATAAAACCTTTAGAGCATACCTCTCAAAATACTCTACTCTACTGCAGTCAAACAGAACCTTCTGCAATCAATGGGTGTGATACAGCTAGAGTCTAAGTTTGTCAAGATCTTTGGAAACAACACAGCTTCGCAGGAAGCTGAGGACCTAATTCCGGCTGGTCAATTCTGGAAGCCCTCTATTCACCTAAGGCCGATGAGACCACCTTGGACAAACTCCTTCATGAGATATTCTCAAACCCAATTCCGAATATAGCCTCTCTACCTCCAACAAATGTAGCGATCGCCCTACATATTTAGGGGGTCTATACCTTCAAATCCAGGATCGGTATTGAAGAACAAAGGATCCATTCAACTGGGGTTGGAATAATAAGTGCAGCTGTTATAAAGTATGTATTAAATGTTTCACAATTTACCTTGAAGTTGTAAAAACAAATTTTGAATTGATGCCAAATTTAGGTTTCGATTTCTGCTAAATCACTGAACCACATTTGGAGTTTTAGATGCTCATTCGACTTTAACCTTCTTCAATAGTGAATGGTTTGACATTTTCTGTACGGTGCACTATTTTAGAGCTAGAAGCATGAAAAAAAAAATCGCGGTTTTTGAAGCGTGCTTCTTATTGCACGACATAGGACTTTTGGGAAGGCTAGTGAACTCGTGAAACGTGTGATGTTACGAAAAAGCGTTCGTCACGCGATGACTCATTAGAAAGAGAGGGAGAGACGCAGGCCATAGTGTACGTTCAGTGCAGAGAGAGTGAGAGAGACACGCAGGCTATAGTGCAGTGTTCAGTGCAGAGATAGAGAGAGAGACGCATTGAAATAACGCGATAACCAACGCTGCGTTCAAATTTTGAAAAATGGTCAAAAATTGTAAAAATTTTGAAAAAATGGTCAATAATTATAAAAGACAGTCAAAAATGGTCAATAATTGTTAAAAATTGTCAAATTCTTTAAAAAATTGTCAAAACTGGTCAATAATTGTCAGAATCTTTCAAAAATTGTCAAAAACTGTCAAAAATGCTCAAAAATTGTCAAAAATGGTTAAAATTTCGAAAAATGGTCAATAATTGTTGAAAATTGTCAAAATTTTTGAAAAACGGTCAAAATTTTTGAAAAATGGTCAAATTTTTTGAAAAATTGTCAAAAATGGTCAATAATTGTCAGAACCTGTCAAAAATGCTCAAAAATGGTCAATAATTGTTAAAATTTTGAAAAATGATCAAAAATTTTCAAATTTTTCGAAAAATGGTCAAAGTTTTCAAAAAATTGTCAAAAATGGTCAATAATTGTCAATAATTGTCAGAATTTGTCAAAAATGGTCAAAAACTGTCAAAAATGGTCAAAAATGGTCAGATATTTTGAAAAATAGTCAATAATTGTCAAAATTTTTGAAAGTTGTCAGAAATGGTCAATAATTATCAGAAACTGTCAAAAATGGTCAATAATTGTTCAAATTTGGAAAAATGGTCAACATTTTTGAAAAATTGTCAAAAATTGTCAAAACTGTCAAAATTGGTCAATAATTGTTAAAAATGTTCAATAATTGTTAAAATTTGAAAAAATAGTCAAAAATTTGGAAAAAGGGTAAATAATTGTCAAAATTTTTCGAAAAATAGTCAAAAATGGTCATTCTATTGTGCATAAGAAGCAAGCTTCTGTCGGCGGTCCGACGACCGCTCAGCTTTTTTTTGGCCTTCAGAAGTCATTCTGACCTAAAGTGGTGCAAACTCAGATTAGGACCAAATAAAGGTTTTGAGATGATTTCCAGCTCACTGGAAATTAATTTCTTCATTCCTCCTAATTTGATTAGCCTTTTAAGCGGGCGGTTTTTTAATTTATACAGAAAAAACAATAAAAGCTTTTGTGCACAATAAGATTTTGTTTACCATTTTTTTACTTCCATATAAAATTTATACACTTTTTGAAACTTTCAAATTGAAAGTACGTAATTTTCTATTCAAATACGACAACTACAAAACAGAAGTGGTTAGCACATACCCATGATTTTCCAATGAACATTTTGTTATAAACTTTTTATATTCAATTTGATTAATACGCAAATAAACCATGTTGTTTGCAATAAATTTCACAATAAATCCTACTAAATTTCTAACACAATCGAAACTATATTTAGAGCACTGTAGGTATATTTAAACGCAAACTTCTATCATTGTTCATATTTTCCGTCTGACTGGCACTACAAAGATGGATTTGTATGTTTACTATATTCCGAAATTAAATGAGGCTGAGCTATTGTTACGCTCGAAGGAATTCGCATAAAGCCAAATTTGGTAATTCAATATTTGCCAATAAAGTTTATCTAGCAGAGGGATTTTGAGCAAAAATTAAAAGGGAATGCCATCTGCAGCTTTTGAGCGCTTCACAGTAGGTAGAATTTAAATGAAAGCTATTCGTAAACGGTGCGTCTTTCTTTAGGAATATGAAATTATGCGGATTCAACACAAAAATTATCAATAATTCCAAAAAGTGCCTCGATTTAATATATTTTTAAATTCTCCATACCAACGAGAAATTGTCGACTGATGATGTGTTTCATTGTCGAAAACAGAAGCCTACTCGGCAAGGCATCTTTGTTGAGACAACTGTCGTTTTCTCGGCTTAATTCCATTTTTCGACTGACTCATTAACCCCGTAATGACAGACGTGACGTCTCTTAGACGGCGATTTTATTTTACCAAAAATTTTTTAATAATATTATTTGTATATATCAGATATCATTTTAGGTTTACTGACTACAAAATGAGATTATTTTAATTATTGTTAAATACTTAACACGTTTGTTTACAGGAAAATATTTTCTACGTCGTCGTTCTCATCAGCAGAATCGCAGGAATAATCCTTTTTAAAACAGTTTCTTCGAAATCTGGGTCGGTATACCTCACCCTTTTTGAAGGACCTGGTAGAATAGCGTCGCATCCGCGTAGATACTCGGGGAGGGGAGTACTTAAACAATTCAAGGGCAAAGGAGTCTCACAGACGTGTCGTCTGTAGTTATGGGTTAAAAATTCATATTTAGGTACAGCTTTGAACGAAGCAGCCTGAAACTTTGGCGTTAAGTTGACATTTGAAATTTGTTGACTATGTTGTTATATGCAACACTTAAAAGATATCCTTCGTATTAAGCAATATCCACAAATGCATATTTTTCTTTGTAATGGTATGATATCAAATGTCTTAAGCAACTAAACTTATGATGCCTTGGATGAAATTCTTCGGTTTTTAAATGAAATGTCAAAGTTACAATTTAATGCAAGTCAGCGATTCTCCATTATTTTTAAGCATGTGTTTATGCTCTAGCATAAAGGTAAAGTTTGATTGTTATTTCAGAGCTTAGTATTAAAGATCCAATCATCCGATCTGGTCTTTTTTAATGGCGGTGCTCTGCGAAAGAATCTCCAGTGGGTTTTTTTTTTGGTAGAATTTCTCTCCTCGCTTACTGTGCTTTTACGATTTTACTAAAGTTTAGCTTTTCAACGTACAGGGCCGAACTGAAAATAAACTCTGAAGAATTGCTACAGGATTATTTTAGATCTGCGACTACGTTTTTTACTAAATTTTGGCCGCAAATGAAAATAATCGCAATTTATTGTTTCAAGTTTCTTTCTGTGACAAAAGCCATTCAAAAAACGGGAAAAATGAAGCAAGATAAGCTATTTTGGCTATGTATTCTGTCTACAAGTCATACAAACAGATTTATAAGGTGAAAATTTTCGCGAATAGTGTTCTCATCCTATGAAATGTCTATCTCTAAAGAGTATCCGAACTAGACAACAGTCAATAACAGTATTCACGTTTAAATAAGTTTTAGAGAAAAAAACTGGTGATTGAACAGTAATATTAAAATCAGCATGCACACTTTACAATGAAATTGCTTACTTTCAGTTGTTACTCATGTTAATTACCTAATTCATAGAATATTTTTCAAATTGGATGAAATGTTCGTCATATACTTTTTTTTGAATCTTTTTGTTACCAGAAAAAATCACAGAATAAAAAAATGTATTGGTACTCACTAAGTTTTTTGTGGCAACTAAATGTACTAACCTGAAACAAAATAAAAAAAATTATTAATAGATGTCAGTGATATCTTAATTATTACTTTAGTTTCTCCACTAGTCAAATAGCTTATTTATGAATGAAAATATGACCACAACAATAGTTACTTGGAAGATGTCAAGTGTTGAAATTAACAACGAGGTGTGGCTTTGGTGTGCATGTCAGTAAATATGTATAGGTATGAATTTAAAACTTGAATTGTCGGAATTGCCTCAAACATTCTCTCCGAATATATGTTGATATAGTTTGCAAATTTGTATAGTTTGCAGCAATCAAAGAAGAAAAAATTTATACTATAAAATTTAATACAAATTGCAGTTGCACACAACATAAATATAATAATAATAATAATACATTTATTATCCACATTAAGTATATAACAGGAACACAATATAGTGTAAGATGAACATTACAAAATAGAGACATTATAATAGGAGTGCTAGAATAATCGACATTTTCGCTATTCATCATGGTTAACCTTAAAAGGATTTACTGACTAGGGATGTTAAAAAATAATCGATTTTTATATAAATCGATTAATATTTTCTTATAATCGATTTTTATAGTAATATTAATCGATTTTTAGTAAATCTATTTTATGAATTACGTGTTTATATCGATTTTCGGAAACGGCTCGTATTATTTATTGACTATTTTTCAAAATGTTGACAATTATTGACCATTTTGACTGTTTTTCAAATTAGTGACCATTTTTCCATATTTTTGATAATTTTTGACCATTTTTCAAAATGTTGACAATTTTCAACCATTTTTGACAATAATTATCCATTTTTAACATTTTTCAACAATAATTGACAGTTTTTGATAGTTTTTGACCATTTTTGACAATTTTTCAAAATTTTAGACGATTTTTCAAAATTATTGACCATTTTTCAAAATTTTTGACCATTTTTGACAATGATTGACCATATTTCAAAAATTGTCAAAAACTTCAACAATTTTTGACAAATATCTAGTTTTTATCAAAATTTTGACAATTTTTAAAAATAATTGTCCATTTTTGACAGTTCTTGACAATTTTTAACCATTTTTGACAGTTCTTGAAGATTTTTAACCATTTTTGATAGTTTTTGAAAATTATTGGCCATTTTTGACAATTTTTCAAAAATTCTGCCATTTTTTCAAAATTTTTGTCAATTTTTCTAAAATTTTAACAATTTTCCAAAATTTTTGACCATTTTTAAAAATTATCGACCATTTTTGATAGTTTTTGACAATTATCGACCATATTCCAAAATTTTAACAATTTTTGACAATTATTGGCCAATTTTGACAATAATTGTCCATTTTTGACAGTTTTAAGAAATAATAATTAACCATTTTTAAGGGTTTTTAACAATTATTGGCCATTTTTGACAATTTTCCTAAAATTTTTGACATTTTGGAAAGTTTTTGACAATTATCAACTGTTTTTCAAAATTTTAACAATTTTTGACAATTATTGACCAATTTTGACAATAATTGTCCATTTTGACAGGTCTTTGAAAATAATTGACAATTTTTAACCACTTTTGATAGTTTTTGACAATTTTCCAAAATTTTAGACCATTTTTCCAAATTTTTGACCATTTTTGATAATTATTGACCATTTTTGACCTTATTTCAAAAAGTTTAACGATTTTTGACAATTATCAACTATTTTTCAAAATTTTGACAATTTTTAACAATAATTGTCCATTTTTGACCAATTTTGATAGTTTTTGACAATTATTGACCATTTTTGACAATTTTCCAAATTTTTTTCAATTTTTCAAAATTTTTTGACCATTTTTGATAGTTTTTGACAATTATCGACCATTTTTCAATATTTTAACAATTTTTGACAATTTTAGAAATTGTTTGACCATTTTTCAAATTTTTTTGAAAGTTTTTGACAATTATCGACCATTTTTGACAATTATTGACCATTTTTGACAGTTTTTGACAAAAATTATCCATTTTTAACAGTTTTTGACAAAAATTGTCCATTTTCAACAGTTTTTGACAATAATTGACAATTTTTGACAATATAGTAATATTGCATTACAATTATGAATCAACGTAATATATATTATAATATTGTGATCAGGTACAGTAAGTACAATGTGAATCAAAACCAGGTATTCCTAAAGATCAATAATTGCAATGATGTTTTTCTTTTAAATTGAGTCCTTAAAAAAAGTGATATCAGATTGATTTTATAATATCGATAAACATAAAAATTTTTCCTACAACCACTATGCAAAACACGCTATTCTACACAAGTTTTTATACGCAAAACAAGCTTTTTCTTAATTTCTTTGACAACCGTTGAAAATGGAATGCGAAAAGTACACGCTATGGCACTTTTCTGCACCGAAATGTCAAACACAGCTACCTATGACCTGTCAACTTTTTATGACAATTCAACATATTTATTATAGTGAATTTCTGGGTGTACAAATTTTGAATTTAAACCAAAAGTAAGTAAACTATTTATTTTAAAAATTAACCTATCAAGCATTCTTTTGGACATTGTTTTCGACGATCTTCAGCTAGCATTTCAGCAAATTCAGGCGAAGACTTATTAACATTGAATGAATGAATGAATGAATGAATGGTGGATGGCACTCAAATAAAGTGGCGCAAGGATATATTAACGATTCGATCTTCAACAAAATTGAAATTGCTAATAAAATCGAAAAATCTATTATACCTGGGACTTCTACTTCATATATTATTCCTAATGAAAAACAAGCATCAACATCTCCGCTGAAAAACACTAATATTAAAATTAATGAAAACTCATTATCCAAAAAAGATACACCAGGCATAACAATTCAAAATTGTTCAAATTTCACTATTAACTATACATTAAATTGATTTTTCTAAATTTGATCATAAGTTCTTTCTGTTCGAAGTTTAAATAAAATACCTATATAAATTATTGTTTTTCTTTCATTAATAAATGTGGTTGTAGAAAAAATATTGTGTACAACTTGTACGCAAAGCACTTTTTCCACGAGCGCAGAAGTGAGCTAGGGAGATTTGCGCACTTGTACAAACTACTATTTCAGTTCAGCAGAATTCGATCCCACAAACTCAACATTACGTCTTTGGCTATCGGTACTTGTGTTTAAGCTTGCGTTGACGAATGTCGATTACGCATGCGTGCCATTAGAGAAAGACAGCCTGAAACTCTGACTCTGACGGGTTCCGAGCTGGCTTGTTGCCTCTATCTGTATTATCTCTATGGGGATATCACCAGAAACTGCATGGAGAACCAAAAAAATGAAGACTCTCAATGTTGCCGAATTCAAAAAAACTCTCTTTGAGAAAGTTACTGAAATGGAAATTAGATATGCACCTCTTATTATAACTTCTATTTGCAATGCTGGTGGCGATGAGGAAAATAAATTAGTTGTATACAAAACTGGGGGTGTTGGGGGCAAAATATTTAACTATATAGTTTATTCATAAATGCGACAGAGTAATAAATCATAGTGATCATTACGAAACCTATACAGGATAAACCATTCAAGTTATAATAAAATATTATTATGTACATTGAGTTTTTTCTATTTCTGTGTCGGGCAGGTAGGTTCACTCCGTATCAAGACGAGTTTTAGGGTGTTTTATATTGTCAAGAGATTAAAAATGATGTTTTGAACGTATTGAATAAATATCAATTGTACATATTTTAAATCGGAACTCATATTAAGTAAGCTTATGGAATTTGGCCAAAAGGAATTGATTTATTGCCCCGTCAGATTTAGGAATAGTAGTCTTGATCGAATAGTCTGTAGTACTGAGTTGCAATGATGTTATTACATTTACAAAATTTTCATGTCTTAAAACCGAGTCCTGTCCTGTTGAAAACTCAATTTTATTCTTTTTCCGCACCCATGACCTCACGTAAGCCTTCCAGCATCAGCCACTTGTCGCCCCTTCTTGTAGCTTTTACAGAATTATTATTACCGGCTTGGAATTTTTCATCAAACTAACGCTTGCATTCTTCGGTTTACTACCTATCAATGTCCAAATTTTAAGACTGAAAGGAAAAGATCCCCGGCTTTAAATTGTCGAAATTGCGCTTTAAACGCAGATTGAAAGGATTTGCCGAGTTTTCCACTTTTGCTCAGATGATGTCTTGAAATCAGATGGAGATTCACAAGTTATTCTTACGCACCAAAGAAAAAAATTTGTTGTATTTAACAAAAAAAATTTATTCACCATGAACAACAACTTTCATTAGATTTTTTGTACAGAGTCATTATTCACCCTAAGTATTCATAAGTGTAATTAAAAAAACAAAACTTTCATTTGGCACCGAGATATGGAACACCCTGTAACATTGTCCATAAATTTGAAGTATGAGGATTGAAGCTTCTTATAATTTTTATGAACAACTTTCTCTTGGATCTTTTTTGTTAACCTTGTGATGCCTTTTGGCCCAATATAATAATATAATAATAAATATTTAAAATAAGAATTGAATTTCCTTGATCTTATTTCAACAAAACGTTCGAACATTACATTATTATATAAATATAAATTAAGAAGGTTATTGAATAGAAAGTCAAGTTCAAAGCGTGAAGTAAGACAAAACATTAATATGTTTATTTGTTTTATTTGAACTTGACTGGTTATATAAATATGCATTCAATATTTACTAAAGGAGAAGTTGATTTAGAATAAGTCATGAAGAACATTCTATATAGTCGAATGGTCAGAGATCAGTAATCTTTAACCATTAAATATAAGTATGCTATACGGCTAGGTACTTATGTATATCATTAGCCATAGTAAGTAGTGAAATGTATTATAGTAAATAAATCAAACATATCCCAGTGCTAGAAGTAGTTGTTTCATTCCCTCCAAGTGACCCGCAACACCACCGATTCAGAGGCCTTTCCACACCTCTAGTCTACCAACGTATCCATTGGAGACGCAACCATTACAACCTAACCAAATTACTTTTGTCCCATTTAAACGACTTTGTACCTTTTCGGTTTAGCAGATTTCTGTTATGGGAATTAAAACCCAGTCTACCCTGTACACTGGTACATTTTTTAATCGGTATACAATTCACATAAACTTATTTTTAATCTCCACGTTTACCTGATCAAAACTTATTCAATTAGTACGTTGTAATCGATTTTAATACATTTTTTAACGTATACTCGAACCTTACGTCCATTGAAAATATTGCCAGAGCGCTTTACGGTTTTCCAGAAACTCACTTGAACTTACATGCAACTATGAAGTGATATTATCTTCCAGAATCTCTGTAATGTTCAAGAAAATTTCGTCGTCTACCATACGTTGGTACGAATGCAACATTCTCATTTTGATATTCTACTGTTACTTCACGTACACCTAAAAGTGGAACGTCGAATTATAAATTTTATCACATCCTTACGACTATATCCCCAAGGAATCGTAAGTATAAAAGCGGGAAAATAAGAAAAAAAAATATTAAAAGAAGAGTAATATTTGTAATTCAACTTCTGCCGAGCAATATCTCAAATAAAATAACTTTTTGGGAAGGATATCCCTACGGAGCTAACGCAGGATACCAAATGCTTTATACAAAAATTTAGAATAAATAATATGGACGCTGAAATATTATAATATGGTGTTGAAGTTGAACAAATTATGTTTCCTTTGTTTGACTTAGTAATATGGTATTTTTTTTGATACTATGAAAACCTACCTTTTAATCAGCTGGTGATTGAGCAGCTTCATTCGTTACTCTACACTAGACTACTGAAGAATCTTTTACCATGCACGAAACTTTCGAAATAAAAATGTTATTACACGGAAGTAACATTTGTAAGTTCATACGACAAAAAGGAGTTCACCAAAAATTACAACTCTAGTTCAAAAGTCACAGTTATGCAATATTCCACACCGAAATACAACTTCACTTAATTCCAGAGAAATTCTTCAAGAAAAAACTTAACTGTACACGATAATCACGATATGTCGACTATTCTACTTAAAATTAAATTCCACTTTTACGCATTCGAATTTGTCATGATAACATGCTGAACAAAAACTCGTAGTTTTTAGAAAAAAAAAACATTCCGACTGAATTCAAGAAATGAATCATATAGTAAGAATAAATAAATAATAATCGATGAAATGGTTTTAAATTTTGGTGTTTTAAGTAATGTTTCTGTTGTTATAAAATACATAGGTATTTGTATAGTGAGTGTCGAAAATTTGGAATCATACTAAAATTTTTAGCAAATCTATAGAAATAATAATGTGTATTATAATACAAATAAATTAGGATGAAAATGGACGAAATACCAGGGAAGCTTTTACGAAAAAATTACAAATCTTGTATATGGGGTGTTTCCAAAGTAATCTGGAATATTTTTGAGGACGATTCGACATTCAATTTTAAGACGAAAAGTTCCTAAAAACATCTGTGATAAGTTTTAACGTTAATAAGATACAGGGAGTTGTGTTGTTAAGTTTCCTTCAATGAAAAAGTGACCTATTATTCCGGCCCATACATTCAGTTTTTGTGGATATTGGGTGTGGGATTCACGCACCCAACGAGGATTTTTACGTGATCAGTTATGCTGATTTACGTTTCCTTTAATAAAAAAAGTGGCCTCATCGCAAAACATAACATTACTTTTGTCTAATACTCAAGTGGGAATCGTTTTCTAACAGGACACAAAGATTTGTTTTCAGTTTATGCAGTTTTTCTGCGCCCTGATTTGGATAAATCTTTTACTGAACCAGTTTCGATAAACTTTCGAAGCTTGCTTCTTATTACACGACATAGGACTTTTGGGAAGGCTAGTGAACTCATGAAACGTGTGATATTACGAAAAAGCGTTCGTCACGCGATGACTCATTATTCGTCTCTTTCTCAGCCGCCTTCTCCTTCTCTCTTTCGTAGGCTACACAGCGGCACTCCTCTCTCTCGCTCTCTCTCTCTCTCTATCTCTCTCATACACGCTGGCACGAGGGATTCCCAAACGGTCGGAAGAGAGAAAGAGAGAGAGAGAGTATCGCGCGTATGTTAAAATTTTTGACAAATTTTCAAAAATTTTGAAATATGGTCAAAAATTTGGAAAAATGGTCAATAATTGTTAAAAATTGTCAAAAACTGTCAAAATTTTGAAAAAATGGTTAATAATTGCCAAATATTTTCAAAAATTGTCAAAAATTTAGAAAAATAATCAATAATTGTCAAAAACTCAAAATTTTGAAAAAATGGTCAATAATTATAAAAGACTGTCAAAAATGGTCAATAATTGTTAAAAATTGTCAAAATTTTTGAAAAATGGTCAAAAATGGTCAATAATTGTCAGAATCTGTCAAAAATTGTCAAAAACTGTCAAAAATGGTCAAAAATTGTTAAATATTTAAAAAAATGGTCAAAAATAGTCAAGAATTGTAAAAATTTTGAAAAATGATCAAAAATTGTTAAATATTTTGAAAACTTTACAATAATTGTCAAAATTTTTGAAAGTTGTCAAAAATAGTCAAAATTTTTGAAAGTTGTCAAAAATAGTCAATAATTGTCAGAAACTGTCAAAAATGGTCAATAATTGTTAAAATTTTGAAAAAATTGTCAATAATTATAAAAAATGGTCAATAATTGTTGAAAATTGTCAAAATTTATGAAAAATTGTCAAAAATGGTCAATAATTGTCAGAAACTGTCAAAAACGGTGAGTAATTGTTTAAATTTTTAAAAATGGTCAAAAATTGTCAAAATTTTGAAAGAATGGTCAATAATTATAAAAAACTGTCGAAAATGGTCAATAATTGTAAAAAATTGTCAAATTTTTTGATAAATTGTCAAAAATGGTCAATAATTGTCAGAACCTGTCAAAAATGCTCAAAAATTGTCAAAAATGGACAATAATTGCTAAAATTTGGAAAAATGGTCAAAATTTTTGAAAAATTGTCAAAAATGATCTATAATTGTCAAAACTGTCAAAATTGGTCAATAATTGTCTAAAATGGTCAATAGTTGTTGAAATTTGGAAAAATAGCCAATAATTGTCAAAAATTTTGGAAAAATGGTCAATAATTGTCAAAATTTTTGAATTATGGTCAATAATTGTTAAAAATTGTCAAAAACTCAAAATTTTGAAAAAATGGTCAATAATTATAAAAGACTGTCAAAAATGGTCAATAATTGTTAAAAATTGTCAAAATTTCTGAAAAATGGTCAAAATTTTTGAAAAATTGTCAAAAATGGTCAATAATTGTCAGAATCTGTCAAAAATTGTCAAAAACTGTCAAAAATGGTCAAACATTGTTAAATATTTTAAAAAATGGTCAAGAATTGTTAAAATTTTGAAAAATAATCAAAAATTGTTAAATTTTTTGAAAACTTCACAATAATTGTCAAAATTTTTGAAAGTTGTCAAAAATAGTCAATAATTGTCAGAAACTGTCAAAAATAATCAATAATTGTTGAAATTTTGAAAAAATTGTCAATAATTATAAAAAATGGTCAATAATTGTTGAAAATTGTCAATAATTGTTGAAAATTGTCAAAATTTTGAAAAAATTGTCAATAATTATAAAAAATGGTCAATAATTGTTGAAAATTGTTAAAATTTATGAAAAATTGTCAAAAATGGTCAATAATTGTCAGAAACGGTCAAAAATGGTAAATAATTGTTTAAATTTTTAAAAATGGTCAAAAATTGTCAAAATTTTGAAAAAATGGTTAATAATTATAAAAAACTGTAAAAAATGGTCAATAATTGTTAAAAATTGTCAAATTTTTTGAAAAATTGTCAAAAATGGTCAATAAGTGTCAGAACCTGTCAAAAATGCTCAAAAATTGTCAAAAATGGACAATAATTGCTAAAATTTGGAAAAATGGTCAAAAATTTACGAAAAATGGTCAAAATGGTCATTCTATTGAGCATAAGAAGCAAGCTTCTGTCGGCAGTCCGACGCCCGCACATCTTTTTTTACTAAATTACTAACAGTAGATCTTGTTATAGGATATAAATTATTGAAGATTACACGTTTCTTGTTGACTTCTTCGCATATCACCATATCCTAATATCATTAAAATCTCCATCTTTTTTCCAGATATACGATCCATTATGACTTTCAATAACCACCAGAAATACTAATTTATTAAAAGGTCAAAGTTGTTATTGTAGCAGTCAAAATGTATTATTTTAACTTCGGCGAAAATAATGTAAATGTAGCTATAACTCCGAAATTATGGGAACATTACATGGAAAATATTCAATATTTCTTGATGATTTCAAAAGGCAAAAAATATACAGGGTGATCCATTTCAAATAACAAAGTTCATTATTATTCCGGAAAAGGGAAAGATCTAACAATAATGTAAATACCACCATAATGTCGGCCATATTACATGCCCACCAAAATCTATAAAAAACGTGCTATTCGTTTCCGTACTAATTGATAGGTTTCATACTTAAAACTCACTCTGTATACAGAGTGGCCCAAAAGTCTGGTAACGGCCAATTATCTCGTAAATTGCAGAACTTTTCCAAAACAGATCAAACCACTGTCAGTTTTAGTTAATCATGTAAATGTTGAATAAATGTCAAAATCACAGCATTCTACATCTAAACATTTAAATTTCTTCAAATCTACATATTTTGCACTGTTTTATGTATTTAAGACCTCCCAACTAGATAAAATCATAAATATTACATATGGTTGAACTCGTATTGAATAGGAGATTCCAATAATGACTGAATATACAGGGTGATGAATTTTAAAAACCAAAGATGCTAATAATATAAGAGAAACGGCAAATCTGGCAACATTGCAAATATCAAATCTGGAATATCCGTATCCCAAAATAGGTGCACCCCAAATTTTGTACAATTAGGACTAGCAATTTACCAGATAATTGGTAGTTTCCAGACTTTAGGTCCACTCTGTAGAGTAATATACAGGATGCTCTATTAAAAATAACAAAATTGACTTTTGATAAGTTCAATTTATTTTATAATGACTCGTTTTATAAGTAGTCGATAAAATTGTTATTCCCATATTTCATTTACTTCCAGATATATTCGTTCAACTCGTAAAAATTCCTGTATTCATTTAATGTACACTTTTTAAAAATTATTCACGTTTCTTCTTTTGTTTCTTCAACTTTCAGCAGTATTTCCTTTAAAAAAGTCTAACGAGTGTCTGTAGAAATAACTTTCAGGGTCTTTATATATGAAAATTGTTCAGTATTCAGTGGAAACAGACCTTTTAAATATTTTTCCGGGAATGTGGCATTACATTTTATGGAATACTTTCAAATATCTTCTTTCTATTGTTCTCTGCAAGTTTTTGACAATTTTGATGAAATTATATTTCGTTGTTAATATATTGCGGTTCTTTGTTGATTTAATAATTTTTTTATGATTTACTGACCTTCTAATTTGTTTACAAAAAAATGTCAAAAACGAAGAGTATGTTCAACCAATAGTTAAATTTAAAAAAAGTCTGTCCACTATGTATATGTACGATATCAAAAACGCATTAACATGACTGTATCTATCGATGTTTGCACATCTCCACTCACCCCAGGAATGTTCATCAAACTGTTATTTATCGCCGTCAGTTCCATTAACCAGTTGACATGAAATTATTTTCACTGCAATAAATGCAGTTAAAAAAGATATTTTTCAAAATAAATTATTATCCCAGTAGAGAAATAATTTTTAAATTCATGATTTGTTAGCTGGCAGTGGTATGCGATTTTTGATGAAATACTATTAATAAAAAAAAAACAGTTACTGTACTACGTGCAATATTGATGTTTGTTGCTATTGGATGTGTACTCCTTACCCTTTTGTAATTATCCTTAGAGAACTGTCACTTGTGTCAAGAGAGAAGTGTCAAATGTCTGACATAAATAGCTATAAATTTGGTTCAATAATTCCTAGTAGTTTTTTGTCATCATGTTGTCATGAACGCGAACAATGTGAACAGTCTAAATATTTCTATATACTGGGTTCATTTGAAAAGGAACCACCCTTAATATTTCAGAAATGTGACATATTAAAGAGAAATGCCGAAACACTTTTTGGCGCTGGAGATACCCCTTGAATTTTTTCAAATGTCATTAGGTATCAAGTCATACCTCATTTAAAAGGTCTGGTGAAGCGCTATCCAATCATTTTGTTTTGCCTTTGATACCAGCCTTCCATTGTTATTTAATCGTTGTTTAAAAATGGCTCTTTTTCAACTTTTATTGCTGGGATATTAACGGTGGTCACTGTGCACACATGAAAATAACAGTTATTTCTTGTTAATAGTTGTTTTTCCACTATTTTTTATTCTTTAAAGAGTCTTTCGGTCATAACCTAATACGGGGGCATACGAAGAGTTGAAAGAAAGCCAATTTTAAACAACAAATTAATAACAATGGAAGGCTGGAATCAAAGGCGAATCAAAATTATTGAATAGAGATTTACCAGACCTTTTACATGAGGTATGACTTGATACCTAATGCCATTTGAGAAAATTCAAGGGGTATCTACAGAAGGGAGGGGGTGAATCTGACGTTTATGACATTAGCGTTAAAAAGTGTCCCCCTCATGTTAAAAGTTGACGTGTTTCGGCATTTCTTTCTAATATGTCCCATTTCTGAAATATTAAGGGTGGGTCATTTTCAAATGAACACAGTGTATGTACTTTGAGTGGTGAATAAAATTTTTGAAATTGAATTTTTCATTATATCAGAAGTGGGAAGGGAATATCAAAATCTAAAGTTCTATAAATTAGTATTTCAGTTAAATCATCACCGATTGCTGAATGAACAGTTTACATTTTTCAAAAAAGGATTGGACAAATATAAAATCAATTCCTATTTTATGTAATTCAAAAATGCGTTCAAATGGTTTAAATTAGCACCTTAATGATACACCTCTGTTCACTGGTAGATTTTAAGAATCATAACCATTTGCCTGTTTCAGTTGTTTTGAAGAAATGACATACTATCGACACAGTTGAACGCGTTTACGAAAACACAAAAGACTGAAGTCGTGAAAAGTTTATTTCTTATCAGAAACAAAATGATATCTTACTTCTCATATTTTCTATCAACCCACGATCGCCACTCTGAGATTATTTTTGTTTCTCTTTTATTCTCTTCCTGACCACGTATCCTACACACCACCATTTTATCTTAACGGTCGAAACGCTCTAAATGTATTGTTACGTTATTTTATACATTCCTTTCAATTTTTTTTATATAGACTATACCATTATTTCGCTAACATCATAAAATGCCGAAAAATGTTTTTAAAATTCTAGTCTTCGACTGTATCGTATTGTTTAATTTTAAATACGATACAATGCAAGATTAAACTGTGATATTAGTGCCTGCTAAATGTCAAATGCTCTAATTTATGCAATAACTGTCTCTCTGTATGAAAATTTCATTAATATTACGATGACTACTTAAAATTCTAAATCCATTATTTCCGTCGATCACCATAAATAATAGAGTAGCAACTGACGATGCAACTTAAATTAGGGCATATTAGTGGTAAGTATGAAATTTCGTTGAACCAATTTAAATATTACAAATGTGTCATAGAACGTACTTGTTATCCCTGATGGAGCTTTCGTGTTTTGCGAATGCATAAATACAATTATGGTTAGGACCTCTGAAATTCAATATTGAAAGAAACGTCAGAAATGTCTGAAAGAGAACAAGGGATTGCCATCCCAATTTAATAAATAGGTTAAAATGGAATCTTTATCGATGGATATAAACGTCAAGTTGTCATTTTGGATTTTCATAGTAAGTGTAGTTGAAAAAAAAATTATAATAATGTGCCAGTTCGTAAATTCATCAGCATTTTAAGGTCTGAAAATTTGCGCTTTATGTCGGTGACGTCAATCGATGAACTCGATGGATTATAGATTAGAAACGAACTAACACTTGGAACTAACTTGGTTAATAGTTAGGTTAAAATTTTATAATTTTGTTGTCTCAAACACATCGGCTGCTACTGCTGCTGTTACTGATTGAAGAATTTATTTTATTAACTAAAATTGCCTCCATCTCGACTTAATACTGCACAAATAATACTCTATTCTAACCTACAAATGTTAAATCCATCGGAAACATCAGCTTTTAAGTTAGATGGAACTGATGACTAGTTCGATTAATTTACACTGAAATTACGAATGCTTCAGCTAAATGTATTGTTTCGCGCCATTGACTCCTCATATCCAACTCAACTGGTATTTCTGAATCTTCTTCAAAAATATTTAAACCGTTTCCGATGTTTCAGCTGCACTCCTGATAGTATCAGGTCGTTTTCTCAAAATTTGCACAGATCGAAGACAGAAAAGGTCGTCGATATTATTATTTTATAGGCAGCTTCTCACATGTTATATCTCAAGTCCTTCATTACATTTTCTCTTCATTTCTCTGTATTTCAATCTCATCTTTCCATTCATCAAAAATTTTTACACAGAAGCAATTTACCGCTAGCGACTTTTGATTCCAAAGATTTAAAGTGTCTCTTAACTATTCACTATCCTGAACACTCCAATATTTCTCTGAATATCCCCAAACTTCTTCCTCATCCAGAAAACTCTATTTTGCTTTTTACATTTTAGAAATTTATCATTTAAAAGAGTATATTCAAGGAATTGTAGAAATCGATGAAAAGTTAATTCAGAGCAGGTAATTATGACATTAATACTTAATTTGTTTCTGTAATCCTTTAGGGTTAGGGTCAACCATATTTATTTTTCACGAAACCATAGTTGTTATCAAAAGGGGGAAACTAAAAAGTATGTCCGGATATTAAGAGTTAAGTTCCCCTGGGTGCTGTTTATTATGTAGTGAAGTGTTCACCCCTTTCTCTAAGTCAGCACCCCTAGGAATATTCCTTATGAAATATAAATACCGGATGATATTAAAGACTACATAAAGGGTGGCAGGTAGAAGTCTACAGGGGCTAACGTTATTAATGGATTGTATATTAAAAGTTGTTGCTCCTTTTTGGTAGGCAAGAGCATCTGCTATCATTATTTTTTTTTAATTTTGTTTTATTTTCGACCCTCTGTAATGAATATTAATATGAATTTTGAGTTTCGTACACGTTTTTGGGACATTACTTTAACAGGAGACTTTTTTTCTTGATTAATGTGTTTTTATCATTTTACTAAAGTTTAGCTCCTCAACGTACAGAGCTGGTCTGGAAATTAACACTGAAGAACCGTAAATGTTGATCGATTGGTAATTCTTATTAATTTGTTAATGCCAACTAGGTACTGTAAATAAAGATCGTCCTGTATTCAAATAAATTAAAATAGATTTTTCTCGAAAATGGTACTTGATAGGTTCGTTCAAACTGGCGATAGAACCGTTCCAGGTATAGTTCGCGCAAGTGCTCTATTTCTTTCGCGTTCCAACTGATTATAGTATCGTTCTTGGAACTATACAAAAACTTCCTTCTGGGAGGGGTGATGAAGTTGATGTGTCCATCCCTAATTTTTGGTCCGTCAACAGGGAACGTGAGCTACCCTCGATATCAAAATTGGACAAACGATATATATATGGACGTATAGGGAAAATTTTTTGGAACACAAAGTCAGGACATGGGTTTTTACGCCCCCCAACGTACATTCTCGGACCACATCTTTCTCGGAAACTGCAATATCGAGACCCCGAAATGGATCGCATAAAAGTATTTCGGCTGCCTAAAAAAATACGCCCCCCCTACCGCGCCCCCCCGATCAGAGATCCAGGGACCAAGCGGTACAAGCTTTTTTATTATTTGAGCTATCGAGTTGAAACAAAAACCATTCGATTCGTGAAAATCGTACGAGTCTAGAGAATCCATAAAAAGGGGGGGTCAACCTCAAAATATATACCGGTATAATCAGTTATAATATCACAAGAGCATAGACAATATTCGATTATTCACCGAGTCACGAGACGTATTTGGCGAAACATCACGAGTGGTGTTTCGCGAAAAACGTCGAGGGAAGAGGTAAATAATCAAAAAATATTGTCTATGCTCGAGTATTCGTTACGATTATATAACGAATAATATTCTAATTTTTTTTATTGATTAATATTAATATTGAAGGTACAATTATTATAATACATATTTGAAGTATTGTTGTTTTCGGAATTTGTAGTAGAATTAACTGACATTTCATTGAGCAAGCCCGTTACTATGGAAATTATCGCAATATGGCAGGAGGCGAAACACCAAAACGATTATATCACGTCGTCAAGGGGTATATTCACTTATCAATACGTCGTAACTAGGGGAAATTCAAGGATTGTATTGGTTCATTAGAACATGAGTTATATAATCAAAAATATGTGGAAGTCGAAAATTTTTTAATACCCCCAGGCGGAAGAGGGTATCGAACTTTCTTTGCCCCTAAATTTTCACCCCCCTACCCCCCTTTTTGGGGTAGAAGACCCGCCAAAATTTCAACTCTGAACGATAATATTCGGGGAATCTTCCTGATTTGGGGTGCTTATAATGCAAAAATTTTTTTTTCGAAAATGACCCCCCCCAAGTATGGACTCAAATTGATGTTGGAAACCGCGTATGGTGTTTTTAGGCATCATTTATGACGACATATTACGAAATCAGTGAAAATAGTGACCTACCCTCAAAATTTGGCGCCACTTGTGGCGCCCTCTATATCGACTTGTAAATTTTTTTTAGAATCAATTCCCATAGATTCGAACCCGCAAATTTTCGTGGGCGTAAAGAAAATTTTCTAAAAAAATATTTTTTTTTTAATAAACGTTTTTCAATTTTTCTCGAATTTTTTATCGTATTACCTATATGTTTTATATACTCTATACGTAGGTCTCGACGACTACTTCAATTATGAATTTAGGTATTTTTCCATACTTTCATAAATAAAAAAGATACTTTTATATTTTCGTAAATAATTCCAGTGGCAGCGCCGATGGGTAAAATCATCATTTTTCCCGAAATCCACTCTGCTTTTTCTACATGGATCCACCATTGGAAAATCTAACAAAATTTTTTTTAAATATATTACCCCCCCAAGTACCCCCAAATGTTTTTTTTAACTTCTCTATTACGTCAAACATAATCATTTTCGATCCTCTATATAAACTCTCTTTTGTAAATTTTCAAGTTTTTTTTTCCTTCACCTAAGTACCGGCATAGGGGGGTGAAATTTTGCACAATCCTAAATTTCCTGCTAATTTCCCCAAATTTGGTATGGGGCACCTTTTTAGGCCCCCGAAAACGATGGGAATAATATCCGTTCTTCAAAATCAATTTTTCCCATAAAAAATAAATTTTCAAAATTTTTATCAGGACCATCCCCCCATTTTTGACCCTTTTTTAATCTATTACGGAAACGCCTTAATGAACGGCAAAAACATAACTGCACAATCATTAACCATGCCACCATATATGTTTTCTATCCTCTATATAAACTCTCTTTTGTAAATTTTCGAGTTTTTTTTCCTTCACCTTCAAAAACCCAGCTCAAGTTGCCCGTTATGTATAAGTACCGGCATAGGGGGGTGAAATTTGGCCCAATCCTAAATTTCCTGCGAATTTCCCCAAATTTGGTATGGGGCACCTTTTAAGGCCCCCGAAAACGATGGGAATAATATCCGTTCTTCAAAATCAATTTTTCCCATAAAAAATAAATTTTCAAAATTTTTATCAGGAGCATCCCCCCATTTTTGACCCTTTTTTAATCTTTTACGGAAACGCCTTAATAAACAGCAAAAACATAACTGCACAATCATTAACCATGCCACCATATATGTTTTTGCAACGTGTAATGTTCCGTACTAACAAAAAACCATTTGTTATATTTATACCCATATACAACTACTCCATATCCAATTTTAATTGGATATATTTTATTATCCATGAAACAGAGCAAAAAGTGAAATATTAATATATTCACAAATAATATTAAATTACTGTGTATTAATTAAACAATTGAAGTAAAAAAAAATTCAAAAAATCCATTGTACTAATAATGAGATCTATTATTGCCTTATCAAGGGCGTCATCCTCCGGCAGTGCCAATCTCTTAGGCATTATTTCGCGAATCACTCATCTATCACATCCCCGATATTTTTTAAATACATAAACAGTACAATTTTTGCACATTACAAATAAACAATTTTACAAGTCCCAACGTTCAGGTCTTTTCACCAAAGAGATACTACAGATAGGGGCAACAAGCCATAGGCCGCTGTGTAAGTGGGAAAGTCCTTCTGAACCCCGGTGAGAGAGGAAGAGACAGACGATCAGCGGTTTTTCTGTCTTTGTCTGTGTCGACAGCATGCGCGCCATAAGAGAGAGACAGCATGAACCTCTGACTTTCTATCTTTCTCTCACATGCTGACGGGTTTTGAGCTGGCTTGTTGCCTCTATCTGTAGGATCTCTATTCTTTTAACTTGTCGACCTGAGGATGTCTCCTGAGGTAAAGTTATACATACCTGAAATTCATTCTCTTTAGAGTTGCCAGGACTAGAGCCAGACTCATTCGCCTCAGTACCACTGGTCTCATTATGTACTTCATTATATTCATCTTCCTCCTCCTCTCTTACAACAGAGTTTTGTAGAGGTACAATAATTATTGTTCGTGAGTTATCTAATTCAACATAGTATGTTCTGTCTCTAATTTTATTTGACGCGCTTGAGTATTTCAAAATGGCGATTTTTTTGCACATTCTAATAATGGTCGTTATTAAAAATACGTGGAGCGTGGATACTATCATTGTCTGACGCGCTCGAGAATGTCCATGCAACAGTATTTTTTTTTTTCATTTTTGAAAATCTATAGAAGTTTCCCCCACCGATGAAAAGGTATATAACCTAACCTTTTTTTCTTCGCAACCCAATAGGTCTCTTGACGCTCGAGTAGATTCCCATTTAGCATCGTGGGCTCCCCTACCACTATATCCCATTAATTCAAAAATATATCTACCAGTTCAAAAATATTCCTCCAGTTTAAAAAAATATTAAACAAAACAAAACAAACAAACAAAAAAATTAAGAATGAAACATTATAATTTTGATAAAAATACACACGCCACTGGCAACTGGCTATATTTGCTTTATATAGGTATAATCTAAGCGGTCAACAAATTGAGAATGTTTTATTTAGTTTAGTAATTACAGATATTTTTGCATGATGAGCAGTACTTAATTTTTGTAGTGAAACTCGTATAATCAAACGCTGGAGTATTTGTAATAATTCCCCAATTTTAGAAATCATTTTAGAAGTTCAGTTTACGGACGATTTGTTAAATTCCAAATAGGGCAAATGTAGCAGCACTTACATTTTGCTCCGCAACTTAATATAAAAAGAAGGAAAATCATTGGAAACAAAAAATATTGACCATATTCATCCCATTTTTCTTGGTAAATAACATCGCCCTGCACAAGAAAAGTGGAATGTTGAAAAAAGAGAGAAAAGCGCCCCGGCCATCGAAATTGGCTGAATGTCCGGCAGAATAGCCATTTTCTAAAGAATCAGTCAAGGATAAAATGGAATCCTTTTAAAAACAGATGCCTTTAGGTTACAAACCAAAGTATCTGGACGAGGAACTCTTAGAAAAGAACCAGCAAAAAAAGCGCAGTCACGGCCGTACATCTGTACCTACACAAACAACTGAAAAGAGCATTACGGGAAAATTCAAGAAAAGAAATTTTTTTATACATTTTTGGAAAAAAAATTAATCAATTAACAAAATTTTTATCAATAAGGAAGATTGGAACGTTTATTAAATATCAAAATAAACTATTTGTATATTTAGAGAGTAAAGTAAGAGATTGCCGCTTGAGAAAGAATGTTGCGATCTTTCGAAAGCGGCAATTTTACTTTACGCTCGAAAAACACACATAATTTTTTCTACTGTCGCCCTTTTAATATTACCTTTTCAAAATTTTAGACCATTTTTTACAATTATTGACCATTTTTGATACTTATTGACAATTATGGACCATTTTTCCAAATTTTTGTCCATTTTTGACAATTATTGACCATTCTTGACCATATTTCAAAATTTTTAACAATTTTTCAAAAACTTTGACAATTTCGGACAATTATCAACTATTTTTCAAAATTTTGAAAATTTTTAACAATAATTGTCCATTTTTGACAATTTTTGACAATTTTTGACCATTATTGGCCAGTTTTGACAATTCTTCAAAAATTTTGACCATGTTTCAAAATTATTGACCATTTTTGATAGTTTTTGACAATTATCGACCATTTTTCAAAATTTTAACAATTATTGACCAATTTTGACAATTATTGACCATTTTTGACAATTATTGACCATTTTTGACCATTTTTGATAGTTTTTGACAATTATTGACCATTTTTGACAATTTTTGGAAATTTTTGACCATTTTTCGAATTTTTTAAAAAAATTTGACAATTATTGACCATTTTTCAAAATTTTAACAATTATTGGCAATTTTTGACAGTTTTTGACAATTATTGACCATTTTTGAAAGTTTTTGACAATAATTGACAATTTTTAACCATTTTTGATAGTTTATGACCATTTTTGACTATTTTTCAAAATTTTAGACCATTTTTTTAAATTATCGACCATTTTTGATAATTATTGACAATTGTTGACAATTATGGTCCATTTTCCTTATTTTTGACCATTTTTGACAATTATTGACCATATTTCAAAATTATTGACCATTTTTGATAATTATTGACAATTAGGGACCATTTTTCCAAATTTTTGACCATTTTTGACAATTATCAACTATTTTTCAAAGTTTTGAAAATTTTTAACAATAATTGGCCATTTTTGACAATTTTTCAAGAATTGTAACAAGTTTTCAAAATTTTTGAACATTTTTCAAAATTATTGACCATTTTTGATGGTTTTTGACAATTATCGACCATTTTTCAAAATTTCAACAATTTTTGACAATTATTGACCAATTTCGACAATAATTGTCAATTTTTGACAATTATTGACCATTTTTGACAATTTTTGATAGTTTTTGACCATTTTTCAAATTTTTTAAAAACATTTTGACAATTATCTACCATTTTTCAAAATTTTAACAATTATTGACAATTTTTGACAGTTTTTGACAATTATTGAGAATTTTTAACCATTTTTGATAGTTTTTGACCATTTTTGACTATTTTTAAAAATTTTAGACCATTTTTTAAAATTATCGACCATTTCTGATAATTATTGACAATTGTTGACAATTATGGACCATTTTCCCAAATTTTTGACCATTTTTGACAATTATTGACCATATTTCAAAATTTTTGACCATTTTTCAAAAAATTTAACAATTTTTGACAATTATCAACTATTTTTCAAAATTTTGAGAATTCTTAACAATAATTGTCCATTTTTGACATTTTTTGACAAATATTGGCCATTTTTGACAGTTTTTCAAATTTTTTGACAATTTTTCAAAATTATTTACAATTTTTCAAAAAATTTTCAGTATTTTTGACCATTTTTGACAATTTTTCAAAATTATTCACAATTTTTCAAAATTTTAAGAATTATTGACAATTTTTGACAATTACTGACAGTTTTTGACAATTATTGATCATTTTTGACAGTTTTTGACAAAAATTGTCCTTTTTAACAGTTTTTGACAATAATTGACAATTTTTGACAATTTTCATATAATTTTAATTTATTATTAATCTGATAAATTGTTAATGAATGAATCTCTTAGGTTTATTATCGGAATATGAAAGGCATGTACTTTTTAAAATAACACAAAAAAAATCGGTTTTTTCGTAGAAATCGATTATATTTTTATTAAAATCGATTTTTTACAAAGCGATTAATTTTGAGTAAAGAAAAATTGATTTTTATTTAATCGATTCTTTTCCATAAATCTCACATCACAGGTCAGAAAAGCGGTTCCATGAATATTCATCAATTGAGTTAATTCGGAGTGCATGGATTGATTAAATAAGCGAGCGAAAAAGATTCCATTTTTGCGCTACAGCGTAAAGTAACAATCCTTGGCATTTGTCGACTTTACGAATTGAATATAGTAATTAGTCATTACACGCGCGACTGTAGATAAAATTTGTTAATGTATAAAATTCGGTTCCACAGTTTTGATTTAGAAAACAATTTTTTCAAATATTTTTGGCATACAAGGCTGATTAAATGAATCCAGGACAGTTTCGGTCCCGTACATTTGCAGGCATCTTTTTCGAATAATGATAACATTGAAGTGAAGTAACAAGACCTGCAATCTGGAATGAACCTGAACCTAACCACAAGAGCGTGGATTACATGGATGAAAAATGGCGAGAGATTGCACAGATTGTAAGAAGATTCCTAAGGACTTAGTTGATATTATATAATTTGCCATATTGATAACGCAATTAGTTTACAGAGTCAACACTATACTCCTTTCTTTTCTTTCTAGGCATATCTCCTTCGCCTTCGCCACTCATCACGAGAAGCGCACGACGCGTTTCAAACGACATTCTGGAAAACACCCTAAAGTATGATCTACAACCTGTCACTAATCACTCGACATTTATCGCCTGTCGCCTAGGAAGTATAATTGCGGCTGTAGGCAATGCAAACAGAAGTGACGTGGAACTGGCGTGATGACCACTGCCACGTCATTTTGAAACACGTGACGATTTTCAATTTTAAGTAAAGTTTAGTGAAAAAGTGCGATTGTATGTAACTTTATACGACTATAGGCGATCGGATTAGTGCAACCGAAGTGCACAAGACCAGCTATTTCCAAGGTTAACGTTTAACAAAGTCAAATACGCATTTGGTAGAAACTTTGAAAACGTTCAGGGTTTATGTTAAGCTCCCGCATAATATAGTACGAACCACAACTTTTTTCCTCCATCTAGCCACAAAGGATATAATACCCAGTATTCCCTTTGTATATTGGTCGAATTTCAGCATACCCTGGTCATCTTCGTGATCCGAGAGTATTTTTTCACTTTGCACTGACAAATCTTAGTATCCCTTCTTGGTATTGAACCCGCCACGTCCGCACCACGTCCACACCACGCCACCCGTTCTCTGATAATTGCTCCTAAGTAATTATATACAGCCATAAATTAGAAGCTTTGAGTTTCAATAAATGTAACGTTTCAAAAACTTGAATAAATATTATATTAACGTCGTCGAATAAAATATTATGGTATATATTTGTACAAGTAATAACCAATCTATCGGTCTAATAATTCAAGTGAATAACTAGTATAATTTCTATCAAAATAAAGTACATATTTACATTGTTTTCAATCGATAACGGAAAATTATCGTATTCGTGATTTTTTCATTACTATTTGGTCGACATAAATGGAATACTAGCAGCGATATAATATATATGACAATGTTAACCTTTCATCCCACGGGAGTCCTGAAATTTAATTAACAAC
Organism: Lochmaea crataegi; assembly: GCA_947563755.1. Classification (NCBI taxonomy): domain Eukaryota; kingdom Metazoa; phylum Arthropoda; class Insecta; order Coleoptera; family Chrysomelidae; genus Lochmaea; species Lochmaea crataegi. The sequence goes on from OX387430.1 coordinate 10,754,812, forward strand.
ACCGCGTCAGGTATTGCCAACAGCGCAAAGACTGGCACTACGCTTTCTGTGTACTCCAGATACATAATACAGGGGTTCCCTGGGGTGAGTATGGCCAACAAAAAGTTTTAATTAAAATTGCAGAATTCCATCTCTTAGCTAGTTATATACACAAGCAAGGTTCTTTTTCAAAATATTGATTCTGATAATTATTTCAGAAGAATACAGGTGAAACAAAAAATGGAAAGTTTGCTTGAATCTTTTTTGACAAGTAATTTTACTACAACTTGAATTACTGGTTGATTTCTTAAACTGAAGGCATTGCTCATTAGTAGGTCCTTGAACAATAACAGTATTGTGTGAATACGTACTCTTTCTCTGCTTGACACCAACCCCATCAATCGACTAGCTCAGGTATTTTTTCTTTAGTCTTCTTATATAGTTGACGTTGTCGAAAAACTGGATAACTTCAACAATCACTGGATAACCGTGTCTCATAGTAACGTTAAATTCATTATTTCGGCAGTACCCAGTCGCGTTGTCAGCGCTCCTTATAGTACTTTATTTTGAATGCGTTGTAATATATACCCCAATGCTTTAAACAGTATGTCCACACTTCCGTCAATAAATCCAAGGTTTACGAATCAAACCAATTAAAAAACCAAATGAAAAAAATTGACGAAGATATGGTTATGCTTTGATTCAATTCGCTTATACATCTCAATCCAGACAGATGTTGGCTCGTCTAGCTTAGATATGTTAGTGCTGAGGCGCTGTAAGCTTAACCGGAACGCAAAACTAATGGAGTTGACAGTCGAAGCCATGGGCAGATTGGATACATAAAAAAGTTGGGGCTGGAAAATGTAATCACATTTCTATGTCAGACCACCGCTGGCTGGCCAGGATCTCAGGACCACTGTAAAATCCCGTGATCCGAAGAGGACGGATGTAGCTCTCTACAAACGCCTTTAAAAGGTGCTCTGCGGGAAACAGAGGTCCTGACTCCTGGCAATAATGAAGAACTGGAAAGGTGCACAGTATCTATCCAAAACAAAATAGACATTGCCTATAAGGAATCCTATCCGATGAGGATGGTCCAGAGAGATGGAAAAACCAATACTTGGTGGTGCCCTGAACTGGAACACCTTAGAAAGTCAGCGAGAACGACCTTTAACAAGGTAAAACGAACAAAACTCAAAGAGGACTGGGGAGTATACCAAGCTAACCTCAAAGATTTCAAAAAAGTCTGCAGACAAGAACAGAGCCTACTGTGAGGCAGTCGAAGACTTCCCACAAGTTTCTGGGCTACAGAAGGCACTCTCAAACGACCACCATAAGAGTATCGGCATCCTGACGAGGGAAAATGACGACAAAGCCGCCAACCTCCAAGAGAGCGCTGATATTCTTATGGAAACTCACTTCCCTGGAACGACGAACTGGGCGGAAGTACCAACAACACCCTCACAATACGACTGGCAATTTGCTAGTGCAGTAATTGATGAGAACAAGATAAGATGGGCCATTTCGGGCTTCTCCTCTTTCAAGTCACCAGGACCTGACACTATAAGACCAGCCCCACTTCAGTGAGGAATGGATATCCTTATGCCTCACCTAGTTGGAATACTCAGTGCCTCTTTAGCTCTGGGGTATATTTCCGGAAAGTGGAGTGAAGTTCGAGTGATATTTATACCCAAACCAGGAAGGATGGACTATACCTTACCAAAAGCATTCCCACCTATTAGCCTCCCATCGTTCTCTTTAAAAACAATGGAGAGGCCATGTGAGAGGTATATTAGAGATGAAGTGCTAGTTCACAATCCACTTCATCCAAATCAGCAAGCGTATTCTCCGGGAAGGTCCACTGATTCGGCCCTCCACCAAGTGGTTCCGCAATTATTGCGGAACTAGCCTAGCGTTACACCCATGCTTAATCCCTGAAGAGATGGGACGGAATCAAAGGATGCAGATTTGCCAGGATCACCTTGGACTACCCTGGGAAGCTGGCGCCGAAGAAATATTTGGCGATGACCAGGAAAAACCTACGCTTAACAGTAGGATTTCTGACTGCTCACTGTCAACTAAGGAAACACCTCCATACTATGGGGCTAGTGGACACACCTCCATGCAGAATGTATGAACAAGAAGATGAAACTGTCAGGCATGTCTTATGTGAGTGTCCGGAGTTATCGTCAATAAGAGAGTGTGTGTTCGGTGAGTCTTGGCCAACATCTGCCGATATAAAGGAGATGTCTCCTAGTGACCTGTCCATCTTCCTGAAAAGGATAGGATGGACGATGACCTAGGAGGACAATTCCTCGGGAAGATGTACAATGGGTCACATGTGGGCTAAGTGCTGTGGGCCTAAACTCATCCTACCCACTCTACAGATACAGAATGTAATCTGGATCTGAAAAGGTCTCAGTGAAATAGGCCGATAAGCAATCTCATCAAATCTAATCTAAACTAGCACTGAGGAGAACATGCAATGTTTTCTCGAAGAAACTAATACCAAACCTATTAATCGATGATTTCAATCTAATACAAGGATAGTATCAACAGATATCGCCACTAGTAGTGCTACGCGGTTTTTTATTTCTTTTATTACTCCTAAATCTTGGTTACTCATGTTATTTTCCTCCTTCTTCGGTCTGTAACTCTTGTTCTTTTCCTTCTTCTTCGGTCTGTTACTCTTGTTCTCTGACCAGATAATTTTCTTCCACTTTTTGCCGTCTGTTAGTTTTTAGATAAAGGCACTAGTTTGTCATCACTAGTGTTTGGGTTCTATGGCAATACTGTCTACTGTGCCTCAAACCAAACCTTTAATTTAAGGGGTGAGTCTATCCAAATCCTCAGGGCGAACAAACGCTGCTCCTACAGTCGGTAGCCTAACTCAGCACAGTATCACATGATGTCTTCTGCCGATTCACCTTCTTATAAGCAGAGACGACATTCTGTCTTTTCGATCAGCTCTATATTCTACCTCTTCTCCCAGACCATGTCCAGCAAGCACCAGTGTTCAAGAAAAAATTTACAGCAAAGCCAACAAAATGAGATTCAAAATCAGAGAAGTGAATATTTTAAAATGGCACGAGTTGAAAAAAAAATATATTAGCAACGGAAGTAATGAAATAAGAGGAAACTGTTAGGAAATGTCCTAATAGCCATAATTAAATATTATTATTATTATCATAGCTTAAATAAATTTCTTTCACTTTAATTCCTGGAAAGTTAATGAATCTAAATGACGTGATAAATTCCTTTTAATTTACTTTATAACATCTCCTTTAGCAGTGCAGACAGAAACTTTGTTTCTTTTGTATAATATTGAAAAGCCCTTTGGAAATCTTCCTGAACTGATCCAAACTTGTTAATTAAGGATATTCTAAAAAACAAACTCGCCCCTTTCCAGGATTGTTTGTTCTGATCCGTACCAAGAAGTTTTAGTTCTGTATTTTTGATAAAGTCTTGATAGGTTTCCTTTGTACGTCGATATTAATGAAGTTCGACGTTTTGACATTAGAACAATCTCGTTCGGAAAAAGGAGTTGCAGCAAAGTATTTGTTTTAAAAGAGCTTTAATCTTTTGTTCATTTTAGTTTTAGTTTTGAACATACTTTGTTTCCAGTGTCGATTATGCTTCAAGAATTAATTCCCAATAATTAAGAAGAAAAACAAGCTAGGTTGGGAATGAAATTCTTCAAGAGCTAGTAACTCATTCACAGCTACTAATAAGGCATTTAGAGTATGTCTTCTTACCAGTCGTAGGACAGTTCATCTTTTTATTCTGAATTCAACCAATGTTACTTAGAATTAGGATATTTTGTTTAAATTTCCATGAAATACATTTCACTTTAATAACCAATATTCAATGTTCAATGTTCTATCCTTTGACTCCTTCATCGATATTGCTGGGTTATTAATTTGTTCAGGTATTATAGGGTATAATTAAATAGCTACTAAACCACCCCACCCCCTATTCGTCACCCTTCTCGATAAGTGAATCGAAACTGCAATAACGAGGCGCAAGTAAGCGGCAGCGTTTCGGAAGTCCGAGCCTTTAATTTGCAAATGGAGTGTTCGGAGATGCCAACGCGGCCAGACATGATAAAAGTGGCACAAACGACTCGTTGGGGGGAGAAATCAAGTAATAATTATTCAGTGAATAATAGAAAATTTTATATTTAGTGCTACCGTCTGTTTTGAAAAACTGGGGTTCAATTAGGAATATTTTATAATTAGAGTATTTCAATGAAAGGTAAATCGTCTATTACATTTAGAAAACTACAAATTTAGAGTTAAAATCTGGAAATTCTAGTTGGTCAAATAAAAAGACAATTATGTTACGGTTTCAATAAATTATTTTACGTTTACTAAATAATTGATAGTCACTCAGTTTTATGTCCTACAACAGTTTTCTAGGTGTAGAGTAGGCCTGATCGAAGTTTGCTCACACCGTTGAACTACTTTCAGCTGTTGCTGTCAAATGACAATCGAAAGCACGCCGTTATATTAAACTAACATATTAAAATCATAAAATATAAAAGCAAAATGTATAAGTGGTCTCTGCTGATGGTTAAAATGAACAGTTAAAATAAAAATATATTAATATACCAGATGGTAGAATGGATTCCAAGAGTATACTTTTGGATTACACTGAGGGGTTAGTATTGCAATTATTAACTATGAAATATCTATGAGCAGTTGTCACAATAGGTTACATTTATTTAGATTCAACTTCCTAACGAATTGTGCGATGTAGTATAACAATAATCCCTTAGAGAGTTGTCGACAAACTCTCTGAGATACCTACAAACAGCAGGAACAGCACAGTAATATGAATGATCTTACTTGGAATGTATCAGGTGGTGTGTTTCCGATATGTCGCAGGAGCTGGACGAAGAGGGCTGGTCCTCTACTGGTGAGTTTTCTGCCACTCGTATTTCTATTGCGTAACTTACACGGCTATGTTTCAGACTAGGAAGAGATCTAAGAAGAGAAGTCTCAAGCAGTCCGTGGAAAAGACTGTGAAGATGGTATCGAAGACTGCTAATGAGAAGGTGTATAAGATGATGTACAAGACGGTGAATAAGAGATCTGTAATACGAAACTCCCATGATGCCTAGGTCAATAAGAGAGAAGAGTGGGTGATGGAGGGTGACCTCAAAGTAATATCATTTTTCCTGTTAGGAGGAAATCCGCTAGATGCGTTTAAATAACCACTTAAGGTATCACTAAATTTTCCTCGAAAGAGCAAAATGCAAGTGACCTCTTGAAAAGCACCAGCACAAGAATGGAGGATTATGGACCAGACCAAGCCTTACAAGGTCAAGGTTGGTCTTCTTCTATTTATGTACCCTTAGCAACAGTCAAAGGTTAATGTAATAAGTAGCTGTATAGTTCATTGATTTTGACTTAATAGGTCGAAGGCGTCTTGAGAATTTATCAAAGATTAATACATTGTCAGAAAATGTAAACATAACCAAATAAAGTTTGGGCAATGATGTTGAACTATTAATTATTTTAGTAAATGGTATTAGGGCAATATATACAAGGTGAGTGGTGGACTTCATTACAATCATAAATACTAATTATCTTAATAAAATTGTACTGTCAACGTTAAAATATCTCTTCAAAACCCAATGTTGAATTGAAACCGTTACAACTGCGAGAGTGAGTTCGTGAAAAACGACCTCAGTTGTGGAAACACAAGTCGTGGATTTTGCACCAGGAAAACGCGCCTGCTCATATCGCTGCTAAATGCTCTTACAGAAGAAGACTTCCAGCATTGCTTTGGAACATTCTATTGTAGAATAATTTTACGTATATTTGTACCTATGTTTGAGTTTTAACTATACTGTCTATACTGTTGGATCTACGGTATTTTGTCCAAAAAACCTAAAATGCCATTTTTAATCCGTTTTGGTACCTTAGTGCTATTTTTTGATATTCCCCTTGCTATATTCTCGTTTTTCGTACCCATTTTATTTCTTGTAACTTCTTCTCATAGGTATGGTCTGTGAACGCCTCCTAGTATGTTTTTCAATGTTGCAACAATTTATTTTTAATATCAACATATACCATATTGGTATACAATCTATGCCAAACTCTAATCAAAAATTCATAAAACGAATCAAAAATGTATCATAACCGATTTTTATTAATTAAAAATATCCATTGGGTAATACAAATTTATCCAACAGTTTCATTTAACGAAACCAATTTTGATAAAAGCTTTGTTATTAAAAATAACATCCACCGCAAAATATAGTTTTTTCCTTATATTTTGATAAATCATAATTCAGTTCCATTAAAATATCAAGTGTTGTATTTTGGTCAACACTTCAATTATAATATATTAACCTAAAAGCTTTTACGCAATCCAGAAGAATACGTCATATTATAAGACATTGTATTGAATTATCGGCGAGAAACTTCAAATGTCTAATTCATTCATTCGTTTGGTTTGTGTCTTCAATATTGGCCAATAGTTTAACTGGGGGGATTTGAGTAGTTGTTTCTTCTCCAAAGTGCTTCCGCCTGAGTTCTCGTAAGTTCTCACAGAAACAGAGTATGTGAGTGAGTGTTTCATTTCTAAGTGCACATTTTCTACACCTAGGTTCACTGAATTTTTCCATTTTGTGTCGATGCCTTGATCATTCAATTTGCAGATCAAGTCATCCACAATCAGATTCTTGAGAGTACTCTACCTTGAAGACCCTCTTTTAGTTGCCCTAACGGTGTAGTTATGACTTATGACAGGTAAATGCAGCTAGTCATCCAACACAAAAAATCTTGCAGCTTTCACATTCAAAATACTGTGTCTTCATACTCCATTAAATATAAATGAGGTATCACATCATCGACCATAGAAGCCAGCTTAATTGTGACCTAGAAGTGTAATCCTTTCAAAACCTACAGCGGCCTAATTTTATAGAATCTATGTGATACTTATGAAGATAACTATTTTTATTGATGCATGCATGATTGGTAAATATTTTAAAGCTCTCGGAATTATTTTTAATGTGTTTTTTTAACGGAATAACCAATACTAATAGGGTCATTTAGTGATAATTCAACTTGGTACGTTTAAATAAAAAATAAAAAGCGAAACATTTCAATTATACCTTTCAGAAAGTAGCGCCACTGAACTTTGACACAGGCCATTCGATACGGACTAATGATCAAAGCTTTCCTAATTCTGCCTTTACTTCTATCATGGTTACTCCTTAAAGCACCGAGAAATAGAGTTTATGTGCTTTGTAACTCTAGATCAACTTTTTGTACCGGAATGTACTGAGCATTGAATACGGTTTTCCATTCGGATTAGTTAATTGTATAACGGGATTGATAGAGGATTTTGATTAAAGACGAACCGTTATTAGCAAACATAACCACATAATATACCTGTTAACGATACAGTCTATACCAAATATTCTGGTATTGTTGACAATATAATTGGGGGGATCGATTTGCAGCAAATTCTGTTGATGAATTAATACGCATTACCTGATGGTTTATTCAGGAGAAGGAAAAGATAGAATTTCATTCTACATATATGCAAGGAGCTCGATTTGGCCTTTTCAATCGTATGAAGGTGGGGGTTCACAAAACTGAGCTAAGTCGTGCCCCCGGTATAGCCCGATTTGGTGCAGCCCCGGCTTTAGAAGTATAAGTGTATGACCTGGACAGAACGAAGTATACCAAGCAAGTGAACACTTTCGGAATGCATTCGAAAAAACCGGGGTTCAAATCCTAGGCCCGTCTGACCTGCTATGAGTTTTTTCAGAGGTTTCCTTGCAGCAATAATCAGTACACACCTCTCAAGCACCTACCACCGTTCCTTTCACTCACATCATCTAAATAGAAAAATCCTCATTTCTTCCAATGTTGGCTGAAGAGGCTCAGGCAAGCCTATAGCGACCCACTCCTCTTAAGCAAGGAGAATAAAATAATATTCTTCCTTTCTATTCTTCTGGAACGAAGTATTGACTTAGCCTACTGCTTTCTGAAAATGACCATTGTGTATTTCGTGAGTGCCAAGTCGAAGCGTTGTCACCACCAGCGTCAACAATGGATAACGATTGGTGGTTTTTCAACTAAAACCTTTTTCTTGGGCCTGTTCGACTCTATTTATCAATCAACATTTCAACATGTTGCTCATTTTATGTTTCCCAACAACAACTCAAAAAAAAAGTGAGCGGTCGTCGGACCGCCGACAGAAGCTTGCTTTTTATATCCAATAGAATGACCATTTTAGACACTTTTTCAAAAATTTTGACAATTATTGACCATTTTTTCAAAATTTTTAACAATTTTTGACCATTTTTTCAAATTTTAAAAATCATTGACAATTATTGACCAATTCTCACAGTTTTAACAATTATCGATCATTTTTGACAATTTTTCAAAAATGTTGCCCATTTTTCAAAAATTTTGACAATTTTTGACAATTATTGACCATTTTTCAAAATTTTAACAATTATTGACCATTTTTGACAATTATTGACAAGTTTTGAGCATTTTTGACAGGTTCTGGCAATTATTGACCATTTTTGACAATTTTTCAAAATTTTTGACCATTTTTTAAAAACTTTGACAATTTTGAACAATTATTGACCATTTTTGACAGTTTTTCATAATTATTGACCATTTTTTCAAAATTTTGATAATTTTTGAGCATTTTTCAAAATTTTAACAATTATTGACCATTTTTGACAGTTTCTGACATTTCTCAATTTCTCAAAAATTTTGACCATTTTTCAAAAATTTTAACAATTTTCAACAATTATTGACCATTTTTGACATTTTTTTATAATTATTGACAATTATTTCAACAATTTTTGACCATTTTTCAAAATTTTAACAATTATTGACCATTTTTGACAATTATTGACCATTTTTGACAAATTTCAAAAATTTTGACAATTATTGTGAATTTTTCAAAATATATAACAATATTTGATCATTTTTCATAATTTTAACAATTATTGACTATTTTTGACCATTTTTTAAAATATTCAACAATTTTTGACAATTATTGACTATTTTTGACAATTTTTCAAAAACTTTCAAAAATTTTGACAATTTTTAACAATTATTGACCATTTTTGACAGTCTTTTATAATTATTGGCCATTTTTTCAAAATTTTGACAATCATTGACCATTTTTCCAAATTTTTGACCATATTTAAAAATTTTTGACAATTTTTCAAAAATTTTAACATATTTGGCAATTAGAGAGAGAGACGCGCGATAATTTCTCTCTCTCTCTCTCTCTCTTTCTGTCTCTCTTCCGACCGTTTGGGAATCCCTCGTGCCGGCGTGTATGAGAGATAGAGAGAGAGGCGTGCCGCTGTGTAGCCTACGAAAGAGAGAAGAAGAAGGCGGCGGGGGAAGAGAGAAAGATAGGGGAGAGACTTAGCGCAGTGGGCGGTCGAGAAAGAGACGAAGAATGAGTCATCACGTGACGAACGCTTTTTCGTAACATCACACGTTTCACGAGTTCACTAGCCTTCCCAAAAGTCTTCTCTCTTTCGTAGGCTTCACAGCGGCACGCCTCTCTCTCGCTCTCTCTCTCACTCTTACACGCCGGCACGAGGGATTCCCAAACGGTCGGGAGAGAGACAGAGAGTGAGAGAGAGTATCGCGCGTCTCTCTCTCTATATTGGCAAATATGTTAAAATTTTTGAAAAATTGTCCAAAATTTTGAAATATGGTCAAAAATTGTCATTATTTGGAAAAATGGTCAGTAATTGTCAAAAACTGTCAAAATTTTGAAAAAATGGTTAATAATTGCCAAATATTATCAAAAATTGTCAAAAATTTGGAAAAATGGTCAATAATTGTCAAAAACTGTCAAAATTTTGAAAAAATGGTCAATAATTGTAAAAGACTGTCAAAAATGGTCAATAAATATTAAAAATTGTAAATTTTTTCGAAAAATGGCCAAAATCTTTGAAAAATTGTCAAAAATGGTCAATAATTGTCAGAATCTGTCAAAAATTGTTAAATATTTTAAAAAATGGTCAAAAATAGTAAATAATTGTTAAAATTTTGAAAAATGATCAAAAATTGTTAGATATTTTGAAAAATTTACAGTAATTGTCAAAATTTTGAAAAAATGGTCAATAATTGTAAAAGACTGTCAAAAATGGTCAATAATTGTTAAAAATTGTAAATTTTTTTGAAAAATGGTCAAAATCTTTGAAAAATTGTCAAAAATGGTCAATAATTGTCAGAATCTGTCAAAAGTTGTCGAAAACTGTCAAAAATGGTCACAAATCGTCAAAAATTGTTGAATATTTTAAAAAATGGTCAAAACTAGTCAATAATTGTTAAAATTTTGAAAAATCATCAAAAATTGTTAAATATTTTGAAAAATTTACAATAATTGTCAAAATTTTTGGAAGTTGTTAAAAATGGTAAAAAATTATAGAAAATTTTGAAAATATGGTCAATAATTGTCAAAAATTATCAAAATTTTCGAAAAATGGTCAAAAACTCACGAAAAATGGTCAAAAATGGTAATTCTATTGTGCATAAGAAGCAAGCTTCTGTCGGCGGTCCGACGACCGCTCACCTTTTTTATTAGGTTAGGAACTCCTCCACAGGGAGAGGTCTAATTTTCCATCAAAATTTTTGCTCTTCCGTATAATTCGAACCAATGAGACTATAATTTCCAATTCCAAGCACGAGATGTATTTTATACTTTTAAATGAAAAAACACGGGAAAAAGCAGGTGTTAAATTAACAAAAAAGGGATATTAGCAACACGATCTGCTCACAATACTATACCGTTACAAAACACTGGCCCAAGAGCATTTCTTTTGTCCTACATACAAGAGTAACATAAAAGAGTTCAAAAAACTGTGGAAAAGCGTTGTAAATTGAAAGTGAATCATTTTTCGCAAAAGGAATTCTTTTTAACGAAAAATATTCAGTTGCCACGATCTCTTCACTTTGAACAGAATCGTACTCAGTGAATTGAAAGAATCAACTACCTTTAGTCAAGTTTAAACTATAATAATAATACTTTATTATTAAAAAGTACTTATAAGAATAAATTGATACTCAATAAGTGCCAAGCACTTGTTTTGAGAATTAATCAAATGCAATAGATAAAATGGATAAAACAGATGAATAAATAAAAAAAATGGGTGAAAATGTTCGTAAAAAGTAAACAGGTTTCATTACATATTTGTTTTTATGTACATACTAATTGTTAATTTGAAAAAATCATGGTGTATTCTGAACACTTCAAAAGAATTTATTGCCGTTAGAAAAAAAATTTTAAGTCAACTTTTAAAAAAGTTATACTATTGTTAATTAACAAATTTTTTTCCAATGTCTGTTATCTAAAATGACTACACAAAAGTTTAAATAATATATCTAAAAATGTTTGGCTTCGTGAAGTCCTTCTTATACATTTACTTAACAAGATCACGCGATAAAGGTTAATTAAAGTTTATTATTTTGTATTAAATAATGGAGATAGAGTTTCGGGAGTTGGGACTTTTTCATTGGACATTTCTACCTTTTTAAAATTCTTTTTTCAAAATACCTTAAATATTAATAGTTTTTGAGTTATTAACAAAAATCTAAATGCTATTTGTTAATAAAAATTTAAATTTTTTATGTGCTAATACATACATTCGAACATTTTTTCTAGACATAACTCCGAATATTTTCAGGAGCTTCATCAAGAATTAACACGTTTTTGAACTTGTTAATTAGACTATACGTGATACCTTTGAATATAAATTGAACATATTGAGATAGTTTCAATAATTAATAACTGTTAGTTTAGAGATGTAATAATATTGTGTTAAGTATAGTTGAGCGAGTTGTATTAGAGATAGATAGTTCCAGTGAGATGGAGAATGCTCGAAAATAGAGAGTCGCGATTAAAACGAATCAAAGATCGTGATAATTTAGCAGATATCCAATGGGAATAAGATAGAGTATGTCATAAAGCACAAAGTACAGCTTTATAATAATTAATTTGAAAATCCAATATTTTGTTTGAATATGCTATAATAAGAAAACTGAAAATATCATTCTTAGCCCGCTTCGATCCTGTTTATTCACACTCATCCACTTCATTAGTTAGAAGCTGTGAAATGCTTTGAAAGGAAAATACATTTTCCATTTCTGCATTCTTTTATCTTCCAATTCTTATTAAGTAGTCACCTGCTGGTTTTTTTTTTCATTTTTTCCCTAATGTACTGTAGAGTGCGATTTGTTGGAATTTTATAAAAAGAATGTAGAGTTTTTTCTCTTACAGGAATCACGAGTAGGAATTCATAATGATTTTTCTAAGGAATCTGCAATTCTACAAAAGTTAAATTCTTTACATTGTGTGAATTCAAGACTATCTAACAAGCTTAGATTGCCGGAAGATCCGATATGCCAACTTTGCTGTAAATTTATACAAAGAAATAATAATTCGTCAATTTATAACGTATTTTAGAGCGTACGCCACTGTTTTCACGTGATTGATGCCAATACGGCGTTCGCCGATTACTTGTCCGGTACCGGATTCTTTGCCGATATTATCGGAACTTGATTGATCGTCGGATCCGGCAGCTAATGTGCATCTCATTAACGACCGTGTTGCCAACTTTAATGACAACCGTTCCAGACAGGAAATGGAGAAACGTGGAATAGAAGAGAGGATGAAAGGGTGAAAAATTTCCAGTTCAACATTCCAGTGTTGTAGAAGAGCGAATATATGGGCTTATTTTTTAGCTTTAATTAAATGTTACCTAAGGTTCTTCAGTTGCATATATCATTAATTAACTTGTAAAAACTACAATATTTATCCATTGTGAAAGGGAGTTAAAACATGTTTTCGCACGTGCCCGCTTCACGTTAGGAGTTGTTCTAAGCCCAAGTTGAAGATCTTTGGGTGTAGATGTAGATTACTGGATAGAAGAGGGACATTTACCTAAGATAAAGCCTGCAGATATCCTAAAATTCCTCCGGGAAATGGGACTAAAGGAGCTACTACTCTCTGAGACTCTTCTTCGGAACTAAGTAGAAAGAAGTAAGGGGGCACAATAGATATTTTAGGTCTCAGTGAATGACACCCCAATTTACATACATACATACATACAATCTTTATTGCTTTTGGCGCGAACCATTAAGTATATCTGCAATTGCCATTACTGTTTAATAGTTCCATGAACGTTGAATCTCAGTTGTGACTGTTATGATCAGATCATTAACAACTTCTTGAAGTTATCTCTAGTTTTACGGCAGATACATTTTTTTTGTATTCGATGAAGCTTCACTTGATCATTCGAACATCTGTTCATGTTAAGATATTTTTTAGATAGGAAAAAGTATTATTTCCGGTCTGTAGAGTATCATATTTTATTAACAATACTCGATACGGTAAACACCATATAATCGCGAGAATATCAGATGGTTATAACATGATATTGATTAATAAAATACCTTCATTAGCTGTAAAATAATACACTCAACTTGTGTTCATATAATATTACATTCGTTAACCATAACCATGATGGATATTAAGTTTCGTAAAACGTAAAAAAGTTATCGAGTATAAAACCACATGGTATTCAATATAGGTCTGTATAAATCTTCTATACTACGTACGTTTATGCAGGCAGTCCTATATTCAATTGAGAATCTAGAATTTATCGCTAGTAGATTAAATACGGGCTAAAAACCTATAAATGTATTTAATAATAATGAATTTTATTACTTCAATATCAAAATCTATCAATAAAAGGGAAATAACCATTATACTAAAATCAAAGTGCATTTTTACACAATGTGAGAAAATTTGTAGAAAGTAAAGAGGAAATCATTGAAAAAAACATGGAAATTTAACTTTTCAAAGAAATTTGTTGAATAATTTAGTAACAAAAAGCAATGGGATATAAACACCATTACCAGACTTGGAAAAATGCCATTCAATGGTATACAGATAATTCTAAAGCAATAGAAGGTCAATATTAATAAAATATGTAGAAGGCAAAGGAGTATCATCATGTCGAATAATGAAGCAAACATTAAAGCACTGAGTTCTTGTATTTTCAGTTCTGGAATGGTATGGGAATGACCAGGAAAACTCAATGAATTGGGCTAAAACAACATCGACATAGAAGGTAACGAAATGGCAGATAAACTAGTAAAGAGAAGGGCCGGAACTTTTTTGCGGTATCAGTTGCAATGTAATATTGGAAAAAATAGGCAACTCCGGAAAGAAGAGAAGATCTGACCGTTGGAAAGATCTAGTAGGGCTAAGACAATCGAAGGTGTACTCCTTGGAAACTACCATCAGAGTAAGTCTGTACCAACAGGTTTATCAAGTGTCCAAATAGAACACTTCTGCCCGAATTGACATCTCAAAAAGCTCAAATTATTGGAGCAAGAGGATTTAAACTATGTGGAGTGGATGCCAACACTTCAGACTGCAGAATATGCTTTCAACAGGATAGCGCACCTTGCTATTATAGCTGTACGCAAGTTTTTAGATAGAAAATTTCCAGATCTAGGAATGGAAGAAAGGTAAACAGTGGAGTGACCCGATAGACCACTCGAACTTACGCCACTAGACTTATTTTTATGGGGCTATTCATAATAAAACAAACTAATGAAATAACTGAGAAGAGTAGCAAATGTGACTTTAATTGACAAAATAAGAAATTATGAAATACGAAGGGGACTGGGGGTTGTGAACTCTTCAATTTATATCGCTAATCTTTCTCTAATTTCCGCTCATCGTCTCATTAGCCACCCCCATTCTTCAACCCTGATCATAAGACAATTTTGCCACGAGCGCAGCTCTTTTCCGCTATCGACTGTCTTCGCGGCAAGACCTACCGTTTTACCTTTTTTCTATCTTCTCTACATTTTTTTATCTAAATTGCTGTGGTAAGCACAGTTGCTAGGATACCGTTAACAGCTAGGATACAGTTAACTGCTTGGATACCGTTAGCTGCTAGGGTACCATTAACTGCTAGGATACATCTAGTAGTATCAAGATACCTCAAGGACCTCTCTGAAAACACCACTGGGATCCCTTCAGTTCCACTTCTCTGCACACCCTTCCCGAAGAAAATACTTAGGATAAGTACCCGAAAAACTACAGGCTTCATTTTATTTTTGTTCTGTTCCCGGCAGAAATGAAACTAATGCTTTAATTTATTTTTCAATTTCTCATCCACTTGGCTATAAAAGCTGTAGGGGATCGTGTTCGGGCTGAAGTAAGTTTTTAATTTTTTCAAATTCATATGTTAATTTCTACAAGATGTTTCTACCTTTTTCACCTTAGTTTTCTTTTCATTCAAATTTATTTTTGTTCTTTCGTCGACGTCTAAAAGGTAGTGCCGCCCTAAAGCTTATTATAATCTGACAACCTCTGACATACCTAGTGCAGCACTAACATGGAAAAGAACCACCATGGAGAAGAGTCTCGAGTGGCCAAATTACGAACAACCGACTGATACGGTTACAGGGTTGAGAAACATATAGAAAAATCACAATTAAAATGGTGGGGTCTATTAAACTGGCTAAATAAAAATAGACAAGTTAAAAAAGGCCAGAAGAGAAGAGGTAGACCTAGGATGATGTGGGACAACCAAAATAAAGAAAGAAAGGGATGACGAGGAAGGAATCTGAATCGGTATCAAGAAACAGAAAAATATGGAGAATGTTAATAAATCAATGAATATGGAAAAATGTACACCATCTATACTTGATGCGTGAGTTTATAGACACACTGTAGATAAAAATAATGTTATTCCAATGGTTTGCCGGAAAATGTTTGTGCTTCGCGGTTTTTTTTAGGTTGGATCAGTATATTTTGAATTGTTTTAAGCCATCAAAAATAAAATTAGTCGAAGCTGCAGTGTTAAATAAATATATAAATAAAGAGATAAACCGTATATTTACCGAATCAGCTCGTCAAATCGCTATTTTTAAAATAAGAATTGTAGCTTTTTCCACTGTTTATTTTCAATTGATTTTATTCAGATGGAACTGGAAATAGTTATATATTCTGTAAAAACAGACATGCATATTTTATCAAGATATATGCAAAGCCCATTGTACTCATTTATTTAAATAAATTTTCATTATAAATTAATTCGACCGCGTTTTGCTATCAACTGAATATTATTTAAATTCGAATATCTAGCTTAAATAAACAAAATAACATACCACGCCGGTTACAATTGCTATGAAACAATCATTTTTGGTTAATATATATTTTCGCTGGTGTACAGAGCACGACAGCTGTAAAAATATTTTCTATAAATTATCGCATCGCTATAAATCAATATTGAATGTACTTAATAAAATCGTTTCCAATGAAAATAATACACATGAAGTCTGGTTGTTACAAAAACTGCGAGAATTTTCGATTAAATGACAATATTTTTCAATGTTTTCTCTTAGTCTTTATATTTAAATATTCAAAAAATACATAGCCATGTAATATTAAAAATACACCCACATTGGCTCCAGAATGACCGATGTTCACACAAACTTACTTCTTGAAATGGGAATTGGTAACATGTTAGCCAAATTAATAACAACCAACCATTTAACATGCAGTCAGGATGGTACGTTGGTGTGGTAGTGTTGGATATAAAATTGATAAAGGAGCTGGAGTCTATGGTGCTAAGCCCAGATGTGATGTTTTGCGCATCTTTGGGGAAGTTTACATCCGTGTTCCAGGCGGAAATCCAGCCTATCGGCACGTGTTTTCAAATGAACTTCGGAACCAAAAGTTTCTTATTGTCTCCGATAGTCAGGCAGCACTGAAATCCTTATCATACACCCAGTTCAGATCTAAATATTAACCTCTTAACCCCTTCAAACCACAATAAGGTAACACTTTGGTGGATCCCGAGACACAAGGGTATTTGCCATACCATACAATAGCAAAGGAAGTGACATCCACTGATACTAAACCAGCATTTGGCACATCAAAAATTGATGCACGGATTCAAAAAAAACATGAGGAAATTGAAACGATTACTCACCGGTCACTCTACCCTGAGGAAGCACATGCATACAATAGGCATATGGGGATAAGCCTATTTGTTGGTTGTACATGGAGGAGGAAGAAACAGTCTAGCTCATTGGGGAGATACAGTGGGGCGCTCAAGGGAGTATTTATCCAAGAATAATCTAGTGAGAAAATTGTTAATCCTCATAAGAACAACAACTAGTCAGACAGTACAACCTAAAGCATAAAGAAACTATCTTGCGCCAGGTCAAAAAAATGTAAATTGACCATTCCTACCATCTGATGATGTATTTTTGTCGTGCGACACTTGAACTTATAAAAAACTTGGTAGGGAAATGGATCGGGATGGAGCAATATTTTTATAGTTGAGAGTAGATTCCAAGTCAATAAGTCATTTTTGTAGGACATTGAATCAGGTAATTGTTGATTTTTAAGATAAAAGGTTGGAAACATTTTATAGAAAATAGTACATTAAATGACTCGTGGTGCGAAAAAAATTACTTCATTGGTTTCTATGGAGGTGTCTATGTTGGAACAGCGCGTTAAGACACGCTTACACCAGTTTCAGAAGGGACTAATGATATGGACTGACGATCGGTCGAAATTCATTGATTTATTTAGCTTTATATGTGATCGATGATACGCGGACATGTGAATGATACATATAAACAATGGATCAGACCGATCGTCAGTACTGATCATGAGTCCCTTCTGAAACGGGACTCATAAATACTTATAAGATTCATAATATTGTAGCATGTTCCTAACAATACGTTCCCCACACTCTCATTTGCCCTTGACCGTGGTTAGTAGTATTCATACATTGAACAAACGGCAAGTGTAGTTTAAGTTTGCCGGATGAGCACTGTTAGAGTAATTACAACGAAGTGATTTTAAAGCAAAAAAAGGTGAGACAGAAGCTTGCTTCTGATGCACAATAGAATGCGAGACAATTATTGACCATTTTTTCAAAAATTTTGACAATTATGGACCATTTTTTCAAATATTAACAATTATTGACCATTTTTGACAATTATTGACCAATTTTGACAGTTTTGACAATTATTGATCATTTTTGACAATTTTCCAAAAATTTTGACAATTCTAGACCATTAAAAAAAACAATTATTGACCATTTTAGACCATTTAAAAAAAACAATAATTGACCATTTTTGACAGGTTCTGACAATTATTGACCATTTTTTACAATTTTTCGAAAATTTTAACCATTTTTCAAAAATTTTGAAAATTTTTAACAATTATTGACTATTTTTGACATTTTTTTATAATTATTCATCATTTTTGACAATTTTCCAAAAACATTAACAATTATTGCACATTTTTCAAAATATTTAACAATTTTTGACCATTTTTCAAAACTTAAAGAATTATTGATCATTTTTGACCATTTTTAAAAATATTTAACAATTTTTGAGCATTTTTTACAGGTTCTGACAATTATTGACCATTTTTGACAGTTTTTTTTATAATTATTGACCATTTTTTCAAAATTTTGACAATTTTTGACCATTATTCAATATTTTAACAATTATTAACCATTTTTGACAATTTTTCAAAAATTTTGACAATCATTGGCCATTTTTTAAAAATATTTAACAATTTTTGACAATTCTTGACGATTTTTGATTGGTTTTGACAATTATTGACAATTTTTAACAATTTTTCGAAAGTTTTAACCATTTTTCAAAATTTTTGACAATTATTGACCATTTTTTCAAAATTTTTATAAATATTGACCATTTTTGACAGCTTTTGACAATTGTTGACAATTATTGACCATTTTTCCAAATTTTAAAACAATTTTTGAAAATATTTGGCAATTATTAACCATTTTTTCAATATTTTGACAGTTTTTGACAATTATTGACCATTTTTCCAAATTTTTGACCATTTTTGACCATATTCCAAATTTTTTGACAATTTTTCAAAAATTTTAACATATTTGGCAATTATTAACCATTTTTTCATAATTTTGTCAATTTTCAACCATTTTTGACATTTTTTGACCATTATTGACAATTATTGACCATTTTTGACAATTTTACGGCTGAGAAAGAGACGAATAATGAGTCATCGCGTGACGAACGCTTTTTCGTAACATCACACGTTTCATGAGTTCACTAGCCTTCCCAAAAGTCCTATGTCGTGCAATAAGATCAATAAAGCAAAAAAAAATCAAAAGCTTCTATTTATATTTATATAATAATACTATATTTAACCATAATATCGTAAAAAAAAACTGTATTTACTCAACAACTATCTATACAGTCCTTTTTTTATAATTCAGTTCATTTCATTATTTTTGTTATTGGTTATAAATTTGCAATTGGTTATTTATTACTTTGACTCGATACCCATATTGCTATATTTTTTCCTTTCCATTTTCCCCGTTCTATAGCTCTTAATTTTTCTTCTTTTTTTTCAATTTTGATATTAATATTTACTGAATTCATGGAAAATCCCTCGTAAATCATTTTCTTTAAGTTTTTCATTCGATTTATCCAATCCTTCCGTCAAATTTCCGCATCATTCTAATTTCTTTTATTTATTTCCTCATCCGACTAAACCATACCTCTCACAGTTAATCAGCGGCTTCTATTTATTTTTTTCTCGTTAACCGATGTACTGCACACGTTGGTTCGTTTTCTATTTTTATCTTAAAACACACAAATACTTTCGAAATACACAAACGGTACTTGCTTTTCCAGCGACGTGGAGGAAGCACATATAGTTACTTTATTTATTACAATCAGATTAAAGCCACAGAAAAAAATAATAATGCTCTCGCTGTTCAGCTCAAGAAATAAATAGTTATTTGTGTATTTAGAGCGCAAAGTAACAGATTGCCGCTCGAGAAAGAATGTTATTTACTTAATAATATAATCGGTTTTATAGTAATATTAATCGATTTTTAGTAAATCGATTTTATAAATTACGTGTTTTAATAGATTTTCGGAAAAGGCTCGTATTATTTATTGACTATTTCTCAATATTTTGACAACTTTCGGCGATTATTCACCATTTTTAAAATTTTGACAATTATTGACCATTTTTCCAAATTTTAACAATTATTAACCATTTTTGGCAATTATTGACCATTTTGACTGTTTTTCAAAATTAGTGACCATTTTTCAAAATTATGACAATTTTTAACCATTTTTGACAGTTTTTGACAATAATTGTTCATTTTTAACAGTTTTTAACAATAATTGACAGTGTTTAACCATTTTTGATAGTTTTTGACCATTTCTGACCATATTTCAAAATTTTTGACAATCATCAACTATTTTTCAAAATTTTGACAATTTTTAACAATAATTGTCCATTTTTGACAGTTTTTGACAATTTTGATAGTTTTTGACAATCATCAACTATTTTTCAAAATTTTGACAATTTTTAACAATAATTGTCCATTTTTGACAGTTTTTGACAATTTTTGATAGTTTTTGACAATCATTGGCCATTTTTGACAATTTTTCAAACTTTTGGACAATTTTTCAAAAATGTTGACCATTTTTCAAAATAATTGATAGTTTTTGACAACTAATCGACCTTTTTTCAAAATTTTAACAATTTTTGACAATTATTGACCAATTTTGACAATAATTGTCTGTTTTCGACAGTTTTTAAAAATAATTGACAATTTTTAACCATTTTTCATAGTTTTTGACCATTTTTGACAATTTTTCGAAATTTAAGACCACTTTTTAAAATTATTGACCATTCTTGATAATTATTGACAATTGTTGACAATTATGGACCATTTTTCCAAATTTTTGACCATATTTCAAAAACTTCAACAATTTTTGACAATCATCAACTATTTTTCAAAATTTTGACAATTTTTAACAATCATTACTAACAATATTATTAAGTTTTTGAGAATTATTGGCCATTTTTGACAATTTTACAAAAATTTCAACAATTTTTCAAAAATTTCTACAATTTTTCAAGATTTTTGACCCTTTTTCAAAATTATTGACCATTTTTGATAGTTTTTGACAATTATCGACCATTTTTCAAAATTTTAACAATTTATGACCCATTTTGATAATAATTGTCCATTTTTGACCGTTTTCGACAATTTTTGACAGTTTTTGACCATTTTTGACAGTTTTTGACAAAAATTGTCCATTTTTAGTTTTTGACAATCATTGACAATCATTGACATTTTTTTACAATTATTGACCATTTTTGACCATATTTCAAAATTTTTGACAATTTTCATATAATTTTATTCGATTTTTAATCTGATCAATTGTTAAATATTGACCAATTGAGTTAATTCGGAGGGCATAGTTTGATTGAATAAGCGAGCGAAAAAGATTCCTTTTTTTGCTCTAGAGCGTAAAGTAAGAATCCTCGGCATTTGTCGACTTTACGATTTCATTTGAATATAGTAATTAGTTATTTTACGCGCGACTGTAGAAAAAATAATTTTTACTGAAAATACATGGGAAGAAAACAACAATTACGCACTGTGTCCTCATTATATTGCAGGTCTACTTTGTTTCTTTCGGACTAAAACCGATACAAGCAATAATTAGAAAATATAATGGGATTTCTGAATTAATAAACCCACAAGGGGAGTTGAGGTTAGGAGTTTTATTTTTGAACTTTGGAAAAAATTACAAAAACTTTCCTTTTGACATATCTGAGCTACAAGGAAAATTGAAAATTATATACTTTTTTTGACTGTTTTCAGAGAGTTTTTGAATCAATTTTCAGCTGGGCGATCATTCTGGTTACCCCACAATAATATACGGAGTAATCTATTCCAAAATAAAACCTTGAAATAAAAATAAAAAAATAATTAAAAAAATAAAATAAAAAAATATAAAACGAATGGATACTAATAAATAAATAAAAAACAAAAAAAAATAATTAAAAAAAATGAACTGAAGAAAATAAAAAAAATTAACTAAATTGAAAAAATAATATTAATATAGATATTCTGGTAATTTACTAACAATCATTGTTGAAAAAAAACAAAGG